>OY720681.1:22821639-24021639 GCA_963170755.1 Amphimallon solstitiale | reverse complement strand
GGGTCTAATTGTATATTGACCGTAATAAAAACAGTCCTTTCAATATCTGTTCAGATATGAAGGTATAAATTATTTTATTGTGGAGAAGTCCAGCTGTAGAAATATTAAATATTGTTGCGTTTTCGGGGTCGAAATAAACAACTCGTGCAAATGTTTTAAAACTCTCTGTATATTTTGACACTTAAAACTAATCACAATATAAAAATATAAAATAAATGTAACGCACTTAAAACTACTACGAATAAATTAACACACGTATTTATTTCTATCACTACTATTTATGTCAGTAATATTTATGTATTTTGTGAACTATAATAAAACTGCACAACTCACATTATTTATGTTTATTCTAACTGTTCAGTAAATACCGCGCGCGACTACTATTCAATGAATTAATTCCTTATCCCACCGGCGGCATTTATATGTGCAAACAAAAGGTCTAGCAAATTCTGGCTCTCTTCTACCATATTCCAGACTTTCAGTCGCTGACGCAGTATATGAGTGCAGTTGATTTACGACTTGTTTATCGGTACGTTTTTTTGTCGTCCCCCAGAGGTCTGCTTCTTTTGTGGGCTTGTTTCGTTACAATATCTATTTGAACGCATGGCTATGAATAAATTATAAAAATAAACAGATTGAATGATGTTTTAGAATTACCTTCCAATGGTACCTATACAATATACAACATAATTTGCAGTTTATTAAATTAATAAACTACATGGAAAATAATTATTATTAAGTTTGGCTTGGCCTAAACACATCTCAGAGTTGTTATGATTACGACGTTTTTCAAATATATATCTTTGAACGCTAATGGCTATACACTCCTGCAGGACTTGAGGACCTCGCTGCAAAAAGAGGATAACTCCATTTTCATTCGAAAGTGATCTTTGTATCGCACATTATGATGCGGACTATTCTGCAAGTACAACATAAATCCGTGCAATACAACATCTGCCAGACAGGAACTAAAAAAAGGTTTATTCAGATTAACCTCCTTCTTGCTCAAAACAAATGTAGTATTCGACTGGTTGGTAACGACATTGCGAGTAAATCATTGTTGATGAGTGGAACTGGAGATACCCGCATTTACGCAATTTATTTCTGAAACCATCATAAATTTATTGTTTACTGAACATTTTTACCACTTTTTTTTTTGTGAGCAATAGTAATCATGAGTGGTTCAAGTAAAGTAAATGAATTCCTTAGTTCTTGTTCTTTACACAACTGTGAACCTAGTGAAAATAGTCGTACGTATTGAAACAAAAAGTTACGTTACTGTTCCATTTAATCAAAGTACATTTCAAAGAAGCATGAGGAAAACGAGAAGTCACGTAATTGGAAAAGGAATATCAGGAAAAGATATCTCACAACAAATTTGGCATATGCTAACTATAAACATCCAATTAGAAACTCTCGAGTTGTGGGATTTGCTTGTCAGTGTAGGAAGAAATGCTTCAGAATGGTTGATCATGGTACGAGATTGTAATAGTTTTATCAAAATTTAATGATATTGCTTATTGCACAAGACCACTATTTACTTGGTAATATCTGATCTCATGCTCCGGTTCGCTCTCTAAACACTTTTGTATATGTTTATAAAACAGCTTTTTACGTCATCCTTGGTATGTTAAGAAAATGGGTGGAGCTTCTGGAATTTTTTTTATGAGATTCAAATGAAATGACGTCAGCTAAGAAGCGTCAAAAAAGCATTGTAATCGACCACTGCAATACCAGAAGAGATCTCTTTACAAGTCGAGCTTCACATAACAAGTTTTCCACGACGTGCTTCTTACTACAGCAGAACCAGAAACTGCAACACATACTGCCTTTCAGCTGATCTCAGTGTAAAAATAATGCACGAGATATACCTTGGAAGTTTTGAACCTGCCATGAAGCAAAAGTGACCACGATTTATTCTTCTGGCATTTCAAGGCGAATATTAAATAAAAATTTGGCGTCGCAGAACAGATTCGTGTAAAGTTTGTGATCAAGTTAAAAATGAATCCGGATCTACATCTCTTTCAGAAAACCGAATGCAGGAAATACAAACAGATGAGGCATTGCATCAACTAAAAGCAAAATCATTTTTTCCGGATCGTCCCTGAAACTAAACTGGTCAATGAAAATAGGAACATTGAGATATTATTCTTTGACTATCAGCAAAATCTCTCTTTACCAAAAATTCTACCAGGAGATGAATTTAATTTGAGACAGCTATGGCTATTCAATTTTTATGTTCACTCAACAAAATGATCCTGCTCATTTCTACGTTTACGATAAAACTGAAGGCAAAAAAACTCCAAACGATCGCATTAGTTTTTTACAACACTAGTTTGAAAATGTTCTTAATAAAGATGACACCTTATACTTATTCTCTACTAACTGCAGTGCCCAAAATAAAAAGAATACATTGGGTGCAGTTTCTGTTTACATTAGTACAGTCATGCTGCTTTAAAAATGTAGTTCATAGATTTACAGACTCAGGATACAGTTTCCTTTCTTGTGATCGTGGCTTTAGTGTTCTAGAAAAATCCATAAGAAGAGTTGTAAGAGTATACCTACCTACAATATGTTCTATTATCAGAGTTTAACATTATCATAACAGAAACATTGTTGAACTACTTTCACCTCATTTCAAACGAGCAACAATAAACACCAACAGAGAACGATTCAGCACAAGCCAGTACAAAGCCTTCGTCTATACAGTTCTGATCTTCACGCCATACAGTGCAGTAACTCTACTAATGTGCTGGTTTTCTCAAGTGTTGTTATCCGAAAATTAGCTGTATTGCGTGTATTGTCAATTATAAAATTACCTCTAATGGTCTTTGTCTTCAAATTGTTTTCGTTAAATGTTAATAATTTATTTCAATTTTTTCTATTTTAGAATACTAACGCACGGCCGTTACACTCAGAAACGCCTGAAGAAAATGGCGGTAATTCACGCCATATACAATATCTTCCAATATTGCTACATTACCTGAGCTGACGGTAGTATGTCTATCTTAAGGGGATATTAAAGTCGATTTGTATTTGGGAATTGACTATAATTGCTTTTGGAGGTGTTGGCCCGTAGGAGGAGCCAAATGCAAGCCATCTGACTCTCATATATTTGAAATGAATGTGTTGTTTTCCGTCACCCGAATACAGAGAAAAGATACAGCTGAAGGCGCTGCTAAAATACAAATAATTCAGTACCGCACCATTTCGGAATTTCTTAATTTAATTACTCAAATTCAACTTTTTTCCACAATTCAAAAAGCTATATCTCACAAGAAAACATTGGTCTACACGGGAATTACATCCGCTTTGATCAATTTCATTTAATTATTTCAGATTTTGACCGAGAAACACACGTACATTTTACTCTAATTTGGAATAAAAAAAAATAGATGGTTGTGACAAAAAATGACATAATCTGACAACCTTTCCGTGTACTCATATCTATATTGGAGTTGTACAGAAAATTTTACATTTCTATCTTGAACAATAGTAAAAAAAACTGATAAATGCGATATCTTGCTTTCTCGACCGCTTTAATATCCCCTTAAATAGTTACCATCTCATAAAGTACTAATAGAGGCGCGCCTCAATTTTGTGCGTTACAAAAATATTCATAATTATAAAACTATAGGTTCTAGGTCGAGTGTTTTTGCTAAAAACTTCTTCTTTTATTTTGTTTACAATTACTTCGCAGCATGTACCTATATAAAAATTTCTACAAATAAAAATATTTGCCTTAGTGAAAATGTGAATACCTTCGAAGCGAAATAACAACTAAACTGTTATTTAAACCAATATCAATATACAATATTTAGATATGAAAATGATATCACTAGATTCGCTTATTTATTTGCTTCAATTTAAAAAACAAATCAAGTCGATAGCTTAATTAAATTGACAGATATGGCGATGTACCTAAGTGTTAAAAAACACGATTTTTAGAAATGGTCAGTTTCTAACGTTTTTTCGAAATAAAAAAGGTCTGCACCACAGAAAAATGTCGTCAATCGCCATTTCGCTTGTAGACTCTTTTGTTATAAATGTTATATACAGTCTCACCTGGTTGTACGCCAAAAAAAAACGACACATTTTTGTCGATTTCGCTCCACTAATGTAACAACTCGCTGTCTGAGGTGCCAGATGGTAGCGTTAAATCTTCACATATATTATCGTGCATGGTGCCACTACGCATTATTATACATTTGCTATTCGGGCGCCCTCTGCAAATTATATAGCTTAACTAAAACTAAGATTTTACATAAAAATAGTCGAAATGACACCATCCTCAAATTTTCTAGGACAGATACTACGACATATTAACGCTCAAATACGCAATAAAACGTTCTGGCATCTTCAAATGGAGCCAGAACGTATATATAGGTGCCACTTCGCCCATATATATCTCAACTTGGTGCCTGTACGTATAAATACCTATATGTTCATTTTTTGAAAAAAATTTCGAAGGGGTATAGCGATTTTAACTAAGGGGAATGTTTTCATTGCATTTTCAATTTCTTACATCATTTATGTTTGATGTTATGACATCACCGACTTTTTTTTAATTGACAACCTATAATTTTTTTAAATGATTTCAATAGCACTTGCAGGTCCCTATCCATTTGAAAAAAAAAAAACTAAGAAAAAGAGTCTTAAAGTTGAAATATTAAAAATTCATTAAACAAATCTAGTCGCATAAATTTGATCAAAAGATTGACAGCGCATTCATTTTTATTATAGAATATGAAAATGTTGCAAAATCGAACAATTAATACATTTACACTAGGTGTTTAAAATGACGACCCTGTACCTTCTGACAATACCCAAGAAGATATTAATCCAATTTCATGTCGAATTCTGTCCTTGAGATTGTCAAAATAATTAGGGCTTCCTATCCATCTTCCTGGGAGAACATTAATTGCGTAATGAGGCGGAGCAGCATCATGTTGTAACCATATACTATCATTTGGTAGGTCAGGGCTGTAGAAATTGCAAATATCTCTCCCCAGTCACTTAGAATTCTGTCACCAATAATTCCTGCCCGTACCAATTTTTATGAATAAAGAAGTTTACAAAAGGTAAGTTATTCTAATTTAGAAAAGGGAATAACACTTATTTTATTGTGAGACTGACAAATTAATTTATTCTGACAGCGGTAACTAATGTTTTTGAAGTGTAAACTTCTTTGGGCGCATTGCGTTGATTGTGGGCACTGAACAAGACTGAGCCGACACGCTCGGCTATGAAACGCTCGCTCGGGTAAAGTCGGCTCGAGTGGACTAAGGGAACGAGAGAAATATATCATATCTTATTTAAATTCAATTGAATTGAAATTTAAATGAATAAATAAATTCATGTCCCCGAGCAGATACGATCCCGAGCCGCACGGGTGAGAAGCCGGCACGTTAGAGTCAGACTAGCGCGGGACTCGTAAGCGAGTATTCATATCGTCTATTTATATATATATATATAAATACATGCGTCCGAACCGACTCAGAAGCATATCGGAAAATCTCTCCGTCGAGGAACCCTTTAAAGTTGTCCGTACACCCCCGCGATTATATTTCGCGGCCGCTGCCACAGCAATGGCCGCGAAATTGTATTTCGAGGACTGTGTTGCGTTCGCTAATTGGTAACTGACGGTTAACCAAAAAATTTGTTGTGTGTGTATGAGACATTATCCCTATAATAATATAATATAATATAATATTTCGCGCTCAGGTATGTTTTAGCATTTTTATTAAAATGATATGAATGACTCGGAAACTGATCAGTATATTCCGGGTGTTAAATAACGTCCACACGCATTTACTATAATTTGTATACCAATGCAAATAACGTCCACACGCATTTACTATAATTTGTATACCAATGCAAAACAGAAACGTTGAGAATAGAGCATTGCTTTAATTGCTCATTATATACGAATTTATAAGCATTTAATTCTTTTCTGTTACACATGATGGATGAAGAAAATCAAATCGATGACAAATTAAAACGAAAAAGGGAATTGTCTAATGCGCGCGTGAAGAAATATCGTCAAACGAAGCACACTAAATCTCAGCAACTGAATTCGTCAATGCAGGATGACCTTAATGTAATATAGAACAAAAAAAAAAAGTTGGATTTCGTATTATTAACCTCGCCTTGATGAAATTTTCACTTCTGCCGTGTGGTTTTAAGCACACCCATTTTCTTGTTTGTTTTATTCACCGGTAACTATATTCATTTTGTCAATATCATGTATTTTTAATATTTGAACTTTAAGACTTTTTTCTCAATTTTTTTCAAAAGTAATATATTCAAAGCTTTATATCGTTGGATAGGGAATTGAAAGTACTATCGAAATAAATTAAAAAAATTAAGGGTTGTCATTTAAAAAAAAGTCGGTGACGTAAGAAACTGAAAATGCGATGAAAATATTCCCCTTAGTTAAAATCGCTATACCCCTTCGAGTTTTTTTTTTAAAATGAATGTTAAGGAAGTTAATGTCTTTATCCGTTACTTTATTTCCACACTTTATTGTTGTAATAAAAGTTAGTTAATTAAGAAGAAAAGTATCTGCGATCAAGATAGAAATGTATCTAGTACTACTTACTAAGTTAATATAATTTGTTCCGAAAAATAATTTGATACTTTGTTTGAAAAGATATTGGATATTATTTACACAAACATTCGGCTTCTTGAATAAATATGATAAAGTGAATGTTCTCAGTAGCTCGATATAATACAACGAAACCTATTAATGGGGTCCTCTCTGCAAGAAGAACGTTACGAAAATATCGGAAAAACCGATAATAATGCGAAAATATCTTTTTGACATCGAAACAAATGAAAAACAAGGGATGATAAATTTCTTGAATAATGAAATTTTGTTGATATATATCGAAGCACGCATCAGTCTAACATTTTTTGTATATAAGTATTTAAACTTTCTGGCATATGAAGACAAGACGAAATTACTAACAGTTTCCGCTTTTATTAGAAAATTTTTGCGTTTAAATTACTTGGTTATTAAATAGGGATCTGTAATTTTCGAATTCTAATATCATGGATAACTTGATTTTATTAAAGAGATTAGTATAGTATTTATACAGCTTTCATTGTGTCCATCTCTAACGCACCGGCCACCTTCCCTTCCCATTTCACCAGGCTTGGGACTGGCAGCAATATTACTGACATGCTTGAAAAGTGGCCAACAAAACTCAATAGCACCACTTGAAACAAATAAACAAAACGGTCTGGGGGATAATTGAGGTATTTGATAAATAAACGGCATCTTTAATTTAAAGTAGGTTTGGAAAACTACATTTGAATTAATATTTGTCAAGTTCTCATTTTTATAGGTATTCGAAATGTCTTCCATCTTGTTCAAGGCATTTACCAGTTCTTACTTGAAAGGCCCTTTCCACACTTCCGGAGTACGGCAGGTGTAATAGAGGCAAACGCGTCGACAATTCTTTGTTGCATGTTTTGTTTAGTGGTTGGTAGTTCCATATAAACCTGTTTTTTTTTTACATACCGCCATCAAAAAATTCTAGTTTTATTATGTCGGGCGACATCACAGGCCATTGAACTGGTTCTACTCTTCTAATCCATTGACTTTGATACTGATTATTGAACACCACATATTTTGTTTCTGGATGTTTACAGTTAATTTTGAAGTAATCTAGGTAACTAGTTTTTTAAAAATTCCAAATACATTTAGCCGTTAATAATTATAATAATAGTCTTTATTTGTCCAACAGCAAAAATGCCAATTGCAGGACAACAATCTACACTTGATAGTATTTTCTATAACTATAAAACGCAATACAAAGCAACAATCTAACAGAGAAAAAGAAAACTGAATATACGCATTAATGCGAAATCCATTGAAAAATTAAATCACTAGCATGAAGATGTTATAGAACACATCAAGCTGATTTAGGGAAGAAAACACACGAACAACTTGAATAGAAAAGCTAATATTCAAAATCTCGTACATAAAAATAGTAGTGGTTCATACTGTAGTAATAATGAACAAAAAGCTTAACACATTAGATAACAGTAAATATTTAGTAATTAATTGCCACGTATAAAACGTCAAAAGGCCTGTGGCAATAAGAATATGGCACTGGGTAAATTAAACTTACAAAGACAAAATATTTGTAAATATTACTTCCAAATGAGTCACAACCTCTATGTCCACCTACCTGCTATACTTGTCACTTAGGCTGCCGCTTACTCAGTGAAGATGGTATGGGTCGAAACGTCGTGAAGCTAATTTAACAGGGCACCACCGCCTATTTAAAGCCTATCGAATATAACGAACGCGGATCGTAGATGGTAAGAAAAATCAGGTGGAAATTGGTAAAAGCAACTCAACAATAAAACAAAACAAATTCAAAGCACAAGTTCTAAATTTAATTCCCAACAAAAGGATATAGAATATTCATATATATAAAAAAAAGTCAAACATGAAATGAATAAATATTAATTAAGTGAAATTTAAAGTGGAAAATGAAACAAAATTTAAATCAAGCCTCCAACGCATACAGTTGTGCGCGAAAGTACCGCCTGTATATCAATAATTAACGAAAAGCATCAATCGATAAGGATTTTAAAAAAAACAGGAACAAAAAAACATTAACCTAGCAATTCACACTGTGTGATGTACAAAATTAAATATGTATACTAAAATTTGAAATGAAAAAAAAAGAAATTAATACTAAATAATAGACTGAAATGAATAAATTAAAAGTTATAATAATCAAAGCACTCTTAATTTAAAATAAACACAATAGGTGATATATTACTGAAAGTTCTCGAAATATTTGCGAATTGATCGTTTACAAAAGTTTATGACATAGGTAAAAACGACCACTTAAATAATTAAAAACATTAACCTAGTACTTAAAATCAGAATTACAGTAAGCTATTCTTGATTAACTCACTTACAAATTTACTAAACGTATTACATAGTGCAAAGATTATTAAGTTTACCCTGTATAATGGGCTCTTATGCAATAAATTCTCAAAATGAAAATCAAAGTTACAGAAATTAATTAAATACACCCTGTAGGATGGGATTATCTTATATAAAATTACTAGATTTAATAAAAAAACTATTCAATAGTCTCCGATCAAAAGAATCGACCTTACACTTGCAAGTGCTAATTATTAATACAAAATTAATCAATCTTAACCTAAGTGTTCACTTATCTGAGTCTAATCAGGTCTTCATTAGCTGGTATCAACAGCGAAGCAAAAGGAAAACTCAGCTGCCTGAGAAGAATAACTGATTTAGGTTTCAACGGAACAAAAAAAAAGCAGAATCCTTCTCCAGAGGGCTTTATAGTTAATTCCAACATATAATCGTGGACCTATATTCGCAATTACGTGTCACAATTTCAACGTCACACAATTTCCCTAAATAGAGAGAATAATTAGTTCTAAACGTCAAAAGAAAATCGAACAAACACATGTCGAGAAGGTTATTAAAATGAGATATTAACAATTTCAAATTACTTCCTAGATAAATACTTGATTTATGCTCTTCTAAGGTGCATAGTAATAATCGTCAAGACCAAAGCATTCGTAAATTAACGAAGTCACACGTGAATTAGCCAATATATTCCGGCCAAGCAGTTGATAGGAAATTACACTTCCAACAAATTCAAAAACAAACGCAAAATTTCCAGATACTGAATTTCATTCATTAAAGTCCGTCGATATGACGATGATGATCGATTTAACATCTATCCCACATGATAGAATGAAAATTGAAAGCTAACAAACACGTGGCACCAAGCTTGTTATCATGACGGTCAGAACGAAATGAATGATATAACAGGCACACGAGGCATCTTATGAAAATCAACCAGATGGAAAGCCGATAAAGAAGAATATCAACTTAAAGATAATATTAATAAAGCTGAATTAATTAAATTTGAACCACAATTAAATTTGTTACTAAATTATTAAGAAAAGAAAACAAAAGTAACATAAAATAATGTTAAAATTATTCCATTTAAAGAATATAAATTTACATCATATATCTGCAACAATAGCTTACCGTCTTAATAGCGAACGTACTTAGTTAAGTGATTCATAGCTGATAACGCTACGATATCCGAAAATATACAAAAGATATTACTACTAATTTTTAAAACGAATCAACATTGTGCTAATTAACCAAGATTAATAATAATTGTTAATTAAAAATAAAAGTAATTAAGCCTATGATTTTTGAACTGTTACGTAATACATAGCCAATGCATTTAAAATAAAAATTAAAATGAACAGTATTTTAGACATTTGTAGCGTATATGAAATACTAGGCAAGAAGCCCAAAAAGAAAAAGAATAATTGAGTTGAATCGAGAGACATATCTATTTGTTGTTAGAGTGAGGTTTTTGATTAAAAGGTAAGTGAAAAGGATCAGGGCATAGTTGGTTGGCGTTCCATTAATGTGACCATTAAAAAAATGTGAGCCTACCACATGTTCTCCAACAATTCCTCCCCAAACGTTCATTGACCAGCGTTGTTGACGATCTATTTGTAAAACTATTCTTGGATTTTCGACAGAATAATAATGAAAATTATATCTATTGACGCATACAGTGTTGTGAAAAGTTGCTTCATCAGAAAAAAAGTATGCTCTTAAAAAATTGGTTTTCTTGGAGACGAAATTGTGCTCACGTACAAAACTCTACCCTCCCGCTGAAAGTCATTTTCACTTAGAGCCTGTTGCAACTGAATGTGCTACGCGTGAAAATGATGTTGTTTTAGAATTCTTTGGACTGCCCTACCATCGCTTGATTAATATTTGGATTTTCTGTAATTGTCAATAAAACTGCCAAATCATTTTCCTCATTTGTTGTCTTTGTTCATTTTATATTTTTGTAGTCGACGCTTCCTCTATTTCATATTTCCCGTTATATTTCGGACAAGAAATATCAAAATTTGTGTCATTAAACAACATGCTTGTTTTTTCATGGCGCGTTTGATTCTATTACAGCTACCGTACTCAGAAATGTGGAAAGGGCGTTTCAGTTGAGCATTGGTAAATGCCTTGAACGAGATAGAAGACATTTCGAACATCTATAAAAATAAGTAGTTTTCCAAGCCTACTTTAACTTAAAGATGCCGTTTATTTATGAAACATCTCAAGTATCTCTCAGATTGTCTTCAATCAATCAATCAATCTTTATTGGTGTTCTGTACAATGTGCTTACACAAGTCATTCTAACTATCTATGAATATACCGTAGTCGTCAAATTTTAATTTCGGTTTGTACTTCTATGCAAAAGATGACCTTATAATATGCAGCGATGCCTGCTTGCTAACAGTGGTGGGAGAGCAACGCAGTGTCGGGGGACCCTCACGCCTTACATTTCATAGGAAACATTTGTCGAGTGTACTGTCTTGGCAGCCTCGCTTATGTTTATCTTTAGTTTATTTCGTCGCGCTCTTTTCCTCTTTCTACGTATCAGAAATTAAAATATTTCGACTACGGTATAAAAGCCAAAAAAGAAAAGAAAATGTATATGTCACTGGACAATAACAGATGACAGATAATCACCAACTTACAAACTAAAATCTTTCACATTAAGCTTACACGTTAAATACTCATCGTATGAGTAAAAGGCTCTTGCAACCAGGAACCGTTTCATCTTCAATTTAAACTGCTTCACGGGTAAAGACTTAATTTCTACGGGCAATTTGTTAAAGAATTTTATACCCAAATATTCAGCGTATTTCTGGCTTTTCGATAATCTGCAAAATTTCGGAATAATTTCAGCTTTATTTCGCTTATCATACCCGTGATTATCCGAGTGAAGTACACGTCGGAAATATTGGCCTTTATGTACAGTAAACACTCCAGTATGTATAGGGCAGGTAGTGTTAATATTTTTAAATGAATAAAAGACCCCCTACAGTCCTCCCTGTACTAGTCACCAGCCACTATGCGAACTGCCTTTCTTTGGAGAGCAAATACTCTGATGTCATTAGTGAATGACAAAGTGCATAATACGCTGAGAACATTACACCTCCAGACACATTCATGCTCAGAATTCTTAATAAATAAATATTACTACTTAATTTACTAGACAACATGTCGACGTGCTTTTCCCATTTTAGTGTCGGGTCGAAGTACACTCCCAAGAATTTTGCATGTTCATCCTTTGTAGATATTGGGATTGTCTTTAAGTGTAAATAACAGAGATTGGGTTTTAGACAAGTTCAGACTAAGTACATTCTAAACCACTGCTTAGCAGCCGTCTGCGTTGCACCATCCAGATACATTAACCTCTCTATACAGGTAGCCCGACTCATCAATGTAGTGTCATCCCCATAAAGGATTGGTACCGAATCCGTGACATTGAGTGAGAAATCGTTCGTGTATATCAAAAACAATAAAGGTCCCAAAATAGAACCCTGTGGAATACCCATGGTGATATACTGCTTGTTAGACAGTTTATTATTACAGAGAACCCGTTGGCTACGATCTTCTAAATATGACGTTATCAGCTTAATACTGCTCATATCAAAGTTATAGCGTCGCAGCTTATGAATCAGCAAATTATGAGGGACACAATCAAATACCCTTGTTCATTTGTTACAAGTGGTCGAGTTGTGTTTTGTTGGCCTCTTTCTAAACATCCCAGTAATATTGCAGCCAATCCCAAAGCCTCGAAATACGTATATATCTTGAAAAACTAATAACTGGAGAATATCTCCAAAACCGTTGGAAATAGACACAATGATGTCCTTGTACAATCGAAATAAAATAAAATTTTACATCCAGTCATGTAAAAATTGCTATACCATTCTCTTTAAAAAAATCAAGTTATTCATGATTTTAGAGTTTGAAAATTACAGACCCCTGTTTAATAACTCTGTAATTTAAACGCAACAATTTTTTTATGAAAGCCATGCGGTCGCTCATGCTTAAGCGGAGACCGCGTCTTTCAAACTTGTACATTTTCGGAGATATTTTCAATTTTCGTAGAAATTGCAAATGCCACTTTTTTCGAAAAACATCATGTAATTCCGAAACATTGATCCTAATAAAATTCAATCTAAACTTAAACAAGGAATTCATATGTACGTTAATACATATGGAGTTTCATTTAAAATAACTAAGTTGGTATCCACTTCCGGTACAACCGGAAGTGCGCCAGTATTAATAATATTTTCTTGAAATCAAGCCTATAATACAGTATAAGTTGGCATATGAATGAAATTCCTATTATTAAAGAAGCTATAGAAGCCTGCCACACTATTACAGGACCCTGTATAATTTTTTTTAAGTACTTGACTTAGGGTGACGTGTATAATAATAGGGCGGAAGTCACTGTATGCAGGTCGTGCTATCCTCGGTAGGAGCAAATTGCCCTTTTCCAAACATCAGGAAAAGCACTACCAAGACAGGTATTAACTAAATGGGTGATGTATGATAGTGTATAATATAATAATAATAATAATAATAATAATATTAATAATAATAATAATAATATTAATAATAATAATAATAATATTAATAATAATAATAATAATAATAATAGTTTATTCGTTGTAATTACCATTACAAGATAGCCAGTAAATTAATTAAAAATGCACAGTTGGCTGTATATGACAACAAAACAGACAATAACAACACAACAATAATGTGTATATAATGCATTAATGTATTTAAAAGCCATTAAAGTTCTAAGTCACACTTTAAGATCTCTTCTATTGAATAAAAACTGTGATAACTTAAAATATCCTCCACTTTTTTTATGAAGAATTTGTCCCTCTCTTCAATATGGTTCTTGATTTTGTTATACAGTTTGGGCCCCCAATAGTCTACGTAGCGTTGTGTCGTTTGCAGGCGGTGATATGGGATTTGGAACTCTTTTCTGTGGCGGGTTTCGTAATTATGATGCCCTCCATTCAATATATACTTTTCTTGGTTTTTTCTAACGTATTTTATACATATAAGTATAAATAGGCAAGGCAAGGTCAGTATTCTTTCTTGCTTAAAATGTTCCTTACAACCATCCGTGTATAGTTTGACCAAGCGCCTGTCTACTAGTACTTTTGTTTTAAAACAACTGCGGTGGATCAGAGTGCTTTATTGATGGCATATTATGCTCTCTTTCATAGTGTCATGAGTTATGGTATTATATTGTGGGGCGGTTCGGCGCATATACATCGGGTTCTGATATCACAGAAGAGAGCAATAAGAACTATGCTGGGTATAAGTAGCATGGATTCATGCAGACCGTCGTTCAAGCGGTTGAGAATTATCACTTGTGTTGGTCAATATGTTTTTGATTGTATTACATACGCCAGGAATAATTTGACTTTCTTTGCAAAGCAAACCATGTACGAAACCAGACATGGATGTTTCGAACAACCACATTTTAAGTTGTCCCGGAATATCAACTCATTTAGATATCAATCAATAAAATTATATAATTTACTCCCGAAAACCTGGAAAGAACTGAATGACAAAAAATTTTACTTAACCCTTAAACACTTCCTAAAAGACAATCCAATTTATGATGTCCAGGAGTTTGTGGAAATGCTCAAGAAGCTTTAATTTCTTTTTTGTTCTCTTTTTTTGCTCTGTGAAATGGCGTACATTGTTTGATATATACATTAGAGTTTGTAATATTTAATGTTTACATTGTACTTTTATTTTTTAGATATGTTTAGTGTTTGCATTGTACATTTATTATATAGACATATTTATTGACATGTGCATACATTTGTTTTGTCTCGCACGAATAAAATCTATCTATCTATCTATCTATCTATCTATTTCAGATTACAAAGTGCTCTAATCGCTTTTTTTTGCAAGCAGAAGATTCTTGTTGCTGCAGGTGATGTGTCCCAAAACAAAATTCCATGGCTTATTCTTCTGTGAAAGTTCGCAAAATAGGCAGATTTTGAAGCGGCATGGGTAGCAATAGTCTTCAGTCTTCTTATAGTATAGGTATATAGCTATCGTTAGCGAGTTAGCTAATTCTGATATGTGCATGTCCCAAGTGAGTTTATTGTCAATCGTGAGCCCCAAATATCGAATGGCGTGGGATGACTGTTCATTTCTTGCTGAGAAACAGAGATGCTGTGTTTTCTCTTCATTTAATTTTAGTTCATTATCTTGGAACCATTTTGTGATTTCTTCCATTACCCGTTTGCTCTCTTTTCCAATTTCGTCAATCGACTTTCCAGTTACTACGTAGGATGTATCGTCAGCATAGAGACAGCTTTGTTTAGGTGTTATATTTTTTGGGAGATCATTAACGTACATCACTGCTTAGAATTATGTCCGCATTACCAGATGATTTCAGTGCAGGTGATGACCAGATCCCTAGCAAATTGGTGCGTCAAGCAGGATCCTCCTTATCAAAGCCGCTGGCGCTTATTATAAACCTATCCATCAAGACGTCGGAATTTCCTGGCCGTTGGCGAAGAACAAGAATCTCTCCCATCTTTAAAAAAGATGACAATACCAAAGGGGAGAATTACAGACCGATCTCGGTCATTTGCAACTTTGCGAAAGTATTCGAAAGTGTACTTTATTCATGCATATATTTTAATACTAAATCATTGATTTCTCAATACCAACATGGATTCGTGCGGGGGCGTTCGACAGTTACTAACCTGACTGCGCTAACACAATTTACCTGCCGAGAGTTGGACAATTCAGGACAGGTGGATGTGATTTATACGGATTTCAGCAAAGCATTTGATACGATAGATCATGGATTCTTAATGAACAAACTATATGCACTGGGATTAACGCCGAATTTGCTCAAGCTTATCCATTCTTATCTCACTAAGAGACCTAATTACGTTTTTTATAATGGGTACAAGTCGCCAGAATTTTTTCCTTCATCTGGGGTGCCACAAGGCTCAAATCTAGGTCCTCTTTTATTCATATTGTACATAAACGACGTACTGATGCAATTAACGTGTCCGGTACTTGCTTATGCTGATGATCTGAAAATTTACAGTTCTATAAAATCCTGGAATGATGTGGTCCAACTCCAAAGTAATTTAAGTGTCTTGACTGACTGGTGTCGCAAATTCAATTTAAAGTTAAATATTGATAAATGTTGCTTCATATCTTACACACGTAAAGTAAACAATGTATCATCAGTATATATCCTAAACAGAAATACATTGTCTAGAGTTAATGGTATTAGGGACCTTGGGGTATACTTTGACACTCGGCTCAGCTTCTCTAACCATATAGACTCGATGTGTGCATCTGCGTCTAGGACGTTGGGTTTCATATTGCGTTGTTGCAAATTTTTTAATAATATTCAGTTGATGAAGACACTTTATTTCAGTCTAGTTGTGAGCAAATTGGAGTATGCATCTCAAGTATGGTCTCCTCAATATCTTTACTTACAACTTTCCATTGAAAGAGTGCAGCGAAGATTCCTGAAATATTTGTCTTTTAAATGTTCCGGTACTTATCCTCAACGTGGCATAGATTATTCACATTTATTAGATGCACATGATATGCAAGCCTTGAGTTACCGTCGTGAGATACATGGTGCACGATTTGTATGTAAACTATCCAGTGGGCGTGTTGACTGCCCTTATTTGCTCTCATGTCTGGATTTCTTCATTCCTAGAATCTCCTCTCGTTTTACCCATACCTTCCTACTTCCCTTTTCTCGCACTAACCTTCTTAAAGGATCTCCGCTGTTGGTGATGTGCAGAGCCGCTAATCTTCACTATGGGGACATATTTTTTTGACATATTTTTTTTTACTTTATTTAATTATATTGTTTTCATATTTATTATTACTCACAATTCTGTTGTATATTTGAGTTATTAGTATAAGTTATTGAGTAGTACGTTGTACATTATGTGTATATTTAATACTGTCCTATAACTGGGTAAACCGTTGGACAAATAAAGCTATTATTATTATTATTATTATTATCACAAATAAAATTGGTCCCAATATCGATCCTTGTGGTACCCCATTATGAATTGGTCTGGTATTTTATATTTCTCCTTTTAAGTCCACTCTCTTCGTATAACGTTTAGCATGCTAATACTGACATTATCTGCACTGACAGCCTGACCTCTCTAGTGCTGGAAATAAATTTTGAAACTGTTGTCTGTCCGGCTAGCTTAGGGGAAAAAGAGATCGCCAAGAAGGTGTAGGTTTATTGTTTGCTCAATTGTAATGGAAACGTCTCCACTTCGTCGAGGGATACAGTTAACAAAAAACATGTTTATTTCAGTAGAAGTTCGTAGGTCAGGTGGAATTTGTTTTGTTTTGAGTTTAGTGATATCAAGATTCTGTAACTCCTCTCTGCTTACTGGTCTTATGCTGAAATACGTAATGAAAATAAGAAGAAATTTAAAATCATTTTATACTACATCTTCTAGTATGTAACCTCACATGAAATTTTGTATTTATATTTCGTGTGATTGGGAATAAAATATGCTGCTATTATATTATTAAGAATTCACAGCCACATTATACTTTAACATTTGTTTTATTCCTGTCCAAAATACAAAAGTTATTATGCGTAAATTGTATCTACCTAAATTGTATTTCTCGTCTTTAGAGATATTGTGATTAGTTGTACGACCGCATCTTACATAGAATGAAAAATTTACATATTCGTAAAATAGCATATTATTACAATTCTTATCACTTAACAAATCCGAAATTCTATAAATATTCATTACCTTCCCTGAACTGTAAGAGAACGGGAGAAAAAGAACAATCTATTATCCAAGGCTTAAACACGATATCCTCATATTTCTGTTTCCATTCCAGAGATTAATGTGTCCATTACGGGCGGGGGGCACGAAGAAAAACAAAAGTATAGCGAGAGATATCTTTTTATGTATATCTGTGCACGTTCACTGTTCAGTTTGGCACACCAACGGAGAATGCCTTCTCTTTTTTTTTGTATCCCCGCTGCTGCAACCGATACATATTTCCAATTTTAATTCATGACCATTTTCCTGCGTATATCCATTTTCCCATTTCCATAAAAATGAAACTCATACCTGCTGCCATCTAGCGGCGAACGCTTAAAATTTTACGATTCGAATTTTGCACACGTTTGATAAGTTACCCGCGACGACGTTCAAATTTCGATAAGGTGCTATTAAATTAAATGATTCCTCTCCTTCATTTTGGAAAACATGTTCCCCCTCTTTTTCAACAAGCGGGATCGGTGGTTATCGGTGGGTAGAGAAAGACTTACAAGCGTTCTTTTAACTACAGGTGATAAATTTTTAATCTTGAAAATACAGAGCCAGTTCCTTTGCCAGGAGTAGAGAATATTGATTAGGGGAATGAGTTCTTTGTTTTTATAAATACCTTCTCTTTCACTTTGGAGAAAAGAAAGTGATTTTAAGGTTTTGAGGCGACATGATTGAAGCTGTCTGTTTTAACAACGAGAAACTTTAAGTAAGCTCACTTTATTAAGGTATGAACTGAAGTGGGAGTGTATTGTTTATGTTTAATTTTTGTTGGATGGCGTATAAAGGAAAGAAAAACAGTTTTTTAAAAACAAAGTAACGGTACCCTTCTTTATACAAAATGCTTTGTTTATTCTTCAAGCATCTTAACTCGAAGAGTTAACTGAAATACGCATTGCCTAAAATAAGGGTTATCATTTTTATACACTGTCTTGAAAGAGATTTGATGAAAATTAGTACATTATACTACTCGAGTTCGAAGAAAAACATCGTGTCATTTCAGCATTCTTGCTTTTTCTGATGGGCAATCCATCACAAATATTCAAATATATATTTGAAATCAAATGTTATCTTTTAATTGCTTACTAATACGAGGTGTATTAACTTGAACTTACAAGTTCAAGTAATCCAACAGAAGCAGTAACACGCTAACACCTGAATTATTTTCCTTATCGTAAGGAATATAATTCCATATTGCCCGGAGGGTTACCGATTTATCAGATGGTAAGTCTGTTGTTTTACTTCACAATTTTTACTTATTTTAAATAACTTAGATGGTAATTTGTTGTATGACATGTTAGTTTATTTGTAGTATATAAATAATTTGATAAATCTTTCTAATTTTTCCATAAACGGGATACTAATATTATGTATCCTTAAAGATACATCGCCAAGTTTGGTGGGCTATATAAGTTGTTTTATTTTTATAACAATATGAGAAGAATTGACCGTATTTTTGCATTGTTCCGTGTTGGCGCGCAAAGTGATTCGAAGAGTGATGTTGAAAATGAAGACTTACTAGGTGAGCGAAGTTTTCGACAAAACAACACACGTTTAGAAGAAGATGGACAAGTATCACAACTTGTTCAGACTGTTGAAGAGTGCGAGGATGATATCGTTTTAGTAACACTCTTACCTGTTCCTGTTGTCAATATTCCTACAACGCCGAAGAGTAGTCGTGGGGTACCTAAGTTACCGACGAAGACGATTTCTCTAAACGGAACAAGCTACAGTCGCCTTTACAATATCTTAAGACCTTCTTCAGCCATGATATCATAGATCTCATAGTAGCACAAACCTATTTATATTCTACTACTAGCAAATCACGACGAAATTGAAACTTATTTAGGGATTGAATGATGGGTGTTGTACATAATATGCAAGCATACACTGACTACTGGGCCGAAAAAACACGTTGGGCTCCAGTTACGGATATTATTCCGCTAAAAAGGTATCAGGTATTGCGACGCAATCTTCATTTCGCAAACAACGACGAAATTGACAATGACCGTTATCTCAAAGTGAGACTTCTTCTTGAAAGAGTTAGAGAAAATTGTTTAAAAATTGAACCAGAACGACGAAATTCAGTTGATGAAATGATGGTGCCTTATAAAGGTAACAAAGCTGGTTCAAGAAGGCAGTATTTGAAAAGCAAACCAAAAAAAGGGGCTTTAAAATATTCGCACGGTGCGGAATTTCTGGTATGGTGTACGATTTTATCCCATATGGAGGTGAACACACATTCAGGGATCATAATTTTTCGGTAATTGAGGAAGGTCTAGGTTTCGGTGCCAAGGTTGTTATTGCACTTTGCTCTTCAATTCAAAACAAACCATTATCACTTGTTTATGTTGATAATTTTTTCACGAGTCCAGAGCTTGCATCCTACCTTCGTGATGTGTTCGGCATGTTATGTTTGGGAACTATTAGGTCAAACCATCTTAGAGGTTGTCAACTGACATCGGACGTAGATCTACGAAGGTTGATAACAGTGGTACGACAACAAAGCTGTTGTTTTTTGCAGTTCTTATGTGGCAGCTAATTCAACTCAAACAGTTCAAAGGTATTCAAAAGCAGGAGGCGGTAAAGTTCACATAGTCTGTCCAAAAGTAGTAAAGCAATATAACAGCCACATGGGTGGAGTCGATCTTGCCGATATGTTGATTGCTTTGTATAGACCTGGCATGAAAACCCATAGATGGTATATGGGCTTATTTTTGCAGGTTTTGATATGTGTCTTAATAACGCATGGCTCCTTTATAAACGGGAATGTAAATTATTAGAATGTCAAAAACAGCAATACGACTAAAAAATTTTAGAACAAGTGTCGCAAAAAGCCTACTTCATACAAACAAAATAAAAAGAGGTCGTCCTAGTTCAGAGGCACCACAACCATCAATGAAAATAAAAAGACCACTGCAACCAAGACCCCAAGATGATAGCAGATTCTACAAGCTGGATCATTTTCCAATATTTCGAGAAAAAGGAAGATGTAAGAATTGTATTTCTGGCCAAACACATGTTGTTTGTCGCAAATGTAATGTTAGATTATGTCTTGTACCTACTAGAAATTGTTTTGTGGATTTTCATTCTAACAAATAAAAGGTTTTAAATGATATGTGTGTTTTCCCTTATAATCTGAAAGCACTTTGAATAGTCTAGTGTTCCCAGTTTTGGCAATGTATCCCTAAAGATACAACTCAAAATTTTGAGTTGCACATGTTTCCAGAAATATATGACACTAAAAACAGTATTCTACCACAGTTTTTAACATCTACACTGAATAAGAGAATTTTTAAACGAAAAACAATCGTTTAAGGGTTAAGAGATAAAATGAAATAAATAATACAATATCATAAATTCATTGTAGCTCTATATATACTAGAACTGTATTACGTACAATGTCAAAAGTACCAGTAGAAATGTTAACCAGTGTTATAATAAGAATTATGTATGAAGCACAAGTTCGACTAATGTAACTTGAGGCAAGCTCTAACAGAGTAGGGAACACATTTACTTACATTTTGTTGTATGCAGATATTGCGCCTGTCACTTACCTTGCATATACTTTGCATTCATACTGTTACGTGGAAAACTTACGTTTTTCTTATTAATGAAGGATTACATATTTTATTTAATAGATTGTTTTATTTTATTTTTCATTTTTCCAGGTATGTAGTTGGCATATTTGTTTATGACAAAGTTATTATTTAGTTCCCTATTGAAATATTTATCGCTTATTTAATACACTTTGCGACATCTTCCTGTTAGAAAATGAATTACTGGCTTTATCTTTCAAACACAATGCCTTTATTAGTAAAGTCTAGTTTTCGAAGTTAGTGCATGATAGTTAATATTTTTCGTATTAAATTCATAACCTTCGTGGAACCTGGAATTCTTTTTTTGTAATTTGTCGTTCATGTCTTTAAGGAAAATGCCTTCTGTCTAACATTCTCAGCTGCGGCTGCCCTACTGTTGGCTTGTCCTGGGCTGGGGACTGGTGATGCGTGTACACATACCAAATTCTCGGCCTGGGGTTGTATGGACCTGTTCCTGTGGTTGCCTTGAAAGGGCCCCTGTCTCTTTTGCGGCATCTCGGGAGGCTGCTGGGTGCCGGACTGTGTAGCTTTGTGGTTGTTGCGGGCAGTCACGATTAAAGTGCCTCTCAGTGCAAAACCAACACCGTGGTAATCATTTTTCAACATGTTCTCGTTTTGGTGTCGATGTTCGTGGTTCAATATCCCTCTTCGGTTGTGGAGGCTTAGCGTTGAAATTGTTGAATATTGTGAACCATTTTTCGCAAGCCTCTTGTAGTTCATGGAGAGTTTGCGGTTGGGCCTGAGCCACTTGAATGCAATATTCCCGGGAAAACAACATCACTATATGTTCGACCAATTCGACTTCAGGCCACTCTGGATCTGGGCGAAGACAGAGACGTTTTATTCTAGTAACGAAGATGGATGGATCCTCGTCGGCCTTCTTGCGTGTGCTACAAGCGTTCTGGAAGTCCCATTTCCGCTGAGGACTCAGGAATTCCCTCCGGAAGTGATGACAGAAATCGTCCATTGTATCGAACCCACCTTCGTTTCGGCGGAACCACAAAGCCGCCTCCCCTACCAGGTGCGGCCGCACGGCATCATCCACATGCTCAGGGACCTCGAAATAGCCGTCTTTTATATGTGACTTTAATCGACCCAGCAAAACCTCTGGATCCTCGAGGTACCCGCTGTATGGGCGAAGTATGTACTACGGGAATTAGACAACGAGTGTAGACAAGGGGCGCAGCAACCAGGGATATGCCTCAGTTCTTCAGGTCGAGTTGTGGTCATTTGAGCAGGGACGACAACTGGTTCGGGAATAGCCACTGGTTTCTCGATAAAAGCGGCCCCAGATACTTTGCCAGGAGCGGTGGATCGTAAGCCGATCCGGGAGTTGGCGTCAGCAAGGTAACTGGGTACGGTGACGGCGGATTCCATCTCCGTGGTGTTAGTGACAGTGGCCTTCTCCAACTCCGTTATCCTGGAAGCAAGCAACCGAATCTTCTCAAGGATGATGGCTAGTTGATTTTCCGGATTTGCCGTGTCGGAAATTGCTTGTCGTAATGGAACTATTCGTTGCGGTGTCTGCAATTTCTCCGCTTCGTCGGCGCTGTTGCTTCTTCTCAACCTTCTGTTACTTCTAATTGACATGTTGGTGGTGGTGAGTCCCTGAACACTAACCTAGTATTCGAGCCCCACGTTGGGCGCCACTATGTTACCTCTAGATTATTACTACCGTCCATTGGCTAGGCGTAATCTAAAGATAAACAAATTTTTAAGGGATCAAACACAATATTAAAGCTTTATTCATCAACATATAAAGAAATGAATTTACGAACACAATTGATATCTCAAAACATGTCACTTGACATCTAACGACAGACAATCACTGACTGAAGTCGCTGACAGAAGGCATTTTCCAAGACTCCCTTTGACAAAAATTATATCTGGAGATCGTTTCGAACAGCGTCGTTCTATGTTTGTTAGGGGAGGGGTCAATGGTAACAATAGCAGTACAAGGATAGTGATGATATTATGGTAATAAAATGAGGCATATTTTTTACTCGAGCTGCTAGCGAACTCATTGGTGCAACAATCTTGGGAAGTAATTTTTAGTCATAATGCTCTATAACATCTTGAAGCAACAATATCTAGTAATTTGGTGTATTATAACAATGTTTAATAGACCTTTGTGCAGCAATGTCTTGTAGTAACAATTTCAAGTAAGAACAATATGTGGCAAAATTTTTGTTAGTTCAACAATTTGTTACAACAATTTGTATAAACAAATTCGTAGAACAATCTAAAAGAACTACTTTTACTCCAGTATGTTACAATTTTGATCTTAGATAAGTAAAATTGTTTTACGATTTATACTTAGTCAATATAAAGTACTTTTGATAAACTAAGTCTTTGGTACCAGTTCATTATATAGGAACTGTAAAATTTGGAAAAGTATGAAGAGAAAGGTAATTCAGTGCGTTATTTGTTATTTGTGGTTTGTGGTCTAAGCTGTATTGTATATGAAATTATAATTTGCCAACATCCATTTCGAGAACACTGTTTTTAATTTTGTTTTTTTTCTATTTCAGGTGAGTCTATCATATTTCAATTATTAGAAAACTTAACCAAGAAGTATTGGTGAGTACTCTTATGCGAAAATTTCTTTATACTGTATTTGTAATAATGTAACGTTTTCGGGTTCCAATAAACAACTCGTGCAATTATTTATTTAAAACAGTCTGTATATTTATATACTTAAAATTATATAACAATATAAAAACATAAAAACTAACGTAACACACTTAAACTACTACAATATAATTATCACAGGTATTTATTTATTTCCATTACTAATATCTCTGTCCGTATTTATGTAACAGTTCTATTTATATAAGACGGCACTACTTAAAGAACTATTCATTTGGCTACCACTATTTATTTCTTCGCACTCGATCCCGCAATGAATCCCGTAATTCCGTAATGAATGTATGCCGTAATGAATTCAGTCGCCTTATATACCTGCATGAAAAGATTACTAGAGCATTCCTCTAAATTCCATGCTTCTCTCGATGTGTTGAAGAATATTCCAGACATTTGTCTCCGCTTTCGATACAGTACCATGCGTAAGTGTATGACTCACCGCTTTACGATATTTACCAGCCGAGAGAGATTTATGGTCTTTTTTGTGCGTGACAATTTCGTTTTTTTCGCGCCGAGAGATCTGATTCTTTTATTTAATGTAAACACATTTCGTTACAATAATATAACAATTACAACTAAACTTACATAAGTTTTTTCGAAAAAAATATATTTGTTAAACAAGAAAGTGATCTTTATATTCTGCATCGCTGAGCGATCTGCATTAAAATTTTCTTATTTTATGGTATTTTACCCTAAACTCAATATACTTCAAGTCCGTACTGTGGTGTCAGAGAGAAATGTAGAAAAGAGACGCAATACGCAGGTGTTCTTAGCTAACGCTGCTGGGCAAGAGAGAAACAACTATCCAATGTAATATTTGCTAAACACAATCCCACATTTATTTTATGCCGTCCATTGAGGTATTTATGATCTATTTAATACTTAATTAATCTTTTATTAATTAAGTTTTAACATTCAGTGTGATTAAATTGTATATTTCTATTGCTATCTTTTTTTTCTGTTTAGCACCGTATTTATTATAAATCGCAAGTAAATTTAAATGAAGCAAAAAAGACAAAATGTTCCAAGAATAAAATAAAACTCTTTCAGCGAATCGATTATTGTCACTTCAATTTTTCTAGTTGATCAGTCTTTCATTCAGTTTCATTTATGTATTCTCAGCTAAACTGTGTACACACGGTATACACGGCAAGACATATATATTTCTCTTCTCTCATCCTACACCATTCGTTACAGGGAACAAGTTGAAATATGTACAGTGTCATGTTTACGGCATGTCAAGTACAGCAAATTCGATACTACTGTGTCTTGATCTTTGCACCCCTTATTGATGAGACTGTTTGTGTCTTGTGAAAGTGAAGAACCTGCATATACGGGTTTCGGTTATCCAAACAATTGAGTGAGTGCTCCAAGGGGAAAATGTAGATAATTTGTGTCGTATACTTGATGGAAAACTTAACGTGTTTGAAGTTCGTAATATATCGTGCAATATGTTATAGGGTGAACAGATATTCACTACGTTATTAGTGGATCGTATGATCGATGTTACTGAAGTATATAATAACGTGAACTAGCTGGTTACTACACTCTTTATTATATGCTATTTTCTTTTACACAGTTGGCGTTAAAATATCTAGCGGGTGCAATTTATATATTCGCGGAAGATTCAAAATGAAAGAGAATAAAAAGCTTTTATGAACAAACTTCAAATGTTGTTTATTGCTCTACTCTTATATTTTGGAGTAAATTAAGTTTGACATTATTAGAGTAGCACTACAAGGTGTAATTTTACGAGACATACAACAAGTTCCAGTAACAATAACTAACCTACCGTAGCAAATGTAATGAACCCATGTAAACAAGGTGAATTCAATTAAGGTACTATTATTCCACTATATTGAATATTATGATAACGAATAGATAATATTAACACTTTAAAACAAACATTAGAGAAGATTATCTAATATTTAGTGAATTTATAGTTTTGGAACATTCAGATGTGTATCTATTTATTTCCATGTTATTGATAACTATAAAGCAAAGACTTTACCAAACATATTATTATGGTTATTTCTTGAATACGCTTTGTAGGAATACAATAGATAAAATCCATGTTTAAATTAAAGTTTGATAGAACAATTTATTAGAATTTTGAAATATACGACGTGGTTCAAAAATGGTTTTAAAATATTATTATTATCATATTATGTTATTAAAATTGTAAAGATTAGACGAGTTCTTAACAAGGTTTTATTGTAATTTATGAACATATAGTTTAAATATTTAAATTAGATTAATAAAGAGATGTTCTTATAGTTACTCAAACGATCAAATTAATAGTTTAAATTTAAAAAGTATAATAGGTGTGTTCTTTTGGATATATAAAAAACAATTATTATTAAAAAGAGATTATCTGGTAGTTATTATTATTTAAATGAAGAAAATAATTATATTTCTTAATTTACTTCTTAAGAAAGTACAGGAATATTCAGCTTGAAATTAAATGAAAAAGGATATAATTATTAGCATACAATGAGGAAATAATTTAACGAAAGGATTTACTTACTATTAAAGAAGCACTACTACAAAGAAAGATTAGTCAAGATTATCTATTTTGGAAAAGGACCAGACCGGAAGTCATCTTGGAAGAAAACAGTAAGCAGTATTACTAAGAAATTTTGCAGTTTATCCATTAAGATGAAATTAATTTACAAGGATATATAAGAATACTTTGGTTTGGAATTGATTACTAGGTATTATGACATAAAGTTTATTTTAGTATAGAACGACATTTAATAAGCTAAACCTATAACAGAAGAATACTGAAATAGGTAGCCAAATATTTTATATGTATATCTTGAATTAGCTTTTGGGTATTCTATAACATCACAATGTAACAGTAATTCTTGGAGAGTAAACGCTCTCACACTATTAAATCACGCAAGTATGCATATACGAAAAAATTTTTTTCGTATATGAATAAATGTATGAATGCACATCTACCCTAAGCCGGCATTGCGAACAAGCAACGTGCAGACAGCTGTTTCGACCTTACATTGGTCTCATCAGTGCACGAACGTGTTTGTCCACAATGCCTCAAAAGCTTAGAAAACCTGATATTGTCAACTTGCGTACCAAACGCCATGAGAGATTCTCAGCGGCATCTGTTACCCAAATGCGACATCGCAAGGTAATGTTGCCCTCCGTGGTACAACTACTAATCAGGCAACTGTAGATATACGTGCATTCAATGAACAATGCCGGCTTAGGGTAGATGTGCATTCATACATTTATTCATATACGAACAATTTTTTTCCGTATATGCATATTTGCGTGATTTAATAGTGTGAGAGCGCTTACTCTCTAAGAATTACTGTTACATTGTATTGTAATAGGTACACCACCTATGGCGTGTTCATTGAATGCACGTATATCTACAGTTGCCTGATTAGTAGTTGTACTACGGAGGGCAACATTACCTTGCGATGTCGCACTTGGGTCACAGATGCCGCTGAGAATCTCTCATGGCGTTTGGTACGTAAGTTGACAATATCAGGTTTTCTAAGCTTTTGAGGCATTGTGAACACGTTCGTGCACTGATGAGACCAATGTAAGGTAGAAACAGCTGTCTGCACGTTGTTTGTTCGCAATGCCGGCTTAGGGTAGATGTGATTAAAATACTTATATATATATATATATATATATATATATATATATATATTGTTGCACATTATTGACTAGTACAACGAAGAGCAATTTAAATTATTTTTATACTAACATTAAATAAAAATGCATGTTTGTAGGTTATTAATGTACTAATAATCAGCTCACCTCATTATTATAATATGTATATTCAGTAATACAATAAGGAAGTATACCTTTTGGAAACAATAGTATTATTATCAGGTTAATATGTCATCCCTAGTTGAAAATTAAAACGAGTCATTAATAAATGTTGAGACGAAGAAGTATTCTAGACTTGATACATGCAACAAATGCAGAAGGTTAAAAGACATTCTAAGATATATAGTAAAAATAAGAAGAAATAGTTTCAAAAAATAAAAAAAAGGAATTTTGAATGAAAGCTAAACATACATATTCTGAACACGAAGCATTTTAAATTACTATCTGCAAAAAAAAGTTAAGGACCGGTTTTGCAAAATTTTGGTCATATTTCTATTTTTGTCAAAGGGACGAAAATAACAATTTCTGTCATTCACCAATTGTGCTATGGGAATATGACATGTGTACTAATGTTCTGAATGATGATAGAAACAAGTCTAACATTTAAATTGATACGCGCACTATACATTCGGTTCTAAAGTATAAGGAACTTCGCCATCAAATGCTCACAATTGCTTAAAATCTAGAAATATACAATCGAGTTGTTCTTGAAATATACATATTCTTAGCTACTAGTTGAGAGCTTCTGTTTTGTCCACAATTAATCTATTTTTTCTCATATTTCGAATTTTGTTTAGAATTCCTCACCGAAAATGGCTGTTTCAGTCGAGTGACCACTTGTCATGTGCATTGACGTTCTGAATGGTGCTCAAAATGAATCTAACATTTAATATGGTATATCTGCTGTACATTTGCTTCTAGAGCTTATAAATATTGAAAAAACTTCCTTCAAATGCTCACAATTGCTCAAACACATTTTTAGAACTTACATATTCGTTAGCTGCTGGTGGACAACTTTTATTTTAGATACTATTAAGTTGAAAATTTCGTAATTTTTCGTAATGATACTCGGCAAAGTTGGCAATTTTGATCAAGTCACCAATTCAAATGATCGCTAACAATCACTTTTCTAACATAACCATCGTCCATTCCTTGAACTTGACCAGCTGGCTTAAGTTATTGAACTTTTTTTAAGGATACAGATGGGGATCTTTCTTTAAAATTCTCTGCAAACAGCTTAACGTAATGGCCAATTGCTGAACTGACCGAGAACGATCTATTAATTTCTCATTCACAACCGAGCCAGTTTGATCGAATTTCTCGATTAGTCTTTTAACTGTCGAACAACTTGGTGTATTTTGTCGACCGAAATTTGCACGCGCTCTGCAAACTGTTGCCTCTAAACTTTCAATATATTTGAAATAAATTTTCTCAGTTGATAATTGTTAAATTTTTAGTGCAGTGTGATAGGTAATGAGGGCAACATTTAACAATGTATTATGCATCGAGGAAATTGCTGCATTTGTCCATACCTAGCACACCTACTTGGCAGTGTAATAAAGAACACAACAAAAGTTGTTAACACATGCAAGTGTTTAACTCCTTCACAACCTAGCCTCAGACCATCATGTGGACTAATAGTGATAGTTTGCCGATGTTTATTACATGGCGATCCTGACCAATTATATCATGCCATTACACCAACAAAATTGATTAAAATATAATATCGCGAAATTCAAATATTACACAGCTTTTATATTTATTTCTGAGTAAATGAAATGAACCATTCTTATTGGTTAAGACGTGTATTAATATTCTTAAATAAATAATATATTCTAACACCAATTATTAAAGAATCTTTTGATCTAAAGAAGATTTTTTTCTTTAAATATTATACTAAATTATTAAAGATATACATTACTTTCCAACCCCTTAAATTAACATAGCTGAAAGTGTTTAATTTGTTCATTAACTAACCGTATTTTCTTAACCTAAAATACACCTTACTACGAGAACACTCCAATAATTTGGCGGGATAGCAAATATAATCAGCACGCACTCGACTCTCGACATCGCATGTAGTACATATGGTATCGGCGCATCCGAGTCCTTGTCGCTGTGGAGTGAAATGGAGCAATTTGTTGAAAGGCCAAGGCATTGCTGTGTCAGTCGGGCTACGGATATCAGCTCTTCGGGACAGTGTGCAATACGCGGTTAGCGCGAAGGATATACGCCACTCTCCGTGTTGAAATGAAACAGCGCGAAAGCTCCCCGACGATTACTTTGAGGACGATTCAGTAGTGTGCGTTATTGAAAATATTTTTAAGACTCTTCAATTGCTTGTGCTGAGTGTTATAGTACTGGGAGTAGGATGAACAATATTTGGTTCGTTTAATTTTCTCTTTAATTTGTTTCTCTTCGGATTGCTGGTATGCATAAATTAATTAAAATTCCAAGGAGGTATTAGAACTAACACTTTGATTTTTGCAACAATGTGTTGGATTGCCTTTTATTTTAAGTATTATTATTCATTAAAAAATTTCTATATTGCTTAATATGTCGACATAATTCATTTGATTTGATCTGTAAATCACCTGAATCCTCTACTAATCTCTAGCTATAATTTACATAAAATAATCTTGGACGTCTACCAAAATGTCATAGGTGAATCAAATCCAACTTTGTCTTTGTCTAAGTTGACAGTTTAAGATGATAAGAAAGATAGATTTAAATGTATTTTTACTTTTGCGGTTCTGTTATCATTTCTGAATATATTGCAACCTCCGGAAGGTAATTTAAATAGAGTTTTCCACTTTAATCCTCTAATATTTATCTTTTTTAAGGGATATTCAGAAATATTTGTAATAAACTAAATTATTATAAAAAATGATAATTAAAGGAGAGATGACATAGATTGTGTGGAATATATTGTTTGAATATTAATAAATATCCATTTTAATGCGTAATATATACAAATATATGTATATGAAGAAATTATTAAGTAAACTAGACGGAATTTAGAATGCTGCATTTACATCTACTCTTTCACTCAATCTAAATCTAATACAAGAAGTTCAATATAAAAGAGAGAATGTTATATATCACAGTAAATACCGTAGTGAAAATAAAGAGAATAATAAAAGTAATCAAATAATGGAAATTTACCCTGCATATTCGTAAAAAAACAACCTAAGAATAATCGAAATGTTTTTAATATACTTGTTTACTTTAGCTTCACTTCATTGTCTAGCTAGCAAAAAATTTCAATATTGCTTCCTAAATAGCTCTGGTGTACTTTTCACAATAGGAACGGGTATACAATTCAATATACCTCGACCTGTTATGAAACTCTTTTCTGGAATAGCAGCTGGTAAATAGAATATAAATTCAAAATAAATATATAAAGAAATAAATCAGTTCGAGGGGAGTTTTTATGTTATCTACTGAGCTATGAATGATACGAGTTAGAAAACGAACAAAATTTTATTTTTCAACGTAAGGACCATTAATAGTAACACACTTATTCCAATGTGTCTTTAATAACGATTGCCTTCGAAAAACAATTCTTTTGGTAATACGATTGATGTGTTTTCCACGTTTTCATTCGATAAAAATCGACGCCTCGTCAAGTGTTTTTTGAGTTTTGGAAAAAGATAATAGTCACAGGGGGCGAGATCGGGACTGTAGGGTAAATATTGTAATTTCTTAAAGTCGCATTCATTGATTACTGAAGAATCCGTGCCTTATGTACCTTGCATTTGTCTTACGTAAGCAGAGTTTTCTGAGCAAAATTGTGGGGTTGGGACATTTCGCGCTATTTTTGGCATATATTCAATTGAGAGAATCCCCTTCGCGTTCCAGGAAACTGGACTATCACTTTTCACGCAGAAAATTACGTTTTTGCCTTCTTGGGCGGTGGAGAGCCTTATGAATCCATTGCATGGACTCTTGTTTCACGGGAGGGTCTCAGTGATGTACCCAAGTTTCATCCCCAGTTACAATTCTGTTTAAGGAGTGTACATCTTGGGATAAATTTGTCGTCTATATAATTTTTATTTGAAATTGAACAGCCTGGGAATCCATCGTGCCAACACTTTGCTCATTCCCAGATCTTCGTGGAGAGTTTTAAAAATACTCTTTTCTGATTCTGATATTCCCATTTCTTCAGCAATAACTGAAGTTGTACTCGGCTAGCAATCAACACTAAATCTTTAACTTTGTTGACAACTTTTTCAGTCCGTGCTTCTATCGTTGAGGTCTTCCACACTTTAGGTCAACATGAATGTATTCTCTGCCCCATTTAAATTGCTAACACCAAAATTTAATTTTGAAATAGGAGGAGCCATTTTCTTCATACTGTCTCACCATTCTTTCAAGAATAGTCTTCGGGTTACTGTCTTCTTTTAATAAAAAATCATGACACTTCTGTGTTCAAGTTTCAGTTCACTCATGTTCTCTTCTTTAAACGAATGTAAAAGTGACAAATGTTAAGCGATTCGAATCAAACTTTGAGATCACACTATAAAAGTTGTCGCTATAGCATATTGTTCTCATAGCTAGGTAAATAACATAAAGAGCTCCTCTCCTTTTTTATTACAAAGAAATAAAATGTACAGATAAATCATAAGCGGCAGTTTTAGCACTTAGAAAAGAAAAAGCTACTAGTGTCACCGATTTATTCTGTGATATTATATTTGATTTGATTTTTTTCGAGACTGATTGATGGGGGTAAATTATAAATATCAAATCTTTCTTAGTGGAGATTTTAATATTGATCAGTTTAAGAAAAACAAAACATCTAACCGATTTCTAGATATTCTACTGAATTATAATATCAGGAAATCAATTTAGGATGCTACTAAAATCACAAACTCGTGGTGAAGTGATATCAGGTTTATCAGATCACCAAGCGGGATTAATGACATATGAGAGTACTTCACCAATACAAACATATATAACTAAATTGGAAAACATATGCTTTACTGGAAGCACATTATCTAGGATTTCTGATGAATTAAATGCTTTAGATCAGAAAGAAATTATACAAATGCCGAAAATAATATTTGCTATAGTAAATTTATAGACTGTTTAACGAATATTCTCGAAAGAAGTTGGAAGAAAAGTATAATGGAAATTGCAAAGAAAGGATAATATATATAATTCTTTCATTGCAATTTCCATTATACTTCTTACTTTAGTCCTCATCCCTCATATTTGTCCTTGCTTCATATAATTGTAGCTTAATTTTCAGTTAACTGAAAATATAATGTTGTAGTCCAAAATTAAGCTACAATTGTACCGCGAGATCAAAAATTATATTGATAAAGGTTTGCCATGGAATATAAAACGTCTCTCTTAAGATATATCATTAAGTGTCATACTGTCATTAATATAATGACAAATATTAATGACAGTATTACACTTAATGATATAACTTACGACAGACGTTTTACATTCCATGGCAAACCATTATCAATATAATTTTTGATCTCGCGCTATGAGACAAGGATAAATACGAGGGATGTTCTCTTTCCGCTGAGCCTGTCTAGTAGGCGATGGCATTTTGCGAAAAATGTTGTATGACAATTTCAATCAGTTGTTGACAAGTTTCTTTATAGTGACAGTTGTCAAATATACCTGATTGTTAGTAAGTTACGTTGGTTTAAAGTAGTCACTAATAAATCATGGAACTTAACAAGGAACTTCATAGAGCGGTGATTTTTTACATTTTTAAGCGTGGTTTAAGCCGTAAAGAATGTTTTGAAGAAATCAATCGAGTGTTTGGTGACAGGTCGTGTTGCTTATCTACCGTAAAGCGGTGCTACAACGAACTTCAACGCGGTCGACTTTCCTTCAATGACAGTTTTCGACCTCCTAAGCCAAAAACGGCAGTTACAGAAAAAAATATTGCTCTTATTCGGAAAAGACAGTATGCCGGTCTTTTCCGAATAAGAGCAATATTTTTTTCTGTAACTGCCGTTTTTGGCTTACTGCTGTCAGAATCATTCAAACAACTTTAAAGATTGGTGTGAAGGCAATTAACATTATTTTGGACAAAGATTTGAAGGTCTCGGTGAATTCCCCACAACTTGACTTCAATTCAAAGAAAGGACCGTGTGAGATGGTGCAGATCTACACTAGATCGTGGATCGTTTCATTTGCGGTACAACATCATCACAGGTGAAGAAACATTGGTATACTGCTATTATCCCTAGAAAAGCAACAATCGACTGTTTGGGTCTTTGAGAATCAGGCAGCTCCATCGAAAGTTGTTCGTGAAAAAATTCGACACAAGAGGTCGCCACATTTTTTAGAATTACTCGGCATGTTTCCACTGTAGTACAGGCGGATAGTTAATTCAGAATGGTACCTTACAGTTGTTTTGCCTTGGGTTCTCCAAAATGTCAAGAAGGATCATGCATTAAGATAATGCTCGAACCCACACTGCAATGTATTCTCCTCCACACTGTAACTGTGGAGGAGAATACATTGAAAAATTATAAATACATATTTTTTGTAAGTAAATTGTGTTTTACTTTACCAAGCTCAGCTAAAAAAGAACAGCCTTCGTTATAGGATTCAAAAAGGTATACCTCTGTAAGGTACAACGGCAAGAAATTAAACTTTCAAAGAGGAGAATATATTCGGAATTCACATTCAACTCAAACAAGAAAGTAAAGCAACATGGCATATAGTAAAGGACATACATGGCACGAACAAGAAAATGAGTTTTAATATTCACAAATTTTGCAGTAACGAGGCAACACAGAAGAAAAAATGTTAACAGAATTAAACGAAGATTATTTGTGCGAAAGTATATTTCAAACCACAGTTTGTAAGTGTATGGGTTTATCGAAAACATGCGACAAGGTGCATCACGGGATACTTTTGAATAAATTGGAAATCATATGTCTTCGAGGAAAAGCACCCAACTGGATTATGTCATACTTATTGGACAGAAGAATGCAGATACAGGAATTGAGATACATTCTAAACTGGAGTAACGTTCATTATGGTGTATCTCAATATTAGACTTCTTACTTTTTCTATTGTATATAAACGACTTACCAACAGTCGATAAAAGCCTAACATACAATATACAGATGATTCTTTCTATGCGATAAGAACCAAAACAAAAGAAACGGCAACTAAAGTACTAACAAATCTCATACGCTTCGAAGAGTGGTTCTTAAGAAACAATTTAAAAATCAATCTGTGTACAACCAACTTACTTCAATTTTCTCCGAAGACAAAAAACTGGATATTGCATACAATTTACCTGCTCGAAGAAACCGTTTTCTTGAGATGGATGTTGGATCTTCATCTGTCATGGAAAGCATACATGAACTAGCTGGCTGAGATACGAGTGCATATGATGCTTATGTGCATACTAGGGCTCGCATACGGTTTGTCTTTCTGGGGTAATTTGGTTGATGTTGGACGAGTATTTACTCTTCAAAATACTCTTAAAATTAAGCTACAAGGTTGTTGTAAACATACTTTACGATATCAGAGAAAACTAACGTTACCAGCATTATTTGTTTTGCTAGTTATATTATTATACAGCCTCCATTCAAAACTTTAAACTTAAACACACCTACGGCTTTAGAGGAGTGCATCAGTCGTGTCCATTTCCTTCTTAAGATCATTTGACTAAAATACAAAAGTAAATGGTTTATCAGTGTATAAAAGAAATTAATTACTTACCGGCAATTACCCCATTGGTAGTGTGATTAAATTATAAATTAAAGGTATACTTAGTAAAGACAGTGATGTATAAACCAGAAGCCTTTTTTTAAGGTATCAATTATTTTGTAACATTTCTGTTACTTGTTTTGAATTCTCATGTTATTTATTTAATGTATGTTTCCTGATGTTTTATATGTATTTTTCTTTTATTGTGACGTTTCTTAAGAGGAGCGTTTACCTATCGAAAATTAAGGCATCGTCGTTTCGTGTTTTTTTTTTCTTATTTTGTAATTTTAGAATCTCAAATTTGGGTTAGTGATGCAAAAGGCATAAATTTATAATGTCAAGGTCAGTTTTTGTACTAAATTATTTTCTTAAGAAAATTATGTGTTTTAGAAATAACCACAAAATGCATGAATTTGATTAATGTCTACTAACTAAGGCTGGTACACAAAAGAAGAAAAAACGACCTCTACGCGCCAGCTGCACGTTTGATGTACGATATAAAGAAAAAATCAAATTTATGAAATTATTTTTAAAGATAAAAAACATTAAACAGTAAACATTGTCACACACATTTTACACGAGGTTTTTCCAAACTAATCGCGTCGTCTATTCCCACTTTACGGTATCTCTACCGGTCCTAGCGAAGACGAAAATCTATCGGAATCAGTCGGCTATTGAAGACTTAAATGCGAGTGACAGTTTAATTACAAACTGTCACTCGCATTTAAATGTCATATTATACCTATAATATTCGAGTGTGTAATAATATAATAGTTATTGGCAAGAGAAAATTGGCTTATTATAAAACATCAACAGTTCCGTAAGTACTCATTTTCCCATCTGTAGTATTCCTTTATCTATGACAGAATCTGTGTATAAAACCAAAGCGCTGTGAGAGAACCGAATATCGTCTACCTCTACCTACTCACACCCCCTTGCGTCTACCCGTACCCCGAGTAATATCAGTTGCATAAGCTTCTATTTGTTTCTATATAAACTGTTACAGTCATGAAAACGTTGTTTCAGTTAGAAACATGTAAAAGACTAGAATACTACTAACATTTTAGGATTAAAACTCAACAAACAGAATTGATTAATACTAGATATAGTCTCTTGATAAATATTATGGAGTACCGGAAGGTACAATACTTAGCACCTTACTTTTCACACTTACATAAACGATCATCAATAAAACGTTTATTTTTTAGAATTTTTTTTTTTATATGCGAGAGATACATCTCTACTAGACGAAAGCTCCAATCAAAACACAAATCGTATTACAGCTGAGAAAATAGTTTAACTTGCCGAAATTAGGTTCGATACGAACAAAGTAGCATAGCATACTGCGTCTTTTATTCAACTACGATGGTGAAAAAGCATTCCTTACTTGAGCAAAATACCTGACGGTTGGCCTTCAACGTGTTTACTGGTAGTCGTGCGTACGGTATGGATGACTACTGTTTTGCACAGCTGATTGCCGGATGCATATATGAAAAATTTTGTACATGACGGATTAGAGTTCAAACGGGATTGCTAGTCGTGAATTGAACTCTCATTCGATTTTTCACCAAAATGCATGGAAGACAAAGTTTCCAAGGAAACCATTATAAATAATCATAACATACAACTCGATAATTATTTCCAGTGGAAAGCAGACATACTTATCCGAGATATTTATATAATTTCTTTTTTATTTTTACTTAATCTGTCGTTGGGTTTTGCACAATAATTTGTCAATAGACTTGTTCTTGCGCTGTAAGTAATTTTAAGATAGTGTTGCGTGTATGATTTTTACAATGAATATTGACAAGGTAATATTCTCATTTGTGCAGCTACCAGTTATTAAAAGGCCAATTAGCTGCGACGTAATTTATATTACTAATATTCAAAAATGTTTCGTCATTAATTCTAGGAGTTTGTTGAATATCTGTAGAAAATGATACAGCTTTACGATTAAAATGATGAATTAAATTATTAATATCTCATCATAAACCAACTTGTATTTACAAGTTTAAGTTTTCTGAAAATAATATAGTCAAGATGTACGTGTACTTTATTTCTGTATTTTCTAAATGGTTTGAATCGTATTTAAACTCTAATACTCTAATGTTATTATAACTCGTGTCATGTAAACTTGCACAATTGCTAAATTCAGTAAAAAAGACAAGTTATTTATGCTTTCGGTAAATCATGGTAATGGGTGCACTTCAAATCAGGGATTATACATATTTCTGTGGTGGCTACATTATTACAAAATTGTAAATTGCTTATATGAGATAAAATGTAACAGTTTGCCCCACGTTGGGCGCCATAAAATATATGCTGTAGCTCAATAATTTGAATAATTTAAATAAATGATAATTTTTAGTATAAAATTGTTATAGTCTTAATCATAAGGTAGTTCCTGATCAGCATAATATTTTAAAATTTCTTATGAGTTCTTGCAGTGATTTTAGCTTCTTCGTTTTCTGGTATACCTCTTATTCAGTTTTGTTTGGGATAAGGTTACAAATTAAAAGATAAGTTTAAATCTCATATATAAATTATATTTATATCTTTATTAGAAAATTATTCATGAATAGCCTTGCTATATTGTTTCTACATCTATTTTTGTTTAACATATAATAATAAATCAAAACATTTATACCCATTTGGGTTATAATGTTTGTGTAGAGCTTATATCTCTATAATGATAGTCATAAAACAATTATCCTGTTCTTTTAAGTATTATAAAACCTTGATTCTTGATAAATAATATTGTTAATACGAGGCTGATTCTATTTCACCTAAACATACATTTGCACATAGTGCCTTGGTAACCTAGAACTTCGCAATCGTGAATGCTTGGAAATTGGCCGATACTAATCACTAGCCGCAAACATTCGTACATAGTACGGTTAGCGTCTTAATACCTGCTCTCCAAGAACATTCCCTTTTATTCGTATTTATTTTGTTTGAATATTTAAATCAAAATGATAAAATGTAATAATTAATGATACCTAATGATTTACTGAAAGCAAATATTCGCACATAGTACTCTCAGCGCAGCCAACACCATTAACTATCCTTTCGTTATTCTATTTTTTATAAGAAATTGAATTAGTGTTTTTGAACAAGATAATGTATATCTAATTAACAATGCTTAACGTTTACTAAAAGCAAATATTTTCACATAGTACTCTTAGCTCGTCTAACACCATTAATTATTCATTATTCGAATAATTTCTCTTATAACTTACTTAATTTCGTCATATATTCTATCTAATTCTGCCTTGTTAATGTCTTCCATTTTCTTAAATTAATATTAAAAAAAAAATTACTTGAATGCAAATTAATTAATAATAAAGCAAACTAAATTGAAACTGAATTCTAAATCTTAATACTTTTAAGTGTATGGTAAGTCGAACAAATGCCATCGACAATTTGCAACGCCTCTATTGTCGAACTAAAATTTAGGTTGGCATTGATTTTGAACGTTTGTGATGAAATCTTTCTTTCCTTCAAGTTATCATCCCCACACCAATACACACGCACTGTACTTGACAGTTCTCATAGTAATGGCCGCACTTGAATTGTTTATCACTGCAAGTCTTTCACAAACTTGCTATACTTCGTCTTTAGTAGGTATATTTTTCTTTCTTCTTAATATAATCCCTCATTGTACTTGTATATAAACACATTGCCCTTTTCACTGTTTTCTACATATTTTCTTTTTCCATTTATTAATTTTATTCTTATTTTCTTTTTAGAAACATCTTGATTAGGTAATACTGGGAACACGTTATAGACAACTGGAATTTTTCGCTCCAACCCTGCACCATAAAGACCAGTCGCCCCTGTCACATTGTCTCCAGATTCTATCCAGGCTTTCTGTTCTGGCAGTATGTTTACTTGCAGAAAGCTGTAAACAACATTAACAGTTTTTTTCTCTTTTGTAGGTTTTAAAACCATACATGGCTATATTCTAATTCATACCAATACTGTTTACATGGAATATTGCCATCGAATATATCGTATTATAAATTCCTTGATTTATATATCCTTTTTTCTGTTCATAGTTGTAAGTACAGGTATTTACTATATCTTAAGCATTATCATAAGATATTTCTCATGAATTGGTAATGTTATGCATATCTAAATTTACATTTATTTGTTCAAAATTGTATTCTCATCTCGATCATACCGAATATGATCTTGCTCATATAACTTAATGGTATTTAAATGATTTACTCGTTGACTGTTCCATCCTTTAACATCATTCTTTCTCTATTGTTTACTTTCGATATATTTTTGTTTCTAAATAATGGTCCACTTCTTAAAATGTTTAAAGCTGTTCTAACGCCTTGTGAGAAATTTGGTTCTGTCTCTTTATATATAAACCATATTTCGTGTTTGTCTTCTCTACAAAATATAGAATGGATAGATTTATTTTGTGTTTGTTTTTATACATAAATTTTTTTAGTGTTTATTCAACTTAATTTCTATATATATATATTTATTCTTAATACCAAGATTTTTCCCTTTTTTAAATATAGGCAACACATTGTGCTTCCTAGTATACATTTTTAATTAATGTTCACATCTTAAAAGTAAACGTTTTTAAAGTAAAATTAATGTTCATTTTCAACAATTAAGCTAATTCTTAACCTTTTTATTTTTATATAATTTGAAGGTCACAGCAATATGTTTTGTATTTATCTGTCATTTCGTATATTGCAAAATGAATATTTTAGTATAACGCATGCGCGGAATTGACTCAGTCACATTGTCCCATCTCTCATAGCTGAAAAGCAAAATTACACATTGTGTTGATACAGCACACTCAGTATAGTAATATTCTTTAATAGGTAATCTTTAGATTCATAAAGTTAACAGCGCAAATGATTTTTTTAAGGGAACAAGTCACTTATATTTTTAACATTACCTATTTCGCGAAAGTGGAAATTACGGAACGGCGCTGGCGGGAACGATACGTACGCTGGTGGTAAATGAATTAGTGGCCTCGGACTGTCGCTGCTTCAGGACTTAGTAATCACATTTAAAAGCGAAATCTTTCATTTACGATAATTAATTCTTAATTAACGGTCCTCCGCGAGCTAAAATATAATTTAAAACGCGATTAGCAATTCTGCCCGTGTCTCATCTCTTTCTGCTTGTTAGATCTAAATGCATCTTGACGGAACATGGCATAAAATATTTTTCGAATATACTGTACTTCAACTTCATTTTTCTTTATGAGAATGATGAATGGCGCGATATTAATTAAAAATGTGGGGCGTGTAAGTCGTGAAGTCGTCAACCTTTTTATTTCGAATTTAAAATTAGTTACTTGGGATTTTAATAGATGTAAATACAATTAAAATGATATTCCTTACAAGTACATACTTTGAACTTTGTACGATGGTATCCTAGTCTAAAATCTATGTAAATAATTTGAATGTATTGTGTTACTAAAATATAATTAGTTATAATTCACTCTCGTGTGAACTCTGCACAATAGTTTCGGCCTATCGATATCTCCAGGCAGAATTTTAATACAAATTATACTGGAATACAATTAAAACTTTTCATATTATGTTCAGCATTTAATAATAAATCATAAACAAGTTATATTAAATCGAGAACGATTTAAAGCTGACAAATATTAGCTTTTGCGTATAATAGGCAATTAAGAACATACGTACCAGGAAATGCAAGGATTTTTGAAATCACAAATGCCTCGCGACAGGCACCACGATAAAGCAACGCTTTTAATACCTTGACCACTTTCGTCTGCAGCCCAAAGATTCTCTGCCGCGACGAATTGTGACCCTACAACACAATCTCGCAGGATATCACATGAATGAAACAATGAGAAGTACGCCACCCTGACAATGACCCGTGACACTGATAGAGATATACTTCTTAAAAAAAAAATGGGTGTGCTTAAAACCACACGGCAGAAGTGAAAACTTCATCAAGGCGAGGTTAATAATACGAAATATAACTTTTTTTTTCGTTCTATATTCATTTACATTCACATTTTCCATTTTCGTTCTATATTACATTTAAAAATATATATATTTATTATTATTGTGTATACATTATTCTAGTACATTTCGCTCGGTCTGATCAAGTTTTTACTCCAAAAATTCATACATACGCATGTATATATACAAATAAACGATATGATAATTCTCATACGAGTACCCGCGCTGGTCTAATGGTATTGTGCCGGCCTCATATCCGGGCGGCTCGGGATCGCATCTGCACGCGGACAAGAATTTTTCAGAAAATAAAAATACAATATTTCGTGTATCTATTCTAAATATCAATTTAATTGAAATTAAATACCGCTAGTTAGTGTTATAATAAAATGCCGAGAGTGAAACGGTTGCCGAGCGAGTATAGCAGAGACCGGCAGAGACCGGCAGAGACGCCTTAAATATATCTCTCTCGCTGCCTTAGTCGACTCGAGCCGACTTTACCCGAACGCGTGATACATTCCGAGCGTGACGGCTCAGTCTCGTTCATTGCCCAACAAGAATGCACCAACGCGCCCATAGAAGTTTTGCTATATGCTCGTAGAGTGGTCACCACTTTTAGGATTAATTAATACAAAACCCTAATAGTTAACTCCATCTACATCAATTCCGATGCTACTTTTCACGTAAAACACCATCGTGACTGTCTTACTACTATTAAGTGATAACCGATTTTGTGTAAACGAAACCTCCACATCTTTACAAGCTACAGATATCCTAGACAGAACGTCCACACCATTCGCGGACTTAACTAGTAAGGCAATTTCATCCGTCAATCTAATCCATCTATACTCTTATCAGTCTTAGTATTTTTGGCAAAATCATTAGTATAAATTAGGAACAAAAGTGGCCCCAATATAGAACCTTGTGACACGTCTAAGTTTATTATCATCTCAGTTGATGCTTTACCCCCCCCCCCCCCCGCCCTAACTATCTGACGTCTGGTTCTGAGGTGCGACCTGAAATACCGCAAAGATAACCAAATTATATAGAGTCGAACTTCTATATATCCTTCAAAAAAATTCAATATATAGAAATTTCGATATGTAAAACTATGGAGACATTTTTCAGCATTTTCAAACTAAAAACAAGTACAGTTAATTTTTTAGAGTTAAAGGCATTTTTTAACGTTAAAAAGAAAATAAACAGTGGAATAAATTTATTTTAAAAATAGTACTATGTAATTACATACATATGGAATATGTACATTATGTGCGTAGTTAAAAAAAATTACAAATAAATATAGAATACATATAATATGCATATCATCTAAAAATTTACTTACGTTCATTACATATGTAATGAGACGAATTATATATTTTTTTATTTTTGAACAAAATAGCTCCTTATGTCCTTTTATGTATAATTACTATTTGCCGAAGTCACATCATAATAGTGTTCACTTTTATTCAGATACATAGGTGAAAACTTCTTCAGGAACGTTAGAAATAAATATCAAGCTGTTTCGGATAGTTTCGAATGCTTCCATTACTTGTTTTCTAGATGGTTTTTCAAGTACAAATTCATCTTCGTTGGGTTCATCTTCATCAAAGCAGTCGTCCAATATTTCCTGATCGCTGGGGTAATCAGCCACAATTAAATTGTCGTCCATGTGTAGAAATTGCTCGAATTCAATTCCATCATTTACTTTTCCTAATGATTCGAGTTGTTTCCATGTTTCTTTTGTATTTTCGGTATCTGTGTGCTCTCCATCTTCTGTTGTTTCTTGATCTTCTTCGGGACTTTCTTCTACAAAACCAGCCTTAGCAAAACAGTTTTTTTATCGTAGTGCGTAAGACATCATTTTCCCATACTTTGGCCAATGCGCTTATACAAAATTGGAGATTTATAAGTTTTTCTGTAGATTCGTCATTTTCAAATGCGGAGATCAAGCGCTTGAGAATTTGTTTCCGGTAATGAAGTTTCAAATTTTTTATTACGCCTTGGTCCTTGGGTTGTTATTAAGCTGTTGTATTTGTCCGAAAGAAAACAAGCTTAACGTTAGTCAATTTTTCTTGTACTGAACTAGGATGGGCCGGGCAATTGTCCACGAAGAGAACCACATTTGTTTTTTTGTTTGATCATCTGTTTATCAAAGTTACTTACCAACTTATCAAATATTGCTCCGGTCATCCACGATTTTTTGTTAAAATCGTAGTCAACTTCAACTGATTTTACGCCTTTGAAACACCGCGGCTGTTTACTTTCTCCTATCAACAGAAGCTTTGATTTCTGCTTACCGGTCATGTTCGCACAAACTACAACCGTTGATTCGTTCTTTACTGAGCTTTCCTCCGAAGCATTTATCGTCTTTGAAAATCAGAGTTTTATTGGGCAAACCTTTGAAAAACACACCCGTTTCATCCATGTTGAACACATTGTCGGGCAGATATTTTTTTAAAATGGTTTGTAGAAATGTGTTTTGCCATACAGAACATTGCGCGTCCGAAACAATAGCACTTTCACCCGATATTAGTTTTTCTTGGATGTTGTGTCGCATTTTAAATTTATCGAGCCACCCAGAGCTGGCTTGGAACTTGGAAATTTTTAACATAGCAGCAAATTCAGTTGCTTTCAACTTAATGAGCGGCCCTATCACAGGCATGTTCTTTTCTCGTATCATTTCGACCCATTTCAATACTGCTTGATTGATCTTATCAAATTTTAAGGATTTAAATCGTTTCCGATGTCCTCCTACACTTTCAAACGTTTTTTTTAACCGAATCACGATTTTTTATAATTGTTGATACTGTACTTGTCGAAATTCCGTACTTTTTTGCCACGACATTATTCTTCATCCCGTTTTCTACGTCTTATATAAATTCGAACTTCTCTTGCACTCTTAATGATTTCCGCTTCGAGGCCATGTTCACAGTACGATAGATAACGTTAAACTGAATGTAAAGTAAACATCTTGCTTCAAGTTAGGAAGGGGATTCTTAGAAAAAAAGCAATGCTTTTCGTAAACAAACGTATGGTTTTTCCCGAATATCTGTTGCCGTGTGAATCGGTTAACATCCTTTTTTTCTTATTAAAGTCATATGTACTTCTTATGAACGAAATCTATTGTTCCCCCAATAATTTACTTTTCAAATGCGAAAAGTTGACATTTTGACACGGCTAACTTCACTTAAAAATACGATTTTATACCGTAGCGTGTTAAAAAGGCCACTTTTTAACACTAGTGTTAAAAGTAAATGACAGTTTGTTAAAAATGACAACAGAAAATTCCGTACATATCAAATGATTTTTATTACAATGAAAATTACATATTCTTTGGATAATTAATATTAAATGAACAGTTTGTGCAATTGGAGATATTTATTCCATGTGTTGCTGTACTTGCAGAATTATTATTTGCATACAAATAGTTCATAGGAACTAAAATATCGTGATTTAAATTATCATTTGCAATAGAATTATTAGATAGATCTGGGAAGATGGAGTGAGCAATTAAGTTTTTATTTTCTAGAGAATCCTCTAGGTAACCTTCAGCAACGGTGGAACTCTTCCAGCCTCCATGGCTTAATTGAGCATAAGCTTGCACCAGAATCTGCTAGCAAAGTACCAGGTGAACGTCGGAAGCAATGTCCGTATAAGATTCTGGATTCGGCAATTTCAAAAAAATTGCGATAATTGCAGGCATCTTGCCAAACGAATTTATTCCAACCGCTTGACTTGTGCATTTATTATTAGCGTATTTAATAAATAAACGTCGATGTTTTATATTAGATGGACGTAATGCTTTGTATTTGCGATACTAGTTTATATATGAGCCAATAAAGGTAAATATTCTTTGAGTATTGGTTTTAGTATCTGGTATAGGAACTACTAACACATTTCCTCTATCTTCAATGTCATCCGCAGTCATACGGCATAACTCTTCCCAACGACAAACGCCAAATATACTCATAACGACAGCTACTTTGAACATAATATATTTTTCATCTGATGCTTCAGAAATAATTCTATCAATTTCTTGTCTTGTCAATATTTTTGATTTTCTTGGCCGGTAACCTTCACCTTTCCGTTTCAAAAATGCAATAAGTTTATAATATTTACTAATATTAAGGTTGTCTTGTATATTTCGCAAATTTTTATCATCGAAAAATGTGACCAAAGAGTAGAAGATTTGCAAATTTTAGACCTTTCTTTAAAATATACTAGTAAAACATTTTCGCAAAATTTACTTATTGCATCTGCACCATTCCATAAACCTTTTGTACGCAATTTCATATTGTTGCCTAGATTTTGCGGGCAACAAATCTAATGTCGCTTTATTAGCGGCTTCAATTATTGCACTCGGTATTACTTCATTGTCTTTATTGATACACGAACTCATCTTTTGTACAAATTGTGACAAATTAATTTGACGTAATTTAACGGTTGCGCCCAGTTGTGTCGAAACGTATTCATGAGCTGTCAGATTTGGTCAGTGGAGTTTCATTATATTTTATAATAAAAATTGTGTTTGTAGAAAAAATATTGTACGATACACGTATTAAAAATGCTATTTTATTTCACTCGTAATTTGCGACACTCGCTAATGCTCGTGCCGCAAACTTTTACTCGTGAAATAAAATTGCACTTTTAACACTTGTATTGTAAATAACTATTTCTAATAAAAATTCAAGGTTCCTGCAGAAAGTTTGATATATAAAGATTTTCGATATATAGAAGTTCGATATGTGGAAGTTCGACTGTAGTTTATGCTTATTCAGAAAAATATTGTGAACGACACAATCCAACGCTTTACTAATGCACAGTGTTCTTCATTATGAAAATATGATAAAGTAAAACCTACAAAATCCAATACGAACGTAGTTGTGGATTTCCTGTACCTGAAACCGAACTGGTTCATGCAAAATATGAACTTTTAAAAAAGGATTTTATTCTTAATTATGTTCTCAAATATTTTTGAAATTATCGGGAGAAGGGAAATTGGCCTATAATTCCATACCTCACTGATATCTCCTCTCTTATGCATGAATAACAGGTGCAAGGTTTAGCTCATGTGGCAAATTACCTGACCGAAAACTGAAATTAATCAACTTGATAATAAGCACATTTATCTCGTTTGTTATTAATTTTAATATATTCGTATTTAGACCGAACACATCTCTTGTATTCGATATATTATAGAATAGTAGGTCACATTGAGAATTGAAAATGACCAACTAAATAACTGACGATTTAAAGCGTACATTCGAGTTTATTGAAATTTTGAAATAGTTAATTTAAATTATTAATTTAAGACATCCTTGGTGAACGATAATTTCTATTGGATCGAGTTATTATGAAAACACCAAATTATCATAAAGTAGCAAATTTAGAAATTAATATTGTGTCGTAACAATGTTTCACATATATTTGCATATTTAAAACACTACGCAGAATAATTTATTGCATAATTGAGAAATTCCTATATCATTTAATGTGATGAACAACGACTGTAGCACAACGAAAACACCAATCGCTCGCGTCATTCCTGACATTTTCAGATATTTGGGAAAGGCAGCGAAGTATGTTTGAAGGAAGGACGACTCTGTTGTTTAGGAAAAAGGACAATCGGAAAACTGGACGACCTTAAAATAGTTCCTACAATTCCTACCGAATATGCGCTCTTATATGAAGGCGCTAAAGGTACAAGATAGGAAATACCTGAGTTCTTTATGTAAATATTCATATATGTATATCTCTATATGTCCGCAAATACCAACGTTTTAGCATAACATCCTCTTGGGTAAATTTATGTTACGTATGTATGTACGACTAAGTCGGTAACTCGGTTTGTTTCTGGTTAAGTTAGGATATACCCTGGACCTTCGATGGCTTCACGGTGTGCTGTATGATATTTTTGTGTCCCGTCTGACCCCAATTTTCCTTAATCTAATTCTATCAAATTGCAACCAACGGATAATATACACATAATATATACATACTCAATACATTTTCGAATAACTGTTAGGGCTGATTACATAATTTAGCTCAAATGCATTTCCATAAAAATATGAAAACAATAACGGTTCGATTTTCATATTGATTTCCTATTATTAATTTTAGATTTACAGTATTACTTAAATATCAACTTTTAAATTTGAGTTTTAGTTTTTTTATATTTTCTTTATGTTTGTTTTCATTGTTGTAATTGCGAAGTTTTCAATGCTACTTTAGATATACTATAATGGTGTACACTTTTAAGACTGCCAGTATTGTTCTGGGGTACATTTAAAGCCGATGTACGAGTTATTTATTGTGATTGTTACATATTCCAATTTAGATAAATTCAGAGTAAAACTTTTACTGAAGCTCCGTTTCTGAAGGTCTTTTTCACTTGTGTTCGATGTGAATACAGTCGTAAATAATCTTTGTGGTGTAAAATATTTTCAAAGCATATTCACATAATACTTTATGGTAGTCCATAAATCAAAAATATCATGTATATAGACGAACAACAATAGAGGACCAGGAATAGATTCTAGCGGAACTCGTGAAGTTGAATGGAAATTTTGCGAATTGTAGCTTTATAGTAAACGTACTTGCTTCTTCTATATAAATATGTCAATAATAAAGAGAACAGGAAAGGTAATAGGCTAACGTTGGCAAGCTTGTAGAGCAGTACTGAGTGCTCTATTCGATCAAATGCTTTAGATATATCAGTAAAAATTGCACCAACTTGAATATTCTTATTAATATTTTTGATAAGGTATTGGGTATCTGGGTTAAATTTGTGTTGGTCGATGAGCAAAATGTTTTAAGTATGTATTTTGTACTATTTTGAGTATGTTCAAAAAGATTTAAAGACTGAGTTTTTCTAATGTCAGTTACACCAAAATTTAACTAAATTTGGTTTTAATGCCGAACAGTACGAAAAAGTTCAGTCACATATTTGATGAAATTAGTTAACTATTATCACGTATATCGTCTGCTACTGCCTATAGGTGCTTTTAGCTATTACTGGTTGTATTGTTGTATGAAACCCGTCAATGCTACCTATTGGTCAGACTTATAAGTAGCCATTATGTGAACATTTATACCAACAGCAAACAAAGTATGTATTACTTTCTTATACGTAGTATAAGGAAGTATTGTAATGATGACAATTTTCGACCTCGAGTTTTTGCAGATGTTCACGTTTTGAATCCCCTGATACCGAAAAAGTGGTTTTTAAAAAATCTCTCTCTCCCCTCTATCTCCCCCCCCCCTCTCCCCCCTCCTCTCTCTCACAGTGTCTCTGTGTGTGACTACGATAGCGGTCAAACAGCTATAGCTATCAATTCCAAATGTTGTATTTAGAGTATAATTTCCCTCTTGAGATCTGATTAGATTTTCACTAAAATCGGCAGACCAGAAGTAGTTTACTTCAGTGAAAAAATCGAATTTTGCCGATATTTCTCAACAACTACTAAGTTTAAACAAATTTATAAAGAATTTATTTATATTCAAAATTAAATTTTAGAACAATTTTATTATGAAAGTTTTTCGAAATACCTACCGGAAGTAGGTCTTTTACTCTTATCGAAAACCAGTTTATTGCAAATATTTTGCAAGTCATGCTTTTGAGACAGGTACTTACGAGTATAAAAGTATTTAGAACTTAATTTTCATGTATCAAAAAAATGTCAAAATTCGGAGCGGAAGTAACACTTTTACTCTTATCGAATTGCGATTTTATGCAAATGTGTCGTCAATTATGGATTTATCAGAGTAGAAAAGTATTTAGAGATGGATTTGGAATATTTTTTGTATAAATGAAATTTTTAAATTCGGTCTGGAAGTAACACTTTTACTCTTAGAGAGTAGCACTTTCATTCGAATATCTCACAAAGTATGCATTCTATAAAGATTTGTTAAGAGAATATAAGTACTTATAATAGGATTTTGAATAATTTTTATATAAAAAAAATTCTTAAAATTTGACTTATTTTTCTAAAAGGATAAAACTAATTAAAACAATTTTCAACAATTTTGTATAATTTCAAACTCTCATACATATAAGAAAGTCGCGTAGTGGCCACACCTCATTTTTTTACGGTAAGATTATACTGCAAAAAGTTACGTATTCAGTAAGTAAAATTATATAGTCATAATAACTGATAATTAGTACATATTTTTAAATAATATGCATATCACAGTAACATTATACTAAGAACAAAAGATGCATTTCATTTGGGGGGACTCATAAGTACCGTCAGGTATGGAGAATGAAAACATTATTTGCTATGAATCGGACACTGAATTGACGTTCACGTAAATGGTGGCACCGCTTGTTTTGGGGCTTGTTAGAAATAACCCTTAAACTAAATACGACTTGAATTTACGTTTTTTGCCAACATATTGAGAAAATATCTACGTTGGAAGTTGGAAATTAGTTTAAGGTTTATCGCAATAATGCAATGGAAGTACGTTGTCGAAAAGCTATACCACAAAACCCATCGCAAAACGTCGACGATACGATTGTAGTATTCCAGATGATGCAAGATTAGGAAATCGAGGCTAGCACTGAGTAGTTGTAGATACTAGAAGCATGTACGAAATGTGTAGTGCTAAGGACAATCCAGTCACGTCCGCATAGCAAGTGCGATACTTGTGATGTATTTTTAATTAGTGATGTATAAGTAAAAGAATTTTTTTGAATATCATTGAATAAACGTAGAGTTGGATGATAGTGAGAGAGTTTTTTCGTGTCGGTAACTTCTTCAGTACCTCATTATTAATATAAATAAAATTTTTAGCAAAACAAGCAACTTAATTGGGAAGAAAGTGTGAAGTATGGAGAAAATCGAGTATCGCTCCAAGTTTCTTACAAAACAAGGAATGTCTGTTTATACCATATTGGAAGAGATGTCATCGGTTTACGGGGATCCGTGACTATGGTTTCTAAGTGACATAGTCGCTTTAAGCAAAGTAGGGAACCACTTGAAGAAGACTTGCGGCCGGAGCGACTTATCGATGTCGCCATTCCAGAAAAGTCGAAAAATTAATAATGGAAGATGCTTGTCTAAAGACGACACAACTCGCAGGAATGACTTGAGTATCTAATCCAACTTAAAGGCAGGGATAGCGTATTGAGTCGAATTGTTACTGGGGATGATACTTGGGTTCATCGTTATGATTCTGAGTGCAAGCAAGACTCCATGCACTGGCATGAAAAGGGTACACCACCACCCAAGAAGTGTAAACTATCATAGTCGGCGGAAAACTCGTGATTACTGTTTTTTGGGACTCGAAAAGATTTTAGTTAATTGATTACAATGATAAGAGCGCTTCCATAAATGAAAAATACTACGTTTCAATCTTGGAGGAGTTAAAAGGAGCCATTAAAGAAAAAAGAAAAGGAAAATTGACAAAAGGTGTCCTCTTCCTGCATGACAATGCTCCCATAGCCAAGAGTCATGTTGCGCTGGCTGCCCTGAGTAAATTGGGCTCCTATATTTTGATTCACCCACCCTATAGCCCAGACCTGGCTTCTAAATGATATGTGAGGAAAAAAATTCACGAGCGATGAGAAGTAAAGGACACAGTTTAGGCCTATTTTCAGACTAAGATGTACATAAGCTACTTGAAGTATCTGAATTTATTGAAAACTAAAAATAATTTTGTATATTTATTTTCTCTCTGTTTCTTCCATTCCGCGAACTTGAAGATGCTCGCTCATATATAACTAATGTTACCAGATGTGAAAAGAATTATATTAGTGTTTAGTTTTGTTAGTAATAAATAATCTTTTTAATATACTATATTCTATATGGATTGACTTTAACATTAGTGCAGACGGTATAATTCCTGACCATATTCAGAAGTATCGCATTCTCAATGCGTTTAAAAATTTAAAAAAGTAGAGATAAATCAATACTTGAATATATTTTTTCCTATAAGAGGGAATCTGTTTATTAGAATTTTAACACGTTTCTCTGAAATCAATAATTATGGACACTAAATGGTTAAGTACTTCAATCTTCCTTCCGTCCTTTTACACATTCTAATTCTTTCGTTGCCAAACTAAATCACATAGCTTTAAAAATAATTTCATAAAGCTGAATAGAAATCATTTGTCGCAAATTGGTGAATAATCTGTAACGATTACATCGCAATAAGGATTAGGTTACGCTTTGCCTTTTTTTAATCATATTTCCTACCCAAACAATATCAAACAATATCTGAGCGCGCTACATTTCGTATACGATCTAGTTTGAACTTTAAAGGAAAGCTGTAAGTTCGCTTTTATGTTTTCTGCACTACAAAGAAGCATCCGCTTTAGGACAAAACTTTCAAAGAAAGATCCTTCTTTTCTTATTTCCTCGAAGTAAAACAATTAAAACGATCAATTTTTTTGTCCGTTGCCTTAATACTTACTAATACTTGAACTTATTGCGTTCTCAACTCCTGAGCATATACAATAAAATCATAATTTGATGTGCAAAAATAACGACAGTTATTGTAGGTAGTTTTAAAGAAATAGAAGAAATAATATTTAAAATTAGTCCAATAAGAAATTAATTTTTATTGCGCGTCAGTCTTTATCGTTTAACCGATTTTATCATTAATTACATGGTTGTGAATAAATACTTTTTGAAAACTGATTTAGTAATTAAATCCATTTTTTCTATAATTAAAGTTCTTTTAAATATCCTGGATTTAGTAAAAGGAATCTACATTTCTCTTTCTATCTACAGTAAGTTCGACTATTTGCCAACATGAACCGCCACATTACGGCACCTAACCTTACCCTCCACATTATATTTTCATCTCACCACCAAGCTGAAAACTAAACGCCAGCCTGCAAATGAAAAATGATTTTTCGAAATAGGTTACAATTTCTTATAGTAGCGATTTTTTTTGTCAAAACTTCTTACTCTCTAAAATCTTGAAGTATATGTAACAGAACAGTATAATTTAAATATTTTACTTCTACAGAGTGATCGTAAATGGTTGACCGTGCCGCTTCATAGTCAGGGTGTAATTGCCTCATATATCATATTCTGAATTGTATGTATTTCGTTAGTGCGACATGTATTATTTTACGTATGAACTATTTTCAAGAATTTTTGTTAAATTTACTCGTTTTAATAACTCAAGAAATACATCCAATGATTTATTAAGAATAATTTAAGACAAAGATCGATATTGCATATAGGTAACATTACATATTTAGAAATATTATAACATATGTTCAAAATGAGATCCTTCATTTTGTAGACACACATTTATACGTGTCTACAATTTCTGTTTTTTTTTTGCCCTGAACAAAACAATACAATTCAGAATCTAGCCAGACCTATAATTTGGAAATATTTTTTTATTATCTTAGTTTTATTTTCTGTGCTCTTTTACTAGCAATTAGACATGCGCTTTTAAGCATAATTTTGCTGCGATATAATATGTCATTACAATGGTATCGTCAGCGAATAGTATTGACTATGAAAAGTCACAAAAATGCAGAATAGATTAATAATTTTCATATTCATTTATTCAGTATACGACTGAGTGCAATCGGGGCTTAGTGCACGAATGACATATTCCCAAACCGGCCAGCGTTCGGTTCCCCACTTTGGTGGTGAGACGACATAGAATATGGGATATTGGGGGGGGGGTCAAATTAGGTGTCCTAAGGTATTGAAAAATAGTCAAACTTGATCTGACAAAATAAAAGAAGTGTAAATTCTTTTTCCTGTCAAAAAAATATTTAATCGTTATGGTCGGGCATTGAGCTCTTAAAAAGATACCTGCGTACAATTAAGATTTAAAACATGCACAAAAATAATAACTGTAATAAAAGTTTCAAAATAATAGTATATTACATACCAAGGTTGAGAAGATGACTATTATTGCCCGAGTGGCGAGATTAAATTCCGAGGCGCGCAGCGCCGAGGAATTTAAGCCTCAAAGGCAATAATAGTCTTCTCAACCGTAGTATTTATACTATTTTTTGTACCAGTAGTCTAATTGGACCTTAAACCCTTAATAATTATGAATAAATTTACTCATATATGTAAGAATGCCCTTGTAATAAAACTTCATGTAAACAAATAAGTAGGCTATATTTTGATGTTGACAAATAAGTTTTGACATAAATGCTGAAACTAAAAGTCAAGTATTTATTAGCTTATTTTTCATTCCATTTATAATGTCTGAAGAGTTTAGATGTACGCCAACTGATATGTGCGTGATTGCAGAACAGGCAGCTGAGAACTTGCTTCCGCATAAATCTAATCACTTATACATGAAAACATATACAGAATTTAAAAAATGGTATAATTCCAAATATACAGTCTGAAAACGTACTTCTGGCTTATTTTCAAGAATATTCAGAAAGTAAAAAAGCCTCGACTTTATGGGCGCAATATTCAATGTTGAAAGCTACACTTGGCCTAAAAGCCTAACATATCAAAATATTTTAAATTAGTTGCCTTTTTAAAAAGAAAAAATGAACTTTATAAGCCCAAAAAATCATTAGTATATACTCGAGGAAATTATAAAATTCCTTACTGAGGCACCCGACACATGTTACATTGCAACTAAGGTAGTATGTTTAGGTATACACGGTGGCCAGAAAAATGCGGACAAACGCCACGCAGGCCAAATCTTTTTTTAATTCTGAGTTGACAATCTTAATTGAAAAAAGTAGTACAGTGCTTTCTTTTTTTTTTTTTTTTTTTTTTGTAAACCATTGGTATTAATCGATTAGTTACATCAATGCATTTGAGATAATTCCATTTCTAAATTTCACCACAATGATTTTACATAGATAAATTTGACGAATTTTGCTAAATTTTAGCCGTACAACTTAATGTTTGATGGTCTCGTATGCCGTAAGGAAGGACCGTATAACTTTTTTGGATTAAGATTATCGCCTCAGAATTGAACAAAGAATCGTTCTACCTGGCGTTTGTCCGCATTTTTCTGGCCACCGTGTATATTAATACTTTGAAATTATTGATAATTTATATCTCTGTAGACTGCTCTTGTAATTGGTGTTGCTGGTGCATGCCGAAGTGATGAGCTGTGTAATTTATTAATTTCTGATGTCATCATAAGAGATAATTTAATTATTATTCACATCCACAATAGCAAAAATGGTACGTCTCAAAAGTTTGTAATAATGGAGCCACATTGTAGCTAAAGGTTATATCGAAGATTCCCTAGTAAATAAAAAAAATATAGCATGTAAGTTACAAGGTCTACCTTACCTACATCTACTTACGCAACCACACCTGCAATATATACAGGAATTTTCGATATGAATCAAATTCCATCAACATCAGCAGTACAATCAGGATCTATTTCGACTGAAGATATCGTAAATACTCATGAAATTAACTCAATTAATAATACTGTAATTAATGTGCCCACAGATCTGCATAATCCTGGTTTTTCAAATAGAATTGAACCATCAATAAATTTGACATGCCACAATTGCACTATTAATTTTTATAAGTAAATTAAATAATTCTTCACATCTGTAATAGTTACGTGTTATATTGTTTCCATATTATACATATTTTGTTATTGTTACATAACCTAAAATAGAGTTATTTATTTTACTTACCTTCTTTATATCTATAATAGTTACGGGTTAGGATATTGTTTTCAATTATACTATGAAACATATTCTGCTATTGTTAACCAAAAATACAGTTAATTATTTTAACTTAAAGGTCGAGCATTTAAAAGTTTTAAATTTTAGGTATGATTTGTGGTATAGATCTAAATAAAAATAAACTAGAATGAATTTTGACGGTTGACAACTTAACATACATACTACTGCAATTGCATGGTTGCGGCATTCATTTTATTTGTTTTCATTATTTCCCTAGGTCAACAATAGCCTCATTATTTACCTTTTATTAGTTCCAGGTCGAGAAATGACATTTCGTGGCGCTTTGTCATGTGTAAAAATGCTATGATTTTTTACTACTGGTACAAAAAGATTTTTTTGTTAAGACAATTTTTCAATTGGACGAGTTATTTAGCAGCATTTTGAATTTGAGGTAATTGATTGGATGTACCATACGTTAGCTGTCTGGGTATGTCCTACATAATTCACTCAATTGAAAAAAGGATTTTTCTACAAAGATAACAACCCACGTTTCGGCGGGCATTCCGTTTGTTGTCTTCAGGATAACCCTAGAAAAGGCTGTTTCTTGCCAAAACTACACTAAATTTGTGTTTTAAAGGTGAAATTTGTGTAAAGCACTTATGAGAGTCCTAAATATCAATGCGACAAATTATGTCATAGTTGAACTGAATCTGACCTGTGTAATGTAGTATTAGATAACGTGTTTATGCTCATGGTATGCAGACCACTTTAATCTCCAGGCTTGGTGTACTTATAGGTTAGTTGCTGTAGCCATATATGTCGCTTCTTTTATCTGATGTCATGTTCTTCTTTCGTCAGAATTATCATGCCATTCCATTTGATCTAATGGCCTGCTTCCCAAGCGTGTTGTCGCTTGGCACAACACGTTTGGGATTTTCCAATTTCTCCTATACCAATCAATTTCTTGTGTTCTTTGATTTTTACTTCTAGGGGGCTCCTGGTTTCTCCTATATATATGAAGGTCCACAGTCACTCTGTACTTTATGTATATCTACAAATTTTTTTGTATAATAAAACTGGAAGTGTTAAGCAGTTAAATAACTAATAATAATAATATGTTATTGTTATTATTATTTCATGAACTGTTATTGTGGGAAAGAAATATTTTTTTGAACATTGCTTATTTATTGGTTATTAGTATAGTGCACTATTGCATAAATAGCCATCGTTCAGACATTTTTAATACACATATACTCCCAATTTTTAGTTTATATAAATCTATCTAACCCTTACGCGGCCAAGTGTGTAATCGAGTGTTGAGCTAATTTGGTACTGCTTTGGTTAACAACAATAAATTGTTCTCTCATTATTTGCATTACCTTCTGTTTCATAGCTCAAATCTTCAAAACATGATCTGGGAGTAGTGTCATCTGAAATTCACATGCTACACTGACTTCTTTTCTAAGGACCTTTCGTGGTTGTTTTTCATGGTTTTTGTTCACATTACCTCAGTCTTCTAACCGTAATATCCAGTCATTAATTTTTGAAGTGAAAACTTCTATGGGCGCGTTAATGCATTGATTGTTGGGCACTGAACGAGACTGAGCCGTCACGCTCGGAATGTTACGCTATTTCGGGTAAAGTCGGCGCGACGCTCGGCTTTGTATTATAATACTAACTAGCGGTATTTAATAGAATAAATACGCGAAATATTGTATTTTTATTTTCTGAAAAATTCTTGTCCGCGTGCAGATGCGAACCCGAGCCGCCCAGGTATAAGGCCGACACGTTACCATTAAACCATCGCGGGTACTCGTATGAGAATTATAATATTTGTATATATACATGCGTACGTATGAATTTTTGAAGTGAAAACTTGATCAGACCGAGCGAAATGTACTAGAATAATGTATACACAATAATAATAAATATATATTTTCTAAATTAAGTATACAACGAAAAAAAAGTTGTATTTCGTATTATTAACCTCGCCTTGATGAAGTTTTCACTTTTGCCGTAAGCACACCCAAAAATTTTTTGTTTAATATCATTTACAAACGAAGACTTCATTTTCTTCGCAATACTTTTTGTTACAATGCAGAACCATTTTCTTAGGAATAGGTATTTATTTTTACCTCTAAAAAGTAAGGTTATTCACAGTTTATAGTGTCAAAACAGTCCAATTTAACATTAAAACGCCTCCACGACCTCGGATCAAGTTTCGTTAACGTGGCACAGACGTGTATAAAGCAAACCTTAATTTTTAGATGGATATTAGATGTAGTTACCTTACTAGATTCACAGACATCTCTTTTCTAAATTTACTTTACTATTCAGTATCTAATTACCAACCATATTTAAGAGACCATCGAGAATGCCTGCCTGCCTGCCTTTTTGTTGTAAGACAGAGCGCCTAGCAGCTAAAGTAAATGTTACTAATGAACTAATTAGCTCAATGCAAAGACAATTTTCCGGCTTCGTAATAGATCTTCGCTAATACAAGATGAACACACCCCCACTCAGAATGACTCGTTGCCGGAGTGAACCGATTCATTTACTGTTTTCGGGCGTCAGACTCGATTTATAATTTGTAGAGTTGGCACACCTAGTGATTATTCTTGCTCCTGGGGGAGTGTATTTGAATTATTGCCGTTATTTTCGTCAATATATTTTGATGTTTAAAAAGACGATTGATAACACAATTTAAGCAAATTTAGGAATACAAGGTAGCTAAAAGGTATCAAAGACGCAGACTGCAAAAAAGCACCAAAGCATTGCACATTGAACTAAAAAAGAGTATCCAAATGTTTTTCGTTTTATGCGGAACATATAAATGTTTTACAAGCACTAAATTCTCCCACACGTCGATACAGCTCCTATAGGTATCTTAAATAAAACAAGAAAAATATCTAGACATTGTCGATAACCTCCAACAAAGTAGTACTTAATTTCTACTTTCCTCTCTCAAATATGAGTAGGCCATCCAAAAAATGTTTTTTACCTACATCAGTATTTAAAATTTAGTATGGATACTTTACCGCTGCCGTGGAACTTTTTCTATTAAAAGTGGATACGATCGGAAAGCACGGGCTGTAGTTAATTTACAAGCTGCGGCATAAATTGCAAACAAACTTTTTATAACGCACTTTATAATTGAGTTTTATGAGGAGTTTTTAGTTGAAAACAATGACTTTGTATTTAGATTGTTTCGTTTCATGTTTGTATTAATTTTGAGCAAAATGTAATCACTGTTGCATTTAGAAAAAAATCAAACACACCGACAAGTATTCACTCAAAAAGTGTATAAATGCTTCTGTGTATAACACTCTAAAAACATATTTGAGAATATTCTGACAAATGAAATAGGACTATAGTTACTAATTTCCATAGGGTTACCTTTTTTTTAAAGAATGGATAGAACGCGTGAGAGCTTTAAAGAAATCGGAAATTCAGCGATTTAGCAACATCCCTAGTTGTTCAGCTGTCAAGTCTGAGACATACTTTACAGCGTGCACGCGAACCCCGTCCAAACCAACGCTCTCGATATTTTGGAGTTTATGTATATGACGCCCATTACTTCATCAGTCGTGACACTAAAACATTCCATGCTACTACAGATAGCAGGTATTGATGTGCAAAATGTATTAGCATTGGGGAGCCCAGAATCCCTTTCATATACTAAATTCAAGAAGGAAATCTTCCCAATCGACATTAATACTGTTAATTAACGACATTGAATTCTGAACATTTTGACGCCGGTATGATTCGAATGCAAGTGCACCATAGAGGAAATGTATTTACGAATATCTTGATCTTTTAAATTAATTAAGTAGCATATATTAAAAATGATTTGCGGATGACTCTATTTCATGAAATGCATCGAGTAAAATATCGTATTTATTTACAGTGAAAGAAGTGCCCATATTAGGCTTCGAATTTTCGACGGGTTTGTCCAACACGATGATTGTAATAATCTTTTCCATACCCCAGCTATGTTCAATAGGATTTAAAATATTTAAAATGCAATTATATGCTGGCAGCCGAAGAATTTTATGACCTTTTGTCTGTGTCAGTTTCAACCCCTTATACAGGTACAGCTCGACACATATAAGTTGAACGGTGATCGACGCAGATCAAGAAGAGAGAGAATGCACGATAGAGATGGATACAGCTGTAACAAATGCATGCGTGTGCACTCCGCTACTACCACTCTCCCCCTTGTCCTTTGCCCATCTGACCTTCACCGCTCAAGTTATATGTGCTGAGCTGTACATACTGATTTCGACCAACAATGTAAAACATCCAATATCAATTGCCAGCGTGCAATACAATAAGCCTAGAAAATCGAGTGAAGTTCATAATAATGGATAACAAATTTACTTCCTACCTTTTTCTGCCAACTTTATTTCGATGAACACTTTCTTATCGCTCACTTGCCAAGAACGTATAACACTTTCATCTCGAAAAATCCAACTGTCATCGGTAAAAACAAAGCATTAGATTGCTTTAAACGCACGTATTTTGTCAAGAAGTTTACACGTTTTAATGTAATGCTTAGTAATTTTTTTAATTCCTTTCTCGGGTCATTTTTTTAATAATAATAATTTTTTTAATTTCGTAATATTTCCCATCGCGATTTTCGATCATGAAAACATCATGCTCACAAAGTACAACAGCCACATGTTTCAGTGTAATATGCGGTACTATAATTATAACAGTATTGTATTATAACACACAGTATTTTAAAAGTACTTGCTATTTCTATACATATCGTTGATAGTATATAGTAAAAACGTTTTCTACTTTCACACTTTGGTTCAAGGGATGTTTTTCAATTCTCTTTTCAAACATCACAGGATATCTTAGTGACATATCTAAGATTTATTCCTAAACTTCTGATACTATTACAAAAAAAATTATTATAATAATAATAATATTTATTTTTCATAAAATTTCACATGCAAACAATGACAGTGTCATTTCATACATTCATACAATATAACACAGACGCAAAAAAAGGTGTTTTAAATGGAAAAGAACAATATTCAATTCTTAAGACAATACAAACACAAATAACAACAATTACAAAGCACAAGGATAGCTAAAGTCATAAATTTTTATTCCTATATTTATTTTTTATTTCGTAAGACACACAAGAATAGTGTGCCTATTCCAAGAATTTCTTGATAATATAGAGGGCTGCCTCCAGTAATATTTTTTTAGATATACTTTAAACCGTCACTTGCTAGAACTTGAAATTTTTGAAAAGGTAGTCGATTGTATACCCTTATAGCCATATACTGTGGTCCCCGTTTAAAGAAAGCCGAAGAGTGGACCTGGAATAGAGTAATCATTGCATTGCAGAGTTCTCATGTTGTCATAAATCTCGCCGTTGCGGGCACAGAGGGTGACATTTTCAATGAGAAACATAACAAGCCCATATATTTACAAGCCGTGCAAAGTCAAAATGTTCAACTTGTAACGATTCTGCATCGTTAAATTAATAAATAATCAATATTGTACATATTTTTCATGCTAGATTCATTCATTTCATAGATTCATTTATTAATTTTTTCTTAATGTCTGTATGTAATGAAATGTTTTTCTCATAGCGATTTGGTAATTGATTTATAATAATATTTAAATTGTTAAAACTCTCCGTGTGCAGAATGGAATGTTCCGCTACGTCACTTCTGCATACGACAGAGCTGGTCGCGTTTTCTATTATCGAAGTGGGAGGCAACCAGGCCTAAGTCGACGAGTTAAGGTTTAAAAATCACTTGTTTCCTTCAAGTCAACCAGGTCCGAACACGGAGGCTGACTTGTTTCCTCGAGCCCTCCAGTCCTCCCCAGGTGGAAGACTGGCATCCTACCTGTCTTAAAACAACCGTCCCTTGGTAAAAGGTTTTTTCCCGCAACAGAGAACCAAATTTAGACACTTTGGGGCCCTGTCTGTCCGAATTTTCGTCCGCTTGTCTTGGCACGAGTTGTGAATTTCCTGTATTTAACAAAACCACCAATCTTAGCATTGTAGGATGTTAAATATTATATCCGTTGTTCGAAATCACAAGGCAAGAGTTAAACAGTCACTGCTGTGATTTTTCCGTAATAAATCAATTAACAAATCGAATGAAAGTCTGATATCCGTATATATGAATTGAAAAGCATTTCTTTAAGTTGTCATACTAACTTTGCTTGTTTATTTGAAAATGATGTTTTGAAATAATGTTCATTTAATGTACCATAAAACTAAATTTTGATAAAGTAAAATTAATTTTGATAAGTAAGACAAACTTTTGTTAAAGGAAAACTGAACTCTGTTAAAATGAAGCTGATTTTAATAAAGGAAAATTTGCTATTTAAATTAACTTTTAGACCTGTCATGAAAGGTTATGTTCAAATATTACACGCCGCTTTATGAATTTTATTTTTCTTTTCCTTGCAGGACAATCTCATACTTTGTATATACATATATTTTATTTGAAACTCGATATGTATTCAATATACAGCAAGAGCGCGCGAGGTATGATCACCCGATGGTATACGTAAACTCGTATCTAAACGTGGTCCGATAATACATATTAGAGTTTCGGCACAACATACTAGCATTGCCTGCTCATATTCGAACTCATAGTGATCTGATTATTTTTTCGCAGATTGACAAAAAGAACAAATTAAATTTTCTCTTTAAGTGATGACGATTGCTTAGATAACTAAGTCGATAATAACGCGAAGATTATAATACTTATAACGTAATTATGATTATCCTTATGAAATTAAATAATAATGTAGTTGTGTAAAAAGTTATAGCAGTACAACTGGGTTTTAGAATGAAATAAAAACAACCCGCCTGAAACATCTGCAGAATAAACTAAGATGTCTAGAGAAAAATAAATAAATAGAAATTTCATGGTAAAAAAAACTATAAATAAGTATAACAGAAATACCATAAAATAACAGAAAAACCTACGTGCATTTCTCTTTGCAGCCAGTACGCAACTGATGTAAATATCTATATCTGGCGAACACAGCTGGCGGAGATCAATTTTCCGAATATACGTCCGAAGAATATCGACTGGTATCGGGTGATCATACCCCGCGCGCTCAAGCTGTATGTAACTATATGAATATATGTGTAAATAATTTTACCTTTCCACGAAACATGTTAAATAAAATTGAGTAAAATACACGTGTTTCTATTTTCAAAGTTTAGAACCATATTTAAGAAGCAATGAGTTACTAAGAAATCATACTCACCTGATAAATACGTTCTCAAGCTACCCGTAAAAAAGGTTTTCTTTTGGCACAATTAATAAGCACATCACCTTTACCGTTAATTAAAACTTCATTTCACGACAGTAACGAATTGAGGTTATCTGTCAGTTGTAATTCAAACACGTTCTCCGCTCAGAACTTTGGTATGATCCAAAAGGCGCGTATTCTACCAGAGTTCACGTCGAAGGATACCACGGCGGCGATGCGCCGTGCGATATATGCAACTGGATATGCGTCCGATTTCAAAGGCCAGGAGATGTTTTTTTGTATACGCTTGCTACCCGAATTAGCTATATAATTAATTAGGAGTTATTCCTGCGGATTAGACCGCAAATAGAAGCAAGTTATTACAAACTCTTGAAAGATGAATCTGCACGGAGTATTATAGGGGACGTCGTATAATGACCAAGTCATCCGTTTCTGGAGCCTAAAATATTTGCAAAGAGGACAGAAATCCTCAAAAAATCAGCGCATAACACAGTCTTGATTCTTCATCGGCGTAATAGAATTTTTCATGAAAATACTGTCACGCTTCCCCTCAAGACGCTGATGGCTTACAACGACGTATAAAGTTTCTTAATCAGTTCAGCGCAATATCTCTCCAACGACAGGTAGCAACTCCAGCGTCAAGCCGAAAAACTTGCAGTGAGAGGACTCTGGCATTCATTTATTTTTAGACTTTACGTACAAACTGAAGTTAGAATTATTACTTTTCGTAAAATGCTATTTACTACCAGCCGGTTATCAGAACAATACGCCTACATATCCTGGATGATATCTCTCACTTCAAGCGATAACTCAGATACCGTCCGAGCTTATACCACACTCGTAGTATCATCAGCATACTGTGATGTAATAGAATTCGACAAGCAAGGCTGTAGGTCATTTATATATATTAGAAACACCAAGAATTGAGCCCTGTTTATTTCTGCACCTTCCGAGACATAACCCCTACACTGACGACCTGTGGTGCCCCTCACCGAAGTAACATGAGGCCTTCCAGACAGATACGACCTTAACATATCTAACGCCACACCACGAACACCGCAACACCCCATCTTGTCAAAAAGAATGTCGTAGCATATAACGTCGAAGAAAGCCTTCGACTTGACTGCTTTAGTCAAGTCGAAGGCTCCAGCTGTCACATTGTTATTATCTAGATTATTATAGATGAAATTCAAGATGGTATAAATTGCATTCTTGGTGGATTTACCCAAAGCAAAGCCAAATTGAGTAGAGATCTATACTACCAATCAAAAAATCTACCAGTCTAGAATTTAAGATCTTTCCATATACTTTGCTAAAGGCTCTCAACAACGGTATGGGTCTAAAGTCACACAAAGCTCCATATTTCCCCTCTTTAAACAATACAGGCTGTCCAGAAACTCTCCTGACAAACGAAGACCGGAGATTCCTCAGATAATTTTAAGACAATTTAACCCAATTCACCCTACTCCGAAAATGCTTCCTAAGGTCATAGGCGTCCGTTTTGGGTAGGTAAACGGTTATTTTAACGCATAACTTTTTTGTCTCTACCTTTTAAGCATTTGTGACACTAGATTATTAAATTTTCAGGTATTCTAGTACTAAAAGGTACTCTTACTTTAAGTCGGTAGGATACACCGTTTTCTAGAAAAATCGATTTGAAAATTTTTCGTTTTTTCGTCATTAAAATTCAATTTATTATTTTTTGCACTAGTTCGTTCTGAACTGCCAACAGAAATAAAACCTACGTTTTTAATTGTCAAATTGTTGTCAGTTCGCGAAGTTGAAATGACGAAAGATGAAATGACGAAAAAACGAAAAATTTTCAAATCGATTTGTCTAGAAAACGGTGTATCCTACCGACTTAAAGTAAGAGTACCTTTTAGTACTAGAATACCTGATGGAATCGATTCATCTCTGGAGGATAAATAAGCATACCAGTTTTTGTTTTTTTAAATAGAAGCGTTCGGGAGATATTAAAAAAAAACTAATTACAAGGCGCCATCTTCAAAGAGCTCTAGCTCCCTTAGGAAGCATTTTCGGACTAGGGTGAATTGGGTTAAATTGTCTTAAAATTATCTGAGGAATCTCCGGTCTTCGTTTGTCAGGAGAGTTTCTGGACACCCTGTATATTATCTTTGCAATTTTTAGACTGTCAGGAAACACGCCACTGCTTATTGACAAATTCACGGCATATGCTAAGGGTGCAGATATAAAATCACCAACACATTTAAGAATGAAATATGGTATGTCATCAATACCAGACAATTTTTTAGGTTTAAATTCACCTAGGTATAACTTCTAATCTCTTCCATATTAGGGGGTGCCAAAAGAAAGGGAATTTGAATTGTGACAGCATGACCAAATAATATGCGATGTATGCAAAATATGAAATGTATCTCTCTTGCAGCAGTTAAAGGCAATAAAGGCTTACCATTGTTATCTTCGGGTTCGAAATTAGCAAACGCAACTGCAACTTGTGATTTACACTGACTGCAAAACACTTTCGGCATCATTAGTTATTAAAATAACTGTTTTGTTTACCAGAAAATCATAAACGAGGAAAATATAACACCAAACGCGATATAACCTAAATGTCATAGCAGTAATTGAAAAATATTTTACAACTATCATCATATTTATCATCACAATACTTCTACGCATAAGAAAGTCATTCATTAGTACTTGATGATTTCTGAGAATAAATATTTAAGAGTACTAATCCATCCCTTGAATATAAAATATACATTTCGTTTCTGACCTACCCGCACCGCGAAAACTTTCCCTGTTCATCCGTTTAAATTAATTAATTTCGTTGATAATTTAGACCGACCGATCCTTTTGTATGAACGAAGGATCCAGACTCGAAGTTAAATACAAGCGACCACGATTTGATACACATATTAAATGTGTGGGGTATATTATATCTTCAATACCCTCTCATTGTTTGCCAGCAGAGTTGGTATTTATGTCTGCTAAACTTACAATCGTCACAGGGGATGGTATCTTCGTTTGAACTGTTATTAAACTGCAGTAAATTGATCAAGTAGCTCATATGCGTGAAACCATAATTAAATGTCACATTCAGTGTGCATTAAATTAGTTCTTGAAAAGTTTAGCTTATCATTGGAAAGGTAATACGCGTGTGGTTTGGAATGGCGACAGGGATATCGGCTGTCATACAAACTAATTTAACAGACTTAGGTGCTATTAATGTTCGCGCAAGGTATATTTTACATGCATATTTCTTGGAAATTGTGTGGTCGTTTCATCCACAATTTCGTTATAGCAAAATTAAATTATAATATATTGTATTACCTATCAAGTTTTATATACCTCATTTTAGTCACGAGTTTTATTAATTACGAGCGAAGCGTAGCGGAGCGAGTGTATAGTAAAACGAGTGACTGACGAGTTTATAAAACAACTATCCTTTTTTACTGCAACAAATAATCCAAATAATGTAAAATTATTTGTCAATTGCCATGCCACGTAGGATTATTTTGACACATTGATGACAAGTGTCAATAAACTTGATTGAGTTTGAATTGATTTTTGCAATTAAAAAACCTAGAGCTAACTTGAACTCGTGACTATAGAACCCGTTATTAATTTCAGAGTTTGTAAAAGCTTATTTTAAATATTGTATTTAAATTCGCTATTACTAAGTAGTGATTTGTGTTTACAGTCGTCCCTCTGTAGAATCATACATCTTGGATTGGTTTTACCCTCTTCTTGTCTATTAATATGTGGTTTATTTGTTTTTTTCCTGTGAACCGGATATTTTCCAAGTTGTTTTATGCTCTTTCTTATGTTTAAAGTTTGTGCTGCTAATGAGCACTTAGGTTAACCATGTGAAGTTACATACACTCACCCCATTATTATTCGTCATGAAATTGCATTAATTTTGGCATTAAAATCTCCTACGATTATGCTTGTGACGTGTTTTGGAATTTAATCGTAGACTATCTCCATTTCGCCATAGAATTTTTGTTTGTCGTCTTCACTGTTTTTTTCTGTTGATGTAAATACTTTAGTAATTGAGATGTTCACGTAGTTGTTTATTAATTTAATGTTGGAAATTCCTCTATTCACTGGTAAAAATTTTATTATGTTGTCTCTCATTTTCTAATCTATCACCTATGATGTGCCGTAGTTTCCTAGTTTCATTCCCCCAGCATAATATAGCGCAAATTTTTCTTTGTCAATTTGACCTTCGCCGTCCCACCTAATCTCCCGCAGTGGCAGTGCGCTGAAACAACAAGGTACGAACCTTGTTATTTCTCTCTAATTTTTTTCTATTTTCCTTTCTTTAACATTGTTCGAATTTCCAAGTATCCAGTCTGAACTTTACTTTTTCTAGTTTTAGTTTTGGTGTCTATTAAATATCTTTGATATGAAAGGGTAGAATGGGAACATTAAAACTGTATCGTCGCGTGTATTATTTACGATGGTTTTATGGCGCATTAGATCTCATAAATATAAAGAGTCTTATGCAGAATACTGGCTTTTACACAAACCCCTTGTTAAATCGTTTACACTTCCAACTGTCATTATCTTTACGAAAATAAACTAAACTAAGTAATATGTTGTTTCCTGTACTACACATAAAAACCTACGTTTATATTAATCATAGTTGATCACTGATCACAACAATATTATGACATTAAATTAAACACGAAAAACAGATGAAAATCAAGATACAGCTCGATTAGTTTTTTTTTTCAATACCTTTACTAATATTCTTATACTATGACTAAAGTGTCTTTAAATATCAATAAAGCTTCACCAATGAAATGTGAGCTCTCTTTGGTACCTCAAAATTAGGGTTACCATACAGACTTTATATCTACCGGATATCCATGGTAATTAAGGAAATTAAAAAAAAAACTGATAAAGGGGGCACTAGATTAGTTATTTGTAATTAACCCAAGTGCACGAAAAAAAAATAAAATCAATATGCTAATATACCGTACTAGCCACTTATTGCTTTTATGTACTAAACTAGTTGACCGACCCTCGTAGCTTGGTGGCGCTGCACGTCCATGACGCTCCTAGTAGTACAGTATACTTCGTTTATGTACATGAAGATTTCAAAAGATATGTACCCGCTAGCGCCACTGTGTTTAATTCTAAAAAAACGCTCTCTTTAGAAATAATTAAATTAAAAGTCAATACTTTTAGTTTAATTATTAATTATAGTAGCTTCCACTGTCGACAATTCGACAGTGGAAGCTACAGGTGTTGATTTAACAAAATCATAACAAAGTTTATTTGACGAAGCAAGAATGAATGTTACATAAAAAGTAGAACAATATTTTGGACTCCGGTACACATAAAATACACAAAGAGAAAGTAGAATAATATTTTGGGCTCCGGTACACATAAAATACACAAAGAGGCAGAGTTATACCTATATTATGGTACCTAAGAATTAATATGGCATTCATTCTTTTAAATTCCACATATTATATAACAGTGGTTTTAATTATTTGTTTAGAAAAATAACGCCATCTATTTTTGATAGCTCATAAATCAAATAAAACTAAAAATTAATATTACAGTGTACTGTCTTAAAGTTCGACTTATTAACGGTAGATGTCCTACTACTTTAATAATAATATATTTCTAACTTGTATTGATTATTCAATTAGTTAAATGAATTATATGGGAGTTCTAAATATATTTGAGCCTTACATTTCTTGCTTGTCAATTACACACATCACTTTTATATACTTCCGGCTAAAAAAATACTTAAGGGTTCTGTATAGTGGATCTGTCAACAATGGAAAAAAAGCAGATTTTATATGCAAGATATTTTTGTTTATTTTAAATTTGGAAAAAACCTTTCTACGTCAACTTATGAAGAATTTAGTAATCTACCCCGCTGAAGAATCAAATTTAGAAAAAAATTATCGGATTAAAGAAAATTAATTAATATGTCAAAATATTAAAAACAAGTTTTCTCAAAAATCCTTCGGAGGAGATTTGTTTGCTTGGGTTCACGTTATAAATTGAATAAAAAGCTACCCTGCTCTACACTTATTTTTCGTTCAACTATTCTTTAGTTTGTTTTAAATGAATATAAAATATATAACACTTTCGGCTGTTACTTTGTGAAGATTCATGATACTGGAACCAGTTTGATAATGACATGTAATGTCGAAACTGCAGTCACATAGTGATTAAAATAAAGTGAAGTTATTCAAAGTTTAGTTGAGTGTTTTATTTTACTTATATCGAATATAAAATAAATTAAAATTAGGCAGCCCACCACATTACAATGAATTGTTATTCTAGTAAAAATCTTTCCCGCGGTTACAAATGTGTAAATATTTGGCCATAAATGAATCTTTATTCGCTTAGGTATTGAGTTATTATTTCAAATATTTATTATATATTCCCTATGTGTAATAAGTACTCGGACATTCTTGGCTTATTAAATTATCTGCTATGCAACCAATATTACATTTCCGATCCACTACATAGGACCCTTAATGCTCAAACTTTATTTTTATTAGAACAACAGAATAGGTCATGCATATATATAACAAAATGCTTTCGTTATATCATTACATAATCTCATTCTTTACTACTTTCCTGCATAAACTTTCTGGTTTGTTTTATGTATTTTCCCTCATTGTACACTCTCGCAATAGAACAGATTTGTTTTGTCTCGTTTTTGTGTGTTTTCATCATTTTCAAATACGTATGTAGTATGTAGCAATACCATTTTTGTAAAACAGGTTGTAATTTCAATTTGTGACATCACTGAATCGTAACGTTTTCATTCGATTGATTAAAGCGAATTCGCTCCGCTGTATGACCGCGTGCTTTCCACGGCGTGAACAACGTTACATTGAGGTATTTATTGAAAAACTGAACAGCGCCGAAAGATACCAGAAAACTGATTAAAATATACCTGCAAAAATTACTATCTAATCACAATTGGATAATTAAAAAAATATTGACACTGAACTGAGAAAAGTAAAGTTTATCTAGTAGAGAATGAAAATGTTTATTCAACTGCAGTCTATTCCAACCAGGAATCGAATACCTTACTCTTATGGAGTATAGCCCTCCTTTGCTATTTTATAATGATTCGTATATAACTATCCTCAATTTGGTATATAGAACGTTGTCAAGTCGGTTGACGTAATTTTTATGTGAACAGTTTTTGCTTGTATGTTGTTTATGTCAAATGTAAATTTCGGTCTGGTTTATTTATCCGTATTTATTTATGTATTTTCGTGGTTATCCCTAGTTTTCTATCTCTTCTTTAATGACACAGTTTTCTTTTTTGAAACTACATTTTTAAGATGGAAGCTTGTGAGACTAGGCGCTATAGACTAGGTGAATACTATTCCATACGGAAGAAGCAAATGATTTTAAATGCCTTTAAATGTTTTTCGAAAAATATGAATGGGTCCAAGACTGTTGAAGAAACCAGGAAAGCACTTGGTTGTGGTAAAAGTATAATATATGCCATACGAAATGAGAAGGAGAACCAGCCATCAATACCTGTGAAAGAAAAGAAGAGTAAAACGGTCATATCCAAGAACACTCGTCTGCAGTTATATCATGAAGATGTGCAATCACTGTGTTTTAAATTCTATCGAAAACATAATAATACAACATTAAAGCTAATGAAATACCAAAACTAATCCAGAAAGAATATGAAAATGTTTCAGTCGAAAACTGGCAAAATTACATTAAACATGTTATTAAAGGTAGAAAAGACTTCCTCTTACGATTTACTTACTTATTAAGCTAGAGGAAGACATGTAGAAACTGGACGAATTACCAAATATCATTAATTAAAATCATTTGCATCTTTTAGGTTGAGGTGTGAAAATAATCATTACCTCTTCCTATATCTGTGTTAGTCTGTTAATTATAACTTACAGTACATGCATGTGCTTTTCTATTGGGTAAATAAGCTACACCAAATTTTATTTGTTTTATTATCAATAAATGGCAAACCTACTGTGATGAATAATATAAAAATATAAAGATTATATTAACATTACCACCAATGTCAATGTGACAACCAGCCATTACCGTCATTACTATCGCTATGAATTTTACGCAATACCAACCCTGCCTTATGAAATTTACCTAATACATATCCAACATTGAAATTATGCAACGTCACGTGCGATCTTCATAAGAGCGATACTTTGATCCCAGAGTGGAATAGACTGTAATCGAATTTTAAATTGTTAACTGGAGTGGAAATGTGTTTACCGCAGCAAATAAGCATCTCTATGACATTAGAAGGTTCTAAATTCTTAATTAAAAAGAAACACAATATTTCAAAGATGTTTAAACTTTTAGTTTGAGAAAAGTAGTTCAAATAACTTGTTTATATATTTTTAAATATTCAGAGCAATAATAAATCTCCCTGTTTAAATCTCCGCATTTGTTGTGACAATCTACCCTATGCTGTATCATATTTGTTATACAGGGTGTCTCTAAAAGGTCTTTAAACAACTCTGCCACGTATTTTTCGGACCAAAATAAACCGATTTAGCAAAACTTGGCTTAGTGAAAGTTGCTTAGTTTGTGCGCAATACGGTCCTGAAGTTGCAGTTGGAAAATTGTTTTTTTGTTATAAATTTGAAACGGCTGGAGCGATTGCGCTAAATTTTGTCACGTTTACATAGTTTTATGAGTCAAGAAATTCTGTATCAAAATTGTGATAGTAATCAATCCATAGGCGGAGAACCTGCGTTTATAAATATTAAAACATTTCCATTTTCTACGCCAATGGATAAAAAAGAGTTTGTCTATAAAATTTTAGGTTAAGTGTCTTAAGTACAAGAAAAAAGGTACTCTTGGTAAGACTCGAAAAATTGCATCGTTTTCTCAAAAATCGCATTTTAAGAATTGTTAACAATTTTTTTATGATATGTTTAATAGCATTTTTTGCATCAATTGTCGAGATAAATAGAATATCTTTTTTGTAAACCATATAATACAAACATATGTATTTTACAAAACGCAGGGCACAAGTGGAATTCTTAAAACAAAAAAAAACATCAAAAAAATAGCATTTTTTGCATCAATTGTCGAGATAAATAGAATATCTTTTTTGTAAACCAGTACCTTTTTGTTTTAACCTATCTGGTATTGGCCGTTCTGTATTTTTTTAAAAAGAAAACATTTTACCAAAAAAAATATCAATTCAAAAACGACGTCAAAAGACGTGTACATAGTTTAAAGAGACGTCTAAACGGCCTAAGGCACGTGTACACGGCTTAAAGATACATGTACATGGAGCACACAGTATGCGCTGCCGTCCTCTAGTTAATGTTCTCAAATCTTAAAATGCGATTTTTGAGAAAACGATGCAATTTTTCGAGTCATACCAAGAGTACCATTTTTCTTGTACTTAAGACACATAATCTAAATTTTATAGACAAACTCTTTTTTATCCATTGGCGTAGAAAATGGAAATGTTTTAATATTTATAAACGCAGGTTCTCCGCCTATGGATTGATTACTATCACAATTTTGATACAGAATTTCTTGACTCATAAAACTATGTAAACGTGACAAAATTTAGCGCAATCGCTCCAGCCGTTTCAAATTTATAACAAAAAAACAATTTTCCAACTGCAACTTCAGGACCGTATTGCGCACAAACTAAGCAACTTTGACTAAGCCAAGTTTTGCTAAATCGGTTTATTTTGGTCCGAAAAATACGTGGTAGAGTTCTTTAAAGACCTTTTAGAGACACCTTGTATATTGTATAACATGTACGTTATCCCCATATAACATACATATGCCTGTTACTGAAATCCGAAAATTGTATGATGTATGGTGTAATGTATAGATTATTCCAAATTATAAGAATATAACTCTGAAGCCTCTAATGCTTTTATTGCACCACCTGCGGCAATAACTACCTGGCCGCTCAATACGATTATCTTTTACGCAAACAAACTGCAGAGGTTCGTAGTGACAAAATTTAAGTAAATTGTAATTACTGCAATTTTGACTAAATAAAATTTAGTAATAATATAAGTACCAACTGTTGTTAATTTGAAAATATACTTATTATACATAGTTAAATTATTATTAAATTACAATTTATATGAAATAAATGCTTATATTTATTAAAGAAAATTTAAGTAAAAATAAGTTAGGAGAGTTGGTATATATTACATCTAATATTTGAGTCTATTTATCATTTATTGTTAATCTTTACTGCTGTATACATATTTGATTTTTCTCTCTTTACTTCACGAACACTTGGCGACCTTTTGCTGAAAGTGTTAGTGATGATGATGTGGATAGTGATAATACTGTTGGAGCACGACAGAGAAAGCATATATCAGAAGATGCAAAACAGATAATTCTCAATGGAAGAAAATAACGAACTACAAACCCAGAACATTCAACGAACGTCGCAATTAGCCAAGGTGACTTTTCAAACAATATATAAGATAATTAAGAATAACGCAGGGCCTCGAAAGCAAAGAAGTGACAAAGGAACACCGAGAAAAATTGAAGAGTATGAAATTGATACTATTATGCAGCAAGTATACTACTTCTACAGAGGAAATGTTGTATCTACATTTGACTGCTTACATAAAAGAATCAATGATGAGTCTATAAATATTCAGTGTTCTAAAGCAACCTTGTATATCGGACGCTAAAGAAAGCTGCTTTTAAGTTTGGCACTATAGACAAACGTCGCACAATTATGGAAAACCCGAGGTTACAGAAACGTCGATATGAATACTTAACAGCAATTAGAAAGTATAGACAGGAAGGACGATTCATATGTTATTTAGACGAGACGTGGTATGATACCCATGACACAATTTGCAAAGGTTGGGTGGATAGTTCAAGTATGTGTCAGTTGCACGCGCCGGTTTCGAGAGGGAAGAGAATAATTATTCTTCATGCTGGGTCAGAAAATGGATGGATCGGACAGCCGCTATTATCTGCTAAAAATGTTAAATCCTCAAGTTTAGATTACCATGAAGACATGACCTCATCCTTATTTGAAGAATGGTTTTGTGACACTTTGCTGCCAAATTTACCAAAAGATAGTGTGATAGTGATGGACAACGTGCCGTATCATTCACGACAGCAAAACAAAGTTTCTTCAAAATGTAATAATAAGAAAGATATTAAAGAATTCTCAAAAGCAAATCATTTATATTTTGAGGATCATTATACAAAAAACCAATTAATAGAGGTGATGAAGACAAAAGAATATTTAAAGGATTATTATGTGGATAACATAGCGAAAGAGGCAGGATATACAATTTTGCGTTTACCACCATACCATTGCATTTTCAATCCCATTGAATTGATATGGGCCCAACTGAAAAATAGCATAAGACGACCAAATGAAACACCGAATTTAGTGAAAGCAGTGTAGCACACATAAAAAATGCTATGGAACATATAACTGCTGTAAATTGGAAAAATGCTGCTAAACACGCAATAGCAAAATAGGACGAATATATGCGCATGTACAAAATAGTAGCACCTTTGATTATAAATTTGCAGTACGATTCAGACACAGACACCGATTTGCAAGACGACCCAAGGCTTGGAGAACAGAAACGTCAACAATTAACTAATAAAACCAATCAAATGTATATATGACGAAACCAATAATTATAAATTAAGAATAATCTCAAATCAGATTTATTCAGAACAAAAGAAGGAGTTAGGTAGGGTGGTGGACTCAGTCCCTTACTGTTTATAGGTTACATGGATGACATCTTCAATAAGACCAGGTAATAGACCAAGACAATGTTTATAGGGTATAGAGAAATCAAGAGTGTTCAGATCACAGACTATACTTTTGCCGATGATGTGGCGATTCTTTCAGATAGCGAGAAGAAATTGAAACAGAATTTAGAAGTATGGAATGATGTATTGGAGAAAAAAGGAACAAAAGTAAATAAGATGAAAGCAAAACTAATGATGGTAGCAAGAGAATGAGGAAATATGAATATATGTATAGATGGTATAAAATTCGAACAGGTGGACACATTCGAGTATTTAGGTGCTCCACTGTAAGACAATGCAACAACTATATTGATATAAACCAAAAAATTCAAAGGTTAATAGGATGTATTACGTTATGAGCAGAGGATTTAGCAATACAAAAGAAATAACTAACCAAAAAAAAATGAAAGTGTACAAAACAATATACAGGCCTATACTCGCATATGGGGTATGAATCCTGGGAACCATCAGCAAAAAAGAAGAGCATGTTGCAGAAATGAGATATCTTAGAAGAGCCAAGGGAGTTACAAGAAGAGATCAGGGCAGAGCTTGAACTAATTGTGGTGCATGAATTTATTGAGCAAAAGCAACTAGGTTGGTGGGGTCACCTGCAAAAAATGGAAAAAAATGTTCCAGTTAAGACTGCATGGAAAGCAAGAAGTCCAGGTAAAGGAATTAGAGGCAAGTCTACACAAACGTGGGGCAATGTAATGGGAAAGATTTTGTTCAAAGGAGGCAAGACATGGACAGAAGCAAAAAAGATAGCATAGGAAAGAAAGAAATGGTGTCAATTTGTGTATGATCAATAAAGATACAAACCCCGACACCCTAGGGGGTAAAAGGGGATATGATTATATCTGTTTCAGTTTTGAACCTGACGCGGTTCCAACATGAAAATCAAGATTTACAATTCTACATAATATATCTTCAGTTTAAATGTATGCTCTTTGTGTCTTATACTCAAGTAAATAAGAACATGGGTTAATGTTCTCTATTTTCTATACATTACTAAGCAGAAGCTAGAGTGTGACAGTATCATGGAAAAGAGTGCAATTTGGAAGCAATTGCCGAATTTATGTTTTCGAATTTTTTACTCATCAGTTTATCTACATTCGTAGCCAAATTTAACACTTCCCAGAATATTCGAATGCTCATATTGAACTGCAAAAAAAATTGGGACACACGTATTTTACCTTTTTTCATTCAGAGCATTTTGTGAAACAGCATATTGTAATTATTACACTGTGGTGGTGGTAAATATTACTAGTACATAAAACGTTTAATAATCACCTTTATAATGACACTCTACCGTAAAGCATCAAAGAAATGTTTAAAATTTCTTTAATGTTAATCATTATGAAAAAGCATTAAGAAACCCTCAACCCCTGGAACATTAGAGAAACCACTTCATTTTACGTTTAATATAACTGTAGTTTAAATGTAACTTCGTCATCGATGAAGGGATTTTAATGACTCCCTCAGTCATCGGAGTAATCGATTAATTAATAATTCATTGCTTGAAGGATCCATTAAACTCTCTTTATTGAAAGGAAATTTCAACCCCTAAATTCTCTACTATTAATAAAAGTTTCAATATTGGAGCTTGCTTGCCTTAGTATCGCATACATAAAAAATGGATAATGGCAATATACAGCCATTTTTTATCATTTGGAATAGTATGTTCACTTTTCTCATAAAATCACATATACCGGGTGTCCACACGAAAACTTTATATTGAATTATTTCTGGTGTTTTTGAAGACAAAAACTTGAAATTTTGGGTGGTATATTCATACAGTTTAATCTTAGATAATTTGCAAATTGCTATAAATATAAATAATAATAACTGCACTTCACTTTTTGCACTTAAATGGATAAATAAATGTTGGTTCCTAGTTTTCGGTTCTATATTTTTCCATATATCTTCTTCTCCCTAAAATAGATGTTTTAACAATGACATACAACTGACAGAACTAGATAAGCTTTACCGCTTTTTACATCTATACTCTTTATTGTACCACCGAAGAATCCATAATTGGACTTTGTCTTGAACTTCAGGATAATAAATGAATTTCGGGCATATTTGATCTGTACTAAGAAATCGCAACACATAAGACGTACTGGATAGTCTACTATTTTAGTTTTGACAGCGCTCGTTTATAGTAGGTACATACGTTTTAGTTGCCATATCCAGAAATACCATTGCATTAATACACATGTTTATAGCATATTTAATCGAGCTTTTACAAACACCAGGGTACTAACCAGCTTATATACTTGGCTGGTTAGTTCGAAATCGGATTATGCCAGCAATTCGCCAAAACTATTATTATTCCTTAACTTCCTGCTTCCACAGTTCTTCACCCGCCTTTCTTCTGCTTTTTTTCTTCCACTTTCCAGAATTAATTTATGATTAACTCCCCCGATTACGTAATGCTCTAATTGTAATGATCGTTTCTCTGGTCCACTTCGATTTTCTTTCATCCTTCCAGGATATGATTTACAATTACTCCAATAAATTTGCATTATAATGATAAAACTATATTCTGTTATCTGCCGTTGTTGCCTTATATTATTTTTATTCTTATTGATCTGTGTATCGATTCTTGAATTGAATTATTATTTATTTATTCTCTTCATTATATTTTGGCTTAATATTTGAGTTCTTTTGTTTTTTTTAAACTTTGTAAATTCACAATATTATTGCTTTGTTATTATTGTTCCATAATTGGAATTATGTGATTCTGTTGGGCTAATATAAATGTATTTATTTATGTAGTTATATATTTAAGTAATTTATTTAGCTTAATCTGTAAATTTTTATGGTGCATCCCGCCTTATATAAGGAATCATACTTTGTTTTTTTAGACTTATTCACAGCATATTTTGGAAAAACCAAGCTGCGATTACTTGGAGTAAAATATTATAAATATCTCCGTTGTGGTTGTCAGTTGTTAGAATAAAATATCGTTTTGTACATGCTTAAATAAACATTGGCTAACAGATTAATTCAGAGTAACTAAAACATGTCCCACAACAGATGCTTATAAGGTGTGAGTTTTATATATATGTATATATATATTTATATACAGGGTCAGTCTTCTAAGCGGTTGAGGTATACCGCAATTTTCTTGAAGAGGAGTTACCACTACTGCTGGAAGAAGTTCCGTTGCAGTTAAGATTACAAATGTATTTTATGCATGACGGTGCTCCAGCGCATTTTAATTTACTTGCTCGCGAGTTTCTGGACAGTACGTATCCAAATCGGTGGATAGGACGGGGAGGTCCACAACCGTGGCCTCCTCGGTCTCCAGACTTAAATTCATTGGACTTTTTTCTCTGGGGCCACCTTAAATCATTAGTTTACACAACTCCCATGGAAAATGTCGATGAACTAAGAAATCGTATTAAAGCAGCTTTTGAAACAATCCGAAATACCCCTGGTATTTTCGAACGGACTCGCCAGTCAATACGACGGAGGATAGCAGCTTGTGGTACAGTTGGGGGCGGTCAATTTCAACAGTTACTATAAGTTAATTTTGTTTTACTAATTATTTTGTTAATTTATAATAAAACCATTTATTATTTTAACTTTCTATTAAACATAGTATAACTTCTGAACTAAGCGGTTTTGGACATATGTTCTTATGAACTTTTATGATCAAAATAACCCCAGGAATCAGCTCCTAAAATTTGTCGCATATATTAAGAATCACCCTGTATATATATATATATTTATGATAAATTATGTTCTGTAAATAAATACTCTTCAAACCAAGTGTCACCATACATCTTATTCCATATGTTTATAATTTGTCAAAACATATATTTTCCCCAAGCAATGCATTTCTGAGATTCTGTTTTGCCCAATATGGTCTTGTCATAAAACTCAAAACGATGCTAATAGATTTGCCTCTTCGAAATCATCTATGTTGATCTTTAATTGTTTTCTGAACAATAAAACAAAAACAGCTTGACTCGGAGAGGTGCGAAAAATCTGAGGGAAGCGGTAATGCATAGGAGACAGAGTATAAAGACGTTAACGGAAGACCTAAGCTCGTAATAAGGAATCCATAAACAGAATAATGAAGAAAACGCATGGAAAGTAGCATTATTAAACAGGAACAAACGCAACATTTAATATGATCCACATTAGACTCAAATGAAAAACGAAGAGTACCAGCATTTTTCGTTTCCTTGATGCTGCTTCTTGAGTTAATTTATTTTATATGAAAAGCCATTACATCCTACTTAGGACACGAAACATGCTTACTATACAATTACCAACTTGAGCTCTATTTAATTTTAATTAGATTTTACATTTCACATGTACGAGAGCATGTTTTGTTCACACGTTGGAACCATGAGATGTTCTAAATTTTGTCGCACGACACATGTCGTTGGCGAACTTCTAGTTTAGCGAAAGCAGCAAATTTAGAAGTGCGATATGTATCTATTATCTTCCGCAACGTTACAGACATTCCCGCTCGTACTCGTAACTGTGATGAAATGGCTTTTTAATGGAGCCTGATTAAAATGATATAGTGAACATGGAGTAATTCACGGAATTCTAGAGGCGTCAATAATATTACGCTGACGTATTCACTCTTACGTGCATATGTTCCTTCTTTTTCATGTTAATTTACGTTGGCGGAAATGAAAGCTGTAATGAATGAAGACGAACGAATGATTAATCATTCTGTATTCGTTCGTGATTATCCCTTTTTCCCTCGTGTGTCCTTCTATACCTTCTACTTTAAAATGTAAACTGGGAGCATAAATAAATAATGACATATACATAGAAGTTCTGTTCATAGCTCATACTTCAAAAGTGTTATTTTCATTTCCTCAAAATTTAGACCGTTGAGAATAATCAGTGCCTACTTCATGCGGCTGACAAAAACATAAAGAACTGAATTACAATGAACTATGCATTATATATTAATATTATTTAATACAAATGCATTATTAGGGAAGAATCAGCTCTTACTACATTATTACTCATTAACTTATTTAAGCCTAGCTTGTAATTTTGTAGGTTTGACCATTCCAATTGCCTTGCTTGTGGATTGTCATCTACAATAGGCGGAACTTAAAAGATGGAACGTCTTTTAAGTTTTTAAAGTTAAAATTCTAAAGAAAAATTAAAAGAAACACACTGGGAAGTAGTAAAAATATACTATTTAAAAATACCAACTCGTGCATCTATTGTCGATATTGCAAAAATTATAGGATGTTATATCTGAATAAATTGGATTACGACTATTAATTTAAAAATATGAGTTGCCATATATTAACTAGGACATAGGATCTTTCATAAAAAGATTTAGAATGCTTTACCAATATCTCCTGTAGTGGCGAATATTTTTATGAAATATTTCGAACTGAGAGTACCTGAAACAGCGCCACACCAAAATTATGGTTCCGTTACAAGGATGATGCATTTGTAAGTTGGCAACACGGGAGACAGAAGTTAGAGATATATCTAGAAAATCTGAATCATGTATCAAACGAAACACACAAATCAATATCTGAACCGTAAATCCCATCATCTAAACTCAGTTACGAGAACGTTAACAACAAAGACGAGTAAAAAGATGACCAGGTAGCAGCTATGTAAACACTGAAATGAACAATTTACGAAAGGTATTACTACAAAACCAGTTCTAACAGAGAACAGCGGACATCATTATACAACAATTCAACAACATCGATTTCGACGGAACAAAGGGTCGAACCTCTTTACATTCGAAGCAATTGAAATCGAAAAATGCCAGTAAAATTTAAACCGAAGTGTTGATTCAAGACGTGTCCCGGAGATTTGGAAAACAGTTCTAATGGAACGACGTATTCTTTATAATATCTCAACAACATCTAGGACACTGGAGCGACCAAGCGAGGACTCCCCACTCACATCAAATCGACGGGCCTACAGGCGCGCGACACAACCAGTGGCACCAATTCTACCAACCAATGAGCGCCCGGCAAGACATGCCATATTACGAATATGAGCCGATCGATGGGACAGAGACACAATCGCCTGAATATGGGAAATGAGCTTTTACCGAAACATTGCATCGGTCCTTTCCAGGATCTAATGCACTTCCAATGCAATGCAACTGCAGGTACATGTTTCTGACTCATTGGTATTTGTCAGTACAGTATAGCCAAGGAATAAGGCAGAAAAACCTTGGCGATGAAAAAGCCAATAATCGGAGACTAGGATTCAGCCAACGTTGTCACGCGGCAGACTATATATATATAATGTATAAGCAAATCTAACAGAAAAATTATAAAGTAAATAAATATATAGTTTGGTATTGATACCCTTAACCGTTTAGCCGCTATCGTTGCCACACAGAGAGAGATATAGGTTTGCGTAAGTCATTTTTTCGTTATCAGCGATATCCAAATGTGGACCCCATCTAAAAAACCCTACAGATCTATAATTTTCATAATCACACTACTTCTTTTTGTGTATAACCTTTGATATATAAGAGGCCGAATATGGCAGGACGATACTAGTCGTTTAAACTTCTTCAGGTTATTCTTACCAGTCATTCATCAATGAAAATAGATAGTATTGCATGAAGAATATAATTCTATTTTCAATATTTATTTTGTTTGATTCGCTTTACCATAAATTATCGTCATATTATCAATCTCTAACCACAAAAAATTGATCTGCGTGCAAGGCCACAAACCATTAATCTAATATTACTGGTGAACGTTATTTTTCATGTTTTAATATGTGTACAATTCTAGTTGTAAATAGATACAAACATATTCATCTATATTATTTCGATATACTATATTAGCGCATGCATTAATTACATTTTGAATTAATAATTTTGTTATATATACTCGACAATCCTGAACGAAATATAATTTAAGACTATTTTATGCAAAACGCAATTGATATTTTACAATTTATTTGCTCGATCGCTTATTGCATTTCCTGAAAGTAAAATATTCAATTCGAACTGCATGTGTTTACTAGTCATATATGCCAAGCCCTATATTGATCTATAATTTAATTTATAATATGGTCATAAACACCGGCCAAATGAATGTGTAAAATATGTATGCACGATATTCAAAATCTAGTTTTGTATAAATATTAAAACTATGTGTGTGCTATATATAATATAGCACACACATAATTTACTTTGTCTGGGGTTAGTTTTGTGTCTTGTTAATTATTCGCCTGATTTTACTAACATAGTGCTTTGGAGAGCTGTGTAACCTGTCGGGGACACGTAGAATAACTAATTTTAATACCTATTAGTTTACTTTGTATAGAAATTATTAATGTCACACAATGGAATGGCTCTGACCGTTAATATTACTGCTTGTCATAAAAAAATTGAGTCAGAATTGAATATAAATAATAATCATCAACAATTTAGCGCGGAATTGTCAGTTAAAACACATCTTGGACTCCATAAGAAATTGAATAAGAAATGTATTGACAAGAGGATATTGTTTAAGATTTAGGTTTTTAGGATAAATCGTAGTTGATCATGTAATGTCTCTGCTTTCTGTTTAGATTTATTAACATAAATATACACAGAAACGTATATTTTCAACTCTATTAAATGATACAACATTATGAAGGACTTATAAAGTACTAAACATTAGCAATAATTTTTTAGAGCATTGCAAAGTGGGGGGTACCCAAAATAAACCTGATATTGTGGTGAACCAAGTATTGTTAGCACCGCGTTCTGCCACTAGGGTTGTATAGAGTTACCATTATCAAGTCAGTAAGCCAAGCGTTGTCGCTAGAGGAGGTTCCGTTCGGTTTGTGTGAATTTTTCAGCTACAGACAAATTTAAAACATGTTTTGAGCAGTGGGGTAAAAGGTTGGGCAAGTGGTGGAGAGTACTTTGAACGGAAATTAGAATTTTTCTTCCAAATTAAGTTTATACTAAGGTGACCATACGTTTAAAAATAAAATAAAATCAAAAAAATAAGTTCGGTTTTATTTAGGTCCCCTCGTTTGTACAAGAATCAAAGCATATTGTCATCTAAATGGATATTATCATGAATATAAATATGATCTGGAAAGAATAGAACGCTTAATTCAATTTATTGCAGTAAAGTAAATCATTGTCAGCTCTTCTCGATGAAGAAAAAACGATATACGAGGGGAAAAAATAATTCCGTTTTTTTTTTTGGGGTGCGCCCCCGTATGTTTCAAATATAATTTTAAAATAAATATATTACTAAAATTCTACCGCGAACTGTATTTTTTGCTTTTTTAATCTCGTAAAATAATTTCATATATGAAATCAACGAGATAATTTCGATATATCTGTAATTGGTCTGTAATTAGATATTACTTAACATAAACAGATAAAATTAATTATTTCAGGGTTTAAGGGAATTTCTATGATTTGTGGATATCTTGAAAAAAGACTATGATGAATTTTTGGCACGTGCATCACATTTGCTTCTGGTTTTTACGAAGGGAAAGATTTATTATTAAGGTTAGATTTACTCGATTGTTCTTACACAGATATAAGATGAACGCATTGTCGATAAAAATTGTGCGATTGCATCGAAGAATTTAATTGAATCACAAATCTAAGAGCAATATTCATTACTTGTAATTTAAAAAAAACAAATATAATATACTATTACAAATTAAAAATAAATTATAATTGACGATGTGAAAATTATCTTAACCTAACAATTCCGAAAAGAAGTTTATATTCCATATAAAAGAAAAGGAAGACGAAGCCAAGAGAAATATAAAAGGAAAAGAAGCGTGCTTACATTCCTGAGATCTCGCTAAAGTACTAGCAAGGAGTACTTAGACCTTGACCAATTTCTTTTGTTTACTAAGCAGATGAAGTAATTGCATGTTCCTGAAGCACCTACCATGTATTTATGTACTTCCGGAATTTCTATTTCACATCTATGCAAATAGATCCGATCTTTCAGTGACAGGGCTTAATCACGTACCTGATAAGTACTTTCCAAATTATAACATATTATTTCTTTCTGAATCGGAATGTAATTTAGGTTATTAGGATAAATCGTAGTTGATCATGTACATGCTCTTGTAATGTCTCTGCTTTCTGTTTGATAAAATTGTACACATTATTTTTACATCGGTATAAATATCGTAAAGCACAGGTTTTCGATCATTGTCTATATTGTAGTAATTTAATCAAACCATACACTTTTTGAAGTGTAAACTTCTTTAGGCGCGTTGCGCTGATTGTAGGCAGTGAACAAGACTGACCTGCAACGCTCGGATATGTAACGCTCTTCGGGTAAAGTCGGCTAAGGGAACAAGATAAATAAATATATCATATATAGGTATTTAATTTCAATTAAATTGAAATTTAAATGAATAAATAAACTCATGTCCCAGAACAGATGTGAACCGGAGCCGCCTGGGTGAGAGGCCAGCACTTAACCATTAGACCAAGGGCGGGAGTCGAAAGCTAGTATTCATATCGTCTATTTATATATATACATGCGTCCGAAAATTCCTTAATAATGCTTGCGGCCGAGGCAAGACAATCTCGAGTACGTTAAAGTTTTTCGTGGACAAGATATACACACAATTTTTTGGGCAATCGTTAAATTTTTCAATCGATTTAATTTAAATTGAGACACAATTTAAATTAATTTAGTTCTAAAGGTGCTAAATTAAAGTGGTTTATTTGCTTTACATGCGTTACCATGGAAATGAGACGAATATAATAAACTACAAATACTTGATAGTTGTCAAAATAAGTCGTAGACGGTGTGATTAAACATGTGTCAAAATGTGTATTTACTTTAACGGCCGCTGCCATAGCAACGGCCGCGAAATTGTATTTCGCGAACTGTGTTGCGTTCGCGAATTGGTAACTTCGCGGACGATTATTTAAATGTAATATAGAACAAAAAAAAAAGTTGTATTTCGTATTATTAACCTCGCCTTGCTGAAGTTTACACTTCTGCTGTGTGGTTTTAAGCACACCCATTTTCTTTTACTTGTGTGCTATTGAATATCCTAACAAATATATCATTCATTCATTGAGAATACAGTTTCAATTTTGGCGTTAATGTAACTGAAAATAAATATATTTCGTTAAGATCATCTATGAGTCTTTCCTAATTTAAGTTTATACTAAGGTGACCATACGTCCCGCTTTTGGCGGTACAATCCCGATTTTTAACAATTTTTCCCGCGTTCCGCGGCGTTTTAAAAGTGTCTCGATTTTTGGAAAGAATGCACTGCAGGCTAAGGAACGGCGGGAGAACGGGAAGAGAGTATACGATTTTCGATGGCCATGTGGCTATTTCGCCAGGATATGAATTTTATAACCAATTGATTAAAAGGTAGTAGCATTTCTATTGCATAAGTATTTGTTCATTCAAAAATAAAACGTAGTTATTCTTCTTTACGCTTGTTGCTTGGCTTCATCAATGTATAAGATATCAATGCACAAACTAAATATTAACACACCAAACAATTTAAACTAGTCAAATTTTTTAAATATAGATATAGAAAATTAGTTAAAATTATATAAGATTATGAATTGGCATTGATATTATGTTATCGAATTCTACAAAACCAATTCGACCTCATTTCTGTTGAGTTACACATATAATATTATTTTAATTACGTTAATTTAATTCAATTAATTTATGCTCTTATAGAAACAGCGGCAACTTTTTTCATGCTTCGGTTGATTTAATATCAGTATATATTGCGGAAGTTAGCCTGCACCATTTAATAATAGCAAATTCAGTGAATTGGGTTAAATTTGCATAATTTTCTGCAGTACAATATCGGTTTTCTTTCATTCTCTTTTTTTTTTTTTTGTAAATATTGACTGAATATTTTAGCGGAAATTGAAGTTGGATTAATTTTCAAGGTTTTTTAAAGTTTAATAAAATTTTATGTCGAAATACGTTCCCAAAAAAAAGTTGCGAATTGCGAATATATTGTTTTAAAACACTGTTATTAAAAGATATTAATTTTATTAAAACTGATTTTTTAAATGTAATATCTTCTGTAAAATACACAAATAAAAGGAAATAAACATTTTGAATAAAAGGAATTATTAATAATCGTGGAATAACTTCAAGTATTCAAGCAACTAACGAATAGTAGGGGACCAAATTGTTTACAAAGTGAGAAAATAAATTCATGCTATCAGTGGATATGTATTTAAGGTTATAGTGTCATTGACTTCAGCGATATAATACAAATATCTATTCAATACCTGTATCCTTTCACACATTTACTTGGCTCGACTATAGTAAATCTAAATTTGGAAGAAAAATTCTAATTAGTTTAGATTTGGAAGAGGAATTAAAAGTGCCCTTATACAAGAAGAATATTACACATTTGAGGAATACGTTGATGACTCTTTCGTTTAGCATAGAAAAATGATAACGCTGAAATATGTAAATTAATGAATTACTGGAAGCTTCTAGGTGTAGTGCAGCCGCAGACACGTGTTTCTGACTTACTAATCTCATCAGAACGGCATAAAAGTGTATGTATAAAGTCGTATCTTTAAGAATTCCAGATTTCAAAAACCGTATACATGTCCGCATTATTATCTTGCTATGCTTTGTCACTTATAGGTCATCATGGAAATTTAATTGTTGCCCCCAATAAATTGTGAATCTTCTTATAGAAGCTACTCTATTTGTCAGTGAGGAATCTAAGATAGATTAGATTAGTTTTATACGCTTTTGAAAAATTGACTTGCGCGCCACCTATTGTAAAATAATTCTATTAACTCAGAAAACATCACCGGCGTGTGCACAACAACTTACCAAAGCTTCAAACATGAACAACGGAATGTCAAACTTTCAGGGTACTTAGCCAAATTTTTGTCATATTGTCATCATGAAAGTATTTCGCTAATATTTAATCGTTGTGGTAAACTTTAAAGCTATTGTGAGAACGAAATGTCAAATTTATGTCACGATGCTTGCTTAACCAAACTCTCATTACAACTATCATAACGGTTATGAAAATTAGCAACATAAATAGCTTTACTAATTCAGAAACCTTCACAGGCATGCGCAGAACAACTCACAAAATTTTATCGCAATCGAATGAATGGTACAAGAACGCATACGGGACAAACAAAATACGCACTTGCTTTTGGCTTAGGAAATAACAAAACTTTATTTTTGAATTTAATTAACCACTCATCCATTACTCAAAACTTTCTTTTCTACTTACTTTTCTATGCAGGCATTCTAATAAAACAAAAGTTTGGGTCAGATTTCATTCAAATTTCGTGTCCCTAGATCTGAGCTTTTATCCGAATGTTTTCGATCCCAACATGCACACTTGTATCCTTCTCCCGGGGGGTAAACATTTACAATCTCGCGTGCACACTACATAATACAGGAGAGGGGGGCGGGCAGATTCGGGTCCGGCGCTATTGTGTCTTAGGACGACAGGACGGTAAGAAAAATTCACTCGCTTAAGGGATACAATTTTTTAGGTCGATTGTCTGGCGTTAGTCGCTCGATGTATTCCTTTTTCCTTTCTTCCTCTCCGTTTGTTTGTTTGTTTGTTTGTTTCTCGACGTCGCGTCGTCAAGCGGAACAGCATCTACGGCTGGAAATTTTTAATGAAAGAGCGGAAATTGTAATTCATTCTGGAGAATTGTGGAAGAGGATTTTTTTTGTGTAATTTTTTTAATGTTATAGATTTTTATTAATGAATACCATGCAGTAAGGCGTGAATGTGTTAAATAATGTAAATTTTCATTTGCTATAGTATGTATTTCCAATCAGATAAATAGAGTCGGTATAGAATATAATGTAACAAAGTAATTCGTGGAGAGTAAGCGCTCTCACACTATTAAATCACTCAAGTATACGTACATACACGAAAAATTTCGTATATGAATAAATGTATGAATGCACATCTACCCTAAGCTGGCATTGCGAACAACAACGTGCAGACATCTGTTTCGACCTTACATTGGTCTCATCAGTGCACGAGCGTGTTGTTCAGAATGCCTTAAAAACTTAGATTACCCGATATAGTCAACTTACGTACCAAATGCCATGAGAGATTCCCAGCGGCATCTGTTACCCAAGCGCGACATCACACATTGAGCGATCTAACATTAAATACCGGGCCCGCGTTTCCACTCTTCCGCAACCTTCACAATTCACAGTAATTCTCTTGTCCTCTTTTTTGTAAATGATTTATTTATTTGAAGTTTAACGTGTGACTTTTTCATGGCGATTTAATATATAAAGTGTAAACATTGCTTTCCTTTCCATCTGCTGTAATTTATAAACCAATGCATGGATTATACTTTTTATAAGAATTATCTAATATGCTATCTATTTCGTTCCTGATATCCGTGAATATTTTGTACATTTGAGATAATTCAGATGCGCCTATGAATAAAAATGAACTACTATTTGTCCGTCGGATCGTTTGACTTACGTCATTGATTTTCATCCATATGAATTAAATCAAGACTTCTGGCTCAAATTCATTACTGACAAAATAGAATTAAATATTTAAAAATAAAGAGCTTATGATGCTTATATCTAATATTTTCTATATTTTATAACGTGTTTTATTCATTGCTTAAAATTATTAGAAAAGCAAATAACGAAAATAAACGAAAACGCAGAGAACAATGTTAAAGGTCAACATTTAATAAATTGACTAACGCAGTAACAGAGTGCCATGGCGGTATGTTTTCTCGGTATGTCTTATTACTCTTACGGGAAAGACAGCTCCACGTTAAAGTTTAAAATTTCTATCCTTATTTAGTCATTGAGATTGGAAAGAAATAAGTATATATACATTCTAGGTGCTGATGTCCTTGATAACGCCACGCAATTGATGACGTGACCCAAAAGATCCGATGGACAGATAGTAGTTGCTGGTGAGGTAGAAGCTTTATTAAAATAGTGTTCGGTGTCAGATTTTGTTACTGGTGGTATAATTACCGTTGCTTGGTTTCTTCACATTGTCTGTTTTGGACGCGAAATGACTTCTAATTTCTTTTATTATGAGTCGTTTGAACTATTTCCTTCTAATGCAGTATGTTTTGAAATAGATCATTTTCCTTCTCCAGTTCTCTTTTGCATTTCTTGTTTCTTTCATGTTCTTTTTTGGCTTCATGGTGTATTTCATTCGTGCTTGCTTTTTGTACCATGTTGTTTACTTCTCGTATTCTGTTAAATAAAGGTCCTACATTGTGCTTAACCTCAATACCAATCAATTATTTGTTACCATTTCTTTTTAATACGTCTTACTTTCTATTTTCTATATAACGAATTTTATATTGAATACTTTTTGACATAACCTGCGACATATGTTTTCCAGTTAAGCGGTTTTCGCAAACCACACATTTGTTAATGTCAAAACCATCATTTCTGAACGTGGATGAACATCATCTTCACCAGTGTTGTTCTGTTACGCTACGGTGTGTAGACAGCGCGATTTTTAATCAGTGCTACTGATGATGACAACTTAGTTGTTGAAATACGTATTTAGCCATTTTTGTGCTTTAGTGTGGTGAAGGTGTTTTAGTGTTTTTGTGTATCTTCACCATACTGTTGCTGTCTTTGTGCCTTCTATTTAAAAACTTCTATATATGTATATTTTTTACTAGTATAGCATACATAACACCTTTTATGCTACGGTAAATTTTACCGGTTTCATTGTTTTATGTTGCGCACTATTTTTCGAATATATAGTGTAGTGATTTTATTGGCCATGAAAGTGTTTACATGACTTGTAATAAAATTCAACATAGCAAAATAAATTACAGATGTAGAAATTAAAAAAAGAGACTGATACGGCGGCCCAAGAATAGTATGCCCTGTGGTGCACTAGCATTAACATTTCCTACTGTAGTTTGCCTTCTATCTTGAAGAGCTTTTATCATTTCGACCATTGCTGTCCACGAAAGAAACAATTCTGTTTTTGTTTAACCGTTTCAGAAACCTTTAACAGTACAGGCAATGTTGTTATATAACTATAATTACTTGAAAGTGATTTATCACCATGCACAATAGATCTTTTTCATTCCTTATTTGTGACTAGATCATTTTAGTTAATTTGAGCTGCAGTACTACCATATACATCATTGGAAGTTTTATTTTTTAGACTTTGTCCAATAATAATTATTTTACTATACAATACATCTAACAGGAAACATGATGTCTGAGGTAATTTTAATTCCTTATACAACATATCTTCCTTGGCCCTGTCATCATTTCCTCCTATGCCTATGTTCTTTCCAATACTATCCCTATTTTTTATTAAAAAAAAAAAATTCTAATTTATCCGCTGTCAGACCTATGTTCATATCTATTCCTGTTTCTAGTTTGATGATATTCCACACCGCCGCTATTTATTCTCGAACCACATTATGTAATTCTGATTATAATTTTGTGTAGCGTCCATTATGTATTCTTTGTATAATCGGAGGGCGTCTGGTGATATCGTGACAGTGTATACATTGTGTGCAAAGCATATAATTTATTTCTTACAACTTGCATTTCCTCACTGGATCAATATATTTTACCTGCTGCAGTAAACTACTTTATGCTCCTCAGGAAAACATAGATCATATGTTTTTAAAATGTCTTCTTGAAACAGAGTGTACATAATTTGAAAGATTTTATTTTCTTGATATCAAGTCATGATTTTCGGAATAAATGCATTTCTAAATTTGCAATTCAGGCTATCTTAATCATTCTTTTTCACATACAGGTTTATTACTAAATAATAGTACTGACGAAACATCAAAATATCTTTCATTGGGTTTGAGTTTGACCCCTGTCAGATTTGTTATGAAAATTTGCTGTTCTAGCAAACGTAAAGTGCTTTACTGCTGCTACACTAGCCGGACATATGTTCGGAATCTATTCCCGCGGAACAAAATCCAAGGGAAACGGTGACGCTCTTATTTCAGCTTTCCTTAATAGCTCGCTTTTAAAGACATATCGGACGCCGTTTTTCTCAGGTGATGCAGTACATCATTTGTTGTTGTTTCGTCATTTAAGTGTCTACATGTAAATAACCTTTCTTTTTTAGCGTTTTAATATCCGACTGTCGATTTCCAATATCAGGTTGATTTGATTTTTTTCTTATTGTCTGTTCTTTACTTACGGGCTTTTTGTATGGATATTACATGCATTCAAGTCGTCGTTTGGTTGTTTTATGTATAATATTTCGAGGCATATCTCTATCATTTTCGTTTTTAGCAGCCATAAGATTTTTATAGGTTTTCTTGTTTATTATAGGTGGCGCTCTATTATTTATAGACTGTACCAGATTTATCTCTTTCAGTAGTTCTCTTTTTTACATGGAAAATTAGCTTTTTGACATAATACTTTCATTTTTGTGAGTATTACTTTTATTGTTTTTACTGGTGAAATTTCATTCTCCTTGTCGTTAATTTTTATGTCATGCAAAGTGATGACTGGTTCACCTAATATTTCATTAACGCTAATCAAATAAGAATTATATTTCCTACATAATTGTGTTTTTTTCTACATTTTCCACATTTAAAATACTTGTCTTTGTTTCAAATAATATGCTCTTCATTGATGTTTGTTTTCGTTTATCGTAATTTAATCGATTTGGTAAATGTAGCCGATCTTTGTTACTTCTTTCTCCATTTTTTCTATCCTATGCAACCTGCTTTCTCTTAAGATCTTCCACAATTGCTTCTATCCTCAGTCATCTTCCCTTTCTCTACTTATAAGGCATTCTTCGTATATTCGTATCAGGTACCAGCCACTGTAATCTTCTGCTTTTAACAAACTCGTCTATAGGTTTTTTTCCAAAACATTGGTACTCTTCTATATTTGTTCTTTTTTCCCCGTCATATTCGATCATTTTGTCACCGACTATCCGCCTTGGTATTTTCTTTTCCCAAATCTCTATCCTCTATTGATTCTAACGGTTTAGAACCCAGGTCTGACAAGACAATTTTGGTCTGAATGTCGTTTTGCTTATTTTTAATTTTGTATTGTACTTCTCTGGATTTTACAGTCCTTTTTAAACTCTCCGCTTAATTATGTTACATTTCCCTATTTCCTCGATTTCTTTGTCTTCGCTGCATTCCTTGGCACCTAAACACATTATATTCCTTCATTTTTAAAGTTCCTGTTGTTCTTGTCAACTGTTTTGTGATGTTTTCTAATTATTTCATGTTTCTTGCTAACAATACTATGTTGTCAGCATAGGCAAGATAGATGGGTTTTGTAAAATAACGTTTCTTTCCTATTTATTGCACTTTTCGTATTAGCCCTAGATTAAACAATGTTGTCTGCAGCTTAATGCCTTGTCTTAATCCTTTGCATTTCTCCACTCCCTTCTGGTATTGTTGTTAATCCTGAGAGCTGTATTTGCATTTTTATTAATGTTATCTGTTTGGTAGAAATCTGCAGTCGTTCTAAAGTTTTCACTAGTGCTTTCCTGTTTATATTATCGTAAGCACTTTTAAAATCGACAAACAACATGCAGAAGATGATATATCTTTCATAATATCGATTCATCTGCCTTTTTTAAATTTGTTGTACAGTCTATTTTTGTGAAGTCTGCCAGAGTCGCCTTGTTTAACTTCAAACTTTAATGAAAATCAAGCTCGCTGTGTGAACTTGTAGTATCGGTACTATCCATAATCTCTTGTTTCTAGTTAAAATAAAATTGAATTTACATTATGTTTTGTTCCTATTTTTTAAGCTACTACTATTATTAAACTTCACAACAATTATTATTTTTACTGTAGTATTCATAAGTCAATACAAACACTTGCTTCACATTTTTCGTTGTTTTTTTCTACTTTTTTGCTGTGTGTAACTTAAATTTTGCATACTGTGCTCTTTTGAATTATAAGGGCAATATTTCATCTAGTAACACCGAAACCCTCGCGGAATATGATTTTCTGAATGATTTATTTTTTGTCACGTAGTATATAATAATTAATTTATTTTACGTATTTCCTATATTATTATTAGTGGACCATTAAATATAGATACCTTTTGAACTCGTGACTTACAAATGAAATATAATAAATACTTCTCATTCCTCGTCTTATTCTCATTATCGATACAAAGAGAATAAAAGGCAATCCAATTTTCGTAAAAGCACAAATTAAAATTAATTTATAATACCTGTTAAGCATGCCTTCTCGTTAAAGGTTTTAATGAGTACCTACATCCACGATAGAGAAAAAACGCAGAAAATAAAGACGAGAATCTGACCTCTTTGCGTATAATATAAGCGGAAACTCTGTCAATAACTTTAGAAAATATTCTACGTTTTAAATTATGTGCATTTAGAAAACACTTGTGTTATGTTTTGTGCCAGTGTTTATCAACAAAATGTGTACTTTCATATTTATGACGTACATGAATATAGTTGCATTTTGAATATGTAGACATAAGGTGGTGGTACAATGTTTACGAAAAGCTCTCTACATCGATGAGGATTAACTTTTCAAGCGGAAGAAATTATACGAAACGATGCAACTGATGCAGAGGCTGTTTTCTTAGATATGCTTTGCTACGTAAGTTTGTTGTTGTAAGCTTTCTGTTAATGTTAATGTTTGTATAAGTCTGTATTTAGGGTTTTTGATGTGTATATAATGTGTAAATTGTACATAATTAGATATTTGAAACGCAAATATATTTTATATTATGTATGTACTCTCAGCGCTTGGAGAAAAGGAATATTTTATTTTTCAACATATAATCAATTAACGATCACATAATTGTTTCAAAAATTTTCTACCAAGGCTATGCTTTTCAAAAAAAGGTAATTTCATAAACCCTCACAAAATTCTTTACCGCTTCTGTTAGATATTGATCCGAAGACCAACAGCGCCCCCATCAAAAGCTTTTTTTAATTTTAAAAGAGATAATAGTCACTCGATGCCAAATCTAGGCTATATGGTGGATATTACGCCCTAACAAAACCACACTGGTCAATTACGTCACGAAATCGACGAGCTTTGTGAAGGCTGCAATTATCATGAAGCGCCAGAATGTTTTGATAAGAATAGTGCGGTTTCTGATTGATTCCTTATAGACTCTTTCTGCTATTTTAGAGCCTTCTGTCATTTATTCAACCAGTAACATTCCTTCCATATCTCCTAAAAGCCGTCGCAATCAGCTTTTTGTGTGAATTCTGCAATTTCTCCCAGCGGATATTTCTTGTTGACCCATGGGTTTGTATCATATAGTATCCCAGTGATGTACACACCTTCCAACGCCTCCTATCGTTTTTGAAGCTTTGATTATCCCTGTTTCATAGGCAATCATAGAAAATCTTTTCCTGTGATCTACTAAGACCAAATTTTCTGATGTTTTCCTTGGCACTTGCTGCAACAGGCCTTCTGCATCGTGGATTACTGTCAATTGATTTCCAAGTATATTGACATTGTTTGCACCAATATTTTACCCCCAAAATATGATGACACATCTTTCCTGTATAGATAAATTATGGTTTGGTGAATATTTTTCAGTCCGTTTCTTTTCCCTATCACGAATTTTATTACGCTTCTATGTTAGTCAAGGTTACACAAAAACAACAAAACTTGGCAGCAACATTTTTGAACGTCACTTGTTTTTGTCATGGGTAGAAAGATAATATATTCTCCTCTTGCATAAACGTCGTTCTAGATGATTTCACTTTACAGATTGGCGAAGAGTAAATCAATGAAAATGATGTTGGAAGCCGAGCTGACTGGTTTAATTACTAGGTTTAAATCATTGGGTTTTTTTTTTGATTGTAATAATTTTTTTGTAAGAATATACCTGTTTTTATTACATACCAATTGTTATATTTTGAATATTTAAAACATACATTTTTATATATATTTATGAATATATTATCAATACATAGACTTGAACAAAAAATGAATTAAATGTAATCATATATAATCTTGTGGCACATACTCGTATCTTAAAATATTAAGGCGATGCCCTGTTATTGTAGTGCATTTTCTTGTGACGACAATTGCTACCACGTCTTGGGCCACTTTCTATTGGTCTTCTTTCTGGTGGTTGGCAATCTCTTGCTATTCTTTCTCCGCTCATTCTCTTCACATGTTGGTTCCATCCTTCTTTGCCAATTGTTTGTTCCTGTTCTAAATTTTGTTTGCTTCTCCAATGTCTTCATTTGCAGGTGTGGACGCATTTGGTCATTCTTGTTCCTCCACATCATGTCCCTCAAACATTCTGAAATCTTTGCCGCGTTGGTAGCTTGTTCACGTATTTCCTTTAAATTACATTAGATATTTCTACGCCCAGGTATTCAAGTCTCAGTACTTCTTCGATGCATTTTCCTCTGACTATTATTTTACATCTGATTAGTTCTCTAGCTACTATGTCTTTGTAGATATTTTCATATACCATTTGTTGGACATGGTCTTCGTTTTCTCCAATCACTACTGCGTCATCTGCATAGTGTAGCACCTATATCTGTCACGGTAAGAAGTAAAACAAAATTCTAAATATGTCCAATTTCTATTTTACTTAAAAACATGTGACATATTTCGCTAACACTGTAATTTCAGAGGTTAAACTACTACTACGTAGAATGTTCTCATAAAATATTGTTCTTATTGTTTAATAGTTATTAGTATTCTAATAATGGGTTTTTAAAGTAATGGATTTAAGATTCTGCAAATTCTTAATGTGCAGTTAATATTTAGTACTCAAAATTATAAAAGACTAAACATGGTACTTATTCTTTTAATAGGTAATAGTTATAGGAACCAATTCCATAAAGGGGAGTCATTAAGGTCTAACTGGTCATCAGGCAAATTCTCTGAATGTAAGTTTTTTTATTTTATGAGACTCCAGTCAATTTAGTTAAATGCCTTTTTATTTTTTATGTAAAATATCGAAATTTATTTAAGAGTGTTTTTTTCTAGAACGTGAACTGCGTAATTTGAATTCCTTTTATTATTAGTGTAATTAAATAAATGTTCATTTACTCTTTTATTAAATTTTTTGCCCGTTTGGTAATATATATTTTAGGACACTTTTCGCATTTTAATTTGATTTTTTTTACTAGTAGCTTTTGATTTGTTTTTTTTTTTAGAAATTTTCCTAGAGGGCTATGTGTTTTATAAACTATATTAATATTGTTTATTGAGTAGTTTTCTATTTTATCACGGCAACTTGTGTCATTGTTTACTTCTTTTCTATAGTATTTAAAAATGTAGTCTTGTGTAATTTGCAATATTAAATCATCAACTACGCATTAAGAATTAGCGGAATTGTTAAATCCATTGCTTGAAAAACCCATTAGTAAACTAATAATAATTAGTATGGTATAGTAAGAACTTTATTTTATAAAACCATTTTACTTAGCAGTAAATATCTGATAAGGTTACAATGTTAGCGAAACATGCCTATGTTTTTAAGTAAAATAAAAAATGGAAACATTTAGTAAAGTGTGTTTTACTTCATGCCTTGATAGATAGTTATGAATTTTCAGCAAGCATTGATCGAATGAATCAAAAATAGTACCTTTATGTTGTTATTTCCCGTTTGGTACCCTTTCTCTTCTGTTTAGGCGTTTTGTACTGTTTTATTTATTATCATTATTATTATTTATTTTTTTGTTATTGACCTTTACTCGTTGAAATGAATTAGTGAATTGTTTAGAGTTGTATACTAGAAGTATAGATCATCACAAATAGTATGAATAGAAGGGGCCCAAGTACTGACCTTTGCAGAACTCATTACCATACGCTATTTGAATATGATATCCATTCCGAACATGATCCTATATATAACGCCTACTTATGATGTTGAGAAACAGCCAGCAACAACTTACCACCCTTATCTAAGTGCTAATAAATATAACAAATTCCTCAAACATATCATTGTGCGTTGTACTTATTACTAACAAATCCAAACTATTATCCATAGCATGCTGCGTTTATTGCTGATCACACTTACAAATATATCGATTACCTTTAATATTACTAGTGTCAATCAGGGAGATAATAATTATCAAGTAATTCTTTTTCTCTATTGTTTCATTTCATGGTATCTGTACAATTAATTTATGTCTGTTCTTTGAGATGATTTAAAAGGTAAGTGGGTAATCGTCAAGTAACCGAGTGTTATGAGTTCAAATCTGATCTGTGGCGAAATATGTTTATAGCATCATTTTGTTTTAATTAAGATTGTCTAAATGCACAATTTGTCATTTCAAATGTTGCTGACCCTACAAAAAATAATCACATTTACGATGGAAAAGTGCTTCATATTTGAAAATTATCCAATACGAGAATTTGAAAACCACCCGTCACATAATATAAAATATTCAAAGGCAACTATTTCTGAGGAAAAATATTACAGGAGATTATAAATCCGATGTAATAGTCTACACACAATGCCTGGGGATAAATTTCTGTCTGCTACTTCTGTTCGTGTCTACATTGCATGACTAGGTTTTACGGTGTTCTATTGTTATTTGCAGTCTTACGTTCGCAGTAAATCCATACGCAACTTTTGCTATTATTATATACACACGATTTGGAATTTTATGATAGCCAGGCATGCCCTTTAATTGATAGGGATGATCAAATAATGCTTTTCTTTACCTTACAATGGTATACTTGTGCTTTACACTATTTTTTTTTGTATGAAATTTGCTTTAAGTTCTTCAGATGTATTGATTCTTTATTAACAAAAGATACAGCCAATTATTTTATTTTAATTTTACTTTGTTGTTCTGTATAATATATGTTACTGGCTTGCTTGCATAAATATGCCATTGATTTTAAACACCCTCACAAATAGAATCTAAATGAGTTACATAAGAACTTCTTGAAGACCAAATAACAGTTGCATTCCTTGTCATTATCGTTTTGGCAAACTTTTGGCTGCTTTAAGCTATGTGATCAATTTATGTAATTACTTTTTATTCAAATCAATTTTATTGAATGTTGGTCACAAAGAATCTGTCAGCATCAGTATCATTCACCATTAGTTGTAACTGCATTTGCTAACTATATTCATTTTTGCCATCATATGATTAAGGGAGGGCTTGTGAATCTCTTGCGAATTTTTTAAAATACAACAATTTTATTTGTTATCAAGGAATTTAAGGATTTTTTCCAATATGAGTTGTCATTGCAAACAAATATAGATACATCTTAATTATATATGGTTGAGATTTTATACCTAATTACTTCACCAATGGCGGGATAGTTTTAAAATATGTGCCAGCTATTAAAAACAAAATTTTTTTTCAAAACTATGAAACATTGTTAATTATTTATTAGCGATTTATGTAGTAACAACTCATAATTATTATTTTATAGGATGCATCTTTACAATAACATAAATGTACTTCTACTTTATTTTATATATCATAATAAACTTATATTAATATATATTTCATAGCGATGGCATGCCTGAAAATTTTACTATGTTGCCGGAAGTTGTTATATCAACATTGAATATCATGTTCAACAATTTATGTCACACATATAATGACATAACCTTTAAATATTATTACAGATGGCGGTTAGGAATTAGTGAAACTTGGCAGAGGCTGAAAATGAAGGAACGATGACGTACATTGCCAGATAAGAAATTCCAACTACGTATAATATTGTTTCTATTTCGGCTATATAAAATTCACTTTATAATACCTGTTATTATTATATAATATATTAATTTATAACAATTGATTTTGTAATATTTTCGAAATGGACGAAGTGTAGACAGAAAGATAACCCGTCTGACATTAAAGAGACGTAGGTTGCCTATAGTTAGTTCATCGCGAGGTTGTGCGCGAATCTTTATTTTTTCTATTTTATTACTTATTCTTTAAGTTTACTGTTACCAAATTAATAAAATGTAAATATAATTGCTTCTTTTCAATATAAATTTATTTTATATTGATAGCAAATTGAAAAACGTGTTTGCGGAAGGTATAATACCTATACCTACTTTTAAATATTTCATATTTAAATTTTAGGTATGTAAACTTACTTTTATATCGTTGCGTTTTGATAATTAATATATTAGTCCAGGCAATGGGTACTTTCAGAGTTACAAAAGGTTAAGGAGAGTTCTTCTTTGGTAGGTTTTTACAGTTCAATATCCTAATTAAAAGCCGCTCGCGCCGCCATATTGGGAAAATGGTACCAAAACCCAGTTTTTCGAGAATATCTTCTCTCTTGCGCCATCTAGGTTAGAAATAGTTTTTACAAAAATTATAGAGCTGCAACCTCTGTAATAAACATTTTCCAATTAGATGAATAGTTCACCAGTTACAGCGGAGTCAGGTTCAGCAAATTTCTATTATTCGCAAAATTGCTACAATTTTCCTCGAAATTTCAGTAAATACCGATTACTTAATACGTACTACCGTTTTTTTATTTATTTGGTATCTCCAGTAGGCCTAATCCACGATTAAATAGTCTAGGATCACTGATATCAATATCTTGCAAAATTATTTCCTCCTCTTCCAAGTTTTTATCTTGTTCTCTTCTTCGACCTGGTGTACCAATAATTTCACTACGGCCAGGTCTTCATCGCCTTCTTCTTGGTGTTCAGAGCCCGCAAAAATCTCCGCTCTGTTTTCACACGCGTCCCCATTGCAGCATGTGCAATTAACAGAACACTTTAAGTCTGTTTTTCTACAGCCATAGGCTCGACCACACCCCTTTTTGCCCTTGCTCGAAATGAATTTCAGGAGTGCTTCGGGTACCGGATCTTTCTTGTTATCACAGGAGTAAGTCCAATCTTGCGTTTTTCCCAACCTTAATGCTCCGGACTCTCGATCATACCAAGCCTGATCTTAGTGGTAGGTCCGAAGGGAATGTTGCCGTGAGCTTCGCTAGTAGGAGATAATGTAGCAAACTCGAATTTACTCTTCGTCACGGATCTTTTGATAACGTAAGGAGCCCGAAGTAATGGTGTTTTCTTTGGTAACGGCCGTAAAGGCGATAAAAAAACTTTCCCCCGCAGCAGCAATGACTTCGAGATCTATTGCGTTTCACTTTTTGAAAGCTGCATATTTCGTCTTAAATATTTTTTCTTTTCCAGTATTTTTATAAACTTAATTTTTCCTACCTTGAAAACAGCAGAAGTATGTCACAACTGCTGAACGCATGCAAGAACAATATGATATCCATCACTATTCCTCAATACTGTAGACTTGGAGGAGAGTCAATTTTTTCAACAATTTTTCTTCTGCTTGGTTTGCGAAAGTAAACGTTTGGATGAGATCTCGCCAGTGCTGTTAGTAAGACGACTAGATCTATATTTTCTCCTACTATGAACACGGAATCAAACGATCGGACATACTGATCGCCATGTTAACGATCAGTGTGTCTGCATCTTCTGTAATCTGTTTTTCTGTGAAATTAGAATTCTCAAAGTTCTTCTTCAGCACCGAAATCAAGCGAATCTTATTTGTTTCTTTTGAGAAAAATCTTTCTTGCGAAACAGTAAAAAGTTTGTTTATTTGAACGGCGAAGTCTTTTTCCGCTTTTTGTAATTTTGGTAGCTGCGTTAATTGGATACCCGTCAAGAACAACGACTATGTTAGAACCACATGCCTTTGCACGTAGTGTACGTAGTTTGTGCAGATCGATGCAAACGATTCGTTGCGATGCCGACTATATGTAGCATATATCCACAATCTATGACATAGCTGCAAATTCCGGATTTAGTATCATCTGGCATAATAATAATAATAATAATAATAATAATAATAATTCATTTTATTTCTTAGTACTTCAGACATTGTATGTAGCACAGTACAAATAAAGTAAAAGAAATACGTCACATACAATAAAATATAAAGTTATTTAAAATAATTTATAAAATCTTGAACACTATAACAACAAATATGAAGGAGGGAGTCTCTCAATTTTTTTTTTTAAAAATTCGTAATGCGGGACATGTTCTTATTTCATTTGGCAAAGCATTAAACAATTTACATCCCACAAAAGCCAGGGTCTTCTGAAAGGAATTCGTTCTATGTACAGGAGGCAAAACAAGTGGCGGGTCTCATAGCCATGCGACACACTAAAATCAAAGCTGCTGCGATTTCTGTATACATAACACAGAACCTCAAGAATATATACACCATAAAATGTAAAAATCCCATGGACCCTGAACACATTCCTACACGAGTCGAGATTAAAAATAGTCCTGACAGCCCTCTTTTGTAAAATAAAAATGCGAGAAACGTCGCTACTCATGCCCCATGCACTATTCCGTAACGCATCCTGGAATAGAAGTCCGAGTAATAAAAACTTTTTAGTGTAGACAAATTGCAAGACTTGCCCAACTGAAAGAGAGCGAAGCACGATTTGGCGAGTTTAGAACATAACTGGTCTATGTGTTCCGACCACTTTAAACCCTCATCGACAATGACGCCGGGCAACCTACAACTGCTAACAAAATCAATTTCAGAGTCAGCCATGACAAACCTCGAGATGTTAAATTTGTTTTTGTTATTAAAAAGCATACACTGAGTTTTTTCGATATTCACGACGATCCTATTAGACTTAACCCACTTATTTACTTTAGACATGGCCACACCAGCAGGTGCAAAATAATGAAGAAATAGGTACAAAAGTTTGTATAATGAAGATTTTGTCATCTTGCGCATTCCTTCTTCATTAAACAGACCTAAAGGAAATGGGTAATACGTATTAAGTAATCGGTATTTACTGAAATTTCGAGAAAAAGGGGGCGATTTTGCGAATTGTAGAAACTTGCTTAACTTGACTCTCCTGTAACTCGTGAACTATTTATCTGATTGGAAAATGTTTATTACAGAAGTTGCGGGAAATTTTATGCTCTATAATTTTTGTAACTATGTAACTATTTTTAACCTTGTTCGCGCTCGAGAGAAGATATTCTCGAAAAACTGGTTTTTCGTACCATTTTTTCAATATAGCGGTGCGAGCGGCGGTTCGTCAAAGTCGCAAACTCAGAATATTAATTAGGACACCGAACTGTAAAAATCTACCAAAGAAGAACTCTCTCTCTCTGTCCTTTTGTAATGAAAGCCCATTTTTATGTCTTCATTGACTGGCTATTCTAAAATAAGTTTCCGGTTCGAGATGGCCATAATGTTGGCAAATTTTTGATATGTACAAAAATAAAAGCTGTAATTTGTTCATAAAGAAAAGGGATTTTATTACAACAAGAAGACATATAAAGAAGTTAAATATGACCACAACCGTGTTGTTAAATAAGTATTAGAGGTGTTTTTTACCATATTTAGTTTGTTTCTATGTTCAATTTTATTTGTCATAGAGAATGGTTTTGTCTTTACAAGTTCGTATTGTTCTCATACAGCGCCAGCGTTGTTATGAGTGCAATAGACAATATCCCAATGCAATTTGAAGATTTCGTACGTTACATAGTTTGAGAAATAAACCCTGCTCTGTAAAATCATTTCGTAACCTTGAACATATTTGAAGCAGCTGGTTCAGTGACCGATGAAAAACGATCGGGTAGACCGAAATTAGTTAATAATGCGGTGAATGCAGCTAAGTTTTACAAGAAGTGAGGGAAGTTAGTGAAAATTTAGCATATAATGTTTGTACACAATCTTGTGGACAAATGAGGCACATTATACTTTTTTCTGTGTTTCTTGTTATAATAAAATCCTGTTTCTTTATAAACTGCCAACCTTATGGCCATTTCAAACTGGAAACTTACTTTAGAATAACCCTATATATCCAAATTGGAAATGAGAGTGAAACACCTTCACTTCTTTATTTTCTTTAAGTATTTCTCTGAAAATCTAAGTAATTTTTGCCTTTAGTCCTTAGTCCCCTTCCTAGCCTTTAGTGAATCCTTTTTATCTTGTTAAAATGTAATAGACTCTCTTTCTTTAAAGTTGTCATCACTATGTCGTGTTTATTTAGAGCGCGAAACTTCATCCATTATTAATATTTGGTCAATGTTCATAGCACCGTAATGTTATTTTTTGAAGTTTGTGACAAGTATAATGAGAAACCATTTCATTTTAAATGTCGTTCCACAGTAACAAAACTTAGGTGCGGGCCCCAAACAACGTTCTTTACGTAGGTGTGCTCAAAATTTTGTATACAAAGGTTGTTCTAAATTAAGTTGAAATATTTTCTTTATCCTAATAAACCTGTGAGTGAAAGTGTTTCTTCCGGTCTAAGTTTTGAAACTTTATATAGGGTAATTCCGGGTTAGATGGTGAACAAAATTTTAAAAGGCTGTATTTTATCACTAATGTGTATTTAACATACATAAATTAGGCTTTCTTTCCTAAAATATATAAGGAACATAAACGTAACTTCTAAAGTACAAAAAATGTAAAAAACAAATTAAAAAAAATAAAACTTTTTTTTCCCAATTCACCATCACACCTTCAACCTATGGGTGTGATGGTGACACCTTAACGGGACAGATGGTGGATTGGAAATTGGAAAAGTCACTTTGTTGGCCTTTTCTTTTTGTCCTTGTTTTTGCCACAGAGGTCGCACATGTTGCAAAATTTGGTGCAATCTTCATGTAACCATAAACTGCAAATGGTACACTGAATCCAATCTACTTGTTTTTTGGTGAGTAGGTAGGATTCACCACAACCAACACAGCAATATTCTTCTTCTTCGATCTCTTCTTCGTCGTTTAGTTCAATCTCAATAGATGATTCTGAATCCGAGTCTTTGTAATTTTTTACGGAATTTACTTTTTTTAGTGCTTTTGTTTTTTTTGTTTTGGTATTTTTCTTTGTTTCTCCAGAATTTTTCATTTTATTCTTGTTTTGTTTAGATTTCAAGGATGCAATTGAATCAGGGGAATTAAGAACCGCTGCCAATTGTCTGGAATTTTTCCTTACTTTTTCGACTTTCTCAACAACTGGAACTGGTGATATTTGGTCCAACATTTTTCCTGGTGTTATTAGCTGATCACCTAATCCTTCCTGATCTGTTGAGTTTTTTCGTGCAACTGAAGCAACAGATGTTGAAGTACTGGGTTGAAGCGGCATTTCCTCATCTTCACTTGATCTTTTTCGTCCAACTGAAGCAGAAGACTTCGATGTAGTAGGTTGAGGGTTACATCTCTTGTTAATCGTTCTTGATTTTCCTCTCTTGTTTGGTGAGTGTTAGCTTCTGCTGAAGGATCTTGTGTGGCTAAATAGGCGTATTCGGGAATAGCTCGAGGATTAAAGGGGTAAATGCCCGTCGCCCTAAAACCGGACGTAGCATTATCACGCGTAGTGGCTTTCTCCCACGCCTCAGACAGTAGTTTACCAAAAGACAACCTGTTTATTCTTCTGCTTTGGTTCAGTTTCATGTAGGTATTGCAAGCATTGTAGTAAAAACTTTTCAAGGCCTTGAAAAATGATTTATCAAGTGGTTGAAGGTAATGGGTGGTATGACTTGGTAAACATAGTAATGTGATGTTTTTCGACTCTGCATATTCCATCTACTCAACTACAATGAGAGCTGTGTCCATCGAGTATAAGCAAAACATTGCCTTCTGGCTTTCTTGGTACAAAATGGTTTTTCAGCCAAAGTAAAAAAATATCGGTATTCACATATGGTGATTTTTGTGACATATAAACAGTAGAACCCGTTGGCATGCCGTCTTTATATTCAGCCTTTTCATTTTTACCCTTGAATATACAAGCCGGTGGAAGAAAGTTTCCTTCAGCATTGCAGCAAGAAATGACTGATATCGTTTCGCCTTTTTCACCAGAAGTTATGCTTGAAACATTTCGGGATCCCTTTCCAGCTATCACGTAGCCTGGTTTGTTATTGAGCTGTAATCCGGTTTCATCAACATTGAAGATATTAGCTGGCTTGTTCACCAAGTCATTGTTGACCAAAATGTCTTGAAGTAAGTCAAAATATTGTGAAACAGCCTCTTTGTTTAAGTTTCACACGCGAGCTAGTGAAATACCTTCAGACTTCCGTACACTAAGCTCAGGGTTTCGGCTCAAAAAAAGACGAAGCCAATCAAAACCAGCCATTTCTTTATCACGGTTAAAAGTGTGCCGTACTCCCAACTGTTCTGCCAATTTGAATGTCATAGAACGCACTTCATTCCGTGTTGGTGAAAATCCAAATCGTTGAAGCTTCAGAATGTGCTTTACAAGCTTCTTTTCAGTTGCTTCGCCTAGATGAGACGATGGACCCATTGATGTTTTCTTAAAACTGCCTTTAACAAGTCTGCGTTTTAACGTTGACCATGGAATGGAGTACGTTTTTGCAGCTTGAATTATGTTTTGACCCTCCTGAACGGTACGGGCTGCTCTGTTGAGTTGATCTTCACTCCACTGACCCCTTGAAGATCTTGTTTGTCTTTTGTAGAACGTCGGCATTCTTCACAAAACTGAAATAATTTAAATTTACTATTCACCATCTCTACCAAAATTGAGTTCACCAACTCTACCAATTGATATGGGTGAGATGGTGAACGCATCTGCGAATGAACAGATATTTGCCGACGATTGTTTTGAGGTTAAGTAATTTTACAAGACATGAAAAAAGGTAGAAAAGCCAAAACAAGCTGTTGTTTTACTGAAATACATCGGCAATTCCGACATTGAATCAGGCGTATAGAAAAGTATTGGTGCTACAAAAACTTACCTTCCAAATTATTCACGTATTTCGACACCGACCGTTATTTTCCTAGACTCAATCACAATAGCTGATCACAAACAACACGCTTATAGGTTACAAGCGCCCTCTGTTAAAAATTAATAAAACTACAACGATTCACCATCTGACCCAGCTCACCATCTAACCCGGAATTACCCTACAGGGTGAGTTTTTTATCTTGAGACAACGGAGTATGTCTAAAACACTGCATAAAATCAAAAAAAGATCTTAATAAGATTTGTTATAATGTAGGGGGCTCACTGAATGGTGCCGAACTCGATCCCCCCTCCCCCGCTCCTCCGAGTGGGAGGGGGGGGGCAACTTTGAAATCTTAAAAGGGAACCCCCATTTTGTATTGCAGATTCGGATTCTACACCATCAAGTATGTACGTTTTGTTTGAAACTTTTTTTTCTATTCGTTACGGATTGCGCTGTAATCGCAAAAAACATGATTGTGAACGTCTAGAGAAAATACACACAAAAGAGAAGCAAGGAAACATGATTTCGTGTTTTTTTTTATTTTAACATAAACTAACATTTTAAAAAGCCATGTGTTCGAAACTGAGCCCCTCCACTTCGATACATTTATTTATTCGCAATTGGAATGCTATTCAACGATACAAAACCGTACTTTATTCAGTACTTGACAAGCTGTGAATACTTATACATTGTCCGATCCCCATTTAGATTATTAATTATTAATCCAATACAAATTAGTCAGTGTTGAATATTTGAACAATAATGAAGGCTATAACATTACTAGAGAGAATTAAAATGATTTACATCTTTGGAGAAAGTGGTAGGAATATCGATGATACTGTCAATTTTTATTCACAACGTTTCCCCGACAAGGAGCGATCGTGCGCTCCTTTTTACCGAGTCGTTCAACAGTTCTCTAGCGAAGGAACTGTACAGCCAAGAAAACGTAATCGGCGAAAAACAATTGCTGGGAAAAATATTAGCTGCAGTAGCTAATAATCCGCACATTGGTACTCGAGAAATAGCTCGCGGATCAGGAATTTCTAAGTCCACTATCTGCCATATCATCCATTTAGAGTTTTCTTGCATCAAGAACTACATGGCGATGATTTTCAAAATCGATTGCGATTTTGTTAATGGGCGCTTCAACGGATGCAAGATAATCCCAATTTTTTTGCACGAGTATTATTTTCTGACGAGGCGACATTCACATATCACGGTACGGTAAATCGGCACAACATACATTACTGGAGTATCGAAAATTCCCATTGGCTGCGCCAAGTTGAACATCAACATCCTTGGAACGTAAATGTTTGGTGTGGAATAATTGGCAATAAGCTTATTGGTCTATATTTTATCGATGGAAACTTAAATGGTGAAAAATATCGAAAAATCTTGCAAAACGAACTTCCAGTGTTACTTGAAAACCTTCCCTTGGATGTACGACAAACAATGTGGTTTCAAAATGACGGCTGTCCAGCACATTATTCAGGAATAGCACGAGAAGTATTAGATCGGGCCTACAATCGTCGATGGATCGGAAGAGGTGGTCCAGTGTCTTGGCCTGCAAGATCGCCAGATCCTACTTCATCTGACTTCTTTTTGTGGGGCCACTTAAAGTCTGAAGTTTATACAGACGTGCCAACCACGAGGAAAAACATGATTGAGCGAATCACCAACGCTTGTTCAAGGATTACGCCGGAAACACTTCCCAGTTGTGTGCAATCTTTCCAATTGCGAATAAATAAATGTATCGAAGTGGAAGGGCACATTTTCGAACACATTTTCTGAGATGGGTATGATAAAGTAAAGTTCTTCGTTCTTGAATGGCTTTTTGAAATGTTATTTAATGTTAAATTAAAAAAAAACACAAAATCATGTTTTCTCTTTTTTGAGTATTTTCTCTAGACGTTTACAACCATGTTTTTTTTGGGGGTTAAAGCGCAGTCTGTTACGAATCGAAAAGAAAGTTTCGAACAAAAATTACATACTTGATGGCGTAGAATTCAATCTGCAATACAAAATGGGGGTTCCCATTTAGGATTTCAAAGTTGTCCCCCCTCTCAATCTGTGGGGGTGATGTGGGGGATCGAGTTCGGCACCATTCAGTGAGCGCCCTACATTATAACAAATCTTATTAAGATCTTTTTTTGATTTGATGCAGTGGTTTAGAGATATTCCGTTGTCTCAAGATAAAAAAACTCACCCTGTATACAAAAACTGTGCCAAATCGAGATCTAAATACTTTTTTACTCCTAATAATTTTGTGTTGAATGCATAATTTGCGAGATATTTGCTAAAAACTGCTATTAGATACGAGTAAAAATGTTTCTTCCGTTCAAATTACGAATTTTTGTGTATAAAAATGATTCAAAATCAAGCTTTAAATACTTTCATACTCTTAATATTAGAAAGATTGACTTGCAAAATATTTGAAAAAACCATGGAGGTAGAATATAACAGGAGGGAGCGTGCGCTATGCTGCCAATGCTAAATTTGCGGTATCAGTCGACCGGTTCCTAGTACCACTTTATGACCCATTTCAAACGGCGCGTGACATTTGGTTTTGTCGGAAATCTAGGAACAGTGGCGGCGTCATTCTGGCGTCATTTTTCCAGTAGGTGTGATTTCAATTGTGATCTCTCGTTTGTGTTTGTTTACTTTGTTTATTGTTGTTTCACGTTTTAAGAGAACTTATTTCTCCAAAACAATGCCTAGTTGCAAAGCTTGCAAACGTACTAAAAGAGCTGGAAACAGTTCAACGGATAATATAACATTCCATAGGTGAGTATTTTTAGTTTAAATTTGAGGTTATTGTTATTTTTTTTGTGCTGGCTAAATGCACTTTACTAATAAATTAAATTATTAATTGTGGTTTTATATAGAATACCTAGGGACTCACATACCAGAAATTTATGGATGGAATTTATATGTTGTGGACTTGGTGTGGAAAACATTCCATCGTCCGATAACATTTTTCTGTGTTCACTCCACTTCACTGCAGAGAATTTTGAAGTTAATTTGAAAAACAAAAAAAAGGATTTGAAGAAAAATTCCATTCCTTCAATCTATTTTGATTATTATGACAGGGTTTGTATCAATAATTTCAGCAGCATTTAACATTATTCATTAAAATTGTTTGTAGGTGAATATGAAGGTTGAAACCTCCCCGAAAAGAAATTTAAATCCCAATTTGGTTCCTGCCGACAATGTTACGGTTTGTAAAAACTAGATAAATATGTGCACTTAAGTTTTAAACAATACAATGTATTACAGATGTCAAATGTGTCTGAAATGTTGGAGGATTCTTTTGCTGATGATGACTTGCTTGCTAAAGAAGTTGTGTCATTGAATGAAAAATTGCAACATTTCTCAACAAATGTGAGGGATGTGTTAGGGATTTGCAGAAAAAGAATAAAATGCAACAACGAGAACTGGTTGCTGTGAAAAAAAGGTTGGTTCGTCAGCATAAAAAAATATTGAAACTGAAGAGGACGGTTTTGAAGATTTCAAAGGAGAATGGATCTTCATGTAAAACAGAGACATTTACAAAATATGGAGAAAATCAAGAATTTATTGAGAGGCTGTCTCGAAAAATTGATGGCAAAAAACTACCTACAAAATTTGGACAAGAAATTAGAAAATTTGCTGTTACTCTTCATTTTTATTCCCCAAGGGCCTACCGTTATGTTAGGAGCAAATTCAATGATACTTTGCCACATGAAAAAACTCTGAGTAGTTGGTATTCTTCTGTTGATGGCTCACCAGGATTTACTAAAGAAGCATTTCACATCCTAGCCCAGAAAGTTGAGATTGAACGCAAAAATGGTAAAACAATTTTGTGTTCTTTAGTTTTTGATGAAATGGCTGTTCGACAACAAGTAGAGTTTGATGGTCAACATTATTATGGCTATGTTGATTTGGGCCCAACAATAGATTCTGATGAAAACCAGCTTGCGAAAGAAGCATTAACATTTATTTTGGTAGCCATAAATGATAGGTGGAAACTTCCTTTAGGATATTTTTTAATCAACGGATTAAATTCTCAGCAAAAATCTTCCCTTCTCCTGCAGTGTATAAATTTGGCAAAAGACAGTGGGGTTATTATTACAAATGTCACTTTTGATGGATGTCCAACAAATTTTACAATGGCAAAGTCCTTAGGGTGCTGCCTTGATGTAAATAATCTTTCAACATCAATTATAGGGGAAGAAATAGCCATAATGCCAGATCCTGCTCATATGTGCAAGTTAATAAGAAATGTTTTTGGTGAAAAACGTAGAATGATTGACGATAATGGTGAAATCATAGATTTTAAATATGTAGAGTTATTGAATAATCTACAAGAAGATGAAGGACTTCATTTAGCAAATAAATTAAGAAAACGACATATACTTTTTTTTAAACAAAAAATGAAAGTAAAACTTGCAACGCAGTTGTTAAGTAGGTCAGTTGCAGAAGCATTGTTGTTTTGCAAAGACACCCTGAAGTTGGATGCTTTTAAGGATTGCGGGCCTACAGCTAGATTCATAAATTTTATAAACGATGCGTTTGATATTTTAAATTCAAGAAATTTAAAAGAATTCGGTTTTAAACAACCAATTAATAGTCGAAATATTTCTGAAATTATTTCTTTTAGGGACAGTTTTCAAAATTATGTGGAAAAGTTGCGATTTTTAGATAACAAGTTAGTTTTGTTGTCCAATAGAAAAACTGGATTCTTAGGATTTCTAATTTGTTTAGAGTCAATTTTGAATATTTATAATAGATTTATTAGCCTGGAAAGCAGCACACCTTTATTGAAATTTTTGCCAACTTATAAATGCAGTCAGGACCATCTAGAAGTTTTCTTTTTCTGTCTTAGGGCACAAGGAGGCAGTAATGATAATCCCACTTGTCGTCAGATCAAAACTGCTTACAAGAAACTACTCATACATGCAGAAGTTAATGATACTGGGTTTGGGAATTGTGTTCCTCTTGAACATGTTGGTATATTACACGTTTCATCTTTTAGAAAAAAACCAGAGGATGCTATAAACTTTGACAATTATATATATAATGATATTGGTTCATCCTCGAATAATCCAAATGATACTTTGGATGAACATTTTTTCACAAACACAGCACTATCACAGTTTCCGCAGGAGGTGGTAATTTATATTGCTGGTTTTGTAGCAAAAAAGCTAGGCGACAAGCTTAAATGTGAAATTTGTGTTGGGTCATTATTTGGTTGTAAATCGAATTTAATAAATAGTTTTATAGATTTTAAAAATAGGGGCGGCTTATCGTATCCCAGCAATGACCTGATAACCGTTTGCTCTAAGACCGAAAAAATTTATAAATCTAATCAACTTGACGGTTCCATGAAAGTAAATAAAATAAAAATTATCATGGAAACTCTTGATTCTTTGGTTTGTAAAGATTTGTTAGTGAGCTCACAACATCTTCATAATTTATTTTTAATTAAAGCTGTTGTAAATTGTTATTTAGATGTAAGGATTAAATACAGTTGTAAAAATAATTCATGTAAAGGTGAATATGTTCGCAATAGTCTCACTAAGTTAATACATTTTAGAGGACAATAAATACAATTGTAAAGTAAAACTTGTGTTTTTCAAGAAGAAATATTGTTCAATTGAAACCATTTTCTGGTTGAAGATTTTTAAAAATTTATTTTTTTATTTCCCTTCAAAAAATTATCGCGACGCCACTGGTTAGCCTCGTTATGCGTCGCTCTTGCAGTACCACTTTATAGCTCTGCGCATTTACGCGCTAAATCCGCTTTTTTAAAATCATGCTCCCTCCTGTTATATTCTACCTCCATGGAAAAAACCTATTTCTCGTTAAGAGGAAAAGAGTTATGTACTTACGGTAAGAAAAAGCTTTTTATATAAATTTTTATTCAAATTTACTTTTGAGTACATTTGTATTCTTTAGTAATTTGTGTAAACTTAGTATACCTATAGTTGACGAAATATTGCTGAAACTTGATCTTTTCGCTGAATTGGTCTACTATTATACTATACTATGTATAAGAAAGTAAAGTGTGAAGAAAAAATTAGAGAAACGATTAATGATTATTAGAAATAATTTATTATTTAAGTCATTATAAATTTTAAAGTTAAAATGATAAGATTTTTAAATCTTTAAAATGTTTAAGTTAATATTTAATGAACTAACTTAAAAAAACTAAATTCTAAAGTTTTAAAGAAAACAATAGACATGTTTTTTGTTTCAAACCGTTTTGAACATTTAAAACCCGGAACAGAAAAAATAGTATAAAATTCACTATACGATACAAGTTTAAAACGGCTTACATGCATTAAAGTCACGTCGTAAAAAACGTATATATTAGTTAAATATGGTTGACCATCTAACATTTTAAAATTAGATAGGTCTTATTGGTTGACCCTTTATTCCTTTATCCTGGTGTCTAATCAAAATAATATCAGTCAGAAATGTAATACATGTAATACATAACTATGGAGGATCAAGAGTAATGGTTCTAAGACTGAGGCTAATGGTACTCTATATAAAATGTAATCAATTTAATACGTACTACATATATACTTTTGGCATGTAGTCAATTCATAAAAGTATGTATTAGAATATTAAACTCCTTTTTTCAAATATATAGTCCTCAATGATAATTTTACAATAACATAATCAGTTTATTTTATAGGAACGATTAAATTGACATTTTACATGAATAAATAATTCAAATATTGTGTGTAATTGATATCCAAGTGTTATAAAATTTCCGTATTATTTATGTGAAATATGTATACCGGTATTCCACTTACCTATTCATATAATAAATAAACATGCCGCCTGTTCACCTGGTTGCTTTCGCTTTATCGAGTTTTGATCGCGAAATGTAACTTTTTTATTTTCTCATAAAACTTTTAAATTGGTAGTTACGCTCCGTATTACGATGTTGTCTTTATTGTCCAATAAAATTTTCAATATCATTCTCGTAAAATTTAATTTTGAACACGGTTGCTTCAAGTTAATAACATGGGCGTCTGCATTTTGTAACATCGCAATTCGGACTTGATAATAATAATTTACTGAAGTGCTTGTGTATATACATGGTGTGTCTTTAAAATAAGATGAATGTTTGATATTGGCACCGCTAGTGATTGTAGCAAATAATTTGTCCAATACATCATAATCAAAATAATTTTTATTTTAATAAAACACAAGATGATCGGACAGGAATACTATCTGTACAGTACAGGGAATATGTCAAAAATATATACCAGTAAGAACGTACACTCTTAATTCAAATTAACGTTCACAGTGTTTTTTTTTTTTGAAAATCTGTTATTTATCAAATTATATTACATATAAATATACACAATAAACATTCAGTACTTAATGAGTCCGACTTTAGCCTCTGTCACCATTTTTATTCGTTTCGGCATAGATGTTAGTAAATTTTCGTAGAAAGTACGTACTTCGGTGTACAAAATGATACTTTGATTACCGCCTCAATCATCTTCTGTTTGGTTGTACAGTCCCTTCGCGTTATGCAACTTTGACTATAGCCTATACATAAATAAATAAATACTCTTCAATGGGTATATCCATACTGAATAGGAAATAAAAATCACGCAAATTATACACCAAAAGATAATATGCAAGCAATATTTACGAAAAATGCACAACTTCGAAAATAATATACGAGGAAGGATCGATAAGTAGCACACCACAGTTTTTTCCTCTTACAGTATAATGACCTGGGACCGTGCAAAACTTGCACGGAAGGTACTTTGAAGATCCCACTGTAGTTGACAATTGAGCAGGAGTACCTCTAACGCTAGAAGAGCGAACTACGGAGCAAAGATGGCGCACGCGTTACAGTCGTTTACGTCTGAAGAGCAGAGGGGTGTTGCTCGCTTTTTGTGGGCACAAGGCCAAAACCCTAGTAAAATTCACAGGGAGATGCAGTGCGTGTATGCGGAAAAATGTATGGATCGCAACACCACGAGCAGGTGGTGCAAATTCTCTGTAGAGGGCGCCGTGCGAATCTGGTGGATTTGCCTCGTACCGGGCGTCCTGTAACAGCATCCACTAAACAGAATGCCACAGCATACCACTATACGCTTAAAAGCGAGACGTCATCTATGGAATGGAAACATCCAAATTCCCCAACAACGAAGAAATTCAAGGTGACACAATCCGCGAAGAAAGTGCTCGTGACTCTGGAACATGCAAGAAGTGGTACAGGTGGAATTTCTTGAGCGCGTAGCCACTGTGAATGCCGTATTGTATGGACAAACATTGGACAAATTGCGTCGTGCTCTTCGTGCCAAACGCTCTAATGCTGGAAATATCAATCTCCTTCATGACAATGCAGGCCCTGTTGGTGCTCAACTAGAGCGGTTTGGGTTGTAGGTGCTCCATCATCCACCGTATAGTCCGGATCTGGCACCGTCATATTATCATCTCTTCGGCCCAATGAAGACATTCTTGGCCGGCAAATACTTTACTTCCGATGATGAAATCAGATCGACTGTCCGCCGATGGCTGTACTCACAAAAGACGAACTCTTATGCAAAGTGTATTTGCAACCTTGTGCCACCATGGGAGGCAATGTATTTCGAGACTTAGCGACTATGTGAAATATAGTGTTAAGATGTGCCTGTATTTTGTATGTATCTTTAGTGTGTTATCTATTGCACTTTCTTCAAAAAAAAAATTGTGCATTACTTACCGATCCTTCCTCGTATTTTATGAGCACAAAAACCATATCTGCAACGTTGCCAACTAAACATAATCTCTACGGTAGTAAATGTCTGCTTCAAGTAGTGTTACGACATCGAAGTCGCAAGTACCTTAAGAATTGTAACTTGTCCATACTGCTGAGAAAACTCACTAAGTGAGTAACAATTCACGTTTAATAATAATATTTCATTTTAAATATTTTCCTGATTTTGAATATGTTAGAGTAAATGATTATATAATTTCCTTTCCATAAAATAGAAGCCCTATTGAGAATTTAACTTTATTATAGTAATAACATTTAAATTAAGTAAACAGTCCATTAAACCAAAACGGTTTATTTTGTTTTTTATTAATTCTCTCAGTTTTTTCTTATGTGACCCAATTATTTCTTTATAATGCAGAAAAACAAGCTTTATCAAATAATGTAAAAAAAAACCAAGCTTCATATTTCAAAAAAATATTGATGACGTCATAACTTTGACAAATTTGACGTTTTATTTTTTTGACTTATGTTAAAAGACGCGGAATAAAATAAACTGTTTGACGTGTTTTTGCATTTTTTTTCAAAAATGAACATTGTACGTTTTATAAATTTTGTGCGTTACTTTATCATAACCCTGTATATATATGTATTGATTTGTAATAACTTGATTGTCATTTTATGTTGGAACACAGCTTATATATCTCACCACTGTACATATATCTTCCTCACGAACGGACTAGGTTGAATAACAGGATCATTTGCTTGTGCTTTTACTATTTTTATGTTGTTTATTAAGCAACTATGTAAATACTGAAGCTCATATGTTATGCATGCACAGATGGCAGCAGAGACTCCCAAAGTAAACAGCATAATAATAACGTCATAAATCACGACATTTTTGTGATAAATGTCCTGGACACGGCATTTTTGACTAAAATATGTAAGCGCCTAAAAAATCGTACGTACGTGAAAGAGAGATCTGCCGGTACTTCGCATACATCCACCACATCGTCGTTCTTGCTTCTTGCGAATAACACATCATCGACCGCATTCTCTGTAGTACATGTTTATTGTATTTTTCTCTACATTTTATCGACAGCCGCATCAACAATAAATAACTACCATATAGCACAAAGAGGGGATGAAAAAAGGAAAGAAGAACTTTTCCCGCTAACAGCGTGTGTGTTTTCCACGAGATAAAATATAACAACGTGCGCAGCAGGCACGCAGTATGTAAATGCAGGAAAGGAAAAAGAGAGGCTTTTGACGTCTTGAAAAATAATGATCGAATATGTGCCGGGATTAACAGGGGCTTCTTTTTTCATATACTACTTTTAACCTTAGATTTAGTGATGCTGCTTCCTTTTCGTGTCTTCAAGGCGCGCGAGTACATCGAATTGGAATAAAAAAAAACAAGACATTGAGCCGCCTAAAAATGATTCTAAATGGATTTTTGGGATTGTCGCGAATCAAATTTACAGTCCCTTTTCGCTTTTTCTTGGGGTGAAAAAGTAAACGGTAATTCTTTCATGGGAATGTACCTAAATTATTGTGAAGCTTCTTTTTTTTTCCACAATATATTTTAAGGTCCTTTTATCGAATCTATCATTTGTTATTTATGATCTCCTAAAATGTGCTTGTCTAAAAATGTAAACGAAGAAAAATCATCTCGGTATATCAAAGCGTTGCCAGATGAGTATTAGCCTAGTTTTATTAATGTTTAGATTTCAGGTGGATGAAGTACAAAATTCAAATTTAAGGTAATAATGATTGGTTATTTTCTAATTATATGTTTTAAACAGAAAGGATGTCTAATGGCTAGAGAAATAAATTATTTATGAAATTTATTTAAAATAAATTGACAATAAGGATAGATACCTATATAATAAAAATTATTGCAAAAAATTAAATATTATTAAAAAACAAACTTATTCTTCTTTGTAAACATGTTTAGTCATTAATCCATGCAAATCATTATTCGGACTAAAATTGATACAGGTAACGGTTAGGTACTAGACATTTACTATGTGGTAAACTACAACAACATCCGTACCTAATTTATTTCGCTGTTTAGTTCTTAATATATTTATTGTAGAAAACACTCTTTCCACACTAGCGCTTGAATATAAAATGTGTTAGCTAGCTGCACCGGACAATATTCACGTTGAAAACATGCTCACATTTTTTTGATGAGAAATGGAAACTATTAATTTAATTGTTATAAAAAGTACACAGTTATGTTAAGGAAACTTGATTCGAGGTCGTAGGGGGGTTTTAAATGTCTAATTGGGCTGTTTTTACACTATATACTGTGAATAAAATACTCCTTTTAGAGGTAAAAATAAATATTTTTTATCTGTAATTTTCAAATAAAGTATAGCATTCTTGCACCCCCTGGACCTCAAAAAATTATATTATATTTTATTTTATAGTCTTTGTAACATTGGTTTGGTAAATATCCAGCAAACGACTTATTTCATGTGTACTGACTTGTGGATTTTCTGTTGTTGCCATAAGAATTCTTAATTGATTAAGTTTCCTGCCTTTGAATTAGCAATACTATCAGTAGTAATGACAGTATTCACTACTCTTCTAAAGGCATTTGTTTTGGGACATCTTCTGTCAGGGCAACGCTGCTGGTAAACTCTTTGGTCTAATAAATAATTTCTTTGACGTTCCTTCGGTATAAAAAGACCATCTTAAAATTAAAAAAATAAAGACGTCAAAATTATATCAAAAAACAATAATAGCTCAGTAATGGTCACTTTTAAAATAGTAAAGTGTTACATATTTTTGGTGCGAAATTTAGTAAGCAATTCAAAGATGAACCGATATACAGGTATTTCATTAAAAAAAAGTGCTTTTAGACAAAAATATGTCATGTAACTTTAATCTAGTTTTCGGCAAATGCAATTAGTAATTGCAAGAAAATAAAATATATTTATAGTAGGACCTTTTGTTATGAACAAGGCTACCAAAAATTCCATCTAATTTTATATAAACATTGATTTTCTAGGAAAACCGGTAATAAGTCTAAAACCTTAACGTTTATGTCTATTACTATACTCTTAAAAAAAAAAAATTATTGAAATTTCATCGTCGGTAATGTTAACTGTAGATGTTTTCGATAAATAACGATCGCCTGTTTTAGAACCTAAATAATATTTTATTTTATGCGTTCTTTTAAAATTATATATCGCTATAATGTCACTTACAAGTTGTTATATTTTTCGCCAACTTCCGTATTATCTTCTTGAGATTAAATTATTTTTGATAATTTTGCTAAACTCGACTGATAAGAAAAACAAAGGCACATTAACTTTAGAATTTAAATATATTTACTAAATAACTTATCTAAAATATAAATATTATATACTTACACTAGAGATAGGTATTAAATAATGAGGTGTGGCTACCACACTTATACTTATGAGAGTTTCAAATTATAGAACTTTAAGAATTTTTTTGTAATAAATTATTCAAAATCCTATTATAAATACTTCTATTTTCTTAATAAATTTCTATAGAAAGCATACTTTCCGAGATATTCGAAAGAAAGTACTACTCGCTAAGAGTAAAAGTGTTTCTTCTGGTCCGAATTTTGAAATTTTTTTTATACAAAAAATATTCCGAATCCAACTCTAAATACTTTTATATTCTTTATAAATATATATAGAATGCATAATTTATGAAATTATTTGCAAAAAATCCCTATTCGGTAAGAGTAAAAGTATTAGTTCGGGTCCGAATTTTGAATTTTTTTTTATATACAAAAGGTATTGAAAATTAAGTTCTAAATACTTTTATACTCACAAAGTACCTGTCTAAAAAGCAAATATTTGCAAAAAACTGATTTTCGATAAGAGTAAAAGACCTACTTTTGGTAGGAATTTCGAAAAACTTTTTTAATAAAATTCTCCTCAATTTTAATTTTAAGTACATATGAATTCTTTATAAATTTGTTTAAACTTAGTAGTTAACGAAATATTGACAATATCAATTTTTTGACTAAAGTAAACTACTACTTCCGGTCTCCCGATTTTATCGAAAATGTAATCTGTTCTCAAGAGGGAGATTATACTGGTAAATGCAAAATTTGGAAGTAATAGCTGTAGGGGTTTGACCGCTATCGTGGTCACACACAGGCATACAAACATTTTTTAAAAACCACTTTTTCGGTATCAGGGACTTCAAAACGTGGACATCTACAAAAATCTCGAGGTAGAAAATTTTCAACATCATAATACTTCCTCATACTACGTATAAGTAAGTAAAACCGCCTACTATTTCAGTCCCAATTAGATTTTTAGGCGTGAAGGACATGACATCACATTTGTCAAGATTAAATAGTATAAACTTTACCTCTGACCATTCAACAACTATATCAAAGTTGCATGGCATATGATCAATATAATATTATGATCATAGATTTTGTTATATTCCAATAGATTTTATCATGATCGACCTACGCTGTTGCTGTGCAGGTCAGTTGAAGACAGAACATCTGGTAGTGTCCTAAAAATAAAGGATTCGTACTGTCTAGTACCTAACAATTTCTAATAGAATCATGTCTCATCGGCATTGTACAGTTGCTCCAATGTAATACGAAGTTATTCTATTTTATTTCTTAACTGAATTTTAAACGGATCCATGATTTCTTGTTGAGCGATAATTTTCCCTCTGCAGTGTTCAAAAAACGAATTCCAAGCCGCTTTTTAAAACGTTGTAGACATCCCTCACTGGCTGTAAATTGTTGATCATTTGCTCCGATTAGTGAATGAATTAGTTTTGCTTAAATATTTCATCACTTACAATTCTTTTTTTATTTCTTTTGTCAGTGAACCATCTATACAAATTCTCCACTTAGGGGAACTCCGAACTCTTTAAAGTCCGTCTCTTGCCTGATCCTACAGCTGCTAGAGATACTTATCTCTAGCAGCTGTAGGAATTATTTTCCTTTTTTGTGTTATTTTACTAATGTAGATTAGACACCATATCTTTTGGCTAAATACGTTACATATTTTTGTATTCATTTCTTGAGTCACAAAGGAGTTTTCATCAAGAGTAAGTTATTGATTTGATTGCAAGTGTTTATATCTGAGCGTTGATTGAAGGAATATATAAAGATGCGCAACGCTATAGTAAAATAGCGTGTCTTTCCGTTAAGTCGTCCCGCAAACCCCTTGCCGAGAAACATCATCGCTGTCTCGGGCTGTTTCGAATCTCGGATCCAAACGACTGATACACTCGCTATAGATCTCGGACCCAGTTTTGGCTACGCTCAGTGCTAGGTAGTGGCGCATCTTTATATATTCCTTAAATCAACGATCTGAGTCAAATTGCAACAGCGAAATTCATTAGTATTTTGCAAATGAAATTCGCTTCCATAACTGAAGAAACAGTTTCTTCACGGTATAGAGTGGCTTAGCTTAATTAATATGTTGTACTCGTGCGGGGTTTGCGTTATTTTACACTATAGACTACCTACTGTATGTTTGTAATGGTAAATGTAAGCGCGAATATACGTGAATACTTATTATTTTTTGCTTTTATTTCTATTTTATTTACTTTTACATTGTATAAAATTCGGTATAATGCTGATGTACCATCTTCCACGATTAGCTATATTACGTTACACTACATAATATTTAGTTTGTAGTGTAACTGAATTTGTTTCTGTTGGATAGTTAATTATTATTATTATTACATTGCATTATTTAAAACACTACGATTAAAGATTAAGGAAGAAAAAAGAATGTGCACTATCTTCCAAGCTTCACGTTTATCGTAACCCCAAGATATATTTCCTAATATAAACGAAAGTCTAACTAATGAACGGGAACGGAATAAACATTCTAAAACATCAAAATTTCCGTTTATTTAAGATTTTATATACAATTTTTATCTAAATAACTCCAGTATCTATCATATGTCGAGCAATATGTTTCGTTCTTCTTAAATATTCTTCTTCATCATATATAAGATCACTAAATAAATCCGACACTTCCTTCTTCTTTTCTAAAGTGGGTGCATTTTTTGATTCCGTAAGCATTATTTGTATTGCTGCTGAAGAAAATCCCAACAAAGGTAGGCCATAATCAAACCATTGCTTTTCGAAAACAGAGCGAGGATACAAAACTTCCGGATCGCTTCCCAATTCTTTTATTCTCTTAGTGAGCTCCTCATGATAGACTTGCTGGTAATACTTATAATTATCCAAAGCTTCTGTTGATGCCATACAATAAAATAATGTTGCGATGTCTTGGATGGGTGAGCCACGGTACATGCCCTGCCAATCGATAAGCATAAGATCTTTTGGATGGTCTCTGTCATCATTCTGCAAAATATATTGAATTTGTACATTATGTAATGAAAACTATATAAGATACAAAATATTTGACAATGATTATGGTTTGATTATTCAATGAATGCGATGCCGACGACGCCTTTGTAATATCAGAAAATACTTTCTTGTCTCTTAACTGTTGGATATTATCTATTAACACCAGTTGCTCCAGTTACTACAAAGTATTTCAATAACACAGGTCTACAAAGTTAAAGTTTTTGATGGATGTTTTTATTTTGAAAACTGATTTTATATAATTTTGCTAGGCTGATTTCAAAAATTCTATGCATTTATTTGTATCACGTAAGGTTTTTTTGCAAATATTAAAGGGAAAAAAACGACATATCTAAAAAAAAATTATTTGTTTATTGAGTAAAAAGGTGGAATACAAGTTAAAAAAGTGGGAAAAAAAATACTTTACTCAGTCTTTTTTAAGTGAAATCTTCGTCTTTTAGCCAGAAAGTTGCGTTGTCCGGACATTCGGCTGTGTGTTTTTAAGGCCATATCCCGTTTTAACATCCAGCAGTAGTCCGCCATCATCATTATGCTCCATCTGCCTTGGTATCGCCGTTCCATTTCCTTAATGTCTTAGTGAAACCTCTCTCCCTGTTCTTCGCTAACTGCCCCAAGATTTTCAGGAAAATAGTTCAAGTGTGAAAACAGGAAATGCACTTTCTAACTCATATTACAACCTAGACGATGAAAGTGTTGTAACATATTTTGAACAATATTTTCGTAGTTTTCGTCCTTAGAGTTCCCAAGAAACTTATCAATTACTTCTTTAAATGAAACCCAGGCGTTTTTCTCGACATTGGTTATTGTGTTTTGAAAATCCTTGTCTTTGCATAATGTTCTTATCTGCGGCCCAACAAAAATGCCTTCTTTTAACTTGGCATCGGATAAGGCTGGAAATTTCTCGCACAAAAATTTGAAACACTGTCCATTTTTGTCTAGGGATTTAACAAACTGCTTGACCAAGCCAAGTTTGAGATGAAGAGGAGGCAGTAAAACTTTTTTGGGGTCAACTAAGCTATCTCATAAGATATTTTTGCTACCAGGTGTAAAGCTTGTTCTAGGGGGCCATTCTATTTGAGTCCAATGTCTATCCCTTGCTCGACTATCCCACTCACAAATAAAGCATGGACATTTTGTATAACTTCCTTGTTGTCCTAGTAGCATGCACAGCACTTTAAGGTCACCACAAAACATCCACTGATGTTCTTGGTAGTTTATTTTCTTTAAAAAGAAGTTCTAAATTTTCATACGTTTCCTTTAAATGTACCGAATGGGCAACGGGAAACGAGACCATTTCGTAACCATTGTGCAATAAAACGCCCTTTAAAATACGCTTACTTGAGTCAATAAACAGGCGCCATTCTTCTTTTACATACGGCACATTTCCTAATTTTGAAATTAAGTCTGGTCCGTCTTGAATAAAATATTGACATAACTCTTTTTTCGCGATCCCGGTAAAGCTTGATGTGACGTCAGGTGCCAGTAAATGCTTCTCACGAAGCCTGGAAGCTAACAATTGGGATGCATCCTTCGGAAGGTGCAAATCTCTAATTAAATCATTTAGTTCGCGCTGGTTAAACACTTCGGGCTGTCTGAAATCTGGTGTGAAATCTGAGTCATCTGGGTGGGAATTAGATTCCTCTGATTCTGACGATATGACGTTTTCTAGTGCTTTTGGGGCGGTAGGTATCGGTATATCTGGTCCATGAGGAACTGGTCGAATAGCAGTCAAGATTGGGATACACAATTTGTTTCTTATTTTTTCTGTTGAATCCTTGAACATTACACGAACAAAAATAACAATCATCACTGTGATTTCTAGGTTTGTATTGAAGCTTCTGCGCCGACACTGTTGCTTTGCTGAGAAATCTAATATTAACCAGTGTTGCCAAATCACATTTAATTTCATAAAAATCAATTCATTTAAAAATCATGCCTAACATGGAACAAACATATTCATGTCATAGGCATGTATATTAATAAAATAGCATTTTTAAGATATACAGCGCTATAAAAAAAATTACGTGATAGAGGAAAAATATGGGGTTATTTTGGAATAAGGACCCCCAAACATATACAAATTAGCAAACAGCTTTCAAACATCAAAATCACTGTAGGCCTGTGTGATTGACGAAAACCTGTAACATGGTAACAGGACGAGTAAGGAAAATATTAAATTGTATTCAACTTTCACCTACAATATATCAAAATATACAAAGAAATTATTTACCTCATATAATATCATCAGGTTATTAACGTTGCTGTCACCTTTTATTAACACCGAATAATCGTCTGCAAAAATGTTTGCATTTCCGGATTGGTTGTAAACATTAGAATCCAAATTATCGCATCTGTCCAATATATCCTTATCCTTGACAAGATCTAATTTTTCCACAAAAGCTCTAACTCCATTAGAAGCCATTTTCGGTAAAAACTCAAGAAGATGGTTTGGCGAGCGCTTACAGAATTCCTCGTGCAATTCTTGCCGTTGATCTTTCATGGCGAAAGATACGGCGTGAAATTTGGCGTACGATGTTAAGACCAATTTTAGATGTTCATCATTCATACAGGTAAACCTATCGAATAGAGTGAATCCCTTCTTCCTCAAGTTTTCTAATGCCAGCATCTCAGAACGTTTTGTCTCATTGTAACCATAACATACCGGTACGTTTTTAAAAATGTCCTGTGCACATTTACTCTCCAGGAATTCTTTGTACTTTGGATATATCGTATTGTAAAAGTATATTTCGCCTGCCCAAAGTTGATGAGCGTAAGGAAACATCTCATCGAACTCTAACGTATATTTTAAAAATAAATTTAATGAAGTCTCATCGTCGCTAATATCTATCGCATAAGTTTTTGAACTGTAACCGTCGCCTGCTTGCGATCCTGGAGAATATTTTATTGTGCATGTTTCTTTTAACTTATGTTTTGCTATAATATCACTAACTAATTCTTTAACGTCTTCGCTAACATCAATACTGTCGTCTACATACGACATGTTTATCATAATTTTTTTCTAAAACTGACTGACCCTACAAATCATATTCCTAATATTACATAATGCAGATAAAATTATTATCTTACTTATCGCTAATGACAATGAGAGTGTGTTGTTTACAACAAGTGTTACTAAATTACTCATCAATATTTCTCAACAAGGTCAAATAACTCCACAATAGTTATTGTATTAATAATTATCATTAAATTATCTTTTTAATTTAAAAAAAATAATAATAATATGTTTTAAAACAAAATTTATGAATTTACTGCGTGATATATTAATAAATATTGACGTGGTTTAAATAACCATGCTATATATTGATCTGTAATTGTGTTAAAACATATGATTTTTCAATTCTTAAAATAATATTTTTATTAATGGATAAAGAATTAATTATTTAAATGATACTTAAATATTCATTATTTGATGAGTTTTTCTTGGTGTTCTGGTTGTCATAGAGGAAAAATAAGGTTTTTTTCTTCTATGTTTGTATTTTTAGAATCTGTTGAGAAGAAATTAAAAAATATTATTATTGTTGTCAAATATGATGTATTATGTTTTATGTACAAAATTGTTTAATTAACGATGATATGATAAGTATTGTAGACGTAAATAATTGATTTAGAGTATAAACTAATTTGAATTAAATATCCCGCCATTATTTGAACAGGTGTAAATGAAAGGATAATTTTGACAGTTCCTGTTGTAGAAATTTTTTAATTGAATGACAATTGTGGAAAATGCTTTGCGATTAGGTTTTTTAAAGTGTAAGAAGAATAATTAATATACGTAGTATTAAATTAAAGGGATATAAATATTCGAAAGTAAAGTAAAGTAAAGTAAAGAGATATATTGAATTATAAAGGTAGGTGTAGATTTCTGATTGGAGAATTTGAATAAGCTAAAAAGGTTGTCAAGGGAATTGGTTTTAAAAAAAAAAAAAAGAGAATTTTTCAGAATGTAATTTAGTGCGGACGTATATTTTTTATGTGAGAAAAAACGCATAAAAAATTATACGCATTAGTATTTTTGTGAATAATAAATTCAAAGAAGCAGTAAGTGATTGCTATAATACGATTTAAAAGAATAAGAAGGTTCAATTATAAAAATTAAAAAATCACTTACCATTAATTTATAAAATCCGGATCCAAACCAATTAAAGTGTCTGAAGATATCACAAGAGGAACCATTAGATGTGTTTGAAGATATAGTCCAGGTTCAAGAATCCGTATTATTTCAAGATTAACTATTAGATGTGTTTGAAGATATAGTCCAGGTTCAAGAATCCGTATTATTTCAAGATTAACTATTAGATGTGCTGAAGAATATAATCCAGGTTAGGAAATTCGTATTAATTCAAGATTATCCATTAGACGTGCTGAGGAATATAATCCAGATTAACCATTAGATGTGCTGAGGGATATAATCCAGTTTCGAGGAAGTGTTTTTTTTTATTTTAAGGTACAGCTAAATTTCAATATTCAAGATCCACAAGTATTAGTAGCAGGCATTTAGGTGATACCCATCATCTGTACGCACGAAGAAAAGTGTATTACTCCAAGACGGGACATTAAACCGTAGATATTGGTTCTATCGAGGCACGTACAAACTACAAAACATAAAAGGATTGTCAGATGGGAAAATCGTGTGAAACATCTGTTTATAACTAGTTCAAGGTTGTATAAGACACTTATTTATTAATACAATAACCGATTTATTTGCAAATTCAGTTTTGTTTACATAAAATTTATATTGGAATCCATAAGCAGAATAAGTTAAAGCTATTTGAATTTAAATACAAATTATATAATAATGTATGAAGGGTAATACCTTATTTGAAGAAATATTACAAATTTTATCCATTAGAAATCTCATCAAAAATCGAATATTCACATCTAGAGTTGAAAAGCATTATTTGTTAGTTGTAGAAAATATACAAGTTGTCGTTCAACAAACATACTCGCTATAATCGTATCATTGTCCATAATGGTTCATTTTTACATTTTCTAACATACGAAAGTATATCGTTATTAAACAATTTCAATAACCTTTGTTTATATTTGTGATTTTGATAAACACATTATTATACCATTATTAGCCTCAGATTGTTGTTTTCTTTCATTTGTAGCATTATCTATGTACTTTCTTAAATAGAACAACTGGTTCACAAGAGTTGTGTAACACTAAAACATAACCAATATCAAATTAATTTACTTTGAAAAAGACCGAATAAAATAAGGAATACTTACATGTATAGTCGTAATTCTACAATTTACAAACGAATAATCAGTCACAGCGAACTTCAAAAACACCCCTGACGATAAATAAAAGTATTATATAAAGAACATTTTAAAAATTAATCGATGATAAACGATTCATAAGTTAGGTTATCAATTCTTGACATTAAATGTGAAATATCCCTCCCATTTTTATAATATATAGGTATAGGTCTCAAATGCAACTGGTTGTGATGGAATAAATATTATTATGCTGAGGATGTGTTGTCCGTATATAATCCCGTTCATCACTCACATTCTGAATTATTGTCTGGCTGAAGGAGTTTTTCCTGATCAATGGAAAACAGCGTTAATTACTCCTATACCTAAATGTGCAAATCCTAAGGACTTTAAAGATCTTCGTCCAATCAGTATACTTCCTTGTCTTTCTAAAATTTTGGAAAGGGTTGTGGACGCACAGGTACGTGAACATTTATTAGTTAATGATCTGCTGCCAATGAATCAGTCTGGTTTCAGACCCATGCACAGTTGTGCGACGGCCCTGGCGAAGGTGACTGATGATATCATCTCTAATCTGGATATTGGTAATGTGTCGGTTTTGGTATTACTGGATTACAGTAAGGCCTTCGATACCATAAACCATGAGCTGCTTCTTGCAGTTTTGCGTTTCGTGGGCTTCGATGATGTTGCTATTGGGTTCTTCGCTAGCTATCTTCGGGATCGGCGCCAAAGAGTTTCCTTGAATGGAAAGTGCTCTAGTGATCTTCCGGTGGTTAGTGGAGTGCCTCAGGGCTCAGTATTGGGCCCTCTTCTATTTACTATATACACTTGCAGACTTCCGATATCTTTGCGTGTCTGTGAGTTTCATATGTATGCCGATGATACGCAGGTCTACCATTCATTCAGTGCTGTGGACGTATCGCGAGCTGTCAATAACATTAATGAGGACTTGAATGCTCTATGTGAGGTTTCGGCAAAGCATTCTCTGTTCTTGAACCCGGCCAAGTCTTCTGTGCTGGTTTTCAGTTGCAGGTCACAGGCATTATTGGATTCCATTACGGTATCGGCTAATGGCATAACATTGCCGATAGTAAATGAGGCTAAAAACCTAGGGGTGATATTAGACACGTCTCTACGATTTAAATCGCATATCTCTCAATGCATTAAGCGTTGTTATTCAGATCTTAAGCTACTCTATCCGCATAGATCGTACTCAACTGTGGAGACTAAGAAGTTGCTGTGCGATTCCCTGGTATTGTCACATTTTCAATTCTGCTCTCCTGTAATAGCACCTTGCCTTGATTGCTCTGATAGAAGACGGGTCCAGCTGGTGCAGAATTCGTGTTTTCGCTTCATGTATGGAATCCGTAAGTTTGACCATATTTCGCATAAGCTGCATGATGCGGGTTGGCTTTAGTATGGGGAATAGGGCACGGTTGCAGTCTACTGTATTTTTTCTTAAAATCATAAAATCTGGTTGTCCGCCCTATTTGACAGCAAAAATTAGATTTCGGGCTGATGTGCATAATGTGAACATCCGTACGAGAGGCTTAATTTCCCCGCCATTTCACAAAACGACTCTATATGAGCGTGGCTTCTCGTACTGTGTTTACGTTTGCTATAACTCATTGCCCGATGATCTCAGAAGCATGAGCCTTCCTGTACTTAAATATAATTTGAAAACAATTTTGCTTCGGGAGCGGGCGCCGTTGGCGTGAGCAAGTGATGGCTATGGAAGTCTTTGGCACCATTTCTGAATGAACTTTGCCGAGTATGTGTGCATTGCGTATTTTGAGCCTTGGCCGCGTCTGTCATCTGTCATCTGTTAACTGCTATGCTTAGTTAAGTCACACGGCTGAGAGGAAGACCAGTCTTCGACTGATTCTTAGTCCTTTTACCTTCAATTTAAATTTGCTGCAATACTGGTTACATGTATATTAATAAATCTTTATTATGTATATAACACAAACCTTGAAATGAGTTTTTCAATGTTTGTTGTTCTCTTTTTGCTCTTATTCAGTATTTCTTATGTGTTACTATATTTTGTAATTCAGTTCTTAACAATGTACTTATTTTTTTTTCTTTGTTGTTGTTGGTAATAAACTATTATTATTATTATTATTATTAAATAATATAGTCCTACCAGTTCAATAAAATAAACAAGGAGATATAAAAATTAATATTTATTTAATTTGAGTATTAGCCAGAGGATTTAAAATAAATAATAATAGTAGTATGAAATTGGTATTGAGCAGAATATAAAATCAGTAAATATTGGTATACAGAGTGTAATTAATCATATACAAATATTATAGCTTAATATTACATTTTGCTTGTCCAGAATGTGTGGATGTTTATATAATTGATAATAAATGTTATAAAGATTTATCTCAGCTCTAAATATAAGTACATTTAGCGCCCGAACATGGGGCATTATTAGAAAACTATGTGTTGAAAATAACATTCATCAACAAATATGAATACATTTGGTCGCCTGAACGTGGGACATTTATATAAGTTATTAATAAAGGTTATTAAAAATATATCCTCGTCCAATAATTAAGTACAATATATTGCTGCGACCTTTAATTAATTCAATGCACTGGGTCCAATATTCCATGCTATTGTATAGTGCATATTTAAATTTAGAATGTAAAATGTTTTTCTTCGCGCGCTAAATATTTTAAACTCAATATATATAAAGTTTTACAGACCATATCTGCGTATCCTAGGTTCTGCAAAATTTTTTTTACATTCTTTTTTTGCATAGGATAACATAGGGCCTAAGTCTATTACTCTGATGTAGTGTATTCTTTTTCTCTTTTGATTAAAAAATTCGTTGACTAAATGGGTAAAATTAAACAACAAAAATCAATTAACAGATTTATTAACATTTTACTATGTTTTGAACGTACATACGTTAATGACTAGCAATCAGGTTAAATGTAATAGATAGTATGTCGGCAGCTATAAAAGGAAGCTGAGATAAATATATCTCAAAAGTAAAGCATTGGTCATAAAATACATATAGACTATGACAAAACTTATGACCAATAATGACAATAATACTTAATAATTACACAAAAGAAATAAAAGCACTGGCCCGGGTTTTACCAATGTTTTGCACGTAATTTTCACGTCATGAACATTTTTATTTCAAATCTTGGATTGAGTTGGTCTTTACTTGATGTAAATCCATTTTCAATGTGTGTTTTATTTCACATTGAAAATGGATTTTTATTTCACACTAATGAGTTAGGCGTCTAGACGTATTCTGATTTGAATTCAGGAAGCAAAGGCTTAATTTATACAGCCACTTCCCAATACTGATGTGGATACACGTAGCTACGTATTATTGTGGCCTGATATTGATTTTATCACCGAGTATTCTCACGCTCAAACAACGATATTCGTCACATTTCATGTGCAAACCTTTATCCTATATAAAGTTCTTTTGATTTATTGGAGAAGAATTTCCCCAAAATATTTAATTATCTTCATCGCTATTTACTGGTACAATGTGCATATATTCGTAGATACAAATTGATTTGAAATATATTTAACATTTCAGAAAGCATTCCACGAATAGAACTTTTTTCGCACAAAAAAAATTAGATATTTATATTAAATATCTATTGCTATAAATATTTGTTGAGTTAAAAAATGTTACATTACCAAATTTTCATTAAAGGCTTAGATTATCTTACACGCCAATTTTATTGGTGCGAAACATGAATGGCAATACATTAGCTTACATTGAAAAATGTACATGAAACTAATATAAACAGTATTTCAGGTGTTTAGATATGTTGGAGTGGGTGCGCAGTATTAAGAGAGTCGAATATTGTAGAGAGTTGTGGTGGTAGTAAATGAAATAAACTATTAATTCTCTAATAAGATGTCCAGGGGAACGTTGTACCCTTAAATAAATGGTGTGGTATTAATAGCTGTAACCAATAGGCTATAGCTATCGTGGTCACACAGAGAAAGAGAGAGCCGTGTTTGCAAAACAACATGTAGATTTTATTTTTACCAGTATAATCTTCCTTTTGAGATATGATTAGATTTTCAGTGAAATCGGTAAACCGAAAGTAGTAGTTTACTTCTGCAACAAAACAGAATTTACTTGTCAACTAATGTGTTCAGACAAATTTATAAAGAATGCATAAGTACTAAAAATTGAATTTATGAACTTCTACTTTTATCAAATAGCAGCTTGTGCAAATATCTTGCAAATTTTGCATTCTTTACAGATTTATTAAGTACACAAAAGTACTGATAGAATCAGAATTATTTCGGTGAATATTTTGTTACTATTCTCTGTTAAATGTTTGCCAATAGAAGTAGAATCAATACATTTTATTTTTGTGCAATCTTTTTTTTTAATTTCTTTATGCTTTCAAAATTTTATTCAGCACTCAAACTTCGGTTAGTGCTAGAGTATGTACTTACATAAGGCAATACACGTGGATGTAGAATGAAGAAATGAGGTGTGGCCACTCTCTTATACGTATGAGCGTTTCAAACTATACAATTTTAAGAATGTCTTTATACAAAACTTATTCAAAATCCTATTCTAAGTACTTTCATTCTCTTAATAAATCGCTATAGAATGCATACTTTGCAAGATATTCGAAAAAAAAGTGCTACTCGCTAAATATAAAAGTACTACTTCCGGTTTGAATTATGAAATTTCATGTATATTAAAATATTGCAAATCCAATTCTAAATACTTTTGTACTCTTAATATATATATATAGAATGCATAATTTACGACATATTTGCAAAAAAATCGTTATTCGGTAAGAGTAAAAGTGATACTTCCGGTCCGAATTTTGAAATTTTTTTTATACAAAAGATATTGGAAATTAAGTTCTAAATATTTTATATTCGTAGCGTACCTGTCTAAAGAGCATGACTTGCAAAATATTGGCAAAAAACTGATTCGATAAGAGTAAAAGACCTACTTCCGGTAGTAATTTCGAAAAACTTTTTAAATAAAATAGTTCTCAATTTTAATTTTAAGCACATATGAATTCTTTATAAATTTGTTTAAACTTAGTAGTTGACGAAATATTTGCAAAATTCGATTTTTTCACTGAAGTAAAGTACTACTTCCGGTGTACCAATTTTACTGTAAAACTAATCAGATCTCAAGAGGCAGATTATACATGCAAATACGAAATTTCGAATTGATATCTACAGCGGTTTGACCGCTATCGTGGTCAGAGAGAGAGAGAGAGAGAGGGGGGGGGAGAGAGAGAGAGACATTTTTTAAAAACCACATTTTTGGTATCAGGGTACTTCAAAACATGGACATCTGCAAAAATCTCGAGGTCGAAAATTTTCGTCATCACTATTACTACTACGTATAAGAAAGTAAAAAATGGAATTTATACTTGCCCCCTAATTTTGGAATTCACATTCATGTCATTTCGTGCACCTTCCAGGTATCTGGGAGCTGAGGGCTTTGTTATTATTTTAAGAAGACACGGTTTTTAACAAAAGCTTACTGAGTAATTTTTTGTCATAACGTAATTTTTCTCATTATTATTTTATGACGTCATATACTCAGACAATTTTGTCATTCATTTTCTTTCATGAAAAATTACTTTATCAAACTGCTTATGTGATAATAGATAAACACAGTTATCATTAATAAAAATAGTGTATTAGTATTTCACTTTTATTTACTTCTTCTTCTCAAAATAATAATAACGGCTGTAACTTTCACATACTTTATTTTCTATACACACGATATATTAATTCCAGGAATAATTTAAAACGATACACAAAGCTACAAAGCCAAATTCTTGAAAATAATAATATATTCCTTCTTAAAAGTTTGACCTTAAACATATTACTAATAGTATTGGAATGATTTGGCAGTTTGATATTGTACACATGTTGTATTAGTTTGAATACGTAAGTAGCTATTTTATTTTTTTTCGTAGAATATGATCTGATAAAGTTCAGATTACGAGCACATTAAACATTGTAGTAACGTCATTAGTTTCCGCATCGAGAGTGCAAGCGTCTTCTGATTCAGTAGGCATTATTTTTATTCCAAGTAAACTTGTACCCATCAAAGATAACTCACATTTTTTCCATTCCTCTTCGAGAACAGAGCAGGGGTACAATACTTCCGGATCGCTCCCTAATTCCTTCATTCTCTCACTGAGTTCTTCGTGATATATTTGCAAGTAATGCTTGTAATTGTCCACAGTTTCTTTTGATGCAACAAAATAAAATAATCCTCTGAAGTCGTTGATAGGCGAAGCAAAAGTCATACATTGGTAGTCGACCAGGATTACATCTTTCGGTTGTTCCATGCTGTCATTCTGCAAAAAATATTCTGCTAAATACCTGACTTTGGGGCTGGATGTGTAAATGCAATAAATATCAATGTATTCTATTTAACATAACTAAATTACAGCAATACAAAATGTAACATTGTGAACAACACGATCGTGCAGTGACGAGATCTGTGTAGCATCGAACCACGTGTCTGTACGTTGTCGTTCGCAATGTCAGCTGTGTCATTTGACCTTGCTTTCAACCAATGAGATTTCATTGTCAAAGTGGTCTGTTCACAAATTCGTCTCGCTATTTTAAAAATAGACTATATATCTCATATTTCTAAAACGCAGGGAATTTTAGGCTTATAATAGTTTCAGAAATTTGTACATAAGTTGTGAACGTTTTGAAAATGTAATGACAGGAAATAATTCTTTTGTATTTCTATATATACTCTGTTTTTTAATTCAGCGGTCCTCCTTTAAATTTTAGCGCTAAAAGTGGGCAATTCGATAGGTTCTTTTCGTGCCCAAATGACAAGCAATTTAATTGACAGTCATTTCTAATCATTTGACAGTTGCATTTTGTAGATTTTCCACGCGTTTTTTCTACTTTGTTTTCTCTGTTCTTGTATTTATACAACAAAAATATTTCTTTTTAGAACTCTTGGAGTTTATTTAGTGTCTACCATAATGTATTATGCACCCAATGCCGAGTACAAGTCGAAACCCACCTATTTTTCACCGAGGAAACGCCATCAATTTGGTCACTTATCCTTTATTGAAAAACAAATAATTCTTAACTGTCTCGACAGGTTTGAAAAATCCAACAGGAAAAGGCAAAAGACTTATTATTGCGCACATAGAATCTGAAGATGAGGATATGAATTCGGTTGTATTTCAAAACTGGTTTAGTGCTGTTTTAGAAAAATTACCAGACGATGCCATTATTATTACGGATAACGCGCACTACCATTCTCGCAAAGCTGAAACGAGTCTAAAATGAAGGACATATTGAATTGGCTACAATCAAAAGAAATTCCATTTGAACTAAAAATGAGTAGAACAATTTTACTGGATTTGATTAAACAAGATCGTCATAATTTCAACCATTATGTTGTTGATAAAATGGCAACATCAAAGAATAAACACGTGTTGAGATTACCACCGTACCACTGTGAACTCAATCCCATTGCATTGGAATGGGTCGGAATAAAAACTTATGTTGTCACGAATAATAAAAATTTTAAAAAGGCAAAATTCAAACAACTACTATTGATTGTATTAGCTAATTTTAATAGTGCTAAATGGAGAAAGTGTATAGAACATGTAATTAAACAGGAAAAAAAGAAATAAGTCTATTAGATGGCTTAATTGACAATATCGTGGGGAAATTTATCATTTCAACTGCAGGTTATACTGATACCGATAGTAACAATAAATTAAACATGTGCATAATTTGAAGTTTTCCTATAATTAAACCTGTGTCCAATTAATGATATTCTGAAGTTTTTTAGTTAAAATACTGATTAAGGAATGTATAAATACTTTAAAGTTGTTGTACATTAGAAAACATATTTTACTTTTTGTGTTATTATTTAGCCAATATATTCTTCAGTTCTCTCTGTACACATGAAAAACTATTGAATTATTAAGTAAATTTCTTGTATTATTTTTAGATATCATTGTACATAACTAGCTAACTTCCTTCACCAAAATGCAAATATTGTTGCCATATTTTAATATAAATATTCCAAAGTAACTGCAGAAATTTACTAAAAATATTTGAATACATAAATCTTGATGTAAAAATATTGTACAGGTGCATGCATATCAGTGCATATACACACAATATACTATCGTGACATTTGAAATTTGGACGATTACATATTTATTTTCGCTATAATTTAACATGGTAATTCGGTTTTTGTAAAATTGAATTGTGTGGATGACAGCATAGTATGACGCCGATAGATCTGTAGACAGAAGCAAATAGAGGTACGTGCTGTACATACAAGTAAACGCATATAAGTTGAGCGGGCAAGGTCATATGCGCAATGGACATAGGGGAGAGTGGTAGTAGCGGGGTGTACACGCATGCATTTGTCACAGCTGCATCCATCTCTATCGTGCATTTTCTCACTTCTTGATCTGCGCCGATGAACGCTCAACTTATATGTGGTGAGCTGTACCTGTTGTTAAAAATCCATCTTCACATCAAACAAATTAAGTGATTGATTTCCAAATGCCGCGATAGTATATCATAAATTTGTCAAAAACAATGTCATCATATATTGCATAGCGTACATATGGCTGTACTTGGTGGTCCGCGAATTAAAAAACAGAGTATATGTACAATTTTTATATATACATATTGCCGTGATATCTCGCAAGTTTATAAAATAAGAATAGCTTTAAGGATTAGTTTAAGTTTTGAAATAAAATAAAAATGACAAAAATCGTATTTAGATATGAAAGAGTTAAAATATGCAACAAATTACATGGATGTATATAAAGTTGCATACACATGGTCAATATACAAGCAAGTAATTTAAAAGTCATTATTATTCAAGTGAATAGTGAGAAAATGTAAAATAAAATTTATTAAATAAATATGAAATAAAAGACAAAATAAATATAAGTAATATATTTCTTTTGTAAAAAGGTACACAAGATGTATGGTTTACATATCATGAAAAAGATCAAAGATGATATGTAAGAAAAATATGACTGAATAAATTATTATGATTTACATGCATAAAGCAATAAAACTTTATGAAAGAGTTTAAGAACTAAATTATATTAAAAGATAAAAATTACCTTAGCTTATAACTAGAGACTAGAAAAGGATATAAAAATATATGTAAAACGTAAACCCGATCAGCAATAACATTTGATATAAAGGTAGCTGATAAAATAAATAAAAAGTGTATGTGTTTATGATTTGTTTGTAACACAATGCTCCAGAGACTGGAAACAGACGTGTACAGTTTCATGACCTATAAAAGATAACAAAATATAAAATTTGTGTAAAGTTTATTGCAGATAGACATATTACCCATGGACAGATGCGATGGAGAAACAAACGCATCTTTCAGGTGCAGGCAGTGTTGGAAGAAAAATATGCGTTCTTTTCAACGTGTTTCCGATCTTACCAAGTCACAATCCAGCTACAAGAAAAGTGAAGAACATAAATAAATGGGAAGAAAAAATATGTATTGAACAATGAACAAGGCAATAGGTTCATTGATGAATACAAAGAAGGATGGTATTAACAACAAGAATAAACCTACCGTCGGAAAGGCAGTACAAGGCTGTGAGAAAGATTCTTGGATGGGAAAAACAATTTGTATTGACGTTTGGTAAATAAAGAACTGTCAGAACAATATGTGTGTGTGTGTGTATCAAGACGGCAACATGTGGGCAGCGATTTCACTGGAACGTGTATTCCAATGCCAACCTAAAATATGGACTAGAGGGCGCAATAGTCAACGTAGAGTTTTTTTTGCCAGTATAAATTGGAAACAAGATTCGACAAGAAGGGACTTCTTATTACGACTCCGAAAGAATAAGACGCTTTAAAAATAATTGTTACATTGTAGAATAGTAGTTTTCATTATTTCTTTATCACGTTTATTCATAATAATTTTCTTTTATTAATATATTTAAATTCATTTGAAACGTTCAATATGGACATTCAAAATGAACATTTTGATGAAAGTTTAAAGATAGCAAGCAAGTTTTTTTTTTTTGAAAAGGAGTTATCTAAATTGTTAAACAGATATTGGTTTTTACGTGCAAATGATTAATCAATGTAATGTTGAACAATATAGATAAGCAAATATTATCCTGTAAGGTTTTCTTTTAATTCATAAAGTTGGAATTACAACAAAATAGGACTAATGGTGTTGGACAGTTGAAGAGATGCTACGTGCGAATGAGCATTTTCTTCATGGTATTGTCTAGGCATCATTAATCTTTTTCGAGTTATGTTAATAATTAATTAAAAGTTTTACAAGGCAAAGATTAAAAGCTAGATACAACACGTGCAAATGGTTGTCTAAAGCAATTAATTGAAGCCAATATAAAAATATTTACATCGATAAATATCACTATCAATGTACAATAAAAGTTTACATTTATTTATTTACAGGATAAATATTTATTTTCTTTTTTGTTTAGCATCATAAATAAATAAATAAAAGATTTACATACATTACAACCGACATTTGGTATAAATGATATGAGCATTTTCAATTATGTATTTGTTTAGAGCATTAAGGTGTATATAAAAATATTTGAATTTACAAATTACTAAATAAAAAGGTGTATGATCATGTTATATAGACATTCCGTTTTCTTCTTTAAACAGGAAGGAGAAGGAACCACATACATTGCCAGAACCCACAATAGTTATTAGGTACATGCTTCAACAATATAAATTAAATACAAAACCAATTATAAGTTTTTGGTGTAAAAAGAAAAAAATTTAGAGCACAGCATATACAAATGACTATACCCACAAATATATGCTATCACAGCAATATGTGATCAAGTCACTGTGTTGGTAAATTAATTGCTATATTATGTCGTGCATTTTGTTATATAGCAATAAATTGTGAAGATCTCTATCAAATGTCTTACAATTAATTGCATTGACCCAGCTAATTTCTTTGATAATAGTAAGTGGTGTTACCAAAACATGTGTTGAGAAATCTAATAAAATTGTGAAACAATTAACGTCGAGTTTTATTTGAAATCAGATAACCAAAATTTTTGAATAGGTCTTAACTTAACATGGTTATATACAATAACTTAATGAAAATTCTAAAACTCCAAGTTTCTTTATTTCCAAACATTTTATTTACAAGTTTTTTTAAAGAACACCAATATCGATCATATGTCGGACGATGTATTTTGCTCTCCTTAAATACTCTTCTTCGTCATGTGGTACATCGTTAAACATATTCGTCACGTCCTTCTCAGCAGCGTTTTCCATGGAGGGGGCGTCTTTTGATTTGGTAAGCATTACTTTTATACTAAGTAAACTCATCCCCATCAAAGATAAGCCGTAATCTATCCATTCCTTTTCGAGAACAGAGCAGGGGTACAATACTTCCGGATCGCTTCCTAATTCCTTTATTCTCATACTGAGTTCCTCGTAATATATTTGCAAGTAATTCTTGTAATTGTCAACAGCTTCTTTTGATGCAACACAATAAAATAATCCTCCGAAGTCGTTGATAGGCGATGCACGAGTTACACATTGCCAGTCCACCAGCATTACATCTTTTGGGTGTTCCCTGTTGTCATTCTGCAAAATATATTGGTATTTACGTTAGCGTGGAGTTTTATGTAATTGCAAGAACTACCGAAATATTTAACGTAACTAAGTTAACACAGATAAAAATGAATTTTACTAGTAATATCACAGGTTTCATATAATTTATTGTCACACAATAATTGTTTTGCCGTACTATTGCTCATCAGGTTGTTGATAACTCACAATTTGTTAATCAATGGTAATTTCTATTCAATGAAAACTGATTTTTGAAGTGCAAACTTCTATGGGCGCGTTGATTGTGGGCACTGAACGAGATTGAGCCGTCACGCTCGGCTATGTAACGCTCGAGTCGCCATAGTTACCAAACGAACCATAAATTCGACAAAAATCGGCAAAACTGTGCAAAGAACGGATACGCGAAATTGAAAGCTGTCCTTTGCCCTAAGTGGAGCGGTTGTAAAGATATGGGCTTTTAAAGAAGAGCGTGCACTCAATGTTTTAACAGCAAAATGGCTTACGTCATGACGATTCACGTTACAATCAAAAAATCCCGAGAAACGTCAAACTGACAGGCGAACTGAGTTGCACCACAGATTCACTTTTAAGCGTGAAATACGAAATTTTGAAGATTGCGAGGGCTCATCAAGACTCGTGGTCTTAAGGAACCGGCTTTTTGGGACCTTTTGTATGCTTATTTCGAGTCGGCAGTCGCACGCAATCGAAGGTACCGGCAATTTAAAGGTCGTTTGCAGAAGGATTTGGTAAGAAAAATGGCCGTTTAAATGTGCACTGATATCAATGTATTCCGGACGGGCGAAAAATAAATATCAGATTCTCATGTGCATTGGCGATCAATGTATTACGGTTCGGCGAATTGCATCTCCACACAATACATAACGGTCTCCCACATGACTTGATATTTTTATCTATACAGGGGTCGATTAATATTTTAATAATGATTTGAATTAAAATACGATAATTCCAGAACGTGTGTATTTCCTTAAAGGGGAAAAGGAGGATTGATTTCGACATTTATGTGCCCCTACTACGAAATAATTTTATTTAAACGATTACGCAAACGTGCACAGTGGGCGGAGCCGGCTGAAATTAATTTCTCTCTCTTCTGATTAAAATTAGGCACTTATGAGTTTTTACGGTCGCCCATCATTAATTCAAATGTCGAAATAGAACAAAATGGTCGAAGAATTTTTTGAAAATTAACGTATGAAACTGAAGTTTTAGATATGGGGGTGTCTTAGGTCGCCGATCACAAATCCAAAGTCAAAATGTCAAAAAAAAAACGAAATAGCGTAAGATTTTTTTGAAAATTGACGTATTAATGTGAAATTTTAGATACGGGGGTGTCTTAGGTCGCCGATCACGAATCCAAAGTCAAATTGTCAAAAAAAAATGAAATAGCGTAAGATTTTTTTGAAAATTGACGTATTAATGTGAAATTTTAGATACGGGGGTGTCTTAGGTCGCCGATCACGAATCTAAAGTCAAAATGTCAAAAAAAAAATGGCGGACGAGTTTTTTGAAAATTGACGTATGAATGTGAAATTTTAGATACGCGGGTGTCTTAGATCGCTGATCACGAATCCAAAGTCAAAATGTCAAAAAAAACAAAATGGCGGAAGAATTTTTTGAAAATTGACGTATGATGTGAAATTTTAGATACGGGGGTGGTTGAGGTCGCCGATCGCGAATCCAAAGTTAAAATGACAAAAAAAATGGCGGAAAAGTTTTTTGAAAATTGATGAATGTTTGTGAAATTTTGGATACGGGGGTGTTTGTGGTCGCTTATTACGTCTTCAATTTGGCGATTCTTTCGGCGACCGTTACATGGGAGAGCCTTGATGAAGTTTTCACTTCTGCCGTGTGGCTTTATGCACACTCATTTTTCTTGTTTACCTCATCTTTCTATATTATCTTGACTAGTTTAGGTTCCTTGGATATTACAGTCTAAAGTTACATGCAGTGCAGTGATATTGTTAAAATATTTTAACGAAATTCTATTGGTATCATTACCATATTCACATGTTGATTTGATGACAGAAGACATAGACAAAGTATTGCTACTTGTATATAGATTGGTAATTCTAAAACTATTAACATTCGTTTAGCTGCGCTACCTTAAACTCGTAGTAACAATAATTATCAAAATTTTTGATGTCCCCTACCACCCCATCAAGTTTATCGGTATGTTTTAAGTTTTGCTATATTGGTCGTAACACAATAATATTTTGATGATTCTGATAACTTAAAAATTTCGTCCTCTATCTGGCACCGTGTGTCCAAACCATACTAAACTGTCGGTGCGTTTGTTCGACAAAAGGATTACTATCCAAGGAAACTGATATGATCCTGTATTCAAAATCCGCGGTCAAGTCAATACATGGTCGAAAGAAATTTCATACATAGCTGCTGTTTATTTGTAATTTGTAGGTTAGGCTTGCTCCCACATTTGTAAAACATGGATTAAAAAATAAAAAGAGGCATATGCTACAAAATATATATTTTAGGAAACTATTATTTTTTAAAGATATTAGAATTTCTTTCAATAATGTTACTGTGTCCTTTTCCACCTCTAATTCTTTCTTTTCTCCGTGAATTCATGATGTCTCTTCATTTTTTTTTGTTTTCTAGAATTTGTAGTAGTGTCATCTTTCACATTATTATTATGTGGAATATTTATAGAAGTGAAATTCCTATATTTTCATTGTTAGATAGCTTGTGTCCTAATCATGAATCTTCACAAAATAACAGCCGAAAATGTTATATATTTAAAATTCTGTTCTATTTTGAAAGAGTACCATGGAAGCTACTGGTCTTGAATCTCAAAAACAGAAGAATAATTTCCACGATATTAACTAAGCTTCAAAATCGACATCCTATACGGCATAATTGATCCTCAATTAAATTTACCTTCTGAACCATTAGAAAATATTAGAATTGTATGTAAAATTGTTATTCCTGGAACTACCCAATAACTTAATTTTTAGCAACACTTTTTTAATTTTATTTTGTTGTGTTTCAGTATTAAAAAAATATGAGTATAAATTGTTGTAGAGTTAATGTTTTATGTTTTATTTTAAAGTTTATTTCAATAAAAATTGAGAAAGCTTTTTTTTGAGTTTATTATTCTACTACTAGATGACGTTATATGAGGAACGATATTTTTTAGTTATCGGAATCACAGTAATGTAAATCGAAGTTATGTTGCGGTCTTAACATCGCTCAGCGACAGCAAGATCCAGTTGGCCATTTCAGATACCTACTGAGGCACCCTCCATCTGAGCCTCCTAGTAGAACTAATAGTAAAGGTACAAACCTGAATTCTAGCGTTTTATCAGATAACAACGTTCATAAAGTAGCGACATTATTGTCGGTTCCTTTAATGTACTCTTAGAAAACGTATTTATATTTACACTGAAAGAAACGCCGGATGTTGCTCAAAACAAATTGTTGTAATAATTTTAAATTTTGATTAGTTACAATTATAAAATGTATTATAATGTATACGAAGGACCTTTGAAACTCGGAAACAGTAGTTTTTTTTGTGTCAAAGCAATAAGGTTCATAAAAGAAATTAAAAAAGGTGCGTTTGTTTACGAAATATTTCATGTCATATCTTCAAAACCATGCAGATTTTTTCTGTAAATTATCTGAAACACTTAATAGTGTTAATTAACAGTATCAACTATTATACACCGTGTCCAAAGTTATCGGTGCACTATTGCTATCTCCGTTATTTTTGGAGCTACTGTTTTGATCAAATTATCAAATTATTAGTGTTTTTTTTCGATTAGTATATGCAGTTACCCAAAAAAGATTTGAATTACATATTTCTAAGAAATTTGAAAATGTATCATTTTTACTTTCTTATACGTAGTATAAGGAAGTATTGTGATGATGAAAATTTTCGACCTCGAGATTTTTGCAGATGTCCACGTTTTGAAGTCCCCTGATACCGAAAAAGTGATTTTTAAAGACTCTCTCTCTCTTATCGAAAATCAGTTTTTTGCGAATATTTCGCAAGTCATGCTTTTTAGACAAGTACGTTACGGGTATAAAAGTATTTAAAACATAATTGTCAATATCTTTTGTATAAACAAAATTTCAAAATTCAGACCGGAAGTACCACTTTTATTCTTATCGAATAACGATTTTTTTGCAAATATGTCGTAAGTTATGCATTCTATATATATTTATCAAGAGTACAAAAGTATTTAGAACTGGATCTACAATATTTTTTGTATATATGAAATTTCAAAATTCGGACCGGAAGTAGCACTTAGCACTCTTAGCGAGAAGCACTTTCTACTTTCTTATACGTAGTATAAGGAAGTATTGTGATGACGAAAATTTTCGACCTCGAGATTTTTGAAGATGTCCACGTTTTGATGTTCCCTTATACCAAAAAAGTGGTTTTTAAAAAATGTCTCTGTGTGTGTGTCTGTGTGTCTCTGTGTGTGTTTGTGTGTGTGTGACCACGATAGCGGTCAAACCGCTGTAAATATCAATTCCAAATTTTGTATTTACGAATATAATCTCCCTCTTGAGAACTGATTAGATTTTGAGCAAAATCGGCAGACCGTAAGTGGTAGTTTACTTCAGTGAAAAAATCGAATTTTGCAAATATTTCGTCAATTAATAATTTTAAACAAATTTATAAAGAATTTAAATGTATTTAGAACTGGATTTGCAATATTTTTTATATATATGAAATTTCAAAATTCGGACCGGAAGTAGCACTTTTACTCCTAGCGAGGAGCACTTTTTGATAATATCTTGCAAAGTATGCATTCTATAGCGGTTTATTAAGAGAATGAAAGTACCTAGAATAGGATTTTGAATAAGTTTTGTATTAAAAAAATTCTTAAAATTGTACAGTTTGAAACGCTCATACGTATAAGAAAGTCGTGTGGTGGTCACACCTCATTTTTTGATAATATCTTGCAAAGTATGCATTCTATAGAGATTTATTAAGAGGATAGAGGTACTTAGAATAGGATTTTGAATAATTTTTGTATAAAAAATTCTTAAAATTCTATAATTTGAAACATTCATGCGTATAAGAAAGTCGTGTGGTGGCCACACCTCATTTTTTTAAATGGAACACCATATTTATACGTATTTTGAGAGAGCACAATATTATGAACAAAAAATATCAAATACTTTTAACTAAAAAGTAAACAAATGGGAAGCGTTTAAGTAAGACATTTGTTAACATTTAATTCTATGTCGGTCATGAAAAATATCATAATATAAAGTAACGGTACAAAAAAATACAATAATCAAATAAGTTAAATTCTTTATTACCTATTCAACATTTTGCCTAACTTAATAAATGTTCAAATTTGCCTAGCTGTTCAATGAATTTTTCAGTTCTCACGATAACGCTTTCTGTGGCTTTTCTAATAGTTCGACCAGAAATATTATTAACATTTGTCTAATACTAGTTTCGAGTTCCATAACATTTCGATATCGTTGCTTGTATACCTCATCCTCTACAAAACCCAAAAGATGAAAATCTAGAGGTGTCAAGTCAGGAGAGCGTGCAGGCCAACGAATGGGCGCGTTGGTTCCCATCAATTTTTGATTAAACGTTTCGTTTAACAAATTGAAAGTGTTAAGGTAATTATGAGGCGGTGCCTCATCCTGTTGTAAATATACGATGCCTATCAAGCAGTGACATATCAGGTAAGAGACCATCCATAATTTCTGTTAATAACCATACATAGCGGTCTCCAGTTAAGGTACTTTGATAGAAAACAGAACCAACAACTCTGTTGCCCATTGATCCACACGACACATTTAAACTAAACCGATGCTGGGGATTCGGCGGATCAACTCTCAGAGGATTTTCTCTACTCCAATAATGCTGATTTTCTTTATTGCACATACCTGAACTAGAAAAGTTAGATTCGTCAGACCATAGAATGTAATTTAATTTATCTGGACGTTTATTATAACAATTTCTCAAGCAATTACAGAAAACTAATCCCGTGTCTGCATCGCCGGAAAGTAAAGTCTGAACTTTGTGGTGTTTCTACGGACGCAACTTATGCTTTATTAAAATACCGTGCACTGTATTTTTTTTTCAAATCTATAATTTTCTGGTACAACTTCGAATGGATTTGTCTTAATTGGTTTCAAAATAATCCATCACATTTACTTCCGTTTCTTCGTCTATTAGAGAATCCTTTTTCTTTTTTGTATCTTAAATGTTTCTTCGTTACTTCAAAATTTTCTATACAACCTCAGAAAATAGAACTAATTTGATGATTGCCGATTCACATATGTGTTTTGATAGTAACGAAGCGCACTTCTTGCATTTTTGCTACAAATCAGATAAGCTTTTAGCATATCTCACTTTTTTAAATGCGTAAACATCGCATATTTTTAATAAATATGGAAGAATAAATAATTATAACAAATTATTAGGTATTGAAAATTTTTAACAATAAGTTGTTTAATAAGAAAAGAACTAAAGAACACCGCACAAATTCAAATAAACAACTATTTTAAATAACTTATTATGTGAAAGAGAATCAGTACTTTATTGACAATTTCAATGTGCATACTGTTTGTTTTGGTTTAAAGTGATAGAAGACTATTAAGAATTGACATCAACTAAAATCCAACATAACTACTTTATTATTCGTTTAAAGACAATAGTGCATTGAAGCTTTTATATCACAAATAAAATTTTGTTTCTAAGTATGTACAAATATACAGGGTGCTCCATTAAAAAATATATAAATTTCTCAGAAATACGTAATTCAATTGTTTTTTCATGAACTGCATACTAATCTGCGTCAAAAACACTAATAATTTGCTAATTTAACCGAAATCGTAGCTTAAAAAAAAACAAAGCACCGATAATTTTGGACACGGTGTATACATTTATTAATTTTAAGTAGTCACACGTCTGGCTAGACAGACGATCATGCGGCAATGACGACACCATACAACCACGGTAACACCGCTTACCGAAAAAAACAAGGAGCCATACTCTTAACATCATTGTCGCTCAACTATATGGTTGTTGTTTTCTGGTTTTATATAGAACATGTCACAGCATGGCAGCAAAAATAAAAATTAATTACAAAAAAGAACCTTTTCTCATCTTCATTTGTCATCAATTGACACATGCAATTGATAGATATCTCTATTCCATCAATTCCTAATTATACTCACACATTGTTTTATTTCTAATAAGCAAAATAGACATTCTGCAAGTAATGAGTAAATGAACTTACCTCATATAAAATCATCATATTATTGACCCAACAATCACCTTTGGTTAATATGGAATACTCCCCTAAGTAGCTATTCATATTGATGTTTTGCTCGAAGACTCTGGAATCTAAATTATCGCATCTATCCAATATGTCTTTATCTTTGTCGGGATCCAATTTTTTGATAAAAGCTTCAACTGCATTAGAAATCATTTTTGGTAAAAACTTCACCAAAATGTTTGGCGTGCGCTCGCAGAATTCCTCGTGCAATTCTCTCCGTTGATCTTTCATGGCGAAAGACACTGCATGGAATTTTGCAAAAGTTCGTAAGACCAGTTTCAGATGTTCATCGTTCATGCAAGTGAATCTATCGAATAGAGTGAATCCTTTCTTTCTCAAATTTTCCAATGCCAAAAACTCAAAAGGTTTCCTGCGATTGTTACCATAATACGCTGGTACATTTTGAAAACCATCTCGAACACCCTTACTCAACAAAAATTCTTTGTACGCTGGATAAATCGTATTGTAAAAGTATGTTTCGGTAACGTATACCACACTGCCCAAAGAACTGTCATCATAAACATTCATCATGCATTTTAAAAATAAATTTAATACGGTCTCGTTATCGCTAATATCTACTGCGTAAGTTTTTGAGCTGTAGCCATCACCTGCTTGCGAGCCTGTATAATATTTTGTTTTACATGGTTCCTTTATATTATTTTTCGCTAGAATATCACTTACGAATTGTTTTACTTCTTCGTTAACTTCAACACTGTCTTCATGAGATGACATGTTTCCTGAAATTGACTGATTTAATGATCAAGTGATTTTTAGATAGAGGTATTTATCTGGTAGAACAATGAAGATTAAGTTATTTATCTCAAGTACACATGCCATACCTGATTCGTCGACGTTTTCCAAGTATGTTATTCTCATTCGTACGTAAAAATAAGCAAACACTCAGTCGCTAAAAATAAAACTTTAGACAATCGTATCTGATATCATTTAAAATTAAATCTATGACGGTCCAAAAGGATTTTATTCGTATAGATTTGATGTTTCTAAAATACCAGAAACGTTTTCATAAACTAAAATTAAAAAATTATCAGGTGTCCATAATAGTCGATATCATGGTAACCGTGCAATAGATGCAGTTTTAGTGAAACCGAATATTAATATGGGTGATTCTGTTCCGAGAGTGCCCCTTCGGATATCGAAAATTGCGCAAAACGGTATCGATTTCCTTCTTCCGGGAAAATCAAGACAGACGTACGAATAAGCCTTTATACAAATGACAGTGCTAAATGTGTCGTAATGACGCCGTCGTAGATTAAAATATATAAAGGTGTACTTCGTAATTGAATTAGACCACGCTTTTTTTTTTTAGTTTCGATCAGTTTCCTCTTTAAAATTCATACACCTGGACCAGCGGTGCTGAAATTCCATCACACCAGTTTTATAATCATTAACATTAGTGTTGCTCTACTTCTTCAAGGACTTCGTTTTGAATTTTCTTCCGGCGAAAAATATTCTGAGGTTTGAAAATAAGTGGAAGTCTCAAAGGGCTAGAGCCAATGAATAGGAATCGAAATTCATCCAGTTTTTGACAAAGCCATGCGACTGGTGCTTGACGCCGCATTGTCATAATGGAATACCTCTTTTTTTCAAATCACTGCAAGACCTTTTCCTTCAATGACAATTTTCACTTAGTCCACTAGGGCAGCATAGTATGTTCCGCTGATATTTTGACCCTTTGCGAGATAATCGATAGGAAGTATCCCAAAATATTGAGGTTTCAATTTCTGAGTTCATTTTAGCCAGTTCGTCCCGTAAAGACTCCTGGTTACTCTTACATAATTGTATAGAAGTTATATATGTTTATAGAATGAAAATGTAAAAATGAAAGAGCCAATGAACAAAGAGACAAAAAAAATATATTTTGTGTATTTATTTCTGAAATATCAGAGACAGTCATCTAATATTTAATGTAATACATATGGAGATTTAGCTTTTCAAATTATCCATCAGTTAATAAAAGTACCTACGTCGCATGAGCGTTGATTGAAGGAATACATAAAGATGCGCCACTACATAGCACTGAGCGTAGCCAAAACAGGAGCCGAGATCTATAGCGACTGGATTGAAACAGCCCGAGACAGCGATAATGTTTCTCGGCAAGGGGTTTGCGGGACGACTTAACGGAAAGACACGCTATTTTACTATAGCGTTGCGCATCTTTATGTATGTCACGGGTAAAGTTAGATTAACGGTTAAACTTAGGTTTACCCGGGTAAACCGCGAAATACCCAAGGAACATAGGTAAAGTACGAAATATAACCGACATTATAGCTATTTCTGGCTTTACCCGGGTAAATCGCGTTCTATCCGGTTTTGTATGGTTAAAGTTGGGTGTAGGAATTATTATTGCGTCTTTTTTCACCACGTGCAGTCAGTTCGAAAATGGCAATCGAAGAGAGTGGACGTGTGCGTTTAAGACAGCATTTTAATGAAGTTTTCAATGAGTTGGTGTCTTCGAAAAGTGCAAACAGTTTTTCTTTTAGTGATGAACAATACCAAGAAATGTTGGAATCAGTCAAGTTGGGAAAAAACGCTCAAACCAAAACCACTCTACAATATTGATGTTTGACGCGGTTTGACATATGTTTTGTTAGAGGTGTTGAAAAGCTTATTTCTCGTGTAGCATCGGGTGAATCTAGCATAAAGTATTACGTTACAAACGATGAAATGTTGGATATTTTGCATGATGCACATTTGGCCATTGGACATGGTGATAAACATCGTATGGAAAGTGAATGCAAGAAAAAGTACAAGAATATAACTCAAGATGTTATTAAATTATGTCTCCGTTTGTGTGAAGGTTACCAAAAGAAACTAAAATCTGCCAAGAAAAAAGGACTTGTGGATTTGATTAACATGCAATCCCATGCAGATGGAGAATACAAATTTATTATGGTGTATCAAGACCACTTAACAAAATTTGTTCAAATACGTGCATTAAAATCGAAAAGGGCTGAGGAAGTTGCTAAGAGCCTGATAGACATAATTTGCATTTTTGGCGCCCGATCTATACTACAATTACAATACGGGGCGAAGCCGAGTATTTTAATGAATACGAGTGTTTTAATAGCCATTATATGCGAGTTGCAAACACTATTTTCTACGACCCCATAATAAAACATTATTTTTTGAACATTCTATTTCATAAATTGAGGTTAAAATTTTCCATGCATCTTTGCGAATTTAGCTGGTAATAAATTGTTCGTGGTTACTAAGGCTTGTTCCATAATTTCTGGTGGACTCAAATTTTACATTTCACTGTCATTATCCCTCATTTTTACCGTTTATATTTTCAAAAAAGCACAAATTTTAAGTACTTACTTGTAAATTGCAGAGAACTGTCACATTTATTTAATTTGTATATCTGCATATGCAGTCGCCATATTGAATATTTTTTGAATATTGGAATGTCGCATTCCTATTGGATATAAACTTGTATCGTAATGAAAATCTGTATTCCTATTGGACATAAACTTGTATCATAATGAAAATCTGTATCGTAATGGACATCATTAAAGTACAGATTCGGCATATCTAATAATACAATTAAAGTATGGGAGTAGAAAAAATATATTAATAACGTCAATGTTGTTTTGATTTTCATTAGTTTAATCATAAATTGGCAATTGTTTTAGAGACATTCTACACATATGAAGTTACTATGACAGACATAATTTTACATATCTTGATCGAAACGAATGATTAAGGATTTGTGAGCTCTCTACATATTATAACTTGCTTACTTAATACTCTGTAATTCCAGATGTTCATCTGCATTAATCGCTTAGTTTTCAACAAAATCAGATTCTGCGAAATAATCGCAGCAGATGAACTACAGAACGGGCAACATTTTAAAACAAATTTAATTAAATTTAAAATATATTTATTCGTTGCAATAATAAGTAGCAAGCATGATATAATGACAATATTGACATTAAAAACAAACTATTATCCATTAATAAATTCAAATTTTTAATACTAGGTGGCAAGGGTAATTTGCCGAATTACAATTGTAAAACGATTCAATATACTTTTATTAAACAATATATTTAAACTTTTTATTTAAAGGACACCAATATCTATCATATGTCGCGCAATATATTTAGCTCTCTTTAAAAATTCCTCTTCGTCATGCTGCACATCTTTAAACATGTCCGTCACATCTGTGTCTTCAACATGCTTTTCGACATTGGGAGCGTCTTTTGATTCCGTCAGCATTAATTTTAGTACAACTAAGGACATCCCCAACGAACATAAGCCGTAATCTATCCATTCCTTTTCGAAAATAGAACGCGGATACAAAACTTCCGGATCGCTGCCTAATTCTTTTATACTTCTACTGAGCTCTTCGTGATATACTTGCTGATAATGCTTATAATTTTCCACAGTTTCTTTTGATGCAACACAGTAAAATAATCCTATTAGGTCGTTGATAGGTGATCCGGGAATTATGCACTGCCAGTCGATTAGCATCACATCTTTTGGGTGTTCTCTGTCGTCATTCTGCAAAATATATTAGCAAATAAGTGGATTACGTGAAAGAAACAAGAGTTATCGAAATCTTAAAAAAGCTACTAAATTATTTTAGCCTACAGCTCCAAGAGAAAAGACACAATGTTCATAATTAATAAGATATTAATACTTTATTCTCCAAAGAATTAAATTACATAATATGAGACTAGTGGATGGAACAGATGCAGTAATACAATTATAAGTCTGTATGAAGTATGCTGTGAACAAATATATGAAAGGCGATATTTATCTATGAAGGAACAAAATCTAAAGAAAATAAGTATTTTATAACAAATATGGTCCATTAATGGTCACATTAATTTCAACGTTCTTCCAAGGAGGCTATGTTTTCAAAAAAAGAATAGTTTGATGTTCTATCTCCACAAAGCCGCACTCGTTGATAACTTTAAAGACTTGGTAAGCTTTATGAACAATTATCATGCGTTTTCGATCATTGGCAGGTTTTCAACTTTCTGATTATTTCTTTAGAGACTTCTGCTATTATTTAAGAGCCTCTTTTCATGTATTGAGCAGTAATGTTCCTTCCATATCCTGAAACACAGCCTCCATCACCTTTCCTGGTGAATTTTGCTTTTTTGGCTTTTTTTTTTGGTAGTTGATACTCCTTGTGAACACACTGCGTAAATTCTTATTTTATCGATGAATTCCAGTGATTATTGCATGTTTCATTACTTGCAATAATTTTTGAAGAAGAGCTGTTCGTTGTCAGCCGAAGCCACCGAATTCAACCTACTGAAACTGCATTTATTTAAAATCGCCGTGCAGAATTTTTAATACTGTACCTTCTGATGTTTTTACTTTATCGGTAATCCTGAAACTCTTATTGTTCGATCTGCTAACACTAAACCTTCAACTTTCATGATATTTTCGGTAGTTCTTGTTACAATGGGCCTTCCGCATCTTGGATCACTTTTATTTAATTCCCTATGCCATCAATTTCTTTTTAATCAAATTGTATTGTAAAATATAACGCTGCGTCTTTTCCATATATAAGCTCTGTTGAATATTCTGGAGTTCATCACCTTCCCCTATCCAGAGCTTGATTACGCTTGTATGTTTTAGCTGTTCGTTTTCATTTTTTGTTGGCTAAAACTACGCAAAAACAAAAGTCGTGCCCGACAATACAAATCAATCTCTCTACAGCATGTGTCAATTTTCATTAGCCATAGGCGATTAATCCATACAGTATGTGGCAACATAGTACCCCTTCATTCCTTTCCAATGCCAGCACGACCGATGCATGCTTGTAAGTAAATACAAGTTAGCGTGGTTAGCAGTAACTCTTCGACCACCGGCTTGGGTGTTTGTAATGTGTTCAGAAATAATATTTACGAGTTGCAAGGATTTGTTTTTCTTTTTCCTTTCAGTAAATGCAGAGAATTATTAAGCTGCGCTCACGCTGCATGACACAAGCAAAAGCGTAATTCTAATAAAATTAAAAATAAGGTAAATAAAAAAGGATTCTGAAAATAATAATAAATTACTAGATCAGGAGATCGTGGCGGCCATTTGATGTTTCCCGTTCCAGTAATAAGACGGCTTTTATTGCAGACTAGATCGCAACGTGTTCGCAGCTAAACATTGAATGTAAAATCTGGTCGGGAGAAGTGGGAAGATCGGAGAAAGCCGTTGTGATGTCGATTGTTGCCGAGATTGGTGACGGACGGTGTTGGGTGGCACGTTGCCACGTATTACTTGTATATGTATAAATCGCACATAAACATTGAATCCCTATACCTAATGAAAATTGACACATACGGTATATACTCAAAATCGAATATTGATTGGTTCTAGAAACGAGAGATGGTGCAACGGAAATATAATTAAAACTACTGTAAAACTATTGCAACTTTTATTACTCCTGATTGTAATTAAATACAGAAAATATTATACTTTTGAATACCAGAAATGAACGCCGGAATGGAAACCTCACTACAAAAAGTATGGTGGGGAAAATTAATGTCTATAAATTAGCGACCGTGAAAACCTAGCAACAAAAAAAGTCAAATATGAAATAAATATAAAATGCACAGTATAAATGCACAGTAAAAATATTGATAATGAACAAATTGAAAGTAAATATCGCATTAAAAGATGCATATTATGAGGATGCAATTAGAACTAACTAACATACCACAAATGGCATACTCTGGTCAAAACAATTTTAATCATTAGAAACGATTAAAATTTGACTAAGACGCACAAGAAAACCATCAAAAATAAACATAAGACATCAACAAATTTCTATTATTAGAGGTCAACAAACAACGCCACTAATTTACGAAAATAATTAAAATATAATAATATCGAAATAAATCTAACCACTTCCACACTAACATACAACATCGTTCAAAAGAAAATGAATACAAAATAATTCATATTAAATTATAAAAAATCAACGTAATGAGATTCATAACGCAAACATTTAGAATGTTAAACGGACAATATACGGGGCCTTATTTTTGGACCGTAACAACGTAAGATGTTACTGTAAAATTATGCAAAGAAAAAATGTGTTTATATCTAATATAACAAAATTGTTAGAAAAGCAGTTATATATATACAATTGAGCCATTAATAAATTGTAATGAATTCCAGACATATTTGCGCTCCTGTTATATATAGTGGGTATATCTAACAAATATCGAAGATATTATAGTACTCTCTTTTCAATGTCATCAACCATTTTTAATTACCAAAATCTACAGTCTGTTAGTTGAAATAATGACAAAATTACCTTGTGCTATTAGAAGAAAAGTATATTAAATAAACTTACATACTCACAATGTAGACGGAGCTGGGGATAATATTTACCTCATAAAGTATCATCAAATTATTCACCCAGCAATCACCTTGCACTAATATCGAATAATCTGTTAAATCGTTACTCATATTTACATACGTCTCGATGACCCTAGAATCTAAATTAGCGCATCTGTCCAATATGTCTTTATCTTCATTGGCATCCAGTTTTTCGATAAAGGCTTTAATTGAATTGGACATCATATTCGGTAAGAAGTGAACCAAAATGTTCGGCGTGTGTTTGCAGAATTCCTCGTATAATTCTCTTCTTTGATCTTTCAGGGCGAAAGAAGCGGCATGAAATTTGGCTAGAGTTTGTAAGGCCAATTTTAAATGTTCGTCATTCATATAGGTGAATCTATCGAATAAAGTGAATCCTTTCTTTCTCAGGTTTTCCAATGCCAAAATCTCAGACCCCTTCGTCTCATTGAAACCGTAACATACCGGTACTTGTTGGAAGCCGTCTTTGACACCTTTACTCTCCAAAAACTCTTTGTATGCTGGGTATATCGTCTTATAAAAATATATTTCAACAGCGTATATAGCATCGGCGAAAATGCTATTTTTATCGGTAGTGCTCAATGAGCATTTTAAAAATAAATTTAAGGAAGTTTCATTGTCGCTAATATCTACTGCGTAAGTTCTCGTGGTATATCCATCTCCTGCTTGCGATCCTGCGTAATATTTCGGGTTACATGTACTTTTGAAATTATTTTTCACTATAATGTCACTAACAAGTTGTTTAACTTCTTCACGGACATCAGTAATTTCTACTTGTGATGACATGTTTTTTCAAATAAATTGTTTAAAAAAACAAATGTTTGGCTTTATATATTTTAGATAATAGTTATCTCGTATAACTGTATTTATCTCATGACTACATATGAAATGATTCAACACTTCAAATATTTTATACACTAGAAACATGATAAGAATTTGTTGGATTACGATTATATATACACCCTGTCCAGTTTAAAATGCAGTACATGGGGATATTGGAAACCGTTGGAGATACAACGTCGGTTAAATGGGAGAAAAGTTGCGTATTCATTTGTCCATGAATAATCCGACATCAGATTTTGAAATTTTTGTTTCATTGGGCAGATACAGGGCGAAAAAGAAAAAAATGCATTTTTGAAAATCTTCCATATTTTGTTTCCTAGAAGAGATAAATTTACAAAAGTTGTAAGCTAGGGATAACAAGTTATGAGGATTTTAAAAATTATTAAAAAAAAATCAAGGTCTACTAGATTTTGCGTGACAATAATCAACTTTTGTTTTTCTTATGGCAGCCATATTTGATTTTGACATTTTTAATATCTTCAAAAAAAATGCTATTCAATGATGTATAACATGTTCATGTTCAAGATAGTAAAAACATGCAAAATAGAGAAAGTAAGATTTTGACATAGTAGGCCGTGATAATAAATGTGACATTTGTATTAAACAACTCTAAAAGCTGTGAAGTTTATTCTGAACTGTCAGTAATCTTATTGCTAATCTCATTGTATTGTTATAAGTATCTGTACTGTGCAAACCTAAGATGGATCGTTTTACAAATAGTGACAAATATCAAATGTTGGAGTGTTTCATTTTGTGTGGAAGAAATGATGAATTGGCTGCAGAAATGTATTTCGATAGATACCCTGAAAGGCGGCAGCCAGAAAAAAAGCATTTTTCGCCGATTGCGTGATAATTTGATAATGCATGGAAGTTTTGTCAAACCCAAAAAAAGGCAAAACAATGAAAATAATGAAAATATTGTTCTTCAAGCAGTAGTTAAAAATCCCCGTACGTCTTTACGGGTAATTGAAAATACACTTGGCGTCGCAAGGTCAACAGCTGGTACCATTTTAAAGCGTGCCAAATTCAAACCTTATCGTGAAAGAGCCAGTCAAGGGCTTCAAAATGGTGACGAAATACGGAGAGCACAATTCTGTCATTGGTTCATCGAAAAACATAATGAAAATCCAAACTTTTTTGCGAAAATTTTATGGTCTGATGAGAGTCGATTTACTAACTCTGAAATGTTTAATCGTAAAAATACTATCTTTTGGTCCGATGAAAATCCACACCTAGTTCGTGGCACAATTCCTTGTTGGTTACAAATTATTTAAATAATTAATATTACAATAACTGGATTGGTAACCGAGGACCAATAGGGTGGCCTGCTAGGTCCCCGGACCTCACACCTCTTGATTTTTTTGTATGGGGCTATCTGAAAAAGATGGTGTATTCGAGATCTTATGAAAATGTGGAAGAATTACGTCAAGCAGTTGAAGAAGCAGTGAATGGAATGACACCGAACATAGTTAGACAATCTTGTGAGGCAGTACTAACACGATGTAGATTGTGCTTACGAATGAACGGTGGCTTATTTGAACAGTTGTTACATTAATGATTCAGCTACCTAACCACCTTTATTTAATGAATACTAATAAATAAAATGTTAAAGATATTTTAACAGTACTTGGAGACTTGTTATTTTTTGTTTTTTTATCAGTATACACTTAAGATATCCACAGTTCCACGGCCTACTATGTTAAAATCTTACTTTCTCTATTTTTCATGTTTTTACTATCTTGAACATAAACATGTTATACATCATTGAATAGCATTTTTTTTGAAGATATTAAAAATGTCAAAATCCAATATGGCTGCCATAAGAAAAACAAAAGTTGATTATTGTCACGCAAAATCTAGTAGACCTAGATTTTTTTTTAATCATTTTTAAAATCCTCATGACTTGTTATCCCTAGCTTACAATTTTTGTAAATTTATCTCTTCTAGGAAACAAAATATGGTAGATTTTCAAAAATGCATTTTTTTCTTTTTCACCCTGTATCGGCCCAATGAAACAAAAATTTCAAAATCTGATGTCGGATTATTCATGGACAAATGAATACGCAACTTTTCTCCCATTTAACCGACGTTGTATCTCCAACGGTTTCCAATCTCCCCATGTACTGCATTTTAAACTGGACACCCGGTATATACCGGGTGTATTATGAAAAACCTTTGGTGCTGTAACTTCCTTATATTTTATCTGATTTTAATGAATGATATGTCAAATTAAATCGTTTTTAAAACACTGTAACCAGTTATTAAAAAAAAAATTTTTGACATTTCGTTTTTGACAGACAGTAGTTAACTTTTTTTTTTAAATTGTACTACATAGTTTTTTTTACGTATTCTAATAAAGATTTATTTCCTGAAGACACCTCAATTAAATTGAGTGACAAATTTATTGTTATTAAAAAAAAAACTACGAAATTTGCAGAAATCAAGCTATCATAGCTTTTAATGAATCAAATGTTCGAAATTGACCCCATTTTGTTCCAGACACATTTGACACCTTCTATTAACTCCAACTGCTGCGTTTAATATAAGATTTGGTGGTATTTCATGACATACTTGTACTATCCTTCTTACTAAATCATCTCTGGTATCAGGTGGAGTCAAATAGACATGATCTTCAATGTAAGACCACAGAAAAAAATCCAGTGGATTCAGATCTGGCGATCTAGCAGGCCATCTAATAGGTCCGTAAGTGCCCATCCATCTGACGCCAAAATAATTATTTAGAAAATCAGTATTCATTCGTGCATTATGGGGGTGTGGCACCGTTCTGTTGGAACACTACCCTGTTTAACTCAGCAAGCGGCAACTCATCCAAATAATCGCCTATTTCATTGCGTAACAAATTATTATATTTTTCTTGGTTTAGATTACCCTCAACAAAAAAAGGCCCTATTAGTCTATCGCCTAAAATGCCACACCATGCACTGAACCAATTTTGAAAATTGTGTTGCACCACAACATGGTTATTTTTACTGCTCAATGATCAATGGCGATGATTATTTCTGTTGAATACACCATTTTTCCCAAAAGTGCATTCATCTGACCACAACACACGACGGAGTGTTTTCACAATTTTATTTATTTTAATAAAAACACTTACAAAGTAAATCTCACAATTGTTATTTAACGAGAGATGTTGATTATCTTACTGTCTGTAACGAAGTCTGTAAAGAAACTGATGAACGTACTGATGAAACACTGAAAACATTGATTTATAATACTTTATGGCTATATAGTATTGAATGTAAGTGATTTTAAATGGTACACACATTTGCTGGTAATAAAATAAAATAGAGTATTTAAAATTCATTTAAGAAATCTCTGTGTTCGGAAAAGCCAGAATAAATTGAACTAAAAAAAAAAAAAACCTGCAATTTCTCGTTTTTTTTTTCATACAAGGGTATCGTTGTTTACAGTTTCATATTCAAAAAAAAAAAAATATATTTGAATAAGTAAAAAAAAATAATATAGTACAATTTAAAAAAACACAGTTTGCTGCTGTCTGTCAAAAACAAAGTGTAAAAAAAAAATTCAAAGCGGATCACGTTACAGTGTTTTTAAAACGATTTAGTTCGACGTATAATTTATTACATTCGGATAAAAAATAAAAAAGTTACAGCACGAAAGGTTTTTCATAATACACCCGGTATATATATATATACCGGGCTCTTTTTTTATCATTACACATAGCATTTTCCCTATGTGTAATGATAAAAAAAAATTGTCAATGCATTAGCGACATAGTCACTGTATAGTAGACAACCAGTTATATACCAATGAAGAATTTACGTATAGCAACCTTAATTTTTAAATCAGGTTGCCATGACGGGAAAAACATTTTTTATGTCTAATATTTCTGAATTTTTATTCAAACATAAGTCATAAATTAAATACATTTTATTAAAAAATAGATAATTTATTTATAAATCATGGATAAATACAACAGAAATGAAAAGGTGGCAATAGTAATGTGGTACCAGAAAAATAATAGTTTAAGGCAAGTTAGAGACATATTTCCCGTCAATTATCCAGACAGGCCTATACCTTGTGCAAAAACAATTCTGAACTTTTTTAAAAAATTTCAAGAAGATGGTTAAATTGTGTTCTAAATTCTCACAAAAAAAGAAATAGAACCAATCATGTTCGAACAGAAGACATGAAATTAAATAGGTATCCTGTGTTACGTAGAGGAACGGTCTGTAGGATCGCTTTTAGATGTAGCTAAACATTTTGGAGTATCGTACAGTTCGGTATACAAAACTCTGAAAGAATTTAAATATAGGCCATACAAAATATCAAATCATCAAGAGCCTTTCGAAGAGGATAAGATAAAACGAACTGAGTTTTGTGAAATAATGTTTAACATGTTAAATGAAAACCAAGAAATTTTAAATAAAATAATTTTTACTGATGAGGCTACATTTACCGTAAACGGTGAAGTCAACTCTCAGACCTTTCGGTTTGTACCCTACATTTATCCATGAAAAATTATTAAATTTCCTATCCATTAATCCATTAATCCATTAGGTACTGGTCCCGTACAAATCCTCACGCGCAAAACCTGACCCGAACACAGTACCCTCAAAAAGTTAATGTTTGGATTGGAATAATAAGCGATAGACTTATTGGACCATTTTTTTATTGACGGTAACCTCACTGCAGTGAAATATTTGAATTTGTTAAGAGACCATATCATTCCATCAATTTAGATGATGAATGTTGATTAACCCTGGTTCCAAATGGATGGGGCCCCGCCACATTCTACTAACGCTATTAGGAATTTTTTAAATAACTTATTTCAAAGACGGTGGATTGGTAGATTTGGTCCCATACTATGGCCTCCAATATCCGCTGATTTATCTCCAAATGACTATTTTCTTTGGGGTTACCTAAAAAGTAAAATTTACAACAATTTACAAATACGCAACTTGAATGAACTAAAAGAGCGTATACGTACTGCATGTAATGGAATAAGGCCAGAATTTATTAGAAATACACTTCGTTGCTTTCAAGATCGCCTTGCTTATTGCCTTGAAAGACAAAGTGGACATTTCGAGAACTTGTTATGATGTTAGACTTCACATTTAAGTTCGTTTAATTGTTATAATAAACTAATTATTTTGTTCCAAGTGATATTCTGCATTTTCTTTATTAAAAACATAACCTAATTCTTATAAGCTTTATTTTGCTCTGTAACGCCCAGTGTTACCAGTACAAGTATTATTGCCGAATCAAATACTTTCGCGCTAAATTTTAACAGTTTCGTAATAAATGTAAAAGGTTTTATGTACGCTGCAAAGTTTAATTTTTCCTTACAAATAATTTATGGTAGAAGTAAGAGAAACGGATCTCCAGAATATTATTTTATTTGTATCGACGTTACGGGGCCAGTGGGAAATGGCGAGAAATCCTTAATGTAGCAATTATGATGTTGACGACGTGATATTATTTCGAATTTTAAAAATGTAAGAAAAATTGTACAAAATTAGTTATTTACGATATATTTGTTAAAAGTGCTATTTTATTTTGCGAAGAAGATTTGCGACACGAGGGTGATTAGGAACTGGAGCAATTTAAAATAAGTAAAATAAAATAACATTTTAACACGTGTATCGTACAGTGTTTCTGCTACAAACTCAATTTTTATTTTAAAATTTTAATAAAAAGTTTAACGAAAATTGACTGATAAAAATCTTATGACAGCTCCTGCTTGTCAAAATACGAGTGTATAACTGGTTGTCTACTATACAGTGACTATATCGCTAATGCATTGACAATTTCTTTTTTATCATTACACATAGGGAAAATGCTATGTGTAATGATAAAAAAGAGCCCGGTATATATATGTATTGAAAAAATGAATATCTTCTTGGTAGTAGTGGCAAAATGATGAGCAAAAGTAATAACAATATGACAACTGGTTGTCATTTAGAAAACATTGACAAATATAGAATGTAAATCAAATATGTATGAATGAATGTAAAAAATAATCATAGGACAATCGGTATTACTTATGCAGTTCCATCAAAAAGTTTAGGTCTACCATAAACTGTTCAATTAATGTTTTATATAAATAATAACGACGCAACTATGTAATTAAAAGAATTACGAGTAGCGCTGTTGATATTATGACAAAATAGAATGTAAAATCAGTCAGTTTGGCAAAGAATTGTAATATGTTTTATATATATATACCGGGGTCCTTGCAAATCAATAATCTATTATCGATCTAATTAATATAGGTAGCGAAAATTTTTATTTCAAAAGCATTTAATAGAATTTAAAAATATTTATTTCTACAGAGTGTTCAAAAACGACAAACCGAAACTTATATTTTGTTAAATAAACCGATGTGAATTTCCATTTCCCATTTATGATAAACCTTTAAAATATAAATAAATACACTTTTATCGGCCGATTTTGTGATTTTTTAATATATCATTCCACTACTTGAATGTATCGCTTGTTCTGACATTTCAATTAGAATTACACATCATTCGTTGAATTTCAAAATTCAATCTTAGTGAAACAACATGAAATTTAGCATAAGTTAGTAAAACACTCATATTTGTCTTACAAAATTCTCCTAAAAATTCAAGTATGTATTGTAATATTACTTAAAACCTCAATACTTATTTTAAATTCTTTTAAGGATATGTAAATTGTAAATAAAGAAATGTGAGTCAGTTAGAAAACCAAGATGAATCTTTGGCAAATGACTAATCTCGTCACACAACAATACTAACTATATCTAAGATATATACACAATTCTATTTTATATCTTTGAAACTCTTATACGCGGGGTCATTATACCGTGCGTCATGGTAGAACATTTTTAGTAATTGTAATGATTTAGTTTAAGATTTAATGAGAAAGTATTTATCATCAAATTGGAATAAAAGTATATACACTTGGTGTATGAAACATTTATCAGATATAAGTATTAGGTTAATTAAATGTTTTGTTTTATTTTGTAGAATATTTTACTGTCTACAAAAATATTTTTAAACAATTTGAATATGGATGAGTTTGAAGTTTTATATGAAGAATTAAGGTGATTAAGTGCTATTTATTTTTGTTTTATTGTATATTTTGTGTTACATAATTTTCTTATGTGGTGTTTTATACTGGAGTTGTAGAACGAGGTTAGTAATTTTTCTTTATATATGTAAATATATTCTTTATTTATTTTATACTTTATTGTGCTTGTGTATTGAAATTTTGATGTGTTGGGTCATCAGTCAGGGATGTGTGCCATGAATTAAGTAGGTGATTAATTCCTGGCATGGAGCCTTGATTAATCCTAAAAGCACGAATTAGTTTCTGGTGGTACTGTTTCGGGAGCGAGCAAAGGCACTGATCAGAACCAATCAGGACTGAGTCAATATTTCTAAATACACAGAGGCATTTGATTTGAACTTTAAAGACATATATGCATTAAGGGATGAACACGTTGTTGTGTATATTAGGGGTGTGTTCAACGAGTTGAAAGACATACTCGTGGGATGGAACCCTGGGGTACCTACTCATGTGAATCTGTCATTTGGTAATACTGTTCGGAAGCGTGCAAAGGCACTGAGCAGAATAAAATCAGGACAGAGCCATTACCTTAGTGTTCATATACTTGAAACCGATAAGTGATATAATTTTATTATTTATTTATAATCCAGTATAACTCATAACATATAATAAAAAAAATTTTTTGATATGTTGATTCTTTTACAATTAAATAGAAATAAATTAAGATATGATAAATGTTTAGTAGAATATTTTCTGATAGTTTTTTGTTATATATTATTTTTAATATAATTGTCATCTTTATCATATTATGTTATCATAACATGCAAAGATTTAATTTAACGTTTACGATATGGTTAATTATAAATATATTGGTTTTACTTGTAAATTAGTAATTTAATAAAGTATATTATAAGGTTTCTTTTGTATTTTTATTTATTTTATCTGACCTGGAGACAACTTGGGAGCATTCGTATTGGAGAAGGAACATTGTTATTATTTTCTGCCCCTGAGTAAAAACTTCTTTAATAAATTTAAAAAAACTGAGCTAGTGATGTGTGAAATTGCCAAACCTACTGTTTTGCAGAAAATTATAAGACTTTGGTCTAGCATAAGGCCTAGAACTAAAGTATATGCTTGATTCTGCTCTTATTTATTATTAAATTAATTAATGTATTTTTATGCAATCATTAATTTGCAAGAGTCACAGCAATATGCACACTGTTCTTGTAAATTACGCAGGCGAGTCAGCAAAATAATTCATAAGCCGGGAATTTACCCAGTTCACTGAATTGAATGTGTTATTGTTTACTCTTTGGAACTTTAATAATAAAATTTTGGTTGTTCGTATAAACGAGCTGTTCACTGAATAGAGTATTCACTCTACCGAGCGGCTACTGTAATTTCAAAATATGCAATAATATTGGGTACGTTCCATTTAAAATGCGAAATGTATTTTCTTTACTTGAATTTTTTGATGTTCAATTGTTTTTCCGTGGCACATTATTAAAAATTAACCTAATAATTTTCTTATGTCATTTTTAATCATTCGCACAATAGCTGATATATTTGCTGTGACACATAAAATCCAGCACACTGTATTTGTCTATATAGGATTAAATAAAACAAAAACAAAATGTGCTCATAAAATTTATAAAAATATTAAAATAAAATACCCATTCTTCTCCTCGTGACATCAAAAGTATGCTAGGTATAATCACATCTACTACAGATGGTTAAAAGTTTATACATTTCATCTTTGAAATTTTGCACAGATATAAATGTTATTATTGTTTTAATAATAAACTAGCCAAATACAATTAGATAATTCCAATATCGATCATATGCCGAGTAATATATTTTGTTCTAATAAAATATTCCTTTTCAGCATCTTCTCCGTCACCAAGCATTGTTTTTATTGCGCTCAAACAACGACCAAGTGCATATACACCGTAATCTATCCATTCTTTTTCGAAAACGCTTTTCGGATACACAATCTGCGGCTCACTGCCCAGCCTTTTTATCCCTTCACTCAATTCTGTGTAATACACCTGCATATAATACTTATAATTTTCCACAATTTCTTTAGATGCCACCAAATAAAATAGTCTTTCGACATCGTGAACAGGCGATCCGCGAATTATGCATTGCCAGTCGATCAGCATCACATCTTTTGGGTGTTCCCTGTCATCATTCTGGAAAATATGATAAATATGTATCAAATTCATAATTACGTTATCATAAACATGGATTAACGAAAAAATCATAAATATTAAACTGATAAGTAACGATCAGGCAAATTATAAATTAAGCGAGATTTATAAATGATATATTTGAGTTACACTTGTGTAACAACTTAAAATATTATTTGGAATTTTATAGGGTAAAATATTCTAAATTATAACTGAATAAATAAAATACGTAAACTTGGTTTCAAAAATTATTTAATAATATCACTACAATATCGTTTCGCCAAACTTTGGCTTCATCAGGTGATCAGTTACTCATCACCTGATGAAGCCAAAGTTTGGCGAAACTATATTGTAGTGATATTATTAAATAATTTTTGAAACCAAGTTTACGTATTTTATTTATTCAGTTAAATATGGAGTTTCAACATGTATCAACCTCATCAATTAACTATTCTAAATTATATGTTAAATTAGTTAGAATTTATCTCACTATACATATTTCTGTTTTAGACAGCCATATTCTTTAGGCAATGTTTGCCATGTTATCCTAATAGTCTATGAGGCTGATCTGTTACATATCGTGTATAGCGTCCTCCCTAAATGTTGATTTTGCTGAAGTCCTCCTCAATCCTTGGACGATTGAGGAGAAGCTAAAACTAAGTCGCACATCAGTCGTATAATAATGATTCATAGCTGATGCTGATGATGCTTCAGATGATTGTCGGGACACATTTAGCCATCGGTTATTGTTATTAACATTTATGACTCTATTGACTATGTTAATAGCTTTATTCACATATATACAATTTGTGTATGTTATCAGCAATATGAATTGATTTATATTTAGTTCTTTAAACAAATAGTTGTAATACTAAAACTTTTTTATGGAATAATATTAATGTATAAATAAAGATCTACTTTTTAAATTGAACAGCCTATATTTAAGTTCAAATATTAGATATCGCGTTAAAATAGAAAGATTTTTAGTAAAAGTAATTATTTGTAAAAGTTAATAGTTTTCTAGTTATGTGTGATTAAATTTAAAAAGTAACATTTACAGCTGTCCTTTTAATTGCCTATAATTGAAGAGTGCTATGAAAGTACACAAAATAATTTGGTATGACATATACACAAGGTGTGCCAAGTGATTCTTATATGCAGAACCTGTTCTATTTTATACTCCCGGTGTTGCATAATGAAGAAACTTTAAACACAAGAAAACTTATTTATTTTGATGGGACGTCCAATATTCATTTACATACTTTTGTAAAGTATGTCCTATACCTATCTTCGATACTTCATTTCAGTTATTGACTTCTATTAATATTACTTGTTACTACTGTCGTTATTGTTGCTCCTACGTTATTTGTTCTTAAAAAAAAATATCTATTTTAACCGATACAAATTATCTTTGACTGCTCAATCATATTAAGTGCACTTGAGCATAGTTTTTGTTAATTTTAATGTAAACTTCTTTGTAATAGTCAATAAAATACTTAACTTTCAAAATCACATTGAGTATAAGGTAATGAAAAAATTGTAAATACATATAAAATTAGGTGGAAATGATATATATGAGTATTAAAGAAACAAAGTCATAAATTACTAGATTTAACAAAATCATATTAAATGTTCAAAGATATGGTACTTCCTTTGCGTAGATGGATCGATTCTTTGTAAAAGCTGTTACTCATATCTTTGAAAAGCTTCATAGATATTTCTCGGCAAATATTTCTATTCTTGTCTTTATATTCCGCCTTCTTATTGGATTTTCATCGTAACCCTTATCCTTAATATATCTTCATTACAATAAATCTAACGGGGTAACATCACGTCATGTTGGCGACCGTTCTACGAAACTACTTTGTCAATTCATCTGTCAGAGTAAACAACGTTTAAAAATTGACGGTCATCGTTATGGTAATGCGCTAATGCTCCATCATGCAAAAACCGCTTTACCTGGAACAGGAAGTTATAATTACCGTTGAATTGCTTATTATTTGTATTGCAAAAACGAATTCTGTTTTCAACCCTCCAAGTTTTCATTCCTGATAACATTTTATGCGATGTGGATGAAATTTATGTTTCTGCTGTAGCACTAAAATGGCGACTTTGTATGACATGAAGAAAACTCTGCGAATTATACTGTACTTTTCCGATTGCATTATAAGTTTTTCATAAATTCGTGACATAAATCTGTTCGGGTAACCCATCATTAAATACGTGAAGCAAGAAAAGAATTTTTCTGCGTTTCACCCATGATTTAGACCATGTCAGTTAACTGCTCCTTTTGGCATGTTCATTATTATTGAGATAAACTATAAATATGATGTAACAATAAAAAGCAAGACCTACTAAAAATAACACGAACAATAAAGAAAAAATGAGGTGTGGCCACCACACGACTTTCTTATACGTATGAAAGTGTTACTTCCGGTCCGAATTTTGAAATTTCATTTATACAAAAAATATTCCATATCCAACTCTAAATACTTTTGTACTGTTCATAAATATATATAGAATGCATAATTTACGACATATTTTCAAAAAATCGTTATTCAGTAAGAGTAAAAGTGTTACTTCCGGTTCGAAATTTAAAATTTTTTTATACAAAAGATATTTAAAAGTACGTTCTAAATACTTTTATACTCGTAATGTACCTGCCTAGAAAGCATGACTTGCGAGATATTCGCAAAAAACTGATTTTCGATAAGGGTAAAAGACCTACTTCCGGTAGGAATTTCGAAAAACTTTATTAACACAGTTTTTCTTAAATTTAATTTTGAGTATATTTGAATTCTTTATAAATTAGTTTAAACTTAGTAATTGACGAAATATTTGCAAATTTCGATTTTTTCACTGAAGTAAACTACTACTTCCGGTCTGCCGGTTTTGCTCAAAATCTAATCAGTTCTCAAGAGGGAGGTTATATTCGTAAATACAAAATTTGGAATTGATATCTGTAGCGGTTTGACCGCTATCGTGGTCAGAGAGAGAGAGAGAGAGAGAGAGAGAGAGAGAGAGACATTTTTTTGGTATCAGGGGACCTCAAAACGTGGACATCTGCATAAATCTCGAGGTCGAAAATTTTCGTCATCACAATACTTCCTTATACTACGTATAAGAAAGTAAAACAATAATAATAAAACGTATAGAAATCAGTAATAATACTTTGCAGGCACATTTTCAGAAGCGTCATGTATAATCTTATCCATGATTTTCTAAAAGATCATATAGATATGTATAGGACATATTTAACAAAAAAATGGCTATTGAAGAACTTGTTATGATTCTGTAAAAAAACTTGGGTGTTCTATTGAAACACCCAGTATATATTAGAACAAGTTTTGCATATAAGTATCACTTGGCACACCTTGTGTGTACACCATACCAAATTATTTCATGTTTTTTCATGACGCTCTTGAAGCATAGGCAATTTAAAAGAAGTATGTAAATGTCACTTTTCGACTTTAATCATTAATGACTCGAAAACTAACTCTAGCCATTAATTATCTTAATTGAAAATATTTCTACTTTAACGTGAAATGCAAATGAAATTGAATTTATATACAGGGTATTTTATGTCACTAATTTTTTAATCATTCCGTATATGTGTATAAGTTTTTAAATGAGAAGCAACAGCAGCCCTATCATCTACAGTGCCCGAATTTTTATTACATTAAACATCAAAGAATAAACTTACTTTGTCAGATCGATGATTCACAGTCTATATAAACACTGTTTATAAACACTATCACATTGATGATTAATGAAATCAATATGTATATACAGGGTGAGTCATCTCCGCGGGTAAGGCCGATTATGCTTTTACGAGTAAAGATATTTGAAAGCGGTATTTTTCTTGTGATAGCTACTTATTGGGAGCACCTTCTAAAAATATTTTGTATTATACAGAGTGTTCCATAACTTGGTGGCTGACCAGAGTTATAGTTTTTTAAATGGAACACCCTATATATTATTACATTTTTGTATTCCCCGTATAAGTTTTAGTCAAAAAGTAATAAGATAGTATAGACCTAAAGTCTAAAGTTTTCGAGTTACTTCGATTTTTCTGAAAAATGCATTTTTTGTATAAAATTGTATTTCTCGAAAATGACGTAGGTATTAGATGGTCACAATTTTTGTAGTATTGTTCATAATAAGATGTTTTAATAGAAGCATATATTTTTTACCGTTACTAATTGCATGTGTAAAATACTGGACTAAATTACATAAAATGTTTTTGTATAAATGTCAATTTTTTCAAATGGAACATCCTGTATATTAGATCATTTTTGAATTACTTATTTAATTTCACATCAAAAACATGCAAGACGTTAATACTTTAAAAGTGACTATTACAGAGCTTATTGTCATTTTTTTGATATAATTTTGCCAACTTCGTGTTTTTTATTTTAATACGGTATAGTGCGCCATGATATTTGTTGCAACATTGATAATTGACTGGATGCCATTTAATAAGTTTTTACTCAGTTGACAAGCATGATTTATAATGAATTTTTCTAAAATTTAGCTTAGAGATATGATTTTTATACGTATTGGGGGAATTACAAAAAAAAATTTTACTAGCCTAAGATTTTGAGTTGTTTATAAAACTGCATTCCAAATATGTATAATATTACTATTCTCTTTTCTTTTACTTTTATAATTTTGGTAAGTGTCTCATTTCCATATCTACATATCTATACAAAAATTGCAAATATTTTACTTACAATACACTCTATACCAACCAATATATTTCATAAAGTATGTAGAATATGGTACAATAAGGAAATTTTAAAACAAAACCTTAATTATAGTACGTGCAGAAACAGGAATTAGGAGGCTATATGAATGGTAATTAATGAAAAAGAAACTACAAAATAACAAATAATAAATATAAATATAAATAAAATAAGCAAAAATCATTTAAAATGTATTCAATTGACTTTCCATTCACTTCTAAACATTTTTCCTTGAAAATGGATAGGTCGTCAATATCACTGGCCTGCTCCGTATCCCGATATCACAAAATTAGCTTTTTTTGGGACACGTAAAAGAGCAACTATACAGAACACCTGTAGCAACAAAAAAAAAAGTGTGGGAACATTATCGAGAAATATTTAGAAATATAATTCCTCAAGTTCTTCTTATTGGCGATATATCATTTCATAAGCGTATTGAAAAATGTTTAGAAGTGAATGGAAACTTAGGTGAATACTTGTTGAAATAATCTTTGTTTCTTTTAGTATACGTATTTATTGTTATTTTGTAGTTTCTTTTTCACTAATTGCCGTTGATATAACTTCCTAATTCCTGTTTCTGCACTTACTATAATTAAGGCATTAATTTGTTTTGTTTTAAAATTTGTAGAATGCGTACTTTGCAAGATATTCGAAAAAAAGTGCTGCTGCCTAAGACTAAAAGTGTTACTTCCGGTCCGAATTTTGAAATTTCATGTATACAAAAAATATTGCAAATCCAGTTCTAAATACTTTTGTACTCTTGATAAATATATGTAGAATTCATAATTTACGACATATTTGCAAAAAAATCGCTATTTGGTAAAAATAAAAGTGGTACCTACTTCCGGTCCGAATTTTGAAAAAAAAATTTATACTCGTATCGTACCTGTCTAAAAAGCATGACTTGCGAAATATTCGCAAAAAACTGATTTTTGATAGGAGTAAATGACCTACTTCCGGTATTTATGAATTCTTTATAAATGTGTTTAAACTTAGTAGTTAACGAAATATTTGCAAAATTAGATTTTTTCACTGAAGTAAACTACAACTTCCGGTCTACCGATTTTACTGAAAAACTAATCGGATCTTAAGAGGGAGATTATACACGCAAATACAAAATTTGGAATTGATATCTACAGCGGTTTGATCGCTATCGTGGTCACACACACAGATAGACAGGCAGACAGACACACATAGCCAGACACACAGTCATTTTTTAAAAACCACTTTTTTGGTATCAGGGGACCTCAAACCACACAATACTTCCTTATACTACGTATAAGAAAGTAAAAGCATGAAGTTGGCAAAATTATATCAAAAAATGACAATAGTTCTGTAATAGTCACTTTTAAAGTATTAACGTCTTACATTTTTTTGATGTGAAATTAAATAAGCAATTCAAATTGAATTATTATATAGGGTATTCCATTTAAAAAAAATTGACTTTTATACAAAAACATGTCACGTAATTTAGTCCACTTTTCTACACATGCAATTAGCAACTGAAAAAAATGCTTCTATTAAGACCTCTTATTATGAATAATACTACAAAAAATTGTGTCCATTTAATACGTCGTTTACGAGAAATATAATTTTATACAAACATTGTATTTTTCAGAAAAATGGGAATAAGTCGAACATTTTAGACTTTAGGCCTATACTATCTTATTACTTTTTGACTAAAACTTATACAGGGAATACAAAAATGTAATAATATATAGGGTTTTCTATTTAAAAAAGTATAACTATGGTCAGCCACCAAGTTATGGAACACTCTGTATAATACAAAATATTTTTAGAAGGTGCTCCTAATGGACACAAAAAAAAACCGCTTTGGAAGACTTTTACTCGTAAAGGCACAATCGGCCTTACCCGCGAAGATGACTCACCCTGTATATATGAACTGTATGTTTTCAATACTACGACAATGCCACATATGACGTTAGATTAGACAGGTATGATTTATTATCTTATTATATTTTCTATAAATAAGATGATAATTTTATTTGTATATCGTTCGAATGTTTGATTGCATTATTGATTCAATAATTTCGAACATATCTAACAGTGTCAGTTTAGTTATCGATGAATCATACAAGAATGTTAATCATAGTATCTATCATCGAAGTAGTCCTTCTTGGAACGTCTGGTAGATCTTGTACCACATCATTTTTCAAAATAATATCGGTAGTGGTTAGTTTACCTATTACATATTATCGAATACTTATCAAGGAAATTAATAACAAAATAAAGAACACACAAAACATATAAATACAGACACATATAAATTAATAGAAGAATAAATATTTAAAAAATTAAAATAAGTATAATATGTATTGTTATTAGAAACGGATCAATAGCAGATAATAAATATGTCACCAACCAAACACTTAGAATTCATCAATACGTGTAGTTAGTAATTATAATTTTAAAAGGAGAAATAATTTAATTCATGGCTGAATCTCCAATGTATTTAGTAAAAAGTTGTGAGCTTCTTGTCCAGCGCTAACACAATCAAATACGACAAATTTTTTAATAATATAATAAGAAATAAATACAATTACTATAGAAAATGTATTCCAGGGCTCTTTCTGGCAAATATTTTGTATCTCTACTTCTTATCAGGTATAGGAACTTCACGTATCAAAACACATTTACCTCATATTGCAGCATCATATTTTTAATCCAGCTGTCACCTTTCACCAATATTGAATATTCCGTTAGGCGATCGGCATTCTTGACCTGGTCGTAAACCTTAGACACTAATTTACCGCATCTGTCTAATATATCTTTGTCTTCGTTGGCGTCCAGTTTCCCTAAAAAATCTTCAGTCGCTACACAGATCTTTTCAGGTAGAGTATCCGCGTCGAAATACGGGCATCGTTCGCAAAACGCATCGTGCACTTGCTTGCGTTGATCTTTGATAGCGAAAGATACAGCGTGAAATTTAGCGAAGGACCTCAAAATTATTTTCAGGTGTTCATCATTCATGTATGTGGACATGTCGTATAGACTGAATCCTCTTGTTCTCAAGTTCTCCAAGGCGATAATTTCAGAACCTTTCGTATCGTCGATGCCGTAGCATATCGGTACGTTTCGAAAACCATCTTCAATACCTTTACTTCTCCAGAATTCCGTGTACGTTGAATATATCGTTTTGAAAAAGTAGATTTCATTATCGTACATTAAATAAACAAATGAGTTTTTGTCTTCGATATTTACGGCGCATTTTAAAGCTAAATTTATTGAAATGTCACCATCAGTAACATCAGCTGGGATAATTATTGTACCGGGTGATGCTTTGAAACCTTCCGAACCTGGGTAATATTTCACTTTACATGTTCTTCCTAAATTATATTGCGTTATAATGTTACAAATGAGTTGTTTAACTTCTGCACTAACATCATTGCTATCTTGATGTTTAAGTAGCATGTCGGGTTTAAACGTTTTATTAAAACAAACTGGTGGCAAAAAAAACGAAGTTTTATTATCTTATAGTATTATCTATTATTGCGATAGGATATTAAAACGGATAAATTTAATTTCAGATATTACGTATATTAAACTCAGTGTATGTGTGTATGCCTGATTAAGTAAAATTATATTTAATCTTTTAGGCTAGTTTGCGGAATCATTCACACACAAATACATTTGTTGAAATTTTATCTAATGTGAACCCCACACTGTGTTTCCGTAAATACAATTGTTTAACAATGTACTTTTAATTAATTACATTTATTATTGTAAATTATAAGATTATTCTTTTCCCTTCTTAATGATAATAATAACTATCTTTATTCAATTTTTATATATAATGTTTTGAATACGTCAGACAAGCAAAAAAGAATTATAGAAACATAATACACAAACTAGAACCTATCAGACCACAACTACAGTTCACGATTAAAAAACAATTACCGGCTGCCATTTCAGCAACAATTTTTCAACGAAGTCTTTTTTATATGAGTTGTGAATTATAAAATAAACTTCAATCCGAAATAAAACATGAAGGTTTAAAAGTTTAGTTGAGGAATCATTATTAACATTAAATTGCTACTCCTGTGAGGACTTCCTGAACATGTAATGGTTTGTGGCCTATATTTTTATAATTCTTATTTTAACGTTTTTACACATGTATGTTTTTTTGTTTACACATGTCACTGAAATAAGTAAATTATTATTATTATCTTTATGCATGGAAAACCTTGCCAGTTGTAAAAAGCTCAATTAATTGGTATGGTCTCTTCTTAAAAGTATTATTTGGTATTTTTTTAAATCATAAGTTTTAATTAAATGGGTAGAAATAAAATAAAACCCATGGATTAAATATGTGACTATAACAAACCCATATATTTAAAAATAAATAAATTGGGGAGATTAGTATTTACTATCAAATAAAAAAATAGAAATTGGTAGAAATGCGCAATACTTTTACTAGTCAGTGGTGGTAAGATACCTAGTCATCAGTTCTTTTCGTTTTACCGTATATAGCATATCGGTACGTTCTGACAAATGTTGAATACGTTATTAATGCATTATTTCTGGAGGATAAATGTCCTATACTCCATTCACTGAACATATATAGTAATCACGACCTGTTCACGACTGTTTCACGTGCACAGGTCAATTTACAATAGAGCACTTATATTAACAATAAAGTGTTATAAAATCTTTTGATTACATGTTTAAATTTTCGAGAACAACAACTTATTAGTTTATATAAAATACTGAACCGATTTAAATTTACAGAAAATGCATGTTTTGTCTTTCTAGATAACTCAAATACGTAAATCTCAAACATAACCTATATCAACAAAACATTCGTAAATTGCTTAAAATCCATCAGTGGATAAATATTAATTGACACATACACGAATGCGCATTTTGTAAGCAATTTAAGATAAATTTAATATGCATTTGTCAAATTCAATATCAGGCATTTTAACAAATAATACAAAACCAACATAAGTATTTAAAAATGAAGCAAATATATTAAAAACTTTATTCACATGTGTATATAATATAAATTATAAATTTAAATAGAGCATAGGTAGTTATTTTATTGTGAATTTATAAGGTATTTTATACGTGTATAAATAGAGTACATACATAGTAAACATATATAAATAAAATGCATACGCAATATACTTTATTTCTAAAAAATATATAGAAGAAAGAGCGAAAGAAACAATGAATGTAATCATATATATTACATTTTTCTGTGTTGACAATTAAAATTATTCTTGAATGTCACTGTCACATTCACTACTTTCAGATCTTTCCAAATTAATTATGAAATTCTCTTGTAAATTTTCAACAATTATGTCTAACTCCCACATATTCTTCTCTACCTCCTTAACATGTTTGATGGCATTCAACCAGTTCTCTTTTGTAAAATTGTTCAATGATGTTTGTAACAGCTCTTTAACTTCCTTTAATTTAAATGTAGTGTTTTCCTTGCAATTTCTCCTTTAACTTCGGCCCATATTAATTCAATCGGCTTCAATTCGCAATGACGTGGTGGTAGTCTTTCACATTTTTCCTTTAAAAAACTATTACGAGCTCTTTTTTTGAAAGAGAAGTTCATTTCTTTCAACAACTTCCACACTGTTGTACGTTTGAGGTTTGGCAAGTTCTCATCTTCATTTACTTTAAATAAAATCTTATTCACTGTTGGCACCCCATTTTTATAGAAAAATGAGTGTACTATACGTCTAATAATATTGCGCATATCATCATCAATATTATCCAGGACAGATCGTGCTCTTCTATACGTCTTTGGAGGTTTCGCATCTTGTGCATTGCGTTTTCGCAAAATATTAAAAACACTTGCAGAGCAGATACCTGCAGCTTCGGCTGTAAAGTCAACAATTCGTGTCTTAGAGTCAGTTGGGCATTCTTGTTGCCGTTTGGTAAATATATTCAGTACAGTCTCTTTTTCTAGCACTGTAAAATGCCTCTATACTCGTTTCTTCAGTTCTGGCTGCATTTTGCACAGTACTGTATAAACAGGTAAAAACAGTAACTTAAATTCAACATTTCTGGAAAGCTGAAACATAATTAACCTATAAACCATTTGCTTTGTTTACGATTTATAGATCTTACCTTCAATAAATCTTTAATCATTAATAGAGTCTTTAAAAATACTAAAAATAATAATAATTACAACTTAAACAAATATAAAAAGCGCAAACACAAGGAACAATACAAAATACTATATAGCAAAAGCAAAAAGTATACATATATAATAACATATATTTCAAAATAACAGGCAATGTTATTTATCCCTACTAGTACACTATATGCTCACTTGTTCTACATTAGCAAATACGTATTTTCATCCTTCTCTAAAATTGTGATTTTGCTACCTGGGTATAGTCACAATCATGTGACAAAATCACAGAAAGCAGATTATTTATATCGTGTGTTGTAGGATTTGTATGTAACTCTCAGTGCCAATAGAAAGGCAGTATTAAAAATCATGCGTTGATCACGCGTTTTTTGCTACTCTATACGTTGAGTGAATAGAGTATAGTCACGTTTGCAGATTTTCCCCAGTATATAACACACTAATACAGTTGTAACTCAAGGTAAGCGTCATATGCAAAAAGACTGGCCTGCTCATTTACTGGCATTGTTATTACTAGGCTTCGGATAAATATGCATTAAAAAGTACAAAATATGCATGCAAATATGCATCTAAAATATTAAAAATATGCATTTAAATATGCATTAAAAAATCTTTTATTAGATTTAAATAAAACATCTTTTAAAGGTTATATTGGTCTATTTACAATAAATTTACAGATTTTTACTATTACACTTCACTGTGACATGATGTAATAAATTGTGAAATATAAATTTCCGCCTATTATCACCTAAAATATTTTTAAATTCTGAAAAACATCGTTCCACGTCACATGATACAACAGGAACGAATGATAAATCCACTATGTCAGTGAGATTCAAATTACTGGGAGCAACAGCAGTTTTCTCATTTTGTAAACCCTTAGAAATGTTTTTCAAAATTTGATATCCAGTATTTTTATCTAAAACTGACGACATTTCTTTTGCAAAACTACAATTTTTTCATTTACTTGACCTATCAAAAACATTTTCAACAATTTGTATGCTGTTTTCTTAAGGAAGTCCCTTGGTTTGCAATTTCAAAATAGCCTCGGAAATACAAGTAAAATTTAATATAATGAAAATCACATCTTCGCGTAATTCTCTTTGTGTTAAAGCGTTTTGAGCATCCTCTATGCTTTTCGCTTCTTCAGGATCGAAATCGTTCATAATACGGGCAATAAGCTCAAAATGTTGAGCGTAATAGCTTGCAGCTTCAATCCAGGTGCCCCATCTTGTAAGAATCGGGGACGGCAGAAGTGGAATCACACCACCAGCAATTTCTTTGAACTTGGCAACGCGAGAAGGTGCTTTTAAAAACACTTTCTTGGTCGATTATATTAACAAATTTAGATTTTTTAAACGGAACGCACTAATTCGGCCACTCGATGTAAGCCATGCGCCACACAAGTAACGTGAGTCATTTTTGAATAAAGTATTTTCAAACCACTCATTGCTTTACACATGTATGGAACAGCATCCGTACACACAACAAGCACTTTTTCGTAGTAAATGCCTGTTGGCCACAAAAAATTTAGGGCATCATTGAAAAATGTGGCAATTGTTGTATGGTTCACTTTTTCCAACACTTTCATTGTTAACAGATACGATTTATTTCTTTCTTCTTCAGCTCCCAAAATACCAAAAACAAAATTTGCTATGCTTCTTTGTTCTACATCTGTTGTTTCATCTAAAGATACCCAAATATTTTTATCTTTAGCTTTTTCCCGCAGCTTTTGTATTGTGGCATTATATAATGGCAGAACATAGTTTTTTCGCAGTGTAGATTCGTCTGGAATATTTTGCTTGGTATGTTTTTCCAAAAAGGTTTTAAATGCTTCATTTTTTAATTTCGCCAAAGGTATGTCCCCAGAAATTAGAGCTTCACACAATTCCTCGTTAAATGGTGAACGACTGGGACCAGGTTTTAATATAGCTGGTACTAATTCTACTGGTTACTTCCTAAGCGTCGGTTCTTCTTTTTTGGTGCTTACTGGTTTGTAAATGCTGCGTCACCTGGCACTTTTTTGTTGCTGTTACACTCACTTCACAGTATTTTCAAAACAGCACACTTCCATCAGTTGTAAAATCGCGGAAGTCTTTGACAAATTGGTTTAAAATTGCGCTAACTGATCGTTTTTCTATCGGCATTTTAAACACTGGGATGTTCGCTTCTCAAAATCAAACAACAAAGTTATAGAATATTCCACTCCCTGCGGGTTGGGTACCTGATAATTATAATCGGTCATAAAAGCTGTTTGGGATTTACCAAATATATTTTCGAAGGATGGTGATGGTTCTATTAGATTTGTCTATGTAATGTAATTCGAGAATAATAGGACTTCTATAAAAAGGCAGCCGGACAGAAAAAGCATTTAATCATTCATTCGAGTCGGTTATGTAAATACGTGTGTACCAAATAAATACTCTTACATAAATATGTCACATAAATATTCTTAGATAAATTTGTACATAAATAGTATTTTATGTTACTGTGATTCAATAATTATAGTTTTATTGAATTTAGTTTATATATAGTTCGTTTGTTTCAAGAGTGTTCTTTAATTTCATTTTCAATTATATTTTTATTTGGTGTTTTAAATATAGACTTATAAAAATAAATAGTGAGTGAATTGTTTATTATTTTTCGGACCCATAAAAACCATTACATATGTTTTAAAAAAATGTTAACTGGGAAATATGCAGATAAAACTGAAAATAACTAAAATATGCACTTCAACTCAAAAATGACTTAATTATGCATTAGAATATGCAGTTATGCACATGCATATTTATCCGAAGCTTAGTTATTACTCTTAATGCGTAGTTATAAGACGATATTATACTGGGCAAGTACTTTCCTGTTCAACTGAAAATTTAGTTGGGACCCCAGAAATCGCAAATCATCCCCAATCCTTATTTTTTTATGTGGATATTCCATTCGACATTCCATTCTCGCTGAAGTACGTAAAATGCAATATGCTCTTCATTGTCATATTCAACTCAACTGTTGAATAAATTCCAGTGCCGTTCCTATAATACTTATTACTTCTAACTTTTGGTACAGTATGTAATAATTCAGAGAAACATAAGGTAAATCTAATATATATTATCCACTTTTATAGGGGCGGAAATATTCCAGTTTTTAAGCATTTGTTCACTAATAGCTCCAGAAGTACGGCAAAGTCAGGTGTACACACTTTTAGTAATTATATTCGTATTTCGTTATCACCTATTAGTACCTTTTAATTCTAGAATTATACTGCACAACTCCTGACTGCTTGTTAGATACATCATACAAGCGTGGTGATTATATTTTGTTCTGCTCAAATCCTGTACATCATTACTCAAGTTATTACACATTACTATTAATTTCTTATTAATAAATGTTAGCCGTTTTCCATCAGCGTTTCCATCGCTTCGTTTTGAGTTACAATTGAGTTTTCGGATTACTCATGTGATTTTTTGTTCTAACTTCACCACAGGTATGGAACCAGAGAAACAACACATGCTACCACTTATCTCATGAGGTAAAAAACTTACCAAAGTATACTTTTATATTTAACACATTATATTTTGTATAAAAATTGACTAAAGGTATAGTTATTTATTATTATTATTTACAATTAAATCACGCACGATGTTGCAAAACAATTATTATCAAATCCTTACACCATATTCTTCCACGTCAGAAAAAAAAGAGAAAATAATATCGCCTTATTTTCACTGAAATATAAAACAACTCGTTATCTCCATTACTTTTCGAGTAAGGACGTGGGAAAATAAAAGTGAGACAGCCTGTGTATAAAACAACATACTCATATTGTTTCCACTGTCTAGGATATGACTGTAAAGCGGTGCAGCATTAAACATTAATTAATATTTCCACGACTCATTATCAATTCCATTTGCCCTTTGTAGTAAAAGCGTTTTCATGTTTTTGATGTATATTGTAAAAGCCGTAAAAGAAAGGGCACTCCGAAAGATGTTTAAATTTTTGCGCGTCGTCTGCTGCATCTTAAGCAGCTCCTTTTTAACTACCTTAACGAAATGGAAATTAAGAAGTAAATTACTTTGAAATGACAAAGACCTATGTTTATTAATAGCACTGATTTATTTTTACTTTGTTTTTTGATTTTACATGCATAGTTCCAACCAAGGTCGTTCTTTTTGAAAGTAATTTTTATGTCAGACTCGTGAAAAAATTGCCGGTGGTTACATTTCTTCCACGCGCTAAATACACAACAAGTTTGAGCACTACGAACTCGCACAAAAGTACTGGTGTTTGATTTACCTAAGTTTATTTATTAGATATTTCCTATTTACGTCTGCCGCTAACTAAAATTTACATGTGTGGCATGTACTGTGTAAATCGACATCGAGCCTTTGTTGGAAATAATTGTTTATTAATGGTAACCGTATAAGTGGAGGATTTCCATAAAATGGTTTCTGGACATTGACCGAAAAGAAACTGTGTCCGCATTTTTTGCACCATAAATAGCCTTGAAAGAGTGTGCTTCATAAGCTCCTCGTGCATACGACATTGCTAGGAAAGCTCATAATTTTGACATTGTTATTATTTACTCTGTTTTCAGCATACTTTTATCAATTTCCAGCTTAAATGCATTCCTTACATAAACGTTGATCTTGGCACATCTTATGATGATTTACCACTACCTCCACCTTCTATCAGTGCTTCCCATACAATTCCATCAGCAGAATTCAGTTGATTTGCCTCGATTTTTGGATTCATCCAAAATTTCTACATTGCCTTTCTTTGCAGACTCTGGAAGAATACGCAACCTTTCTCTACTGCCACATACATTAAAAATATTTTCATTTTCATTGTCACTTTCACAATCCCATTTCTATCAAAATTGGTGTCAGAAATGTCCTCATTTATGCTGGTTGTTTTTTTGTAGTAATTCGGCAACTCCACGAGATTTGAATGAATAATATATAAATAATTGTTTATTATGAATATAGTATATTTTTAACTTACTTTGAAAAAAGAGATCTATATCACAAAATCAGTTTGCAAATAGAAAATTAAATTCTGACTACAAAACACACTGTTCAACTAGTGACTTTAATACTAATATTCCGAATAAAATATATTACAAAAAAGTAAAGTAGTTCATGTAAGGGTAGTCTCACAGCCGTCTTTACTTACAAGCCATGAAGTTAAATTTGGCAACACCGCCTAGTTGCCCTCAAGTGGGTCTACTCGTAGACTTTAGCAGGTGCTGAAAGTGAGATAGATTAACCGCGTACCTAATCTAAAATAGGTTTTTTGGTAGGTAATTCTTTCTTTAAATTTAGGTAGGTAGGTATAATGTGACGAAGAAAGGATGTATAAAAGGGAAACGTATAAAAAACATTATTAATATTTCAACATTTTTAATAATATTCGCTAATTTTTCAAAGTGATAATATTCTCGTTTGACCACTTTTTTTTGGTGACATACACTATTTTTATTTCTGCTATAATTATTTAACACTATATTGCTCATTGGTGTTCCACATTCACATACAACATTAAAATCAATATAAAAGTTATCAGACTTTATACACTTTTAATTGCTAATGAGGTTAATATCTTTTGATGATTATTTTTGCTCAAGAATTGTTTTTCAATTTTTATATTTTTTGTTATAAAAGCAAATATTGCACATAAGTGAAAATACAAATAACCTACTTCAGTCCTCCTCTCTGCAGATAACCACAATAAGCATCACCAAACAAAGCACCATTACTTTTCACTGCCAAATTTGTACTATTCACACACTTAATTTTAATTTTAATTGAATAAACAGCATAACCACTATGTATGCTTGTAATATTCAGCGCTTATACATAAATCACTGCATAAACTACCTAGATATATCTTGCTAACAAATTTTGTAATAGAGACCAACGAGTCAACTTACGGGTTTCAGGTAACACCCATATAAGATTATTTGATGCTAATTCGGTATTATTAACGTAACCTGTACCTATACACTATTTATTAATAACGATACTTGAAACCATTCTTACACTTTCACCTTCCTTGTCTTTATATGACTCAAACCGTTGAATTTCACCTTCATCAAAATGTTTACAGCAAACCACTGAATTCCCTGTGGTGACGAAATTTTCTCTATTAATTGCTCGTAACCACTTTTTACGTAAGTAATTTTCCTTTGAAAAGGAAAAAGTTGTTTGTAGATCTTCCTGTTCAAGTCGGTGATGTCGAGTAGCGTCCCAGCTAATACCTTACCTGGAAAAGATTGTCGAATAGCGTCCGAGAGATTCTTCAATAGCGTCCCGAGGTTATGTACTGTAATGTTTATTATAGGCGATTACCAGATTTACTTAACGAATTCAGGTGTACACAATAATTAAACATCCAAGAAACATAAACTTGTTTATTTGGTTATATTGGAATTGTCTGACAATTTTTGGTAGTACAAATATTCATTGGAAAAACAGCATTCCTGCAAGTAATTTATTACACAATGTATACGTACACAATAATTTATACAAACAATACAATCTAATATTTACACAAGAGACCTCTTTACTTTATTAAAAAAATATATATTATTTATAAAAAAAATAATTATATATTATATTATATAATATTAAAATATAATAAAAATGCCTGAAAGTATTAGTGCTTATAAAATCGATTTCCCATTAATTGTACAAATTCCAGTGTGGTTATTTTGTTATTCTCTAATTCCCATATTCTTTGGTTTACGAATTTCTTATTTTCATTTGTTTGTGACGAGTATGTTTTTTTAATATTATTTTGAATACTTCTAATTTTGATGTACGTGTCACTTTGAAAGTCTAATAACACTCGAATAAATTGAAAAATATGAGGGTGTGTATGATAAAATGACGAATTATAACGCGAATGGAAGCTTTCGCAAGCATTTGTAGTTCTCTTTGTGCTACTTGATTGTTCGGCCCATACATGTGGAGGATACCTAGATGACTCGGAAATGTAATTATCAACAAGGTAGTCGCTAAACTGTACCACTCTTGCATCTGCAGGCTGGATGGCACCCAAGTCAATAGCGAAACAGTCCCCAACATCTGATGGGCGTAAATACTGCAAACCAAAACAGTATCTTAAATATTTTCCTACGTCCGACTTCTTATCTTTATAAATACTTGACAATCCTAATTCCTGGATCTTTCGCCACCTATAAGAAAATGTTCCTTCGTCAGCGCCAGTGAATTATACAGAATCACAATAAAAAAAAAATACTTTGAAATACTTACCAAGATACAGTACAGTGAATAATTGCGTATAAAATTTTGGACAAAAATCGAAAGTTCCATCTAAGTATATTGTTTTTAAACTTGCCAAAAATTCTAAATTGGTTCGACTCGAAAACATTATAATATTGTTATCTGAATCGTTAACGGTCAAAAAATTCTCTTCTTTATTTGTCGTCATTGGATATAGTTTTAAGACTTCGTGTACTTCCGCTAAATTTTTAGAAAGTCTAGGGAAATGTGTCCGACGAGCATGGTCATAATTGCTTCGGATACATTGAATATCAGCAGTTGTTAATGTGTTGAAATCTCCTTTTCTTAATTCCGCGTGTATTACTTTCATCGGTTTTTCATTCAAATCTTCTGTGGCTTTTCGTTTTACAGAATTGCTGAACACATTTCTGTTAATAATTCGTTCGGAAAGTGGCTCATGGTTGTGGTTGTCAACAAGTGCGACAAGAACATTGGAGTTGCCTTCTGTTTTCAAATATGCCGGACATTTCTGTCGCGAAGATGTGGAACAACTCCACCGTTTCACATCACCAGTTAGTTTTTTATGGAAACGATATTTATAATTATCCAAAATTATTAATTCTTTACCACGTTCACTCAACACAAACTTTAAAGAACTCATACTTGTCGCACTGCTTTGTTTAAAGTCACAACAGAAACTAATTATTTGCAAAATTGTTTGGGACTTAACAAATAAATTTATACTTGTCGCACTGATTTGTTTAAAGTCAAAACAGAAACTAATTATTTGCAAAGTTGTTTGGGACTTAACAAATAAATTTTTAGGGGGTGTAAACAAATAAATTAGCCAATGAGAATTACGACGAAAAACCCCACTACATAAGAGCATTTCTAAACAAGTAAGAATTTGCAAAATTTTAATAACAAGGTACTTAACATTAGTTCATTTTATTAGTCTAATTCTACTTAAAGTGGTATCCCGCAGCGGATCGTCATCTAGAGGGATTATCTAACCCGGGACGCTATTGAACTATCTATAATTTGTAATATCTCCTTAAAGCAGGTATACGGGACTCTACTCGGTATTGCCCGTTCAAGTGTATGTTGTAGTTCGATTTACACAATAAGAAACAGCACAATCATGGCATCTAAAACATCACACAGTTGTAAAAAAATGAACAAAACTAGTAAATGTATATTGTTCTTACCTTCTCCAAATGTATTTGTTAATCAAACTTATAAACAGCAAACAAATGATTGTAAAGAACGTGTTGACACTTTGATGTTATCTTTAATACTGTTATCGGCCACATTTACGAAAATATGAATTGTTTACCCATAGGTACTTCCCGAGATTGATTTTAACTTTGTAAATACTTCTTCTCAAATGTTTTTGATTCAAACTCACGTAAACTTTAGCTAATAAGCTAATAAACGTGACATGCATATCATATGCACATGGTCTTACATAGAATGAGACCCACACGGGCAGTTGCCAAATCTCCAACTTCATGGCTTGTAAGTAGAGACGGCTGTGGTAGTCTCCGTACTCTGTGTAAGGGAATTCCCCGAACTCATTACTAAATGTGAAAAATCACAAAAGAGAAATAAGTTAGTCCAATTAAGGGAATATCCCGAACTCAGATTGAATAAACACACAATGTGATGAGTGAATTAATGAATAAAATTTAAACAATTGATTGAAGACGGAGATATGTGTTGAAACTCCATAATTTACAAGTAAAAAAATGAACTAAATAAATTCATATTGAGTTCAAAACAGTTTATTTATTCACTTCACTACAATTGTTTCATCCTACTCATCAGGTGATGAATATTATAATACAAAATATTTGTAAACGTTCATATTTATGTCTTTTCCTAAATGAAGCGGGGGGAGTTTGTGACATTACGTTAAGAGTAACTTATATATTTAATGTAATATTTAATATATATATATATATATATATATATATATATATATATATTATTACATTAAATATATAAGTTACTCTTAACGTAATGTTTTCTGTGGATTTTTTTCGTTGCCTGATGATTATTTATTATTTTGTTTATTTCGTGGGTAATTTCGGCAGGTAAAATGAAAATGCTACTGTAGACTAGGATGTAAATTCTTTTATTTTACGTTTCGACCTTTTATTTTCGGTCTTCCTCAGAAATTTTATTTAATTCTGTAAACAAGTCAATTTTTGGTAAAAGATAATACAATTACATCGATTTATAATCAAATTATTTTTTTTAAGTTGAATTCCATATCTAACATTGATCACAATTACATTAATTAAAATATTAAGAACATTATAAAAACACAAAAACTGTATATAATTACGTTAACACATTATGTTTAAAATAATAAAAGAATTTTAAAAAATGTTAAAATAAATCATTTTTACCAAACTTTCCTTTTCAATAAAAGGGAGGGTCTATTGTTACAGTGACTTAATATAATTCTAATAAAATTTTAAAAAATTTTACAAAAACATAGCAAGACACCTACCTCTTAAGTACATGGATTTTTTCTTTGTTGTCATTTCCATATTACACTTAAAATAAAATTCTCACCACAAATACTACATCTTCTATATTTTTTATTTTTTTTAATTTAAATTTAAAATGTGAAAGGTTTGTGTAACTCATTTTTATTTTTATTTCTAATTAATAAGCTGTTTTCAATATAAACGATACATTCGTATGCTTTGCAGTGTTTCGTTGGAATGAACTGGCTAAGCTGTAAAGGTGTCGAACAACTTTTTGTCATTTTTCTTTTCCTGTTTCATGTTATTATGTGTATTGAATCGGTTTCCAAAATTTTATTAGTATTCGGGGGTTTTTAAAAAATCTTTTAAAACAGAAATTATTATTGCAATAATAGGGAATATATTTTTGACAAATTTTGTATTTCATTTCGATCGTTCACTGAGTTTTGCTCTTTTTTAATTTCAATCATTTCAAGTACGTTTCTTGCTTTGGTGTTTCGTTCTTTCCCCAGAATTGAAACGTTGTCATAATTAAATGTATGGGAAAATTGATTAGTGTGCTTTTTGAGCGCAGTACTGTTTTTTGAGTATTTGTGGGCTTTTATTCGCTCCTCTACGTATTGCTGGGTTTGCCCGATATATACCCCTTGGCAATCATTGCACGGAATCTTATAAATGACGTGTGTTTGTTTTTTTATTGGGACTCTGTCTTTTAATTTTGTATATAATGGTTTGAGGGTGTTATTATTTTTATGTGCTATTTTGATGTTATATGGTAAAAGTATATTGTTTAATTTTTGTGATAAGTGATTGACAAATGGCAGAGATATATATTTCGTTTGGTGGTTGTTTTGTTGACTGTTTTTGGTATTATTGGTGTTATTATATATTTTGTGAATTTGTTGTGTAGTTATCTTATTAATGAATTTTGGAGGGTAATTGTTATTTTTTAAAATGGTTTTTGCTTTGTTAATGGTTTCTTTTCTGAATATTATATCGCTTAATTTTACTGCTCTATTTATTAGGTTACTTGCAATATTTTTTTTAAATGACATAGGTTGTGATGAATGGAAATTCAATACTCTGCCAGACGTAGTATCTTTTACAAACCATTTCGTTTTAATACTTTCGTTTTGGTGGATTAATGTCATGTCTAAAAAGTTTAGTGTGTTGTTTGATTCAATTTCTGTTGTAAATTGTATGCGTGGGTGGTAGCTGTTGAAATGATCCAGGATAAGTTGTAGTTTTTCCAACGGGCAGGCTATGATACAGTCATCCACGTAACGTTTATAAAATGAGATGGAAGTGTCTAATTGTGGAACAATATTCTCTTCTAGGTCTTCAAGGACAAATTGTGCGATTATGCTGGATATTGGCGCACCCATAGCAAGACCAAATTTTTGCTTGTAAAATTTATTTTTAAATGAAAAATAGGTTGTGGAAAGAGTTAGTTCTATCGCTTTTATAAATTCTTCCAACGGTAATTCAGTGAATTGTTTTATTTTATTCCATTTCTTAATTATAAGTTTTTTAGCAAGATCTACGGGGATGTTGGTGTACATGGATGAAGACCTAGAAGAGAATATTGTTCCACAATTAGACACTTCCATCTCATTTTATAAACGTTACGTGGATGACTGTATCATAGCCTGCCCGTTGGAAAAACTACAACTTATCCTGGATCATTTCAACAGCTACCACCCACGCATACAATTTACAACAGAAATTGAATCAAACAACACACTAAACTTTTTAGACATGACATTAATCCACCAAAACGAAAGTATTAAAACGAAATGGTTTGTAAAAGATACTACGTCTGGCAGAGTATTGAATTTCCATTCATCACAACCTATGTCATTTAAAAAAAATATTGCAAGTAACCTAATAAATAGAGCAGTAAAATTAAGCGATATAATATTCAGAAAAGAAACCATTAACAAAGCAAAAACCATTTTAAAAAATAACAATTACCCTCCAAAATTCATTAATAAGATAACTACACAACAAATTCACAAAATATATAATAACACCAATAATACCAAAAACAGTCAACAAAACAACCACCAAACGAAATATATATCTCTGCCATTTGTCAATCACTTATCACAAAAATTAAACAATATACTTTTACCATATAACATCAAAATAGCACATAAAAATAATAACACCCTCAAACCATTATATACAAAATTAAAAGACAGAGTCCCAATAAAAAAACAAACACACGTCATTTATAAGATTCCGTGCAATGATTGCCAAGGGGTATATATCGGGCAAACCCAGCAATACGTAGAGGAGCGAATAAAAGCCCACAAATACTCATATACATAACAATATGATTAAGAATACCTATTAAAAAAATTTTGAAAACTGATTGTTTACTGATATTATAAAATTAAACAATTTATAAATATATATATAAATATAAGAATTATTAAGTTGATTTTAAATATTTAAATTTAACAACGGTGAATTATTCACTTCTAGTTGGTCGTTTAAAATAAGGTTAAATTTGTTTAATTTATTTATTTCTAGGCTTTCTAATAAATTTAATTTTTTACTCTTGGCTTGTATATGTAGTATGTCAAACTTATTAATGAATTTATGTTTTTGTTCAATACAGTGGTTGGCATATGCAGATTCCACATATGTTTTACACTGTCATATAAAAATCTACCAAAAATTGGAAACTATTATATAATACAAATTTTATTGTATACTGATGTTTAACAATTTTTTTGTAAATGTTTATTGCATGAAATTAGAACCTGGCCTATGTTCCTACTGTTACCTTTGCCGTCTCCTGGATACGAATTAAACGACGTGCTTGCGATAAATTTGAGCTAATAAACATTACATATTGTTGTTATTAATATTTACTAAGATTGTGCGGACTTAAAAATCATTTCGATCCGTGAATGAAATTGTTATAAACAAACCTAACAAACGATGCACATTTCCCATAAAATTCCCATATATTTCTAACAGTATTAATAAATATAATAATACTGAAAATCTTTAACCAACCCAAACAGTCGTTATTGTGACCAATGATGAACTTACCGCGCACAGGCTCCACCTACCAAATTTTCACCAATGCATTAAGTGGAAATTAATTGAATACAACTCACAGGCTCCACCCACTAATTTTGTTCGAAAATTTATCAAGTGGAAAATATTTTACACGAGAAGCAAGGGCTTCTGCCAATCAAAAGAGTCGTTATTCTGACGAATAGAATGCGTCTTTTGAAAGAACACCTGCAACCGCGTCATTTGTTTACGTCGTTGAAAATGTTATAAAAGCTAAGAATTTTATTGATGAGTATCTAGTCGCCTCTAAGACTTAGAGCGACAACAGCCCCCTTCTCTGGAGAGAACCGAACTTTCGCCAAAGTGACTTCAGAGCTGATACAACGTTTCTACGAGCGAGCCGAACATTATCGAGCGAGCTCATAACGCATCCGACGAAAGTCGACGCCGGGAAAAAGTTTCCTGAAGATCTCTGAAACGTATTCAATCGTTTCAGAAGATACCCGAAGGCGCAGAAGGTCTCCACGAAGCGACTCGAAGCAAACCCGAGCGTTTCCGAGGCAAAGCCGAACATACCCGAGGAGAACTAAAGACGTAGGACGGCTCCCACGAGCAAGCCGAAGCGACTCGAAGCAAACCCGAGCGTTTCCGAGGCAAAGCCGAACATACCCGAGGAGAACTAAAGACGTAGGACGACTTCTACGAGCAAGCCGAAGCGACTCGAAGCAAACCCGAGCGTTTCCGAGGCCAAGCCGAACATACCCGAGGAGAGCTAAAGACGTAGGACGACTCCCACGAGCAAGCCGAAGCGACTCGAAGCAAACCCGAGCGTTTCCGAGGCAAAGCCGAACATACCCGAGGAGAACTAAAGACGTAGGACGACTTCTACGAGCAAGCCGAACGCAGCCGAAGCAAACCCGAGCGTTTCCGAGGTGACCCGAAGATACCCGAAGGCGTAGGAAGGCTTCTACGAACGAGACGAAGCAAACCCGAACATTTCCGAGGTGACCCGAAGATACCCGAAGGCGTAGTAAGGCTTCTACGAACGAGACGAAGCAAACCCGAACGTTTCCGAGGTGAACCGAAGATACCCGAAGGCGTAGGAAGGCTTCTACGAACGAGACGAAGCAAACCCGAACGTTTCCGATGTGACCCGAAGATACCCGAAGACGAGGAAGGACCTAAAAGGGATAAGCCGAACACTTACGAGGAGGACCAAGAGTCCGAATCAACAGCAGTTGCGTGCTTCAACCAACATCCAAGGAGCATTCGTGACCTGTTAGTGAGGCTGTGAACAAAGTGACCCAACCAAAGAGAGGTTGTTGAACAAAGTGACCCAACCGAAGAGAGGTTGTTGAACAAAGTGACCCAACCAAAAGAGAGGTTGTTGAACAAAGTGACCCAACCAAATACGAGAGGTTGTTGAAGTTGTGAGTGCCACTTAGTGCTTCAACAAAGATCCAGACCACGGATCGTTATTCAAGTGTCAGACCTGTGCCGATACACCATCCCAATGACTTGTGACGTGTGGCTAAAGTGACCTCACATCGTACCCATTGTTACAACCGTAAGTACTGAACTGATTCCTAAGCTTGCACGGTTGGCAATCTCAAGATAGCCCCGTCACGTCACTCAGAAGTAGTTAGTTGGTTTGGTACCCGAAGGCAGCCTTACCCATTCTAGGCGTTAATTGACTAGGTACCCCGAAGGGAGCCTTATCCCCTAGAACCCCAACTGAGTGTCTCAAATATCTCTCTCTATTATTAAACTGCCAGTATCTAGCGACCACCCCCTTTTTCTTATCCCCCTGTGTGTGGGATCATTAGCCCTTTGGTCAAGGTGTCTCAGTAGACAGTGTATATAATTTCAATCTATGTATATATCTCTTAATATTTAGTGTTGCCTTAAGCCATTTCTTTATAGTCCTGCGTGGCTATTGTTTAGTGACCGAGTTGTGGTAATAAATTCATGTGGTTTGAAACAACTCTTTCATTAACCCCCGACACTAATATAAGCCCTATCCTGGAACACCCAGTGAATAAGTGTAGTGCCATCCTGAAGGAAAGACGCCACGTCTCCCCGTATTAGAGTACTACAGCTATAAGAGCTCAGGTAATTCGAATAACCTTATCTTGAGTAATTCCTATAAGCTGAAAGGTAACACTACTAACAAATTTGATTTGCGCCGGCGCGGCGGTGTAGTGCGTATTAATTTAACCTCGGTATTCTTTGTTTACTGTTTACATTAAGTAAGTTTTATTGATAAAGTTGTTTTTAGTGCTTTTATTTGCGAAGTACTTATAGAAACTATTCTTATAAGTCCTGCTATATAAGAAATAATACAAAAATCTTAACTTGTGTTTAGATGTCCTGGTTTTAACGATTTTTACCACTCAGCTTCTTTTTTGTTTGTCCTTTATTATAAGACTTGTCGAGATGATAATAGCACATACACTAGAGCACTCACTAGAAGCCAGCTACCTATATTATCTATTTTTTTTAATTATCTTTCTTAGCTTTTGCGCGTCTAAGTAATTTCCTATTTAAACCTGTTTCAGGTTATGAATGACCACAGATAAATATTTATATTTTGTTTGAAACATGTATGGTACGGAATCACAGAATAAATTTAATATGTTTATAGTATATATGTAATGGCTATAATAAAGAACCTCGTTCAATTTCGTACAATAATCTTGTACAAGAATATGGTAAAACGTTTTACATTGTACCATAAAGTATAGTAAAAAGTGTTTTATTTATATGATTGCTTATTCTTGATAAACGGCTAGATACACTGCATTGTTTTAAGAAACAATTCCAAGGCAGTCAGAAAAGATTATAGTTCATACTCAATTTATATATGTTTACTAATTTATTTGGTAAAGGATTGGCTATCAGATGGAAATTAAATTATTTGTATCCTACCGAAGAAAACTTACAATTTATAAGTGAGATTTCTAATCACAAATTATTAAGTTACGTATATTCTTGAATCTTTTCGCTACCCATTTGTGTTGATAAGAAACTGACTTGAAATGGCTTCTTCCGTTATTCAACTTAGCCTCAAGACAGAAACATATAAGAAAAAAAAGAAAATATTTGAATAAAAATGTAGATATATATTTTTAGAGCGTCTGCCATAAGACAAAACGAAATAACAATATGAGCAATTTGTTTTCGTAATTTTGTATTCATGGAAAAATATATTCGTGCGACAGAAAATACGATAAATAGGACTGGTTGTCCAGACATATGGGGTTTTTCATATTTCTTCAGAGGATGTTCCTATGAATTTTATAAAGCCCCCGCAACTAGCCTAACTGTCGCCAAGACGCAATATGTCGGAAAAAAGTCGGATATTTGTAAAATTTATTGTTTTTTTATGCTTTCTATAGTCTATACTGTATAGCAACCGGACGTATCTAAGCAATCTATTTAGAATAATTCGATTTAATGCTTTCCAATTTAGGGAATGTATTCGACCTTCAAGATGAAATCAATTCGATGTAGTTCTTGGTGTGACGCAAAGGAATTTTTAAACGAAGCAAGGAATCGTAAGAGTATTAAAAAGAGAATATAAAAAATATATTGCACATGTGATGTCATACAAGTGATATTATAAAACAACACAATTTAAGTCTGCAATTAGAATAATTTTTGTATAACAAAAATTTCAAAATTCGGACACTTTTACACAGGTTTATTTTTTAAATAGATAAAAGTATTTAGAACTTAATTTGGAACAACTTTTGTATAAAAAAAAATTGGAACGCACTAAGTATAAGAAAATCTTATATTTTCTTCTAAAATGCAAGGTGGCTTGATTGCTTCTGTTTTTATAAGGTTTAAAGAATGAGGTGTGCTTATCAAATACCTTACTAAAATTGTTCGAAAATAAAATTTAAACTTTTAATTATCCTCTTAATAAATCTGTGCAAATTACTTTCGGTTGGAATTTTCCAAATGTTGGTGATCAAAATTTGTTACTTGAATTGTTACCAATTAAGATCTAAAAGCGTTTATACTCTTCATAAACTTGTTTGAATGCATAATATGCGAAATATTTGCAGAGAAAAATGCTGTTCGATTATGAGTAAAAGTGTTACTTCCGGTCCCAGTCTTGGAATTTTCTTTATACAAAGATTATTTTAAACCGAGCTCTATTCGTATTTGTGCACTTATAATACGTATGTAAAGAATGCATAATCTGCGATAAATTTTTACAAGAGTCTACTGTCAGATAAAGAAGAAGTGCTGTATCCGGTACAAATTTTTGAATTTGTTTTTACAAAATAGCTATTTATGTAACGAGTACACAATTTAGGTCTTTATGGATGCGGCCAAAAGGTCATTTGGCAGAGCTCGCGAAGCAAACGAGGCTAATAATTCGGCCAAGTCCATAAAGTCTAATTCGTGTACGAGCTACATACGTGGCTTTATGTTGAACTGCATGTTCTTAATACCAATTCAATAACGCTTCTTTAGCACCTTATTTAAGCCTTAAATGCGTGTTGTCTATTGCATACTGTAACTTTCAGAAATATATCTGAATTGTCCGATATTTCATTTTTTGTTACAATATGGATGAGATAGCTGAAATTGCGGCCAAAGCTAAAGAGTATCTTCTCCCGACCAAGTCGAGATCTTTATACGCAGAGACATACGCTAATTACAAAAAATGAGGTGTGGCCACCACACGACTTTCTTATACGTATGAGCGTTTCAAACTATACAATCTTAAGAATTTTTTATACAAAACTTATTCAAAATCCTATTCTAAGTACTTTTATTCTCTTAATAAATCGCTATAGAATGCATACTTTGCAAGATATTCGAAAAAAAGTGCTACTCGCTAAGAGGAAAAGTGCTACTTCCGGTCCGAATTTTGAAATTTCATGTATACAAAAAATATTGCAAATATAACTCTAAATACTTTTGTACTCTTAATAAATATATATAGAATGCATAATTTACGACATATTTGCCAAAAATCGCTATTCGGTAAGAGTAAAAGTGTTACTTCCGGTCCGAATTTTGAAATCTTTTTTATACAAAAGATATTGCAAATCCAGTTCTAAAAACTTTTGTACTCTTGATAAATATATTTAGAATGCATAACTTACGACATATTTGCAAAAAATCGCTATTCGATAAGAGTAAAAGTGGTACTTCCGGTCTGAATTTTGAAATTTTTTTTATATAAAAGATATTGATAATTATGTTGTAAATACTTTTATATACGCAACGTACCTGTCTAAAAAGCTTGACTTGCGAAATATTCGCAAAAAACCGATTTTCGATAAGAGTAAAAGACCTACTTCCGGTAGGAATTTCGAAAAACTTTTTAGATAAAATTGTTCTCAATTTTAATTTTAAGTACATATGAATTCTTTATAAATTTGTATAAACTTAGTATTTGACGAAATATTTGCAAAATTCGATTTTTTCACCGAAGTAAACTGCTACTTCCGGTCTACCGATTTTACTGAAAAACTAATCAGATCTCAAGAGGGAGATTATACACGTAAATACAAAATTTGGAATTGATATCTCCAGCGATTTGACCGCTATCGTGGTCACAGACAGACAGACAGACAGACAGACAGACAGACAGACAGACAGACAGACAGACAGACAGACAGACAGACAGACAGACAGACAGACAGACATTTTTTAAAAACCACTTTTTTGGTATCAGGGGACCTCAAAACGTGGACATCTGCAAAAATCTCGAGGTCGAAAATTTTCATCATCACAATACTTCCTTATACTACGTATAAGAAAGTAAAATTGGTGTTAATAAAAAAATAATGGAAACTATAGAAGATGTAATACTGGTATACTTTAATATTGAATTTTGTTTTTGTCTTACAAAATATCTAGCTCCTGGACTAAATATTTCATACTACGGACAACAATTAATTTGAATGAACGAATAGATATAAGCAAGTTCGCCAGTATTATCCGTTATCTGCAAAGGAAAAAGGAGACGGGTACAAAGCAAAAAAAGTAGTGAACTTTAAGGATAGAAAATATAGATTCTCTTTTATTGTATGCTGACGAAGAACAATATTTACTACGTAAGGTTTGTACAAATTATCTTCTATATTGTATGAAGGATGATAGAGCTATATTTTATAGATTATCCTCATTTTTTTGCGTCTCGGGAGTTTGCAGACGTCAAGAATTAGTATATTTAACCACTACCAACGTAGAAGATCACGATGGATACTTTTCAGTCAAGATGATATATACAAAAACTAGAACAGATAGATCCTTTGTTATAATAGCAACAGAAAAGTTCAATTTCCTGGGATTAATTAGAAAATGTATTGCTCTTCGGCTAAAAGTAACCTGTCATAACAGATTTTTTGTAAATTAAGTCAAAAGTTAATGGCACTGTTCAGCCTGTGGTAATTCACAAAGTTAGTAGTGTGCCCAGTATTGTGTCTAAATTTTCAATTTTGTCGGATTATAGATTATATACAGATCATTGCTTTCGAAGAACTTCTGCAAGTTTTATAGCCAATGTTGCCGGAGGGATATGTACAACATTCCGAGAGCAAAAGGATTGGACTGATACTACCACAAAAATTGTTACAATTATTTTGTTGTATTTTATCCCTTAATGGATTATTTTAGTTTATCGTTGAATACGTAATTTATTTTGGATTAAATTTATGTCATCTTCCTACTACTACTGTCATCTGGTGTGGACTTTCGTAAGATCCCTATTGCCACGAGATCTGCCTTATCGCAGGTGGGTGTAACGTATACATGCGTTGACGGGTAGATGGCGTACGATGTTTTATTTAATAGATTTGGTTTTTTTTAATTGTTGCTAATTTAGTTTGAGAGCTTCTTTTGGGCCTAGAGTTATGTAACAAATTATTTATAATTATTTTCCATTTTTCTATTGTCATTTGAACCTGCATTTATGTCGTACGTTTAAAATATCAGATTGGGTCGTTCGGTCTTTTAGAGCAATTGTTCGTGTTCCGTTTGAGGGGTTTTGCCATGTTAGGGTCTTTCTCTTGAGCTTTAACGGTCATCGAGGAAGGTTTAAACACCACAAGAGCAGCAGCATATTCCTTAGCCATTACTTGAGAATGTTGTAGAGTTTGAAGTTTTATCGCCTGTAATCGCTTACAAAAGCGGATGTTATAGTACTTCTCAAGTGTTAATTTTTGAATTTTGGCGTTTTGATTGAATTTTGCGAGGATATTTTCTTCTCTGGCTAGGAATTGTGTAATTGCTCTGCTAGTGTTAGTGCTGGCCTAGACCTCATTTGAGCACTTTTGTTGGGGTTAAGATTTGGGAACCACGTGCTATGGTTATCGTACGGTTCCAAGGAAATTGATTGCTGGATCTTGCGGTGAAGACATAATTAAGGTACAGATTATTGGAATACTGTAGCCTTCTTACGCTAATTTCTTGAGATGTCGTTAGCCGAAGATAGGAGAGCAGATTTCTTGTAACGTGTGGATCCGTAGAAGGTATCATGTTTGGTAGCTGTGGATGTGACTTTCTTGAAGGTACTGTGATTGTGTAAATTTCTCTGATATTATCCAGAGTGTAGAGGTTATTGACTAAACAGTTTTGGTAAAATTTATGTCAATATCGTGTACTTTGAACAGTAAATTTCAATTTTCCGGCCTAGCTAATTAAATAAGTCATCGTAATTTCCTATTTTAACTTCTTGTGGCATGTGAGCCTTTATGATTTGAATTAATTAAATTAACGTAGTTTTATTAATAATAGTGACCCCAATTTGGAGGTTACTTTGTCATTTTTGGAGACGTTACGTAGCCTTTTTATTTTTGGATTCAGAAATTGAACTAAATTTTGGATGTGTATGGGCAGTGTAGCCTCACATCTGTCTTGTGTAACTTCTTAGTTGTTATTTAGTGCATTTAGACAACCATTGTAATTTATTTTTGTACAATCTCGTAAGAATTTATTGAATTAATTTAATCACATTTCCTTATGTAAAGCATAGTTAACTAGCGCTAATTTTTTTTATAGAATTAGATACTTTACAACTTAGAGTCTGCACTCTAATGTCGAATAGATTGTCGGTTGCCTCTGGTATACAGAGTGTTTTATTTCAGTGTTGACGTGTTGCAATTCACGATCAAACTGTTCGACTTTGGAGGGACTTTCGGCAAGTTGCCTTATAACTGTGTGCTTGTAAGAATATTGTTGGTTAATTATTTTAACTTTAAGGTTGTTTCATGTGTTCACCATTTTGAATTTCTTAAATTTTGTAATTGTACGACATTGATAATTTTAAGTTGTGGATCACCTTGGGTGACCATTTAAGTTTTAATTAACCCTTCAGGAATTTAATATTGGCAACTGAGTTGCGCTTGTGATTTACATTTCATTGTTTTTTTTCTTGTTTTTGAATATCTCGTGAAAAATCAAAGATTAGATAGTATAGCCGGTTATGTACGGTATTGAAATGAACTGTTGAGGCCTGAAATTATAGTTTCAATAAACTGTTTGTTAAGTTTGAATGTGCGTGTGTTGGTCTTATTTTCTTATCACCTGGGGAGTTTTACATTGGATCTGGTCCGGGGTCTGAATATCTGTTGGGCTTAGCATATTTTTACGGATAGGCGCCCTGACAACTTAACCTTCGACTTAGTACGGTGTTCGAACTCGCCCTTCTCTGACTGTAGCTGGAGGCAGTGCTGACTCCCATATTTAACATCGACCCTTGGGGAAGTAAGAGGTAAGACTTGAGTGTTATAAGTTGGTGATTAATTAATAGACAAGCGTCCTCCTAAATTTAATTAGAAGGTTAATTACCGTGGTGGTGTCTGACTTACTACCTTCTTGGGATTTGGGTACCGAATTTGTTTAGGGCCTTGGCCATTTATAATTTAAATACAAGAGGGTAGCAAAATTTTAGGGAAAAGTACTTTTGTCAGTGGGAGGTGAAAAGCCAGAACATACCACCACTGTCAATAAGTGGTAACTACATACAACAATAATAATAAATAAACCCCCTCTTCGTTGTCAATAATTTAATTTAGTATTCAATGTAGTGTTCACTAATTTAAAATGATTATTATTTTGACATTTTGTTGATGGAATTGTCAGATATGACATCCGGCAATTTCAGTTTATCATTACGTACCTATTAGTCCGTAACGTGCCACTTTATGGATGCTAAATAATACAGTAATCAAGTTATTATGGTGCAGTTCGACATAATTTATTTAAAATTCAAGCTTGAAATAATTTCATACTCTTAATATATCTGTTTAGAAAGCATAACTTGAGAGATATTTGCAAGGTATTGATTTTGGATAAGGGTAACAGACCTACTTCCGGTAGGAATTTCGAAAAACATTTTTCATGAAAATGTTCTCGAATTGACTTTCGTGTACCTTTTTACTGTTTAAAATTTGTCTAAAATTTATAGTCGATGAGAAATTGGTGAAATTTGACTACTACTTCCGGTGTATCAGTAAACTTGTTATACCGGAAGTAGTAGTCAAATCTAAGTAGATCTAAAGAGGAAATACTGTGTAATGCATAAAACGAACACCATCTTCAGAATATGACCAATTTCGAAAGCAATGCAAGTAATTTTACTTTCTTATACGTAGTATAAGGAAGTATTGTGATGATGAAAATGTTCGACCTCCAGATTTTTGCAGATGTCCACGTTTTGAGGTCCCCTGATACCGAAAAAGTGTTTTTTTAAAAAATGTCTGTGTGTCTGTCTGTGTGGTCCGTCTGTGTGTCTGTGAACACGATAGCGGTCAAACCGCTATAGCTATCAATTCCAAATTTTGTATTTACGTGTATAACCTCCCTATTGAGACCTGATTAGGCTTTCAGTAAAATCGGTAGACCGCAAGTAGCAGTTTACTTCAGTGAAAAAATCGAATTTTGCCAATATTTCGTCAACTACTAAATTTAAACAAATTTATAAAGAATTCATATGTACTTAAAATTAAGTTTGAGACAAATTATCTTAAAAAAGTTTTTCGAAATTCCAACCGAAAGTAGGTCTTTTACTCTTATCGAAAATGAGTTTTTTGCGAATATCTCGCAAGTCATGCTCTTTAGACAAGCACTTTACGAGTATAAAAGTATTTAAAATATCATTTTCAATATCTTTTGTATAAAAAAAAATTTCAAAATTCAGACCGGAAGTGCCACTTTTACTCTTATCGAATAGCGATTTTTTGCAAATATGTCGTAAGTTATGCATTCTATATATATTTTTCAAGAGTACAAAAGTATTTAGAACTAGATTTTAAATATTTTTTGTATATATGAAATTTCAAAGTTCGGACCGGAAGTAGCACTTTTACTCTTAGCGAGTAGCATTTTCTTGATAATATCTTGCAAAGTCGTATGCATTCTATAGAGGTTTATTAAGAGAATAGAAGGACTTAGAATGGGATTTTGAATAAGTTTTGTATAAAAAAATTCTTAAAATTGTATAGTTTGAAACGCTCATACGTATAAGAAAGTCGTGTGGTGGCCACACCTCATTTTTTTATTTATTATAGATTCGAGAAGTTCAAAAAACAATATTAATAATCTAATCTTTTATATATTATTTCTCGGTAATGATCATACCACATTATTTCAAAAATATATCTTTTCACTAAATATTTGAATGGTTGGAATTTTGTCTTCTCTCTCCATATCTAACCTTGTTTCTAGCTATCGTCGTGATTTACGCAGGTTTCAACCGGGGAAACATAAATGAAGGCGAAGGAGATTTAACTGATTAACTGTAAAAAAGTGTTTGATTCAACTGTTTGATTTTCCTATGCAACTTTTTAAAACGAATATTAAGTTACAAAATTATGGTGAATATGCAGAATGCCAATTAATATAATTACGCGATCCAAAAACATCTTTAGTAAACTAATTTGAACATTTGGGCATATAAAATACGTTTATTTAAATTTTATTCATTTTCGTCTCTTTGTCTTCAATACTAATTGTACTTAGAAAAAAAGTTAGCTAACATTGCCCACACATTTTTTTGTAAATTTCTGTCTCATACTACAGTGTCAACTTGAATAATTGAGTATAGGATAGAGATATATAGATTTTGAACAAGTATGCAGAATGTTATACATTCGTCCAACGTTGCTGAATACACACATGTCCTGGTCTTGCCCAGAAAAAAGAATCTATTCTTTCCATATTACTGTTTCTGTATACACAGGTCGCGCTTGATCAATCAATTGATATATCTAACGGAAAAACTCAAATAGCAACTGTGGTTAGCTTGTTGAGGTAGTTGTAGAGACAAAATAAATTTACTAGATGTCTTTACAGTATGTAACGTATAATTTAGATTCGATAGCGTCCACGCCGCGGCCGCCTCGTTGGTACTACCCTACAAGATGTTTTAGTGATATATGTCTATTTGTATATATATTCCGGTTGTGTCAAATACCATTAGCCATAGAGAATCAGTTTATACCTATGTATGTAATAGGTTGCAGCGCGGTATCCATACATCGTACATACATACAGCTCACAGACTGAGATCTGGCCGATGAAATTCCTCTCCCACAAAGTGCGCAGTAAATCCTTATAATATTAGGATAAGCACGAGCAGTCTGGAAAAATTGTCAAGCGTTATACATATTATTATATGTATCTTTTTTCAGTATATTACCATTCTTTATCTGCATTTACTCGTTCGTCCAGCTAATGTATGCGATCATGAACAAATGTTATCATTTCTTTTTTCCGAATACTTTCTCTGTCACGTACTGACCTATAAATCTACGCGACTTATAGATCGAGGCTCCTCCCATCGGCCAAGATTCAGTCTGTGTACTGTACATACGTATACACAGATCTTCAATAGCTAATGTTATTTGGCGCATGCGGTATATGCATATGTTGGTGCCCCCATTTCAATTTTTGAAAGGCGGGGAGCGAAACTTGTTTGTGTTCTGTGCACGATAGCTACAAATCAGTGATTAAAGATAATAATTTCTGGAACTTATAGTTCATTTTTAAATAATATAGTATGTAATTAGTTTCTATAATCCAGGAACTTATACTTTTTTTTTATTATTCAAAAATTCCAGCACTGACATCATACAAACGAAAAAAATATACAAATTAAGTAATATTACACTGTTATTTTGGAATAACATAATAATATTTTAAAAGTAAAGGAAAGTAAAATAAAACAGTTATGTAGAATTATGACATATTTAATTTTACATTTGATTTACAAACACCAATTGCAAATCAATCTAATAATAATAACTGTTATTTATTTTTTAAGTGTATTTTTTAATGTGTATGTTAATTTATCAAATATTTTGCATATTTTTTTTTCAAATTAAAGTTTATTTATGTTTTTCAAGTTTATATTTACTTCTAAGTTATTTTACGGTATATTTTTACTTATAAATTGGGTTCAATTTTGTTCTCACAACGCACAAAATCTGATACTTTCGTATGGCTCAAAAGTCATAAAAAAGGGCAATTTTCAAAATGCTGAAATTCATTGTTTCATAATTGTTTTAATAAGAAAAAAGGTATGACAAGTCGTCAAGGCATCATATTGCTGTGGCAACATAACTATTTGAATATGATAATTGTAGTATTGCCATACATTAGGCCTTGCCAAATAAATTATGTTGTGTGCTGTTTCAGCAACATAAATAATTAAGATGATGATAATTTTTATTATCCTGATGTGTATTTTATTTATCTTAACAGCACGTACTTTATAAGTATTCGTGAATTCTTCAGTGTATCTGAATTTCTTCCCTCTCGTCTAATCCTTGTTTTTATTTAAGATTGGGATAAGGTTATAGCTTTTCCTGTTTATCAACAAATAAATCCAATTAACTTTTGTATATTGTTTATTTTATGGTCAATGTTTGGAGAAAAGCTTGAATCTGATTACTATCTATAACCATTCGCACGCGTTATAGCTAGCATTTCAGGATCCGCTACCCAGAAACACTTTCCTTATTTCAAATCTAATTTTAAAATCATTAATTCATAATCAAAATTTTATTGTAACTATTAATGATGCCAAATACTGTGCCAGAAAATATACATTTGCACGCTATATCCTCTTAACACTCAACACCATTAATTATTTTATCTCTTTTAAACCTGAAACTAAAGAATGCTTATTACTATCTCAGGAAAATATTTATTATCCCTGTTGCATAACGTTATACTGAATATACGTTCGCACGATATATTTCAATACTCGTATAGCCACATTGATAAGTCTTTGCCTCTAACTTACTTCGAATCATTGAAAAACTTTTCAAATTCGGTCATTTGCATCTCCATTATTTTTACAAAATTACACAAAAACAATTAAACAAATAAAATAAAAATAAATGAAACTTGAATGAAAAATAAAATTTACACGCTAATACAAAAGAAATCAATATGAATCGTGGTGTATCTAACCCTACGATTTTAAGTTTTATATAACCAGCTAAACTGCGAATGAATATCAATGAATTAATGTCAATGAATGAATGTCAATGAATCCTTATCAAATGAATTAATGTCAGTGAATAAATCTTGTCCATTCTTGTCTTCAATTTATATTCCCGGGAAAGACACGTGACCGTTTTCAACGCCATCTTCAGAAACTACCATTTAAGTTGTCACCCTGCATCTTCAGTGCTCCTGGCTTTCAAGTTGCCGTAATGATTTGAACACCCACACACACACGCACTTGTTGTCCTTTTGACAGTTCCTCACTTCAAAGGTCAACACCCCAAGAATTGTCTGTTTACAACTTAAAAACTTCCTATAAATTGTTCAGCGTTTCTCCAACGTAGGTATACTTGTATTAATATAACTCTTCTTTATATTTGTCTATGAATTTATTCTTTCCATTAGCTAAGACAAATCTTATTTTGTTTTATGTCCAGCTCTCGGCAATCTTGGAAAAACATTGCAAACAAAAGGCATTCTTTTAACAAGATTACTCGTACTACCATGGTCCATTTGGTTTGCCTTTTTCTATCCAAGACTTCTCCAACGGTGATATGTCTATCTGTAATAAACTACAAACCAAGTTTACATTATATTTTCTTTTTATTTTGTAGGTTATCGAAAACCATACAAGAACCTCTCTACTGTTTATGAAACATGATATTACATATACAAATTCCTGAATGTATTCTATTATTACCAGCTGTCGTTTATAAAAAAAACACTACTGCTGATGTCTCAGAATATTTTTATTTATATCCTTTTTATTTTACTTATCTAGTCATAAGTTAAGGTAAATATTTATTCTTTTTGTATGATTTATTTAATAAATTTTATTACCTTATGCACGTTCTCAAGTTTACATAATTATTCAATTATCTTTCTCTCCTGCATATCGAGTTTTTCATTATACACAAACCATACATCTTGTTTCTCCTTTCTATAAAAGAAATATATATCTTAAATTCTATCTCGTCTTTTATTTTAGTATTTATTTAAATTGTAAATGTAAATTTAATTTTTATGTCTGCATTTTCTCACATAAAAGTGTATGCAACCCAATATACTCATGTTAAAATACAATAAACTTATTATTATTGTTTCTTTTATACTTTATACGCTTAAATTAAGTCTTAATATTATTACTATTATCTCATTAATATGCAAGATACCACGGCAATATGTATATGTATATTGTAAACCCCAACTGACTACGAATAATACTTTTTCTTTTAGAATTGAAATAAAATGATAACTTTTTATTTTTAAGACATCATATTTCGCTTCATTTTACGTTGAACTCTGTTTTGCTTTGACAGATATATTACAAATTCAATAAATCTTTTAAAGCGTTTTTTTTTATTTTTGTACTCAACACCATTAAGGATTCGATTCATAGTATGTCACAGAAACTAAGAAAAACAACTCTCAACTTTTGCAAAACGCAAAAATAAAATTATTAAGAAATAAATCTAACCGGAGAAAACCAATGGAATTTATTACTATCACCACACGGTGCATAACCGATAAATTTATGTCCCGTCCCCCACATGCTCTATGCTCAACCCCCGGAAACTTTCGCGAAAATACATTATAATACCCGGAAGTCGTATATACACGTATGTGTATAGAACTAATAGGTCTTCGGACACGTCAAACATCCCCTTGCATGTTCGCTCATAAATTTCTGCCGCCGGTTTTCCAGAAATCCATTTAACTCACTCCGTTTTTCTTCTCGATTTGCTTTCAGGCGTTACTGCAAGCCCACGATGTCGTCGCCCACGAGATCTACGGCGAGGACGCGATGCGAGCCACGCCTCCGCCCCTGCTGCCCTACCTCAACGGCGGGGAAGATCTCGACGGACCCAACGGCGACGTGGACATGGAGAATGTGACGAGGGTCCGACTGGTGCAGTTCCAGAAGAATACAGACGAACCGATGGTGAGGAAATTCATTATCTAATGATTACACACATTAACAATATTTAATTTTTAAATTTCATTAATCATCATTTAATATATGGAATATCTTTTAAAAAAATCACTGAAGGAGATCAAGCTGACATGAATTTAAGAAAATGGACAGTATTTTCCAAAATAAGTTCAACCGAAAACAAACATTATGTTTAATCTGTTTTCATAATTTTATCGTTCAAGGCACCCTGCACAATACAAAGAATTATACTAAATAGACAAAAAACAACCAGCAACACTGCCAAACAAGAAACGGATATTACAAAAGATCTATCATATAGAAATAGCCGTCTGTAGTTACGACAATTGACTGTTTCAATTTTGGAGTTGACTCCTAAAAAAACATTAATAAACTTAATAAAAAATAATAAAAAAAACATAATTTTATCGTTCAAGGCACCCTGCACAATACAAAGAATTATACTAAATAGACAAAAAACAACCAGCAACACTGCCAAACAAGAAACGGATATTACAAAAGATCTATCATATAGAAATAGCCGTCTGTAGTTACGACAATTGACTGTTTCAATTTTGGAGTTGACTCCTAAAAAAACATTAATAAAGGAGTTCGTGTTTTTAATTAATTGATAAAGATAGTATCTATTCTATATTGTCAAAAGCGATTGTGTTATTAAACGAATAAAGAAGAAACAGTGGCAAAGTTCATCTTGGTATTTAATAATATAGATAGCAAAGAAAATCAATACGAAATTGTAGATAATCATGAGCTCTACAATTTAAAATTATTTTCATTTATACAGTGTGTTCGAACCAACACAAATTTATGTTTTTTTTAATGGACTGCTATGACCTTTTATGATAACTATTTAAGAGCTGATTAAACTGGCGTAAATTTTTATTTGTCGATTTTTAACAGTTTCTGAGATACGGCGATTTTTCGTCAAATGTAGTCCAAATCTTTGATATATTGATATGAAATCACGATTATTAATGAAAGATCTATTTTATGCTTAATTAGTAGAGATAGAATTACATATATAGCTTTCGTAAAAGTTAAAAATTCTAAAAGAAATATAGTGGAACATCCCGTATCTTGACATTCCACTGAAAAGTACTAAAAATTTTGCTATTTAAAAATACCTACTGTTTGTGGGCGATATTGCAAAAGTTATAAAATGTTGTGTCTACTAAACCCAACTTTTTAATGTAAGGTCGGTTACACATAGGGCGATTTTTACCGCGGCGGTAAATTGACCGTCGCCGTCGTTCTGTTAGTGGCGCGAAAAAATAAATGGGAGTTTACACATTGGGCGGTAAAAATATCACGCGGAAGATTTGCCGCCGACGGAAGCTATGCAGCCGTCGATTGCCACTGGTGTTGTCGGCAGTTTAGCCGCTGCTATATATAGTCAGTGGCGCATGCGAATATATCGCCGCTTTCACATTGAGCGGATTTTTACCGCGTGAACAGTCCAATTTGTGTTGAGGTTATTTGTTTTTTAAATTGAATATAGTTGAAAAATCCCAACATGAGTGAAGTAGGGATCGATAACGATCTTCTGATTTCGTCGATTGAAGCGAGACCAGTGTTATGGGATAAAACTTTGGACATTTTTAAAGATAGAAATGCCACGAGGAATGCTTGGAAAGAAGTATGCTCGGAAATTCGAAACGACTTTGACGAACTCGAAGATGAAGAAAAAAATGCCTTTGGTAAGTATACAATTTCATTTATTTATTTCATTAATTCCCAATTATATAGATTTTCATAATAATCTAGATGGTAATAATAGATAACAAGACTAACTTTATAGATAATAATAGTAATAATAATGTAATATATAGATTTTCATGTTTAATGTTATACAAATGTTAGCTTATATCTTAGACCATTGCCAAGGAACACTTCCAACACTAGATACAAAATATTTGCATAGGATGTTCCTTACATTGTTTGCATTCAGACCTCCTCGTGTTGTTGTTTCGCGTTTAATATCTTCGATCCCTGTGATCGACATTGTGTCCTCAACCAAATATCCGTCTCTATCTCTAACATAATTGTGGAGGATAGCACAAGCTTTAATCAGATCTATCGCAAAATCTGGCTGAACATTGAGTGGCCTATGAAATATTCGCCATTTATTGCTAAGTATTCCAAATGCACACTCAATGTATCTTCTTGCTCTAGACAATCGATAATTAAATATTCTTTTTTCAACTGTTAAATGTGTTCCTCCGTAAGGCCTAAGTAAATGTTTGTGCAGTCCAAAAGCTGCATCGCCTATCAAAAAATAAGACACCTTCGGACTTTCAGTGCCAGGTAGACACTTCTCATCGGGCAAATTTTGCGAATTACTTTCTATTGATCTCCATAACTGAGTTTTTTTTTTTAAATCGAAGAGTCACAATCTTTTCCATAACTTTCAATATTAACGTAAATAAAGCGGTATTTTGAATCCGCAATGCCCATTAATACGATTGAATTGTATTCTTTATAGTTAAAATACATGGATCCACTTTCAATCGGTGCAACTATACGGACATGCTTGCCGTCTACCGCTCCAATGCAATGTGGAAAGTTTGCTGCTGATTCAAGTCCACTTGCTGTTGATTCCCATACGTTTGTAGTGATTGGTTGTATACATTCTTGTTTCATTACTACCCATATGGCTTGACAAACATCCTTTACAATTTTTTGTATAGTTGAGATTCCTAGTCTGTAGGAATAATGAAGTTCGGTAAATGTGCATCCACTAGCCAAATACCTGAAAAAATACGTTACATAAGTTTTTATTTGATTAAAACCAGCAACATCATGCTTCAATACATAGCTATTGGCCACATATTCTACCTCGAAGCAATTCTATGTATTTTATGAATCGCAAGTCAGTTATTATGTTTATATTTCTTTGTAGGTAAAGAAGTATTAAGAAGATGGAAAAATTTACGAGACGCATTCGTTAGAGCTGAGAAAAAGGTCAAAGAGGGTAAAGCCAGTGGCTAAAGCTATAAAAACCGGAAATACATATTCCATAACGAACTCCGATTTTTGATCAAAGTCTATACTGAAAGGGAGACAGCAGATAGCTACAACGTTCACAATGAAAACAATGAAGAGGACATAACAGATGATCTTGTTGAAGTGTCTACTCTTAACAAAGAAGTCGATAAAACCACCGCTTCTAAATCCTCACCAAAAACAAAGAAGCACAAAAAACTTGATGAAATTGATTTGAAGATCTTGAAGGCACTAGACACACCTCAAGAACAACCAAATTGTCAACTGTCATTTTTCCAAAGCCTGCTGCCACATACACAAAACTTTAATGAGAATGAACTGCTTGACTTCAAAATGGGCGTTCTTCAAGTGATTTCTAACATTAAAAGTAAACGTACGACAGTCCCACCACCTGTACATTTCCAGTATCCCAACCAACCAACATATTACTATTTACAACATCACTCATATCCCACATCCAACAGCGTCATCGACACCCTTGACCTCACAAAATCTGAGTCAACAATCTTTTACTACAACGACAAATAACCCAACTTCAGTGCCTGCTCCACCGGCTCAGCTACAGTCGAGTGCTCAAGAGAAAAAAAAGGACCAACCTGTTACTCGATACTATGAAAGTTTTTTGCAACACAACAGTGACGAGGGCAGTGAGAGAAGCTGTTCAGTCAACTCTGCATCTTGGTCAATGACTTATTATGATTTTTCTTAATATGTATTTAGAAAAAACTGAAATGAAATAAATTAAATGCTTATTATTAAAATTTGAAAACTACTTACCTCAACGTAACTGCCAACATTTCCACAGGTTGAATACAATTCCTCAACTGGGTATCTTCCCTTTGAATACTATCTTTTAGCTTCCCAAGCAATTCGTCAAATGACAAGACGGACATCCGAAAATAATTAAAAAACTTGGTGTCGTCATTCCTCAAATCTTCAAATAAGGTGTGAAAGGCTCCAAATTCTGTTCTCTTTTGGTTGATTTCATGAATCCAAATTAAACAATTTTTTTCTTTTCTTGTTCTTCCGGCGACGAAAAAGTAATAAAGCAATAACTTGTTGCCGGTCCATTTATATTTTTCAAAATAACTATTTAAATTTTAATCACAATAATTAAACGCAAATAAAATACCTGAACAAAAAATCTCAGGGAAGTAAGACAAAAGTGCAGAGTCACGTACAACAAGTGATTTCTGTTGTTGCTAAGCGGCACTTGTACCGCTAATAAGCAGCGGCACTTTTACCGCTGAATGTATAAACATTTCAAATTTTGTCGGCGGCGACGGCAAATTTACCGCCGCGGTAAAAATCGCCCAGTGTGTAACCGGCCTAAAGATATGAGTTGCCATGACTTGCATTACACTATAACGCCTTTAAAGTAGTCCAAAATAGTTACTTATAATATTTTCTATTTACAAATATACTGTATGACAAAAAAAACGAATCACCATTCAAACGTGATTATTTTTTAATTAAATTTTGTACAGACGTTTATCGTGTTGAAAGTAATAAATGATATAAATAAAGAACAGATAAAAAACAATAAGATTTATGACGTTTTTAGCCGATCTTCAACGAAAAAATTAGATTTTGTTCTGCTTATTATTAATCGGTTTAATTGTGTTTTCTCATTTGTGACAGTCTATACCTGTCATTTAGTGTATTGAAATGCCAAGAGTTCGGCGACAACCGAATTATCGCCAGCTAAGCGATTTTGAAAGGGGTCGCATCATTAGACTACATGAAGCAGGTATTGCATTTCGTGAAATCGCCAGGCGGATGCAGAGAAATGTTGCAACTGTTATTCGTTGTTGGAGAGATTGGTCTGAAGATGGGAGGTAACATCGTAGAAGACGTTCTGGACGACCTAGAGAGAACCACAGAACGAGAAGATAGGAGGCTAAGAATGCTTGCCGTTAGAGATCTCAAGATCTATAGGAAATGTTTTTTCGACAGAGATAAACCACAGAATAACAATGCGTACAATTTATCGACGTATTCGTTCGTTTGGATTGATTTCCTATCAACCAAGATTAATACTGCCTCTCACTAATCAACCTCGTACCCTTAAATTAGAATGGTGTAATGTACGGGCAAATTGGGAAGATGAGTGGAACAGTATCGTATTTTCTGACGAATCACGCTTTTGTTTGTGGGCCCATGATGGTCGTAGACGAGTTAGGCGTCGAAGAGGTGAAAGACAGTTTTTGAATTTTGCTGTAGAACGCGCGACAGCTCTTACTAGAGGAATGATGATATGAGCTGGAATTAGCATAGGAAGTAGGACTTCTTTAGAAGGGCAACATTACCTTGCGATGTTGCACTTGGGTAACAGATGCCGTTGAGAATCTCTCATGGCGTTTGGTACGTAAGTTGACAATATAAGGTTTTTTAAGCTTTTGAGGCATTGTGAACAAACACGTTCGTGCACTGATGAGTCCAATGTAAGGTCGAAACAGCTATCTGCACGTTGTTTGTTCGCAATGCCGGCTTAGGGTAGATGTGCATTCATACATTTATTCATATACGAAAAAATTTTTTTCGTATACGTATACTTGCTTGATTTAATATTGTGAGAGCGCTTACTCGCCAAGAATTGCTGTTACATTATATTGTAATAGGTACGCCACCTATGGCGTGTTTATTGAATGCACGTATATCTACAGTTGCCTGATTAGTAGTTGTACTACGGAGGGCAACATTACCTTGCGATGTCGCACTTGGGTAACAGATGCCGCTGAGAATCTCTCATGGCGTTTGGTACGTAAGTTGACAATATCAGGTTTTCTAAGCTTTTGAAGCATTGTGAACAAACACGTTCGTGCACTGATGAGACCAATGTAAGGTCGAAACAGCTATCTGCACGTTGTTTGTTCACAATGCCGGCTTAGGGTAGATGTGCATTCATACATTTATTCATATACGAAAAAAAAAATTTCGTATATGTATACTTGCGTGATTTAATAGTGTGAGAGCGCTTACCCTCCAAGAATTACTGTTACATTGTATTCCTTTAGTATTCCTTCGAGGTCACTTAAATGCTCAAATGTACATTAACGAAGTTCTGGAACCAATTTCTTTACCATATATCCGAGGGCTAAATAATGCCACATTCCAACAAGACAATGGCCGTCCTCATGTAGCAGCAGTTACGTTACGATTCCTACAACAGGACAACATCAATATTCTTCATTGTCCTGCACGATCGCCAGATTTGTCGCCCATAGAACATGTCTGGGATATGATGGGTCGCAGGATTGGTATGTTACCTAACACTCCTTTGAACATACAACAGCTACATGATGCCCTACAATTTTCTTGAAACGAGCTTCCACAGGAATCCATAGATCAATTAATTCGAAGCATGCCTAGGCGAATAGCAGAATGTATTCGGTTACGTGGAGCATCAACTCATTATTGAATTTTCATTATAACAAGTGCGATTTCTGCAATAAAACTTTAATCGTTTGTTACTCTCAACACCCTAAATATCTGTACAAAATTTGTCTAAGAAATAAAAACGTTTACAGGTTGATTCGTTTCTTTTTGTCATACAGTATATGTAATTGTCACTGAGATATTAATAAACAAATTCATAAATACATTGATAAGATCGAAGTTTCTATGTGTCAAAAAATTGATGAAATTTCTAACCTACATTTGTTATATTTCTAATCTACATTTATTATATTATAGCTTTCGTTGGACGAGAAAATCTTTATTACAAGTACATGAATTTACTTTACGACAAAAATGAACCAGTTTTAAATATTGGAAAACCAAACAATCAAATATGATCTACGATTAATTGATAAAGTTAATATCTATACTCCGCTAAACCACAAAATGGGATTGTTTTATTAAACAGCTATGAAAAGAACGTTTTTTATTTATATATAACATATACAATTTTAAAGTATTTCATACAACATTGTCTTACAGTTATATAGCAATTTCATTAAATAAAGTAATAAAAAAAAAACTAATCGTAATTTGTGCTTAGGATCTTCCAATGCGTATGCATCTGACAAATATAGACATATGTATAATAATTAGAAGGTACTTGAAACAAATTTTTACAACTAGTTCTGTCTGAACGGTTTGTCATATTACGCAATGCTGTTATTTATATACTATTAGTTAGCAAAATCGCATATTTTTAATATCCCGGAATTGAATTGTAAATAAGTTTTCTCCAGATCACTTTTAGATTTAATATTAATTAAATGCTATTTTATTTATTTTGTAAAACACATGAACAAAATCAAACTATCCACCTTGTATATAAATATTTATTAAGTTAAGATTTCAGCAAATCTCAATTAGTTTAAGTAAAATAGTGTAAGAATGTTATTATAAATTTTATTCAAGAAATTAATATTAGAATAAGCCTTGTACAATAGTAAATATTTATGACAAAGTGTTTTCCGTAACTTCAGCGGAAAAAATATGATGTCCGAGACCGTTCGATGGACAGACCCGAAGTATATTCTAGATGCTATCGACAATCACGAACGGGTAATACAATAATGGCAATAAATAGTTCGATTTTATATTGTAGATAGCGTAATAACTAGGGCGCGGACGTCCCAGGTTTAAACTACGACGGAGTTACAACGGAGCAAAGAAATAATGTAAACAACACACACATACTGAATATCACTAATTCATATGGTGAACTGCATCATCTGTTGTTGACTCACATGTTGACGGGAAAACGACACAAAAAAACTCCACTTAACTCGTAAATATCCTATTTTCATCGGCGTAGATAGGAGCGTCAGAGGGTTTTTAAAATTCATACTTACGTTAGTTTCATTTTTTCATTGTTTTTACTGTTAATTACGTACTTCGTAATTTATGTAACAGTTCCTGTTTAATCCCGTTTCATTGAATCGACTTCTCCCAATTATCTAGACTTAAGTGTGCACTGGATTTCGTTTAGTTTCAATAGCATACCCATACATTTTTAGTTATCATTTATTTAGATCTAGAACATTGTTAATGTTACTATGATATGGATGAACGTCGAGAATGGTATCGTAAAACAATGGCAAGTTGGATTAAGGTTCATGCTGATTGTATGTCCTCTATTGTCAGTGATTCCGAAATGTATTGCATAGTCTGTAAAATATCGTTACAGAATGCCCAAAAAGTGCACGTACAACGTCACTTAGCATTGCTAAAACATACACAGACAGTGGACCCGTTGAAAGCTGACAATTTCAACGAAGAACTCTCTGAAGCTTTAATGGCGGCTAGTATCTCATTAAAGAAACTTGACAATCCCACTTTCAAAACATTTCTTCAAAAATATACTGGTCGAAATATTCCTGATGAATCCAGCTTACGCAAATATCATGTTTTTAAGTGCTTCACGAAAACAGTAGAATGCATTAGAAGATATCTTTCAAATTAGTACCTATGGATAAGTGCCGACGATACTGTCGATATATGTACTAGGAAGCTGTGTGGTAAATGTTGTAGCTGGTGTTGAAGCTTATTTGCTTGTGACACATTTGGCTCTGCAGTTTGATTTTCATTTATTTTATTTAAATTTAGAATAAAGAGAAGTGAACAATTAAGAATACAGATATATAAACATTACAAACGTATAGTTATCCTTGAAATTGTAGCTCAAATAAATCATTTAATGTAATAATGTGGTAGGTATTAGTAAATGTGATATGCTTTTATTGTTTACCATAATTTAATTTATAAAAACTACAAACCTAACTTAGAAACAAAGAAATAACAATTAATTTAATATGCGAAAAAATACGAAGCATGGGAAATTCTACTCAAATTTTTGGATATATGCGTGTCATTAAATTATGTCTATGATTTTTAATGTACTTATATATATTTCATTTACTTTTTTCTCATTATAAGATCTTTGATTAATGATGATTAGTACATATTGATGGAAAACATGAACACCGTGTTTAACGAAACCGACACATTTGGGAGTTGTGAAAAGAGATGTTGCTTCTTCAGAAATTACAAATTACTCAGAGGAAGGAATGGAACATGATTTTTAAGGACTATTCAACATACCAAGCCGGTCTATGCCATCAAAATGCAAAATGTTTTTAAATGTTTATGCATACACATTTTTGATTTCTATCTTTTATCGAAATATTGCAATAAAACTCTGTAAAGTTGAATATTTATATATTTTGCCTCCACTCAATATGCACTAATTTATACTCTCCCAACAATTTAATATATAAGGTTGTCCATACTAGTTAAAATACTAATACCTACCATATTATTATATTAAGGGATCATCACAGTGTAAAATTTTCAAATTTTCGAATTTTTTTTTGTATTATTAGGTAGTATAGATGGTTATAAACATGCTGTTAAAATTTTGGGGTGAAATTCGAATTATTTTGGTTACTACAGCCTTTCTTATCAAGCAGCTACATGAGAGGTGACGCGGATGGCGTGACGAGTTACTGCTGGAACTGCCAGCGTTTCTGCAGAATCACGTTTCAACTTGCTCGCTAGATAAGCCAGTACGTTTCCGATATCGAGCGTGGATAGATCAACGAGAAAAACGCCCGAAGATCCATGTGGCAGGATAAAAGGGGTTCTAGGAGCATACGTGGATGAGCGTTTTTCTCGAAATGTAGTTTTTCAAAACGGTGTACACTCTCAAAGGAAGAGTTCTCAAGCTATCTATCTCAAAATTTAACTCAACATTCTTTACGTTACTATTTATCTTGCTATGGAAGCTTTTTCTATTTTTCGAAATCTTTCTATTTTTCATAACTAAAAAAACTGTCAGAAAAATAGGTTGAATTCGATACTTTTGTTTCAAATCGCCGCCATTTTGTCACTTTTGATGATGAAAAAAAAAACCTCCATAGCAACATAACGGTTTTCATACTGATTTTTCCAGATTTCGTTTCAGATGAGCTTTGCGGCTACGATCGTGTACACCGTGAGGACTCCTTTGCTTCGAAGACATTTTCGTCCGTTGAAAAAATGTTATCAAAAATGTGAATTAACGTTTGAAAATTTATTTCCTGTTCTTCGTGAGTGTTTTGATACGATACAAAAAAAAATCAGATTGATTAGCATATTTTAATCGTCAAAAATAAAATCGCAAAAATCAGTTATTTTTCGACCCGTCGCACTGTGATGATCCCTTAAATGATTTATTTGAGCTACAATTTCAAGGATAACTATACGTTTGTAATGTTTATATATCTGTATTCTTAATTGTTTACTTCTCTTTATTCTAAATTTAAATAAAATAAATGAAAATCAAAGTGCAGAGCCAAATGTGTCACAAGCAAATAAGCTTTTAAATGAAATTCGGAGGCCCTTTTTTTTATTATTTATTATTATGGAGACATTGGTGAAATGTAGAAAATCGTTAATGAAACGGGTCGAAAACTAGGACGCTCTAAGACACATTCCACTGCAAAAAATATAATATCATTTATTTTGATTTTTTGTTCATAATATTCAAGATTTGCAAATTGAAAGCAGTGAGCTAAATAAGAAAACAACCATTCAGCTACTACATCTCGTACAGTATGGCACTTTGAAACATGACTCCCAATGTGCAGGGCGATTTATGGCCATCATCGAAAACTGTAGATAGTAATGTACTATTATAATTGATTTTGCAATTGTGCATTTATTATTCGTTATTGTATTCTTTCTTTCATCAACTACTATTTGTTTTCGGTATTGTAATCACTCACTATTTTATGACGGAAAATAGGCGTTTATAAAAAATATTTCAATAATAAGAAGGTATTATAATAGAGAATTCACAAGCATTGTAAATTGGTATATAAAGGTATAAAATTGGCCGAAATTAAATGACGTACGCAGATGTTATCCCCCAAGTTTAATTCCTTAACTTTTCGTGACACCTAACAAGTTTCACGACTGATTATGTCTGTCAACATAATGTCCTAATTAAACACAAGAAAGCACAGGCATCCACTAAAATATTAAAAGCCTACATCACCCCGGGTAATCCACTTTCTTAATTTTTGCAATTACCCAGCCGCTGAACGCGTAATGAAATTCCTTATAAAAGCGGATGTCATGTCACTAACTACTGCCCGCTTAAAAGATTCGCTTTACCGCTATCTCTTTCAGTTCTCACTGTCTCGCTCATTGTTTAATTCTCCCGGAACATGACTGTCGACGATTTCGACCGAATGTGTACCGGAATTTAAGTCTTACCAATGAAACTTTTCCTTTCCTGTTAGTTTTGTACTCCGTAATAATGAAGCGCTTATTTGTTGGCAGGGTATAACGTTGAAGATGAATGAAGATGGGAAATGTATAGTCGCCAGGATTATGCACGGCGGCATGATACATAGACAGGCGACCCTTCATGTGGGCGACGAAATCAAGGAGATTAACGGCATCCCGGTGATGAATCAATCCGTCAGCTCGTTACAAAAAATACTCGTAAGTATATCTTTAATGTGTAACATATAGGGTGATAAATAACTAAACATGACCTGCGTGAAGATCATGCTGTTGGTAGCGGAAGGAGACAATAATGTCCAGGAATAAATGTAATTGTATTAGTCATATACTGCGTGTTTTACCTCATTAGATAGTATTTATAGTTTCGTCATTTATCTTCGAAATCTAATAGATTACCACAGAAACTGTAATACACAATATTATCATAAAATCGAAAATTAATCTGTAATTAATGATGATTAATATTGCAAAATTACTTTCTTATTTAAATTTAGCTTAGTTCATATTATTGGGTATCAAGTTACCTACGGACATATTAGAAACAGAACAAAAAAATTAAGTGTTCTTATTAACTTTTGGCAATGGTTTCGTTCATTCAGTGCTAGTTTGTAGACACATTTTGTGCTCCCGACAACTACACTTTCTTACATTATTTGCAAGTTAACATATACACACCTGAACTTAACATTTTGTCCGTTTAATATTCTTTCTTTTTTTTTTTTTTTGATAACTTTTGCGTAGAGCCAATAGGTTGAAATGCAATAGACTTATTCAAGTTAATATAATATCTTTTTCTGAAGTTTTTGGAACAGCCCTATTTAATAGAATTATATAAATGTTATTTGCAGTATTTTTTACCTTGGGGTAAATTGGAAACATGATTTTCTACTTGTGATAAAATTTTATTGTTTTAGATAGATTTAGGTATATTGATTATTAATCTATAGAAAATTTATTGATAAACTGGTAATTGGGATGAAAAGAATATGCGTGAATTTGTAATAAATATCTATATATCTTGGTTTATGGTAAATCGATCATTCATGTTTATATTGCTTTACGAGCTATAATTTTAACTTCTAGTTTAACCCTAAATATTTCGGTGAGCACTGTTATAATCAAGTGTTCAATACTTTTGCCTGGCAAAAAGTTTTGGATTTGGATTATGCTGTATGTACCCTTATTAAAAATCCAAGTTCTTTGGCGCGCCAGTGCAGGCATGGCCACTTTAGTGCTCGATAACTAGTACACTTTATAAAAAAATATGTTTATATTTTTGAAAAACACGAAATTTGCTACAATTTACTACAGTAACATATTTTTCTAACCCCATTGCTACCGCAATACATAACTTCAAAGCACAACATATTTCCAAAGGTTTGGGAAATACTACCAGAAACAGATACCCGAATTCTTGTCAGAAGTAAAATAGAAAATATTTCTGCATCATTCGGTAGTTATGATAGCATATGCCAGTGCAGCGTATTCCTTTGCCCAAGAAAGCAGGCTTGTTTTTTACAAATGAGTCAGGTATTACAGAATTTAGGAGTACATTGTCCAAGAAGTTATCTGTTAGTGGATATTCAGCAGTACCGCAAATTCAAGAGAGGATGGCCAAAATAATTATACCAGCAGTTTCGACAACACGCAATTTTTCTTCTTGCGAATTAGCACTTGTGGTCTGATATCACAGATCGGATAATATTTAATAACAAGTTTTTCAAAAACACTCTATTAGTAGAGTCAGCTATAACTATGTCCTCACCATAGTTTACCTTAAGACGACTCTTAATCGTTCTCATGTCTTTCTTTAGTTATTCATTTAAGTGATTAAAAAAACACTGACATTCATCAAAATTATCGGTCAAATATGTGTAAATAATTTCCATACTTCATCAACGTTTGTAACTTATGCTTCAGTTGTTCGCCTAATCTAAAAATGTTTGCAGACAGAAGAGGTGATATTGTTCATCGATTGCCGCTAAATCAGTTTCAGTATGCCTCACTTGTCGGACGCTATCAACTATTTCTTCCCTCCATGTTTCACTACGTTTCTTATTTGCACCCACTGTGCTTATGTACATATATACAATAATTTGATATATGTATCCATCTTTTCTACTTTACATTACATCTTGTATATACAGCTTTTGTCTAATAAAAACGAGTAGAAATTTCTGAAATCACAACATTGTGTTCGAGGTTTTTTAGCAATTGGTTTTGGAGCGTCTTCTCCACGACGAATATATTCCAAAATTCTTTCTTCATAATTATACGGCTTTTGACAAACTGCATAAATAGTTATTTCCAACATTTGTGCAGAAAGTTATTATTTTCACGATTTTTCGTGTAGCACTGGAATCCATTAATCCCTTTTGGTTTCAATAAAATAGTGTTACCTTCGCTCAAACTCTTTTCTACATATAAAACCTCTGACATTGAAGATGCCATTTTAACGCAGTATAATTTTTCCCCCGTCTACCGATTCAATAACTTGGGTGACCTTGATATTCTTTCAACAGTGATGTCAGAAAAGCGACCGCTTCATTGCTTCTCTTCTTCTTGGTCATCCCTATATTATTAACATTCATAAATGGTAGTGAAAATCTGAAGTCATTGCCAAACGTCGAGAAACATTGTATTCAAAGAAAAAAATGTGTTTTTTACTATTGGAAAAGTTACATTTGGGTAACTATAATATTTCAAAAATATTTTACTAAAATAACTTCTAGAAAAAAGTATTTCTTTATAATAGACACTATTGAAGGGTTATCCGAAAAAAGTGACACGAAAGTATTCGCACTGACGCGCCAATTAAAAAACTTGGTTTTTAATAAGGGCCTAGGTATGTCTATACAACATACTGGGTGCCCTTCCGAAAACGAAACAGACTGAATATCTCGAAGGAGAAAAGAGGGCGATTTTTGATCCAAGGGGGACATCCTTCCATCATATCTTCAACTGTGATACGTTATTCCCCTCCCCTCCATCATTCTAACCATTACAATTTATATGGGGAAAGGGAAAGTAATAAATACGATACATCATTGAAAAGTTAATTGTACGGAGAATTCAGAGAGTGATTGTTGGTTGCGATATTTTTGATTTTAGCGCCCTCTAGCGGGATAAAAAACGGGTACGTATTCCAAAATGTGACATATCATTTCAAAGCTAATTTTAGTAGCAATTTAATGCACAATTGAAAAAAATATTAATTTAAATAATTGAAAAACCTTGCAGAGCTCTAATATTAGAAACTACGAACACAATTAGTTTACAATAGACGCTGGCAGTCTGTACTTGACAGTGATAACAAATAAATGTCAAGAATATTACGTATTTAAAATGATGTGTCACATTTTGGAATCCGTAACCGTTTTTTATCCCGCTAGAGGGCGCTGAAATCAAAAATAGCGTAACCAACAATCACATTGCTAAATTTTCCGTACAATTACCTTTTCAATGATGTATCGTATTTAGTACTTTCCCTATTTAAATTGTAATGGTTAGAGTGATGGAGGGGAGGGGAATAACGTATCACAGTTGAAGATATGATGGAAAGGTGTCCCCCTTGGATCAAAAATCGACCTGTTTTTGCGTTTTTTCAAAAAAGTTTTCTCTTTCGAGATATTCAATCCGTTTCGTTTTCGGTGGGCACCTGTATATGTAGCCACCTTTTCACACGACCTGGCCACTGAGATATCATTATAGTTATGTAATTATGGCTATCTATATCATGAAAATAAACTATTACATCAACCGCATATCTAAACTAATAAATGTAGTGTTGGAATTGAGTGTTCTTGAGATTTTTCAAAAATTTTACTTAGAAGATTAAACTTTGCAAAAACCTGTGTTTGCTTATTTCTATTGAAATTAGCATTAGTTCTGGTCTTAATATATACATTAATAAATTTAAATGTTGAGTTTAATGATGAGGTCAGTGTTTATTATGTTCCAGTTTCCAAAAATTTATATCTATTAATTTTTTGGATGGAATACTTATAAAACAGATTACTGACATCGAAAACATTAAAAATACAATAGATAGCATGTTAAATATAAGTGTGTTAGTCAACTTGCCAAGAATGTAAAAACGTGTAATATGTAATAAGTACCGATCTGTAAATCCAAATTGTATTTTCACCCACCTGATGAAGGTATGGATGGCGAAACATACCTAGTATCTGAATCGTGATTTTTTAAATCTAAGCATTTTCTAGTTTTTAATCTGAATAAGATTTGTGTTCGATGAAATAAAGTAAGTTTGCAATATTCATTTTATTTAATAACAACACCTTTATTTTAAATTTTATAGCCATCCCTTTTTTTTAAATTATAGTCTAGCTTTCTATAGAAATTCATTCAAATATGTATATCATTTCAAAAATAAACTCAACTGTTAATAACTTCAATACTTAACCTTTCTTTTTAGTAAAGTTGATGGAATGTAAATAAAATTTTGATAATTTAACCAATTCGTAATTTTATAAATGATAGAGTTACTAATAGTGCTCCAATAATTTAGAACATTCGGTATTGCTTAACTGCTCCCTCTAATATGGTCAAAACACGTCTAGTCAATCTCCAAAGAAAGTTTATTGATCTTACGTACTTCCTTTTTTAAATGAAGGTATTTTAATATTCTAATTCATTTTCATCTCATTTTCAGAGGGAAGCGAGGGGTTCCGTCACGTTCAAGATTGTCCCCTCGTACAGAAGTGCGCCACCGCCATGCGAGGTAAATTTATTTTTTTATTTATATGTAAATAATTTAATTTTTGTATTTTGCATCCACATTGTATTGTCACTCATATTATATAATCGCGTTTATCAACAGCGTCGATGATTTGGTTTACCGATTCTAGCATGTTCAATTTAGTTACACAAACATGGTCAAAAGCAACAAGTTAACACAAACGTTCATACACGCTACATTACATTCTAACTAATTAGTGATGTACACGTCACGACATGATAGGAGAGAAATTAATTATGAGAAGAAATTGTAATGACAAATTCTGAATAGCTGTTAATTTAAGCCAATGAAATATTCTAAAATTGGATTTTAAACATGGTTCTTATTACATTATTTTATGAAATTCATATTTTCCATTATATTCATGATAATTATATTAATTTATGAAATTTCCTTTTTCTAACTTCATTTTGATTTTGATTGTAGCTTATCTATTGTTAGTCTTCCAATTCAAACTGTTTTTGAACCTTCAGCATTGGTTTTTATCATGAATATAACTAGGCTAATCTTTACTATTGCTAAATATAAAAAAAGCTCCAAATATGAATAAATAATCTCATCTTCTTGCATTACAAATACGTTTATTATACTTTATCATCTTTTGTTATATTTATAGTAACATTTGCGAGTTTCTTCAGATAATCTCCCAAGTTTTCGTTAAGTTTGGCATTTCAAGTATATGAACTATACTTTGATATGGGATGAAAAGCTTAAATGTTTAGCTTTCTTAGTATAATGACCTCTTAGAGAAACAGAAAACTTTCTGTTTCCAACAAGAAGCTTTAGAGTACAGAATCAATAATTGCTTCTTCCTTTCTGGAGAAAAACTGCTAGATTTACATTAGCAATCAAACTTGATGGTTTTAACCAGTCAGAGAACTTTTCTGTCTAAGAAATCAAGACTTTCAAATATTTGCTCGCTGTCCTTGTAGATGATTACCTTATTTTTATATATTGTTCAAATATCTTTGTCATAATTGCTATCCAGTGGTTGATACGGAAATATTGTCAGTAACGCCGTCGATCATTTATTGGCTTCTAGATTTAAAACCTATCGTTACCTTTACTACTACTGTCGATATTTTGTCCACCACCTTAAGGGACATCCTCAGGGTTGATGATTAGCTAACAAATTCTATTTCCGCTAATCGTATTAGAATCAGCAGCCCTAAAGATGCCCCTTAGGTTAGTGGGCGAAACGTCGGCATGAGGAAGTGACACACTGTTTTAACCCTGAAACCAAGAAATAAGAATTTCATAGTATTTGCTTCTGGTTTTATCAACATTTCCGGATTAGATAATCAGTTAATCATCACCGCTTTTTCTTTATTATCTTACAAAATGATTTTATTTTCACTTATTTCACTACGTGCTTAGACCTTTATAATCCAACTGATAAGATGTTATCTAAAATATTCTTAGGTGATATTTTATTTTTCCGCCCCAAGAATTACATTCACATTAATATTTTTCTCTGTGTTATCGAGAATTGTTTTGTGGAACAGACCACGGCCAACAACTTGTAGCTTTGTAACTAATAACTTCCTAAAAAACCTACTACTTTACGATTTCAGGCTAAAATCTAACGTTATGCTCAAGGGTATTTACAGGAATTATATATACCGTAGTCGTCAAATTTTAATTTCGGTTTGTACTTCTATCCCATGCAGAAGATGACCTTATAATATGCAGCGATTCCTGCTTGCTAACAGTGGTGGGAGAGCAACGCAGTGTCGGGGCACCCTCACGCCTTACATTTCATAGGAAACATTTGTCGAGTGTACTGTCTTGGCAGCCTCGCTTATGTTTATCTTTAGTTTATTTAGTCGCGCTCTTTTCCTTTTTCTATTTTCGTATCAGAAATTAAAATATGTCGACTACGGTATACTTGTGTATATAAATGTTATACTCGTTTGCGTCTCTGTGATTGCATTGGCCGATTAACAATTTCTCAGAATATAGGAATTCGTTTGCTAAGATGTTACGGTTGAACGTATCTGTAAATCAAGGGACCGATCACGAGATATCCATCCTGCTAATACTTTTAATAAACTCATCCTCAGTTCTCTTTTTATCCAAAATAGCATGTGAACGCTGTCCATTCAATATACAGGTTGAATAATGTGATGGTATGCATATACCATTGCTATCTTCGTTATTCAGTCAATTAAATCAGAAAAATAATAAAGTTTTCGATATTAAGTGAATTTGTAAAGTTCAAAAAAATTTGCAACTTGGTAGTTTATTTATGTTTTTAAAGATTTTTGCACTGATTTTTTTACAATAAGACAATACTCATTCTATGGATATTCTCAGACTAGGATATAAAAAGTTACTTTCACGAAACTATTACATTTCGCATAATTAAAGGGTGTGTGAAGTTAGCCCCCATTTTTCCAAAATTCGAAAATCTGGCTCTTGTCTCAGGTGATTCTAAAGTCTGAAGTCAGACCCCCGAGTTCATACTCTCGAATTTCGTTTTTTTATATCTTCTCGAACGATTTTGATTGTTTCTTTGAAATGCTTTGCAAATTAAGCACAAACCTAGGGCAACCTAAAACAACCGTCAACATTCCAGTGTTGATAAAAGGGGGAGTGGGAAATACTTTTTTTTTCTGATTATCTTGGCCACTTTTGACTTTTTTCCGAAATTCTTTGCACAACTACAACGACCTGGAACAACCTTCAGAATTCCAATTTTCGATAAGAGGGGGCTGGGCGAAAAAATCAAAACAGATTTTCGCAAAAAAGGGAACTAACGTCGCACAGGTTTAATTTAATGACTGTCAGACAAGCTTAAAGGCGAAGATAGCAAAGAATAACAATTTGATTCTGATATTACATTTTACAAGATAAGCATTTACAAGATATTTTGGATACTTCAAATGAAAAAAAAATTGATTACATTATTTCTGTTTTATTTTGATCTTCACAATTGTTTTATCATTGAAAAAATTTTATCGCATCTCATCTCTATTTATTATTTCATTTAGTTTCTGTAATTTTGGTTGCACCATCAAATGCGTTCGAAACAAAAGCACATCTCATCATAAAGAGATGAATCGGTATTGCTATCAGTACTTTTCATGTTGTCCTAAATGATATCCTGTTTTATATACATTTAAATTTCACTTTAATTTTGAATATATTTTGTGTTTACATTTTTGATTATATTTTGAATATTTCATATCATTTCTATGTTTATTTTAAATAACAATTTTAAGGGTGTAAACCAGCCAAGAATAATAGTAATGATACAGTTTTATAATAATTCCGTTTGTATTACTTACACAATGTAATCTACAGATAACAAACTTGTTTCTCAAAATTAGTAGCTTTATTGTGAAAGAAAAATTGCTTAAATATTGAATTGATTCGGTCTTTACTTGATGAAGATCCATCGTATTAATTACTAAATAAACAACAAATGTTGGATTTTCACTATTCAATTTTCGAAGTAATGTTTGACAATTGTTTCAACCATTTTTTTCCCGCTAGAGGGCGCTAAAATCAAAAATAGCGCAACCAACAATCACATTGCTGAATTCTCCGTACAATACCTTTTCAATGATGTATCGTATTTAGTACTTTCCCTATTTAAATTGTAATGGTTAGAGTGATGGAGGGGAGGAGAATGACGTATCACAGTTGAAGATATGATGAAAGGGTGTCCCCCTTGAATCAAAAATCGACCTGTTTTTGCGTTTTTCAAAAAAGTTTTCTCCTTCGAGATATTCAATCTGTTTCGTTTTTGGTGGGGCAGCCTGTAGGTATATCATGTGCTAACCACTGATATGATGTATGAATTAATGCTAAAGCTAACCACACTTTTTTAAAAGGTTGTGGTAATCATTATTATAATAATTTACTATATGTAAGTCGATTTGCTTTCGAGTTTAATGAAGTATAGCCTAACCACAAAATACAGAATACATTGGAAATTTTCTTGCACAAATATAGAATTAAATCAGTTCAAGTTTTAATGATTAGTAGTAGTAGTAGTAGTAGTAGTAGTAGTAGTAGTAGTAGTTTATTGAAGTTTCCAGTAATGGATACAATACGTCAAAATGTATATAGAATAAAAAATAGCTAACTAGCAAATACATATCATAAGACATATGTCAAATAATAAAACAGTTGGTGTAAAAGTATAAAAACACTAGAACACTAAGGATTACATTCTATATCCCGAGGTATTTACTTGTTGTCAGACTCCTAAACCTTAATTAGTCCGCAAAATTCTTCAACGTGTGCCCTAGATAGGTATGTGGTTGGTTATTTGCTTGGTAATTAAAATGGTGAAGCATTTATTGTATCATGAGTTTATGTAATTATAATATGTTAATAAATTAATAAAATTAAAATATTGCCGCATATGTTACTTTAAATTAAAAATTAATTTTGCAAAATGAAATGTAAATTCTACTTACGCTATCTCAGTATCATTTAGGGCAACTTATATTTTAATCTTCATTACAAAAAAAGTAATACCTGTTTATTATTATTACGCAGATAAAATTTTGTAGTCCTTGTGAATATGTAAAGCACTAATTAAAAGAGCAATAAATATACCAGGTGTTCGCGCGAAGGTGCTCACTATTGCTACTCGAAGTCGGTTAAATTAGCAAACTAATAGTATTTTTTCCTCTGATTACAACGCTGAAAACAGAAAAACAATTGCGCATCTGGTTTACGAGTTATTTATAAAAATAATGTTTTTATAAATGGAACACCCTGTATATTTTTACATCTTTGATAACTACACCAAATTTCTAGCAACAAATGTCATTATGACTTTTCCTCTAAGTTGAAAAATAAAGGTCCAGAAGCTTTTATTACTACTATTATGATTTACGCATTCAACATTAAAAATAGCAGGCCTCGAAAAATGGTAAGTATTTATTTTGACTGACAGTAATAATTTGTAACGTCACTTCGGCATTAACATTAATAAAATGAATTTTTCTCATTTGGAAAAGGTTGATATGCTCGAAGTTTATTATGTTTGTCAAAAAAATTGCCTTAGAGCGCTAGAACTGTATGAACAGAAATTTCCTAATAGACGAGTACCGCACAGAACCATATTTAAACGGTTGCATCGTTAGTTAAGAAACAACGAAAGTACTTTTGAGACGAAGAGAACAAAGCGATTTGTTTGTGACGAAGAGACAGAAACTAACGTATTAGCCTATTTTGAAATAAATCCAGGTAAATCAATAAGAAATTTATCAAATGAGATAAATGTGTCTCTAGCAAGCATACAAAAAATTTTAAAAAAGCACAAATACCACCCATACAAGTACAACTTAAGCCAAACCCTATTACCAGGAGATCTACAACGCCGGTTAGAATTCTGCCAACTGTATGTGCATTACTGCAGAGAGAATCCTAATAATTTTAAAAATATTTTATGGAGCGATGAAGCCAACTTCTCAAAAAATGGAATGTTTAACAGAAAAAATAATCATTTTTGGAGTCGACAAAATCCATTAGCCGTAAGGACAACAAACAATCGAGAAAGATTTAGTCTTAATGTTTGGTGTGGAATGATAGCATCTCGAATTGTAGGACCACATTTCTATCGTGGAACTCTAACTGCTGAAGTATATTTAAATTTTCTTATGCAAATTTTAACAGATTTCACGGAAAATGTTAATTTGGCGGATTTACCCAACATCTGCTTTCAACAAGATGGGGCTCCTCCCCACAATAGTCACATTGTTTCGAATTCTTTGATCAATATGTTTGGGGACAACTGGATAGGCACTCATGGACCGATACCTTGGCCTCCTAGGTCTCCCGACTTAAGGCCATTAGATTTTTATTTATGGGGTTATGTAAAAAGTAAGGTGTATGCTACCTCTAGCAGAGACATTATAGAATTACAAAATAAAATATTTGACGTAATTACGAATATTGATGGTCGCACGCTTCTAAAAGCTATCCGAAACATTAAGAAGCGTGCTGAAAAATGTATAGAGGTAAATGGTGACATTTTTGAACACCTCTTAAAATATCAGTTTTTATCATTATTGTTTGGTTAAGCTTTTGTTATTGTTTTTGTTTTTTTGTATTACTTGTTAATTGTCATTCAATAAATTACATTAGGTGCTTGCTGTGTTGTTTAAAAATTGTTGTCTCTAGAGTCTTTATTTTTCAACTTAGAGGAAAAGTCATAATAACATTTGTTGCTAGAAATTTGGTGTAGTTATCAAAGATGTTAAAATATACAGGGTGTTCCATTTATAAAAACATTATTTTTATAAATAACTCGTAAACCAGATGCGCAATTGTTTTTCTGTTTTCAGCGTTGTAATCAGAGGAAAAAATACTATTAGTTTGCTAATTTAACCGACTTCGTACGTTTGATATTAACGAAGATAGCAATAGTGAGCACCTTCGCGCGAACACCTGGTATATACTGTTATAAGAAAAAGACAAGTATTTGAACATAAAAATTTATTTTTTAGAAATGTCCGAGAAGAAATTAAAATAACTAAAATTCAGTTTCTACTTATTTCTCAATTTTCTTGTTATGGTGTGGATTCCATTAAAAAATCACTTTCTCTTTTAGAATACTAAGGCTTTCCACGCTCTACCTTTTCTTTTGTAATTGTCAAAGATGTATTTAATGCATTAAAAATTTTAATATATTGTGTAAAACTTAGCTAAACAGCACATATTTTCCGCTCCCGTTTTCAAAATACATATAAATATTCCAGGGAAACTTTCTTCCCCATTAAGTTATAAATGAAGCAACTTAAAACTTGGACCAAATATCCTCTTATATTATAGTATGCTTCCTTCAATTATGAATATATTAAATGTAATACACACACACTTGCTAAATTTGTTTTGAAGCGGTTACAATATTCTATTTGTTTTCCCATATCGCAAAGCGATAACATGCGGATATTGTCTTTCACGTCCTTGCTTTTCCGGATGATAATACTATAATAAAAATATTGATTAATGACAAAATAATTCTGAAGGTTTGTTTTAGTCTTCGACAACATATTGGTTAAAACTAATGTGAACCCCGATGACGATATTATTAAACTTAATTTAAATATTTCTCAACGATATCGAGTTCAGTTATTTGAATGTAAATATGTATTTGCAGTTTAATAAATGCATGATGATTATAACCACACTTAGGTGTAACAATGACAATTACGTGAATAATAATAAATATCGAAAGGAACGCGAATAACAAATTTGAATTTAGTGATTTTAGAAAAAAGATGACTTCACATTGAAAAGTAGAAGTAGATATTAATGTTAAGCTCATGGATATAGAATAAGATCATGTCAATTCATTTCGATCGCATTTTAGTTGCTGATGGATGCTAAAAGCATATGCTAATTTTTATATGTATTTGATTGTAGTAACAATAAATTAGGGTATTTTATTTGTTTTCCCCTGTGCAGAACATTTACTGTTGTCTCTGTCTTGTTGTAATGCCAGTTGCCACTTCTAATTTGTAAAATCTTTGCACTTAGGTATATTTGCAAGACATGCTTGATTTTAATGAAAGAATGACACCCGAAAAATATGAATCTTTGACAACTAAAGGATTTAAAATAACAATGTTCAACTCCTTTGGGAGGCTTTCCTGGTAAAACCAGCTAACAACGATAAACGAGAACTGACAGTAGTAGTCGTTTTTTTTCCTCGTGATATTTGAGTGATAAAGAACCCTCAAAAACGTACTTATATGGCATTTACACTAAAAGAACTAACAAAGACAAATGAAAAATAAAAAAAATAAAAATGTACAGAATTATTATTATCAGAAGGAAAATCTATGTATATATATACATGCATATTATAAATAATATTGTATATGAGGAAGAATTTTAGTTTCCTCTCGTCTTTTTTGTTATCTGTTAATTTTAGTTGAGAGAATAAAAAGTTTCATTCTGACGAACAACATCTTGTCTAGACAGATGACTACGCAGACATCCACGCTAGCCGAAGAAGCAAGGACACGCTTTTAACGTCTTATTCGCTTCTCGTTGAACATGTTCTCTGGTAAAACTACCAAATGCCGGAACTATATAGATGTTATTCGTATCTATTATTTCGACATTTTTCCCTACACCTTACATTCCAGGAGGAAGTCTGTTCTTAATATTATTATTAGACCTGTAAAACAATAGCTATTTGTGTAACAAGGCAGTAAGTTACATTTTTCATCACGAATGTGGATATTAGTTATCGAAGCAAATAATGAGTGATGAAAAATGACTCCTAGTTGCACATTAAATTTTATCTGAAATCGTTCATAAGGCAAAACAATCTTTGTTTTACTTTTGGATGTTAATCGTGATGGTATAAATATTACCGCGTTCCCCTACTAGCTGCTAACTGCCGATTTCAGAGTTCCTTACTAGCGATTTCAGATAAAAGAAATTTTACATAATAAATAACGAAAAAAATTAAACATATATTAATTCCGTTCACTTTTGTATCATCATTTAATTATGTATCTTTTCTTTCAACGGTAAAAACTCCCGGTCTTTAACAAATTTATATATTCTATATTTACCATTTTTCAGACTTCTTGGCAACCGATCAAGTCACGATATAATATCATGGATTTATCGGTTGCAAAGGAGTCTGCAAAAAATTCAACCAAGTAAATCCCCTCGTAATTCCATTTAAAAGCAAAAAAAACACGCGTGCGATAAGTTCATTTGCGTTTTTCCACAATTTTATGTTGGTACATACATATTCATTTCGTCTCGGAGGATGTGTTTACAGCACAACGGCAGGATCCGATCCCCTCAACGTCAGAGAAAATATCGGAAATAAAGCATAACAGATCGTATTGATTTAAGCTGGAAAATGCGTCAGCTGCTTCACGAAAGAACAAAAAAAACATAATGGAAGTGATAATTTTAGCATTTTTTTTGTGCGGGGAAGATAAATTTTGGCCGAGGGATTTTTTTGTATGTAATGTAATTTGTTTCAAATCAAGCAGATCAGTTCAATTTCGTCAAATTCTTTTGAATTTATCTGATCGATTCGTAAAAAAGATTATTATTTTGCCGTCCTTTGGGTCGGTATTTTTAGGAGACACTACCCAAACAGCACGTGAACATCCCATGAATGTCCTAAGGATATCCAATCTTGGACATGCGTATGTCCATAGGATGTCCATATTATAGCCTGCGGACATCCTATGGACATCTAATGGATGTCCATTTGTCACACATTTGGATGAGCTGAGGACGTCCAATGATGGATGTTCTATGGATGTCCAGTGCAGGACGTTGTATGAATGTCCAATGCAGGACGTTTTATGGATTACATGCAAATTACGCATTAAAGAAACAAAAAATACTTCTATCATATTTTTATTACTTATATAATAAAAAATAAAATTTAACTAGATATCAATCGGTGCGGATTCCTCTAACCTTCTGTTTTGCCTCATGCCATCGGTTATAAGCCTGCAAAGGCATCGCCGAACAAAATCGTATGGTGTCTGCCCTCCGATTTTTGATATTTCATTTATCTAAAATTATATAATTACATAACTCGGTAATTTTAATGAGGAAAATCATTTTGAACAAAGGATTAGAGCTTGTATAGTCATTTTTGGACAATAATATTGGTTGCAAATTGTCATTTTAAAATTCCTGTATTTGGAACTGATCCAAGGTTGAAGGGACCTTAACAGGTATAATTTCGGTTTTTTCATTGTTAAGTAATAAAGGACGATGTTTGGTATCTTCAATCAAACTAAAATCCAAATCGGTTTGACTTTTAGCTTTTCTATAACAATTTCGAGATAGTTTCGGCATAGTAATTACAATAATATAAACAAATATGAATACTTAACCTCACTATTAGAAATGATTCGATATTGCTGAGTTGGTGTAATCGCCTGGCACGACAATGAATACTAACTAAATACTAATTGATATATATTTATAAACGAAAACTAGGTATCGAACATATAAAACAAAAAATATGTTGTCTTTAGGTTAATCAACGTTAACAAACGAAGCTCGCAGCACACACTATTCCCGCCTACGCGTCGGTGGCGGCACTTTCAACTTACGGTCATTCCCGTCGAATGACACCTACAGCCATTCTGGCGCGTCAATTGAATATTATTGTAAAATCTTTGTCTTAAATGCCTTTTTACCTTTAATATAATAATTATGTGTTCGTACCTACCTACATAGATTTTGTCTCAATCACAATCAAATTTCAATTAACCAAATTTTTTAACGCTATCCGTCAATTTATAACATCAATTTCTTGCCTTTTTTTATTATTGTAATTAATTAAAATGAACATTTGAATATTTTTTGGTGGCACGTGTTATTGTGAATTACTGAATATTATCTATATATCAGTATATAATAATATTACCTTTATTCATTTCATAATAGATCTAAATTGTTGATATTTATAAAAGAACCTTTACAACAGGTTCTTCTTACTTACAGACATTCCATGGATATCCCATGGAAATCCATTCTTGAATATCCTTAGGATGACCAGAACAGGTCCATAGCCATCGGGACCTGTTTTGGACATAAAATGGACATCCATTCCTGGACATTCCATGGACATCCATTCTTGGACATCCTTAGGATGTCCAGAAAAGGTTCATGGACATCCGGACCTATTTTGAACATAGAATGGACATCCATTGGATGTCCGGTGCTGTCTGGGTAATCAATGTTTTCTCAATTACTATGCCATATATTGACAGTCTAAAATGTGAAGGCATATACAGTAGTGCTCACAAGGCTACGTTAATATAGAGAGAGGAGAATATAAGTGGGGGGTGTACATCAGACAGCGACGAACCTAAAAGGAATCAGTTGCATAGTTGCATATAACCTGTGGGAGAGCGCAGAACAGGATGGAGTATTCATTAGCGGAAAAACTACAAATCGTAAAGTGGTATCATCAAGGTCACTCGACTCTATCCATTAGAGGCCTTTTTAGAAATAATTTTGAAAATCGGCCTGTTCCTTGTATTGATACAATTCGCCGCTTTGCAAATAATTTTGATAAATTCGGATGTGTTTCACCTTCTAAACATAAGAAACCAAAAGAAAATGCGAACGAAGAAAATATTCGTTTCATTTAAAATATCCTATTTACATTGTATTTTATTTACTTTGATGTTAGGAAATAGGGACAAATAAAAATAACATTGAAGAATTCACATGACAAATGTTTTGCGTTGTATGTGAATACGTTGACCGCACTTTCTCGCTAGCCAGGGTGTTATAGTATGCGGCTACGGTAGGCATACCCCACCCATATTCCCCATTCCGTATATTAACGTAGCAGTGTGCGCATTACTGTATACATTGGGAGTTCATTTACTAATGATAATAAAAGTATACTTTGTGGTCGCAGTAGTGAAATGATGGTAACAGCGCCACTCTATATCATACAGCAACCCCGGCGGCAATAGGGAATCCTCGATGTAAAAACAAGGAAAAGAAGAAGAGTGGGGGGAGTTTGAGCAAAACAATTGCAAAATTATAAAATTTCAAATTACCGTTGTAAGTAAATTATTCAAATTAGTGTAAGTAAAAGAAAAAAAGAGCTTTAATTGCTTTAGTGGGCAAAAAAGTACTAATAATTAAATACGTTACAAATAAAACAAAAGGGATTTACTCGATTTTACAGATTAATATTTAAATGTGTTACAAGTAAAACCGACAAGGAAGGAATATCCTCAATGTAAAACGATAATGAACATAAAACGGCAAGTCCAATAAGTAGTCGAACTGCCAATTAGAAGTAACTTTATGGTTAAGTAATGGTTCTAATGACTTACACGAAGAAAAGCTCTGACCTTAAACCGTTACTTGTACTGGTTCTTATACTACCTCGAGACTGGAATTGGACTGCTAGATAAACGGTAGCATCCTTGGAAATTTAAACTCAATTCGTGATGTGCCGCCCGGATATTATCGAGTCCTCGGCAAAGGCGACCAATTTCTCGTCGCACTAAATTCCCTAATCGGGGTTTGGAAGCAATAAAATGTACCTAATGAACAGAATGCTTCTCTCGGAGAACTAACGATATGAAAGCGTTATGTCCCACTAATTCGTGGTTTGGGTTTATCAACAAACGAGTGCCTATTCCATCGGTGCAACACGAAATGGCATTTTGGTTGCCTGTTTGATATTTTTAAATTCAGAACAAGTAAAATGATCCGTCTTCAACGAACTTCAACAAGAAATATACAAATTATTTCCCAACTTAATCGATTATTATATTCCGCTTTAACTTTTATTGAAATTAATAAAAACCAATAATATTGAACTGACACATAGGCAACATCTCTAACAGCTAGATTCTTAGAGTTGCTTGAAGGTAGGTGACAAAGTTCTTATAAAATAATCTACCATTCCTAAACTATATTTAATATTCCAATCTTAGAGTGCAAAAATATAATATTAAGGCACGCTTCACCAGACGATTATTAAGAGATGTCAATTTTACTACTAAAACAGTACCGAGTATTAAAAACTCAAAATTTAAGTTTGACAATGTTCTGAGAGTGTAAACTTTCTCATTTTAAATGGAACTCGTACCATATGATCGGATACAAAATTTAATTGTTTTTATAATTGTATTATACCGGGGTCGACATATTTTAATTTCTGATACGAAAGTAGAAAGAGGAAAAGAGCGCGACGAAATAAACTAAAGATAAACATAAGCGAGGCTGCCACACTCGACAAACGTTTGCTATGAAATGTAAGGCGTGGGGGTCCCCCGCCACTGCGTTGCTCTCCCACCACTGTTAGCAAGCAGGCATCGCTGCATATCATTAGGTGATCTTCTGCATATGATAGAAGTGCAAACCGAAATTAAAATTTGGCGACTATGGTATATGTTTCCTATCAATAATTTTCTTGCTATCAGCACTTTTTTATCAAACATACCTTTCATGCCTTGTGCGCATAATCCGCCTAACCTGCCTCAAACTAGGCCTATTGAAATAATGGGCTTTATTATCTCAGAAGATCTACGAGAATGGTTGGGAAGCACAAAATGAAGTTTAATTAAAGACCAGGATCCGCGCTAAACTTCGTGATATTCCTATAGAATACTGAAAACCACTTACGCAAGGCGTTCGAGCAAAACTGCGTTAGATTGAACAATTAGGACCGTTAAGTGTTTCATAATGTTAAGTTTACGAAGTACAAACCATGTTAAATGTTATGTGAAAAATTGTAAATAGTAAAGTTTTCCGAAGGTGTAACATTTTTCATTCAAAATAGTCCGAAAACTTTCGTTACACCCTTTATTATAAGAAACTTTTGGCTATGCTAAGTTCCCACGCAAGCAGATTAGGTCTTTCGTCAGTGTTCGTTATTTCATAGTATTTTTTTAAGTTATAAAGTTATTAAGTTAAAATTATGCGAAGTTAAAAAATATCGCTGTATGTACAGTGTATCAAAAAGTTGTCAAAACCCCAAACTTACGTTTATAACTTTAGTTGAGAAAGCAAAATCTTCAGTACAAGTATTCAAATTTACTTTACTGAAAAAGATATGTCTTGAAAAACATTATTATTTCCAAGCGTCACAGTATCCCAGTAATTATGTCAGCACCTGACAAATTAAAAAATACGTGGAAGGTATGCTATTATCTTTTCACGTATTTCAATATTTGTTAATTGTATTAACTTGCGTAAAATTTAATATTTAAAATGTATAAAACATAAAAACATATATTTAAAGAAGAAATCATAAGCAAAACAAATAAATGCTCAAAAGTATTTCCTTCTTCTGTATTCGGAAGTAGTTTCAAATAACCTATAAACATTTGCTACAATGGCTTGATTAATAATAAAATATGCCTGTACACTTCCAGTAAACAAGAATAATCCTTTTTCCGCCAAATATAGATCATATTTATTAATTCCTATTTTAAATACTTTATTTTTACCGTAAAATAAATTCATGTACTTGTAATGGGGATTTTCCCTTCCAACTAAAGTAAGTTTGAATATATCTTTGAAATTCTATCAACTTTTTGATACACAGCAACTGCAATATTTTCAATGTACTGCTAATTCATGAATTTTGAAACTGGTCACTTAATGCGTTTTAAAATTTTGATACATACTTGTAAATAGAAAATATTATAAGAAATTTTTGGCTATCATAAGTTGCCACGCAAACAGCTTAAGTATTTCATCACTGTTCGTTATTTCATAGCAATTTTTTAAAGTTGTACAATTTTTGACGAAATATCATTATATCTCCGCAACAGGTGAAAATCGACTAATACAAACCGATGTCAGTTTAATTAACCTAAGGGCTATCATAAAATGTAAAAATTCATAGCATTCCATTTAAAACAATATAAATTTATGTAGGTTCGTCGTTGTCGACCACTCTGTATATATGAAAATATTTTTATATTATAGAAGTCATGAATTTTTGTATTAAAAATTTTTCGCATTGTACTTTATTAGATACCAATAATGGATCGTTTCGCTAGGACATGCGGTTATGTATATATATTAGCTGTTTGACAATACAAAAAAAATTTGTTAAATAAGTCTTACAGTGTTTTTAATAGTTCATTAATATTTTAATGTTTTAATTACTTGATAAAGAATAATAAACGTTTTAATTTCTATATTGTTTAAGTTCATTGACAGCCTCTAAACGACGAAAAAGGAATTGTATACAAATAAAGCCAGTTTGTAGGCGTGATATGTATTACATATTGTAACGACATCTATCGAATTTATATTGTCCCTATAATTTTAAGGAAAAAGCTGGAATATTTCACTAAATTTCAACGAAAACGAAAGATCTGAAGCGAAACAAGCTGATACAAACGTAAAAATAATTGGAAATTACTTAAGGGGGTAAGGATTCCGACAAAACGAACCTTATCAACTGAAGAGATTGGAATTATAAACCCTGTTAGCAGAAAGTAAAATAAAATCAGATTGTCCTCTTTGCTTTCTGTAAATTTTAATCCTGCGCATGAAATTTATATTTAATTTCGCCACATCCGATTGACTCCGTCAACAATGGAATATTTCGGATGTCTAAGCTTTATGTTATTAGAACTTTTACCGTTTAATCACGTTGAGGAAGACCCCAGGGAGATAATGGAAAGGACCGAAGGACGAATCGTTAAAAGCCAACGAATATGAAACGTTCTGATTAATAACCTACATATAGGACAGACGGAATGGTTTAAAATTTTCGCGTACACGGCGATAACGTTCGCAACCTACCCTTTTTCACATTATTATCGCCTGTTCTTGTTTTTTTTTTATTGTTCGCGACAATTGGTCTCATCGCTATTCACATCGTTCTCTGGTGGTGACAAAAATTTCGAAACACAGTTAAACATTTTCTGTGTACAGCCAGAGAGACATGAGATCACAAGCGCATTATTCATACGTACATTATTGAGCGACACGTTTTGTATCTTTGTTAGGGGCGGGCGATTGTGGTGATTTGGAATCGTATTTAAGGGCCTATTCATCAGAAGCAGGAGCGTGTTAAACGTTATATAACGGGATCCAGCAAATATTTCAACGTTTCGTCCTATAAATACATGTATATGTATGTGAATATTTTAAGCATAGCGGAGATATTTGTAACGCATAATAACTTTGCAGATTATGTGTGTAATAAAATTGAAACGTTGCGTGACTAGTCTGTTTTGAATATCTATACAGGGTGGTTCACCGGGAACTGAATCGATCGATTGCGGAAAAACTATAACTAGGAATGATCTGAAATTTTGACTATATACTAAAGTGGATGGAGGCCATTTGCCTAAAATATTTTCAGGATGGCGGCACTTCGGGCTATGACGGAAGTAGGCAGCAACTTCCTAATTTTAAATAGAATATCCTGTATATTGTCAGGTTTTTAGATTCTACGTGAAATTCTAAATATGTTTCATGTATAATGTCATATATCTAAGTGTAACCCTTTTTGATGTTTGCAGACAGAAAATCAATAGCACTTTTTCCATATAAAGATGAAATTATTATTTAATTTGAAGTAAATTCTCTCAAATAGATGGTCTAATTAAATACTATTTGTATAAAATTGTTACAATTATTAATACAGAGTGTACGAATTATACGCCTGAAAACGAATTTGGAAAAATTACAAAAAGGCAATTTTTTAAAATGGGAAGCGGAAACTTTTATAATTTTATCTTATTCTGCATTAAAAATAAGGACCACTTTGTATAAATATGTCTATTATAAAAATTGGTAGTTTTCGAAGTATTGGCAAGTTATTGTTTTTATCTTCTACAATACATACTGTTTGCATTAGTCTTCTTCATTAGTTAGCCATGACAGTGTTTACAAAATTATAAATTATCATTTGTTGAAGAAAAGTCATTTACCTTATCATAATTTCAATAAGTCATGCCGGGGCGCTTAAATTATACAAACGATGATTATTTAGATTTATTTATTATTTATGGGGAATGTAATAAAGTTATGTCAAGAGCATGTGATACATTTGCATTACATTATTATCGTTATTAATAACTGGTTTATTTCCCTGAATCTTTGCCCTCACGGATCCAAAGTTTCTGGTTTCCTATAATACGTTTAACGGTATTGGTAGATGGTTTCCGTTTTTTGCGAATATCGAGTTGCAAATGTATCACATGTTCTTGACATAACTTTATTACATTCCCCATAAATAATAATTAAATTTAAATAATCATCGTTTGTATAATTTGAGCGCCCCGCCATAACTTTTCTTCAACGAATGACAATTTATAATGTTGTAAAAACTGTCATGGCTAACTATTGAAAAAAGGACTAATGCAAACAGTATGTATTGTAGAAGATAAAAACACTAACATGCCAATATTTCGAAAACTACCAATTTTTGTAATAGAAATATTTATACAAAGTGATCCTTATTTTTAATGCAGAATAAGATAAAATTATAAAAGTTGCCGCTTCCCACTTAAAAAATTGAGGTGTGGCCACCACACGACTTTCTTATACGTATGAAAGTGTTACTTCTGGTCCGAATTCTGAAATTTCATTTATACAAAAAATATTCCAAATCCAACTCTAAATACTTTTGTACTCTTCATAAATGTATATAGAATGCATAATTTACGACATATTTGCAAAAAATCGTTATTCGGTAAGAATAAAAGTGATACTTCCGGTCCGAATTTTGAAATTCTTTTTATATAAAAGATATTGGAAATTAAGTTCTAAATACTTATGAATTCTTTATAAATTAGTCTAAACTTAGTAATTGACGAAATATTTGCAAATTTCTATTTTTTCACCCAAGTAAACTACTACTTCCGGTCTGGCGATTTTGCTCAAAATCTAATCAGTTCTCAAGAGGGAGATTATATTCGTAAATACAAAATTTAGAATTGATATGTCCGGCGGTTTGACCGCTATCGTGGTCACACACACAGAGAGAGAGAGAGACATACACACACACAGACACACAGACATTTTTTTAAAAACCACTTTTTCGTTATCAGGGGACTTCAAAACGTGAACATCTGCAAAAAACTCGAGGTCGAAAATTTTCATCATCACAATACTTCCTTATACTACGTATAAGAAAGTAAAAATTGTCTTTTGGCAATTTTTCCAAATTCTTTTTCAGGCGTATAATTCGTACACTCTGTATTAATAATTGTAACAATTTTATACAAATAGTATTTAATTAGACCATCTATTTGAGAGAATTTACTTCAAATTAAATAATAATTTCATCTTTATATGGAAAAAGTGCTATTGATTTTCGGTCTGCAAACATCAAATTTAACATAAGAATTTCAATAAGTCAAAAAGGGTTACACTTAGATATATAACATTATACATAAAAGATATTTAGAATTTCACGTAGAATCTAAAAACCTGACAATATACAGGGTATTCTATTTAAAATTAGGAAGTTGGTGCCTACTTCCGGCATAGCCCGAAGTGCCACCATCTTGAAAATATTTTAGGCAAATGGCCCCCATCCACTTTAGTATAAATTCAAACTTTCAGATCATTCCTAGTTATAGTTACTCCACAATCGATCGATTCAGTTCCCGGTGAACCACGCTGTATATTATTGCACTTCACACTCAGAAGAATATTGATTGAAAAGAACGTACTATTATAACGAATGGAAAAAAAAGTCATTGGGAAACTAGTGAAACTTGAAAATAAGTTCTGGAAATAAAATTAAAAATTGCCTCTACTAAAGATTTTGTTAATTATGGAGAAGAACGACTAACCAACCAACTAACAATTCTGATCAATAAAATCGTCACTTTACATGGAATCGTCGATAAATAGCGTGCCAGAACATCAATCCTCATGTTTGGAAAAGGAAGCAAAATAGAACAAGAAAATTATCAAGATACAATGCTTTTGACTACGAGTCTAAAGGTGACAAGATGAATACGAACAAAATGAATGAACGCTCAGTGGATCATAACTAGCATGTATGACAGGTTTTAATAAAACTTGCAGCACAATCAGTAAAATGTAATAGGCCAGTTTCCCTGCTGCTTATTGATTTGTAATACTTCGTCAGAATACTAGTGGAAGTTGTAAAAGATCTATATGACAAACCATCATCAAAACTCCGAAAATATTTAAGGAGGAGACTTGCAAAACGCACTTTTTCCGATTTAGCAAATGTTAAGAAAAAAAGAAAAACATTAATTTTCTTTAAATTTAATTATGCCGTGAGACAGGCATTTTATTACAATGATAAAACTCGTTGAAGTGCCACCATTAATTTAATTCTGAAAAAGTTTGCCTAGACAAATTTATTATCTAAAATTCACCCAATCGCTTTTCTAAGATCTTTCTGTTTTGTAGAAACAAATACACTGTACTCAGCATTGTGACACTAAACACTGCGTACTATACTAGTTCATGAAGTTTAATACTGTTGCTTCAAGATTAATGTGTTTATTTATCTTGCTTCGTCTTTAACGACAAACCTTATTTCACTGATTCCATGCTTGATTCCTAGATCTCTATGAAAGTCATTATTTCGAACATATCCAAGGTGCACCTATTGTATTCAGAAATTTACACTTTTAATATGACACTATTTGGAACAACCCCAAAGTTGTATAGTCTTAACTGATGATCAAAGCTTTGTTATGTATGGAAAGTTGTGAATTACATCGTACATCGTACAAGAGTTCTGTCGTTACTAAAACTACTACCTTTTGCACTCGTTTTATCCGAGTATTGTTGGTTATTTATTCCAGTTATTTTATTTAAAAACGTCGATGCTTTCTTGATGTCGATTTACTACCAACCAGTTCACATTCTTCTCTTTTAAGCGTATATTTGATACGTCTGATTTCCACAAATCGCCAATTGCAATGTATACTGTTAATATGCGAGATGGTATTATCTGAAGCAAACTTTTTATCCTCTTTTACCGATAGTGTCGCCTTGTGTTACTTTTTATGTCGTTCCGTTTGAAATAAACAACTTTTTATATAACTCGCTGTTTCATGTAAATTGAATGCTTTTACAAGTAAAAATTTAAATAAATTCAAATTTAGTTCAAAACAGTTTTATTCAATTCACTACAATTGTTTCACCCTACTAGGGCTTCAATTGCGAGTGTGGAAAAGCTTATATCGGACAAACTGGTGGATCCTTTTCCACACGCATAAAAGAACATGAAAGAAGTAATAAATTACAAAAAACAGATTCCACATATGCCAACCACTGTATTGAACAAAAACATAAATTCAATGATAAGTTTGACATACTACATATACAAGACAAGAGTAAAAAATTAAATTTATTAGAAAACCTAGAAATAAATAAATTAAACAAATTAAACTTTATTTTAAATGACCAACTAGAAGTGAATAATTCACCGTTGTTAAATTTAAATATTTATAATCAACTTAATAATTCTTATAGTTATATATATATTTATAAATTGTTTAATTTTATAATAACAGTAAACAATCATTTTTCAAAAAAAAATTTTAATATTCTTAATCATATTGTTATGTATATACTGTGTGTCCAAAAAGTCTGGAAACACCCAAATAAAATCGAACGGATGATTTTTGAGAAAAATGCAAAAACAGGTCAATTAGTATTTTCAAAAAACTACTGGCTCATGGTATCTGTTTCGAATTTTTGATGACCTTGAAAAAGTTATGATGTCATCAAAAAAAATTTTAAATGGGAACGTCGCATTTTTAATTTTATTTTTGATAGATCTTTTAATTGTCTAAACGACAGTCAAAAATTTTTCATTCTACTTAAGAAAAATTTTGAAAAAAAAAATCATTATAGAAAACAAAAAAAAATTTAATCGTAGAAATCAGCAAAAACTCTTACAATAAATGTTCAAAATGTTGTCCTTGAGCATCTTGGCAATACCCTAAACGATAATAAAATTCATTTTATACGTTTTCTATCATTTCAGGAGTGATCCTTCGTACATCAATCTCAATCCGTTGACGCAAGTCTTCCAAATTTTCAGGTTTAGTTGCGTATACCTTATTTTTTAGGTAACCCCACAAAAAATAATCAATAGGCGTTAGATCTGGCGACCTAGCCGGCCAAAAAAAATTTTAATATTCTTAATCATATTGTTATGTATATACTGTGTGTCCAAAAAGTCTGGAAACACCCAAATAAAATCCAACGGATGATTTTTGAGAAAAATGCAAAAACAGGTCAATTAGTATTTTCAAAAAACTACTGGCTGATGGTATCTGTTTCGAATTTTTGATGACCTTGAAAAAGTTATGATGTCATCAAAAAAAATTTTAAATGGAAACGTCGCATTTTTAATTTTATTTTTGATAGATCTTTTAATTGTCTAAACAACAGTCAAAAATTTTTCATTCTTCTTAAGAAAAATTTTGAAAAAAAAATCATTATAGAAAACAAAAAAAAATTTAATCGTAGAAATCAGCAAAAACTCTTACAATAAATGTTCAAAATGTTGTCCTTGAGCATCTTGGCAATACCCTAAACGATAATAAAATTCATTTTGAACGTTTTCTATCATTTCAGGAGTGATCCTTCGTACTTCAATCTCAATCCGTTGACACAAGTCTTCCAAATTTTCAGGTTTAGTTGCGTATACCTTATTTTTTAGGTAACCCCACAAAAAATAATCAATAGGCGTTAGATCTGGCGACCTAGCCGGCCACTCGATAGCCCCCCTCCTGCCAATCCATCTGTTTGGGAAGATATTCTCGAGATAATGCCGAACATTTCCCGCATAGTGGGGTGGAGCCCCATCTTGTTGAAACCAAATTCTTTGGCTGGGCAAATTAGGATCTTCATGGTTCGGAAATATTTCTGCTAATGACGGAATTAAATAGTTTTGTAAAAGATCCAAATACATTTCCGCCGTCAGGTTACCGTTGAAGAAAAAAGGCCCTATAATTCTGTTACCAATTAAACCAGCTCATACATTTAACTTCTGAGGATACTGAGTTCGTACCTCTCTCATCCAGCGTGGATTTTGGCGTGCCCAGTACCTGCAGTTTTGTCTATTAACAGTCCCATGTAATGTGAACGTAACTTCATCTGAGAATAAGATATTTCTGATAAAAAACGGATCATTATCACACATAGGCATCAGTTGTTCGCAAAACTGTACACGCATGTCGAAGTCGTCTTCAGACAGCTCATGAACCAAACAAATTTTGTAGGGATGATACTTAGTTTTCCGGAAAATATTACCAATTGTACTCTTCGACACGTTAAACTCCCGAGCAAGCTGCCGTGTACTAGAATTTGGAGTTTCCTCTACTGACAATAATACGTCGAGTTGCGTATCTTCTGCGATCTTTGGACTACCACTTCTAGGGCGATCTCGAACATGGCTTTCTTCTTGAAATTTTTTGTGAATCTTACTCAATGCAGAAATACTAATTGGGGCACGCTCCGGATGTTCTGTACTAAATAAGTCGCAAACTTCTCTAACTGAACGAGCCCTATCCCCAAAACCAATCATCATCAATATTTTAATACGTTCCCTCTCACTTAAAACCATTTTTAAACAGATTTTTTTAACTTACGCACAATTCATATTTGACAGAATGTCACAAATAAAACAAACTGTGTTTGAAAAATAATCGACTTTTAAGCCAACTATGTTTTTTTTAAAGACAAACTTTTCCATTTTCGAAGAAGTAATTAAATTTTTCTCGGTCATTTTCTTAAGTAAAATGAAAAATTTTTTTACAGTCCTTTAGACAATTAAAAGATCTATCAAAAATAAAATTAAAAATGCGACGTTGCCATTTAAATTTTTTTTGATGACATCATAACTTCTTCAAGGTCATCTAAAATTCCAAACAGATACCATCAGCCAGTAGTTTTTTGAAAAAACTAATTGACCTGTTTTTGCATTTTTCTCAAAAATCATCCGTTTCGATTTTATTTGGGTGTTTCCAGACTTTTTGGACACACAGTATATATATACCGGGTGTCTGTTTAAGCTCGGCCACCGGCCATATCTCGACAACCGTTTATCGTACAACCTCGCGGAAAAAATATTTATAGTAAAATGGATGACGGGAATTACAACAAAAATATTTTTAAGTTTCCAAAATGATCGCAAGGTGGCGCAATTCTCAAGATCAATTAAAAATTCGATAATTTTTCATTAAATTCTACATTAAGATAGATTAAAAAATTTACTAGCAAAATTTTTAGACGTTTTTATACAACTTTCATTTGAAACTTTTTGATCTAACTCCCCCGTACGAAGGGGAGAGTAGAGGGGGGCATGTCTGCGTACAAAAGTAGGTATAACTTTGGTTTGCCCCAACGGATTTTAATGTTTCTGGGCTCATTAGATAGCGAATTTTATAAAGAATTGAAGGATATGTAGCACGAAATTACGTGGTTGTCAAAGAAAATAACAGGGGGCGCTGTTCTCAATGTATGTATATTTCTTGTTTTTTCTTTAAAATTTCAAATAGAACGGTGTATTTTTAATATCTTAATATTGAAGCACATAAAAAACTGAAGAGAATGATGAAAACCAGAAGTTGCTACCTTTTTTTTGACGAAGATATAGTCATACGAAGACAATCCAGAAAAATAAAACTCTTTAAATATAAATTTATTTATTTATTGGGGGTAATAATTTTATTTTAATTTTAATAGGGTCTCTAGACAGTGTATAGTACGTTTTCACTTGAAATTTTATCATACTCTTCGCTAAATGTATTTATTTCAATCTTTTTATCGATTTTTTAATTCATTGCATATGTTACGTTAGATTCTCCTTTTAAAGGTTTTTAAATACTCTATGTAGCTATTATTTTTTAAATATCATTTCTTATCCTTTCCAACATTGAAATAAAATAATAATAGTGAACAGTGTAGTTTGCTTTCTTTTTTAATTTTTATCATACAACATGGCATTCACAGTGATACTAAATTACATTATGATAAGATTTCCAAGGCAGGCTATGAAAATCGAAATGCAAAGGTATTAGTGTCACTTATAGTTAAACTTTTTGTACGTATTTAGCAAATTAAGCCTTTTTGGACACCTGCAGCTAATTATTAAGTTTGTAAAATTTCGTATTCTAACGTTGAAGCTTATGACAAAATGCATTCTCGCTTCGGGGAAATATTCCCTAAATTATCCCGAAAGAAGACATTATTGAGTTTTTATTCACCTTGCCAGATGTTCTTGATGTTTATTTATGGGACAGAATAAAAGACATAGTTTATCACAAAAAGTCGAGTACAACAATTGCTGCCTCCGAAATGGAAGTAACTCTGCTCTCTACTAATCGACAAGTAAACGTGTATTGAAAATGAAGGTGAACACTTTGAAAATTTGTTAAGTTGAAGTTTTTTCTTGTTTTTTTTTTGTACTTTCTGATTTAAATATATTTTCTTTTCCTTTATATTACTTGGTCAATATATTTTCTTATTTATGTTTAAATATATAATAGGTTCTTTTATTTACTTTCATTTCAGGCGGGGATGATTTAGATATCAATTTGTGTACCCTTTCGTTACTAATAAGTAAATGATTTGATTATAACTAATGCATTATATTATTTTGTTTTTTTTTCTCGTTATTGTCTACTTAGTTCATGAGTTATGGAAATTATTTTTGCTGTTTTCCTATAATTAGATCTACCTAAATCAGTTGGGTGATAGGGTGATAAAGATATATTATTATTATTATTATTATTATTATTATTATTATCATTATTATTATTATTTTATTTCAATGTCTAAAAAGGTAAGACATGAAATTTAAAAATAGCTAGAGGATTTGAAAACATTTAAGAAGAGAATCTAATGTAACATATGCAAGAATTAAAAAATCGGTGAAAAGATTGAAATAAATACATTTATGGAAGACTACGATGAAAATTCAAGTGAAAGCGAACTATACACTGTCTAGTGACACTTAAAATTAAAATAAAGTTATTACTCACAATAAATAAATAAATTGATCTTAAAAATTGTTTATTTTTTTTGGATTGTCTTCGTATGACTATATTTTCGTCAAGAAAAAAGGTAGCAACTTCCGGTTTTCATCATTCTCTTCAGTTTTGTATGTGCTTCAATATTACTACATTAAAAATATGCCGTTCCATTTAAAATTTTAAAGAAAAAACAAGTAATATACATACATTGAGAACAGCGCCCCCTATTATTTTCTTTGACAACCACTTAATTTCGTGCTATATGTGCTTCAATTCTTTGTAAAATTCTCTATCTAATGAGCCCAGAAACATTAAAATTCGTTTGTGCAAACCAAAATTATACCGACTTTTGTACGCAGACATACCCCCCTCCCCTCTACCCTTCGTATGGGAGTTAGATCAAAAATTTTCAAACGAAAGTTATATAAAAACGTCTAAAAATTTCGATAGAAAAATTTTCAATATATCTTAATCTAGAATTTAATGAAAAATTATCGAATTTTTAATTTATCTTGAGAATTACGCCCTCTTGCGATTATTTTGGAAACTTAAAAATATTTTAGTTGTAATTTCCGTCGTCCATTTTACTACCAAGATTTTTTCCGCGAGGTTGTACGATAAACGGTTGCCGAGATATAGCCGATAGCCGAGCTTAAACAGACACCCGGTATATATATATATATATATATATATATATATATATATATATATATATATATTGTGGTAGTTCACCAACATGAATTAGTAATGATATGTGGGAAGTACTAGTGTTAATAGAATATACTGTATATGTTTTTGAAGTGAGTATTAAAAAAATGAAAGTTGATAAAATTTATTAGACCGAACTATAATAAAGTAAATAGTTGTGGGAATATTTGATTTATACTTAAAATAATTGTGAGAATATTAAATAGATATCTTCCTATGTTATTGGGCATCGTGTAAAGTTGGTTGCATATCGGGGTATGTTGAAGTATTTCTTGCATCGAGTGGTTGGTTGCCTATCAGGTTTCTTTGTTGCATTAATTTTGCCCATTACTGAAAATAGAATTTTAAAAATTACTTGATGTATTTTTATATGTAATATTATTTTGTAAAAGCTTGTTTAATTAACACTATTGAAAAATAGAGATAATTAGTATGGATTTTGAATCATAAAGGTTAAAAAATTGATGTATAGTTGCGCGCTTAAATTCAAATATGAGAAGTGTCAGATTTTGACATTTAAAATAACAACGGTATAGTATTGAGTATTTGGTTTGCCGAAGTGTGTTAAAGTTTGGAAAAAATAAAGTAATGAATTAAATTGATAAATTTTTGGAATTACAAAAAGGTATTTTAAATATTCAAGTTCAAATAAAATATGTTTTGAATTATCACAATGTGTGTACAAAGATGATTGGATAAAAAAAATTAAGGATTTATTGCCAGGGATATGAGGGATAAATAAAGAGATTCTAAAATAATTTTAGAAAGCAGTAGATGTGTTTTCGGGAAAACGAAGTTTTTCTCCGAAAATCATATAATAAAGTTATCAATTATTGCATAAAAGTGTAGAAGAAGTGATAAAGATAGAGTGGAAAAGAAAACAGATATTTTTTAGGTGATTTAAATATTCTCAGGAATAGTACTATTTATCATCATATAAATAGACTTTAGAAAATACAAGAGGAAAGGATTTAATTTACTAATAACGAAATAATTGAAGAGATATAAATTTGAGAAGGAAGCGAATAATTATATGATTATAATTTACAAATAAACTTACGGCATTGAAGAGTTGTTCGAGTTCCAGTATTTGTACAAGTATATCAATCCAGAAATAGAAGAATTCGAGAACTTTAACATAGCAGACGATCACAGGTATTCCAGTCCGGTGGAGATATAATTTGTGGAAAGACAAGTTTCAAGGAACAGCACACAAGCGTTCGACGGTTGAGATTCCAGATGATAGCAGATTTGAAAGTATAACAGGATAGCAGTCATCACAGTCCATATCCCGAGTATTACAGTCAGTTAGGCAAAGGAAAGGATCTACATCTTTGGAACCAGTACATGTCATCTTCGAACTAAAAAGAAGTCGTTTGGATTACAAGAAAGAATACCAGTTCAATATTTGTGACAGGTCGTATAATTATTTGGAATTATCTGAATTTAACAGTTTCAAAGATAGTAAAAGTATAACAGAATTTAGACAATTTTTAATTAAGATCGCACATAATAACATTGTAGATAATTAAGAAAAGATATTTTGTATTTTTCTTTCACAACATTAATTTGTGACTGAATTTAATAATTTTATAAAATCAAAGAATCTGATTGGCAAACTAAAACTAAGTAAATTGTCTGGGAAATTAAAATTCAAACGAGAACTATACAGTATTTTTTTATTATAGTATAATAAATATACTTACTTGCTTATATTTCGAATCATGAGAGGTATATTCTCGTGCACTTATAAATTTTAGAGGAGTTTTTTTTAAACAAGCTTGATATTTCCATGTATGTATATTTGTTGGAGATTGTGTTGGAAACTACCATCTGATTTAATTTTTGCATAGTTTATTAAACAAATTAGTTTTGATATATTTGTTTTTATTTGGTATGTGGAGAAGAATCTTGAAGTATATAGATGAAACAGATATGACGCTAAGAACCTTAACCTATGAATAGAAAAACAACTGTCAGTGATTTGTTTATTTATTTGAATAGTATGCTAATACATACCTTGATATTGAGTTTATAGTAAGTATAAATTGAAATTAAATTTGTAACACATATAATAATTCACTTGAGAATAACTGTTTAGTAAAATTTGATTGATAAAATAAAGAATTATAAAACGTAAAGATATTATGATATGTACGGGTATTTAAGAAATTACATATAGGCAACTGTTTGACTTTGAGGAATCAAGTGAAGTTAGTTACATATAAAAATAATTAGTTTAAATTTTAAAAACAAGAACTGAGTTAGTGAGGGCATAAATAAATAATATACCTGAGAGAATTTGAAAATAGATATAAATATTAGATAAAAGATTTCATTTTTTTATTGACGAGAATAAATACAGGATTTAAATACATAATAAAAATAAAGATTATAGAATTTACCTGAATGTAATTGTATCTTTTTATGAATATAAGATATTGTTGCATTTTATGGCTGACCCAATGTGTGGTTTTTATAATATAAAGAGTAAATGTTAATGTTGCTATTTGAATTTATTTGAATGACTAGATAAGTGTGGAGGTTATTCAAGTTGCAAATATTGAATTTACATATATATATTAGTGAAGATGTAAGAAGAATAGGTGTAAAGAAACGAATTCCCCCCACCTCTGTTTCATTTTATGGCGTGCCCAACGTGGAGCGATTAAAATAAGACTCACAATATAGTATTGTTAATATTTTATTTATATTATTATATGTGGAAATCAAAATAAACAATTTATAAAGGTGATAAGTATAGTAAAACCTATATTGATAAAAATAGAAATTATATTTGAATTGTTTTCACTCACTATTTATTAATTATGAATACCAGGTCAAAGAGTAGTTCTGGAATAAATAGGCCCGAGTCTTCAAGCGATAGTGAGGAAGAAACACAACAAATAGGTAATATGCAAGATGAAGGAGAAATACCACAGGTACGGGAAGAGACACGACAGTTAGAAGAAGGACAAGATAGGGGTGATAAGACGCAGATACAAGGGAAAATTTTGGAAACAGGAACGTCGTCAGCAGCAGTAGATATGGTGTCTATTATGCAGATGTTAAAAGAAATGAGTGAAAAAAATGAGAAAAATCGAGAGGAGGATAATAGGAAAAGTGAGAAAAATAGAGAGGAGGCTAAGAAAAATCGAGAGGAGGATAATAGGAAAAGTGAGAAAAATAGAGAGGAGGCTAAGAAAAATAGAGAGGAGGATATTAGGAAAAGTGAGAAAAATAGAGAGGAGGTTAAAAAAAGTATGGAATTATTGAGTGGTAAATTAGAGAAATATAGGGAGGAAGATAAGAAAGAATTAAGTGGAAAGTTGGATAAGTTAACCGATGAATTAAAGAAAAATAGAGAGGAAGATAAAATTGAAATAAATAAAAATTTAGCAGATATGAAGGAAGAATTAAGTGGAAAACTAGATAAGACATGTGAAGAATTTACCAGGAATTTAAATAGTTTAAAAGAAGAAAATAAAGTTATAAGAGAAGAAAATAATAAGAAGCTTGAAGAATTGAAGGTATCGTTATTGAATAATACACAAGATAGTATTGACAAAGTTGTAGTAGATATGAACGAAAAATTTATTAATAAAGAATCAGAAGCTATAATTTTTATTACTACTGAAGTTCAACGGGTAGAAAAAGATGTAAAAGAAATTAAAGGAAATTTAAGTCAGTTGGAAGTAGATAATATTTCAAAACATAAAGAGATGGCTGAGAATTTAAAACAAGGATTGGAAAAGGTAAATAAAGAAACTACTGATCAGGTAGTAAGAATGGAAGAAAATTTGAATAAGAAAATAGAATCAACGGAAATAAACTGTATAAAAGAAATACAAGCAACTACATCGACTACTGATGCGCAGAAGTCTAGTATGGAGGTTATTCTAAAGGAATGTGAGGAGCAGAAGAAAAAAATACAAGATTTATTAGTAAAGGCACAGAATGTTAGGATACCGAATGTTAATTGTACTCCAGTGTATAGTAATTTGAATACAGGTATTAAGATTAAAAATATAACACACTTTAGTGGTGACAAATTATCTACACATCCTATGGCTTATTTGTCGAATATTTTGAAATATGTAGATGACTTTCCAGATTTCAGAAGTCAAATGAATGTCATAAGTGTATTTAAAAAGGTTGGAAAATGTGTAAACAAGATGTATTGCAGAATTGAAGATATTGTTTCATGGAATAAAGTAAATATGGCTCAAGTGAATAGATTCGATACATTGCTAAATAGGGTGCGATTAAAAATAGATTATTAAAAAATTTAAGGGCATGGCGGTACTGAAGGGCCAGTAACCGTTGGTAAATAGCGCTACCACCCACCAGAGCTACATTGTATATAATAAAGCCCAAAATATAGGGGCATGGCGGTTGAATTTCATAGGGCGACAACCGTTGGTAAGTAGCGATACCACCTGACCAGAGCTACATCAAAATTAATAGAACAAAATTTAGGGGCATGGTTAATGTATTTTGTTTCTATAAAAGTATGTCATAAAGAAGAGAAATATAAATATGTGCATTTTTTTTTATGATTGAGTTAATCATATAAGAAATTTTAGCCAAGTTGATCAAACAAAGGTTTTTGTATTTTATTTCCTTTCTCAGAAATAATTGAATCAGGATAGAATTATTTAGACAAATAAGAGTTGAAAATGTTAGTTAGTATAAAGAATTTAGTAATATTTAATTTTCCCTTATTCCATACATTATAAAATTTGTAAATATAAATAAAGAGGAGTATATAAGTAACTTTACAGTTAGTAAAATGTGCACAAGTACAAAAATGTGAAGAAATGTATAAAATAGATATATGGAAGAAGAACAAAAAGGAACCTTGTAAAAAAAATTTTAAAGGAAATATATCGGAGAAATAAAAGCATTTAATGGTAAAAAAATATTAAAGACATTAAGAGTTTTAAAAAAATATAGGTGATATACAAATGGAAGAATATGATGATAGAAGAAGCCTTTACAATGAAATATGTTTAGAAAAGATGATAATGAATGCTTGCTATGTATAATAAATAATAAAAGGTACCATAAAAAAATATGGAATAATTTATAGAGATTATGTATGAAAGGGTAAATAAAACCCAAAATGATAATAAATATATAGAATGATAATGTATTAAAAATAATATGTAGGTCACGTACGCCTTAGAAAACGAAAATATAATTTGTGTACTTTCCAAAAGTGAAAGTTTTAAAAGGTAGACGAAAATGTCTATTATAGGTATAGGGATATTGTTCAGCTAAGAACAGTTTATATAAAATAAAATAATAAAGAATAAGTGAGCATATGTAAAGCATATTTTTTAGAGGCTATTAAATATCAGAAGAAATAACAGATACAACTTTAAAGTAATCACCAATAAATGTTAAAAGTAGTTTCGATTAAAATGTTGATAAGAATTTTTAGAAGGTTCAAAATCATGAATAGGATAAAACAAAGAAGGTTTAAGATAGGATAAGAAAAGGAATAAAGTTACTTATATAGAAAGCATAAAAATGTTTAAAGATACATTTTATGACATTTTAGATGAATATCTATGGATCAAGATGTAAATTTTGAATATAATAGTATAAAAAAGTATATTTATGAAGATTAGTTTAGTTAAAATAGTTGATTGTAAATAATTGAGATTTAAAATTAAAATAGATACAGAGAGATAAATAATGGAAGGTTTTCTTATGTACCAAATATTAAGAAATATATACGGGTTTATATGAGATTATATTGTTATGCTACGGAAGTAGTACAAATTGTATTACATTATTTTAGTTCAAATTGTTGAATAAATATAAATTTATATATTCTATAGAAATTTAGATTTATTAAAAAAGGGGCATATGTGGTAGTTCACCAACATGAATTAGTAATGATATGTGGGAAGTACTAGTGTTAATAGAATATACTGTATATGTTTTTGAAGTGAGTATTAAAAAAATGAAAGTTGATAAAATTTATTAGACCGAACTATAATAAAGTAAATAGTTGTGGGAATATTTGATTTATACTTAAAATAATTGTGAGAATATTAAATAGATATCTTCCTATGATATTGGCCATCGTGTAAAGTTGGTTGCATATCGGGGTATGTTGAAGTATTTCTTGCATCGAGTGGTTGGTTGCCTATCAGGTTTCTTTGTTGCATTAATTTTGCCCATTACTGAAAATAGAATTTTAAAAATTACTTGATGTATTTTTATATGTAATATTATTTTGTAAAAGCTTGTTTAATTAACACTATTGAAAAATAGAGATAATTAGTATGGATTTTGAATCATAAAGGTTAAAAAATTGATGTATAGTTGCGCGCTTAAATTCAAATATGAGAAGTGTCAGATTTTGACATTTAAAATAACAACGGTATAGTATTGAGTATTTGGTTTGCCGAAGTGTGTTAAAGTTTGGAAAAAATAAAGTAATGAATTAAATTGATAAATTTTTGGAATTACAAAAAGGTATTTTAAATATTCAAGTTCAAATAAAATATGTTTTGAATTATCACAATGTGTGTACAAAGATGATTGGATAAAAAAAATTAAGGATTTATTGCCAGGGATATGAGGGATACATAAATAAAGAGATTCTAAAATAATTTTAGAAAGCAGTAGATGTGTTTTCGGGAAAACGAAGTTTTTCTCCGAAAATCATATAATAAAGTTATCAATTATTGCATAAAAGTGTAGAAGAAGTGATAAAGATAGAGTGGAAAAGAAAACAGATATTTTTTAGGTGATTTAAATATTCTCAGGAATAGTACTATTTATCATCATATAAATAGACTTTAGAAAATACAAGAGGAAAGGATTTAATTTACTAATAACGAAATAATTGAAGAGATATAAATTTGAGAAGGAAGCGAATAATTATATGATTATAATTTACAAATAAACTTACGGCATTGGAGAGTTGTTCGAGTTCCAGTATTTGTACAAGTATATCAATCCAGAAATAGAAGAATTCGAGAACTTTAACATAGCAGACGATCACAGGTATTCCAGTCCGGTGGAGATATAATTTGTGGAAAGACAAGTTTCAAGGAACAGCACACAAGCGTTCGACGGTTGAGATTCCAGATGATAGCAGATTTGAAAGTATAACAGGATAGCAGTCATCACAGTCCATATCCCGAGTATTACAGTCAGTTAGGCAAAGGAAAGGATCTACATCTTTGGAACCAGTACATGTCATCTTCGAACTAAAAAGAAGTCGTTTGGATTACAAGAAAGAATACCAGTTCAATATTTGTGACAGGTCGTATAATTATTTGGAATTATCTGAATTTAACAGTTTCAAAGATAGTAAAAGTATAACAGAATTTAGACAATTTTTAATTAAGATCGCACATAATAACATTGTAGATAATTAAGAAAAGATATTTTGTATTTTTCTTTCACAACATTAATTTGTGACTGAATTTAATAATTTTATAAAATCAAAGAATCTGATTGGCAAACTAAAACTAAGTAAATTGTCTGGGAAATTAAAATTCAAACGAGAACTATACAGTATTTTTTTATTATAGTATAATAAATATACTTACTTGCTTATATTTCGAATCATGAGAGGTATATTCTCGTGCACTTATAAATTTTAGAGGAGTTTTTTTTAAACAAGCTTGATATTTCCATGTATGTATATTTGTTGGAGATTGTGTTGGAAACTACCATCTGATTTAATTTTTGCATAGTTTATTAAACAAATTAGTTTTGATATATTTGTTTTTATTTGGTATGTGGAGAAGAATCTTGAAGTATATAGATGAAACAGATATGACGCTAAGAACCTTAACCTATGAATAGAAAAACAACTGTCAGTGATTTGTTTATTTATTTGAATAGTATGCTAATACATACCTTGATATTGAGTTTATAGTAAGTATAAATTGAAATTAAATTTGTAACACATATAATAATTCACTTGAGAATAACTGTTTAGTAAAATTTGATTGATAAAATAAAGAATTATAAAACGTAAAGATATTATGATATGTACGGGTATTTAAGAAATTACATATAGGCAACTGTTTGACTTTGAGGAATCAAGTGAAGTTAGTTACATATAAAAATAATTAGTTTAAATTTTAAAAACAAGAACTGAGTTAGTGAGGGCATAAATAAATAATATACCTGAGAGAATTTGAAAATAGATATAAATATTAGATAAAAGATTTCATTTTTTTATTGACGAGAATAAATACAGGATTTAAATACATAATAAAAATAAAGATTATAGAATTTACCTGAATGTAATTGTATCTTTTTATGAATATAAGATATTGTTGCATTTTATGGCTGACCCAATGTGTGGTTTTTATAATATAAAGAGTAAATGTTAATGTTGCTATTTGAATTTATTTGAATGACTAGATAAGTGTGGAGGTTATTCAAGTTGCAAATATTGAATTTACATATATATATTAGTGAAGATGTAAGAATAGGTGTAAAGAAACGAATTCCCCCCACCTCTAGCGCAATATATATTAAATATTACATTAAATATATAAGTTACTCCCACTCTTAACGTAATGTCACAAACTCCCCCCTCTTCATTTAGGAAAAGACATAAATATGAAAGTTTACAAATATTATGTATTATAATATTCATCACCTGATGAAGCCCTAGTAAGGTGAAACAATTGTAGTGAATTGAATAAAACTGTTTTGAACTCAATTTGAATTTATTTCAATTTTTACTTGTAAATTATGGAGTTTCAACACGTATCTCCGTCTTCAATCAATTATTTGAATGCTTTTACACCTCTTTCACATTGCTATTTTTATTGTAGATTTGCAGATATATTTTTTAACCTTTTTATAATTTTTGACAATTTGTTGTATTGTCATTAACTTTAATAGAACTGAAATTGTCACTGTTACGAATAATATGTATATCATTTTCTTTGTTTCTGGATTTAAACCGCGTCATCGTCTATGCTTCTTCTGCCGGCGCTTTGTCCACTGTCCTAAGGGAAATCCTCAGGGCTTCTACTAAAACAGAGTGTTTTAGGTTATCGCATCTGTAGAAGCCCTGAAAATATCCCACAGGATAGTGGACGAAACGGTAGTAGAAGTAGAGATGACGACGCGGTTTCAACCCAGAATCCAATAAGGTATGAACGACAACCGTGGAAGCCTACAACTAAGAATATTTATTTTAAACTAAAGATTAAGAATGGCACATTTCTACAATCAAACAAACTTAAACTGATGATATATATATTCGTATGAAACTACATGACAGGTACAAGAAAAGAAACATATAAATTATATTAAAAAAGTAGAAATATATTTAGAAGGGCCATAATTGCAGGGCGGCCCTCTAAAACACCTCATTTGGTCTATGATGTAGGAAAAAACCTGCAGAATAAAAAACCTACATCACAGTGCCACAAAACTAAAGGTCTTTAGTTGTTAAGATCCAAGCAACAGCCTCTGAGATAAATTATGTAAGTCCGTGTATCCAAATTCAAACTTAGCTAGAATACATTTTTCAACAATATGTTTAAATGTTTCAATCTCAGCTTCGCAATCACAAGCTGGACTAGCGATCATATTCCACTTGAATAACATACTATTCTCCTCTTGAAGCCAATCAATCCACTGATGCTACATGAATTTTATTTGTCTTTGGATATACCTTCGATATTAAGTTGACAAATCTTAACAACTGGACCAATATTCCTAAAAGAAACATAATATGAATTTAAACTTGAAAAATGATACCTGTCATATGTCCATGAGGATCTTGGGATCTTGTACGGTCTTCCAAGTGATGGTTATTATGGACAACATTATATTCTCCATTTTGGACCATCGTAAAGATGGTTACCATTGACCAAAATCAAAAAAAATAAATATAGATTAAAACATAAAAATAACTGGTAAAATAGAAACTTAAAATTGACACTGACAAGATGTCAACTACCTATAAATAATAAATGTATAACTGATGATAGTTTGGGTGGATGAATTATTGAACTGGATATAACATTGTGAAACTATAGTCAAGAAATAAATTCGCATTGTACCTGGCATATATAGTTAAGAACAGTTTTCTCTCGCCTGCAAAATTAATACAGTATATTATAAGCAGATTGAGATATAGTATCAGTCTGTTATATAATTAGTGCGATAACTTTGAGAGAAATATAACCTCGGTACAAACATCAAAATTTAAACAGTATCATGGAAGCCATAAATTTTAATTATTTTAGTTTTTATTAATTGCCTCTTGTTAGGGAAGGTAATTTAAAAAATAGAGATATAAGACATTGGGAACAGTGATTGTAAATTCATTTTAACTTACTGAATTTTACTTATGATAAGTCTCTTTTTCGTAATGATAAAACTAAAACTTAATATTCGTGGCTGGTTGTTTAATTCACGCCTTACACTACAATAAATATACCACATTAATTACTATTATATTTTTGATAGCTTTTTGCATAGCTTTGTTATTAAATAATTATTATAACCAAAACTCACAAATGATCCTATTATTTATTTTGTTCTTTGTTTTCGGTCTTCTCTATGTAGTTATTCCGGATAAAGCCTCTGCCAGTTCTAGTAAGTACCAAAAATTAACCACTATCTGGTTCTGGTGATGCGATGTGCTTTTATTTAGATATTGTTATTTTTTTTTCCTTTTTTCTTTCCCTTTTATTAAGTTATTTTGTTTGTACGTTTGTTTGACTTCTTATACTTAATTTTTATACTTTTTTATATTTATTTAGTAGATTTTATTAGGTGATTACAAACTACCTGAACACACATATTTACACATTTTTTCCCATTTATCGTAGGTATTACATATGCATTTAGTGCTTCTTTCTTTGTTATTATTATTAGAGTTTGAGGATTTTCTATAATCTGGTAGATAGATATATTGAGAGCTTTTTATTTTATTTTATTTTTTTAATATTAGATGATAGGCATATGGGCAAATGTTTTTGTTCTACGCACCTTATGTAAGTTGTTTAAATTAAATTGAAATGCAAAAATGTTTTAAATTTACAAACAATTATGAACAGCTGGCTAGCCTAATTCATGCTGTGTTGACAGGAGTTCGCACACATTTTACACTAAAAAGACACAGCAGATAGCAACTACTCCAATTTTACCAACGCTCAACAAGCGGTAGCCTCATAGATATATTACCCCTTGCTGTATTGACGCAACATTGCCACATAATGTATACGTGACAAATCTCGTATATTAAACTGTAGATATAGTTTCTGTACATAAATATTAATTCTTTCCTTTAAAACGTCTTGTTATTTAAGTAAGTAACAAATGATAGAGGTCCCAAGAAACTTACTAAGGGAACACCAAATGTTGCGTAAACAGCATTTAATTCTATATGATTTATTCCTGTCACTAGTTGTTTAATAATAAATAAATAAAATCCATTTCATGTTAGAATGTTTACTTAACTTAAATTATTTTCTCTAATTTTCGTAATATTTGTAAAGTAAATCTTCTACTATATTAGAATATGATCATTCTCTTTTATATCCGTAACATTTCAAAACATTTGAAATCGTAAATTTTGTATGAGGTCTTTGTAAAAAAAAAAAGTAGGTACTAAAAGTAAAACGATACATTTTAATTAGTTTAATATAAACTTACTTTTAGCGACTATGTTGTCTATTTTTTAAAACGAATTCATAGTTATTTGACGTGCATTGCTGTCATATTCTTGTTCTTTTATTTATCACCAGAGGGCGGACTCGATCAACACGCAGCATGCTTTGTTATGTTATGTTATATATCTTTCTATCTCGTCTTTTTTTTTCTATTTTTGACGAAATAAATACAGTTTTCTCTCGTAATAATTCTTCCTAAAGACGTGTCTTATCCATCAATAAAATACATCGCCTGGTGGTGAATAATATTGTTTCGATATAAATTTACGTTATTACTCCTATTTCCTTTCAATGTCTAAGCGGACCGGGTGATAGAAGCATCAAGTTTATTAGAATCGATTCAATGGAAGAAAATAAAGCAGGACTCTACCGGGTGTCAACGAGATCATGTATCAGCACGCCATTTATTTATTAGTTAAAATAAAACTTTGAAATTCGGACCGTATATATGAGTGATTGGGGGGCTTCTTCAGGTACACTCAGTTTTTCTATAGCACTTCCGGTCAAACCGGAAGTGACGTTAATTTTGAATTTTTAAATACAACATTTATTATTTCTGTTCATATTCTGTTTCTTCTGAAAATTTGCCATCTAGTGCAGGTTAACTTTTGACATTTCTGTCAAAGATGGCGGTATCTGTTAAATTTATCCATTAAAGTGAAACTGCTTCGCAACGATTGTCGAAATGTAACAACCATCAAAGTTAGCTTTGAAAACAATTAAGAAACGTATTTTTCACATTTACACGCATTGGCGAAGGAAACATGTATTTCACGTTGAAATTACTAAAGAAAATAGAAAAAAAAAAAATTTCATCTTCAAATGACAGGTACTCGTTTTTTTAAATAGTAACACCTATTTTTTATTACAGTGCCATATTGGCATAATTTTTAGCTTTCAAGTGATATAAAATATGCTGTGGTTTAGTGGTAGACAGGTAGTACAAAACATAAAATGTTTTAAAAGTAGTCTTTGGAATTAGACTACTTTTAAAACATTTTATGTTTTGTACTACCTGTCTACCACTAAACCACAGCATATTTTATATCACTTGAAAGCTAAAAATTATGCCAATATGGCACTGTAATAAAAAATAGGTGTTACTATTTAAAAAAACGAGTACCTGTCATTTGAAAATGAAAATTTTTTTTTTTTCTATTTTCTTTAGTAATTTCAACGTGAAATACATGTTTCCTTCGCCAATGCGTGTAAATGTGAAAAATACGTTTCTTAATTGTTTTCAAAGCTAACTTTGATGGTTGTTACATTTCGACAATCGTTGCGAAGCAGTTTCACTTTAATGGATAAATTTAACAGATACCGCCATCTTTGACAGAAATGTCAAAAGTTAACCTGCACTAGATGGCAAATTTTCAGAAGAAACAGAATATGAACAGAAATAATAAATGTTGTATTTAAAAATTCAAAATTAACGTCACTTCCGGTTTGACCGGAAGTGCTATAGAAAAACTGAGTGTACCTGAAGAAGCCCACCAATCACTCATATATACGGTCCGAATTTCAAAGTTTTATTTTAACTAATAAATAAATGGCGTGCTGATACATGATCTCGTTGACACCCGGTATAGTCATTATTTTCCATCTCGACAAACCTTTCATTATTCCACTGGTTTTCAGTTTGTACCGAACTTTGACGATTGTTGAGGAAGACTATACGAATTGTCTTCCAGAGATATACTACTACAGGTCCATTAGCATATTAATTCGAACTCGGTTTCCGTTGCCGATTGTTCTGAGAACTGTTTCAGAAATGTTTTCTTTTCAATTGCTGGATGAAGAACAAAGGTAAATCCTGAAGTTGTTTTTTTGGACAAATGTCGTAGTTAACAATATTCTATGGATATTTTAAAAAGTGTTTTTCAGTAATGATCCAAATAAAACACTTTTTTCCTATATTTTTGGCCACTTATATTCTTGCACTGTCCGTGACTACTTTCAACTATGGTGAGTTTGACTTATTTTGTTTTCAGTACAGAAAGTAGTATATGAAAAGTAAATAATTCAAAGGAAAGATAAAATCTATTAAATATTCTTTGACAAAAACAACGAATGATACAATAGAAGTATATATTTTCTAACTAAATTTTGTACAAAACATCGAATTCGTTTGTTTTTCTTTCTTTTGGATTAATTCAGGTTGATTCTTCAAATTATAACAGTCTATCGCCAACTAAGCGATTTTGAAAGATGTATTGTTGGAGGTGGGTATTGCATTTCATGAAAACGCCAAACCTATGAAATGAAAACGTATTTCCTGCAAATTTACCTAATAACTAATGTTTTGGCATATTTACTTACTAATTATTTTGACCAAGGACTTTTTTGAGATACTATTAAACATATACAGTGTGCACGCGGTCTACTTTTTTTTTTTTTTTTTGGTGGGTGCAAATCTTTTATAGGCACGAAGCGCTTAGGTCCAGTGTGGAACTCCCAGTCGGTGTAGTGCAATAACTAGTTTCCAACTAAAACCACCCTATCTTCTCTCCTAGTGCATTTCATGGTACCGTCTGTAATTGCTCTTCTCATTCCGTGCAGAGCGCTCCAACTTTCCACAAGTTTCTATTTTAAGCTCGTTGTCTCTCGTCTTCCTCCTTAGTTATCATTATTGCTCTTATCATTCCGTGCAAAGTGCTCCAACTTTCCACAGAGTCCAGCATACTATCGATTAGATTTTCAGGCGATATCTCTCCCTCGATTTGTAGTTCTTCCTTAATTTTTCCTCTTATTGTGCTCCATCGATTACAAAAGAAAATGGTATGTTCTACCGTGTCTGGTTCCCCGCAGTGCCTACACACATCGTCCGCTCCCTTGCCTATCCTTTTTATATATGCTCTGAATGGTCCATGTCCGCTGAGAGCTTGCGTGAGATAGAAATCAATATTCTTATGTCCACACTTGATCCACTTCTTCAGGTCCGGTATTAGCTTTTTAGTCCATTGTCCTTTAATGGTGTTGTTGTTCCATCTCTCCTGCCAGCAGTTTAGTGTTCGTCTTTTTGCGTCTTTCTGTATTCCTTTCCCGTCCATATCAAAGGTGTACTTTCTTTCCTTTGCTAATAAATCTATAGGCAGGATCCCTGCGATAACCTGGAGCGCCACAGTGGAAACTGTTTTATATGCTGATACTACTCTAATAAAATAAAGTATTCTCCGTTGCATCTTTTCTAACAGGAGATTGTTCCTCTTCACTTTAATATTGTGCTCCCATATTGGCGCTCCGTAAAGCAATATGGAGTGCACTACCCCTGCGAGAATCGCTCTTTTACTACTGCTAGATCCATTAATGTTAGGCATCAGTCGCGTTAATCGACCCACTCTATCTTCAGCTTTACCGGTTACCCTCGTAAAATGCTCTCTGAAGCTGCCTCGTGTATCAAAGAGTACTCCCAAGTACTTTATACTCTTTTTTGGTACGATTTCCACGTTGTAATTTTGAAACTTAAGCCCTCTCCCTTCCTTTTGTCAGTTATAATAAGCGCCTCGGTTTTTTCTGGCGCTAGGTTCAACTCGTTTTCCTGCATCCACCCAACGCTTTAGGTTCTCATTGGTATTTCTAACGAGATCGGTTTTAGTTTCCGCTGATACTATCAGTGCCAGGTCGTCTGCAAATCCGATAGTTTTGGCTCGTCCCTGCAATTATATTTCAAGTACTTCATCGTAAAGGATGTTCCAAAGTGTAGGTCTGAGCACAGACCCCTGTGGTACGCCTGCTTTAACTTCCAGTCTTTCCCTTCTCGTTACCAGCACATATCTCTCTCTTAGGTAGTCAGATATAATGTTTATAAGGTAATTGGATACCTTCCTATCTTCTAGTCTTTGTAAAATGAGATTCCAATTCGCTGTGTTGAATGTATTCCGGACATCCAATGTGATTAAGACATTCCACATCTTGCTTCGTTTTTCATAAACGGTGTTGATTTGCTGTATTGCTTGTAGCGTCAATCTCCCCTTTCTGACGCCATATTGGTGTCTTGCTAGTCCTCACTTTTCCAGTATCTCAGTTTCCAGCCTCTGTCGTATTAGTGCTTCGTATACTTTGCTGAAAGTGTTTAAAAGACATAGCGGTCTATATGAGCTTGACTTTCCTGGCTTAATATCTTTCGGTATTAATATGACTTTAGCCAATTTCCATTCTTCAGGAAAACTTTGTCTTTTTAGAAGCTGATTTAGTACTTCTAAGAGCCATTCTCCGTGTAATTTTGTAGTTTCTTTTATAGCTTCTGAGGGGATACCGTCCAAACCTGGAGCTTTTCCTGACTTCATTTGGTCTACCGCGTATTTCAGTTGTACGATAGTGAAGGCCGGCGGTCTACCTGCGGATGAATATACTAGACAAGCTGGTCGACTATAAGTGGGAGAATGAGAGGGTAGCCTCTGTTACTAACATTAAAGCTACGTTAAATTCGACACCGTAGAAATCGTTACTGCGTTAGTCCGTATAAATTGCTACTGTAACTGTTAATAACAAATTCTTTAACCAAGAATAAAGTCAAGTATTGTACTGCTTTAGAGAAAATGGAAATAATATTAATCAATAAAAAATCACTACCTGGATAATTTATAAATAGAAACTTGTTGAAGCATCAAATAATCGCTGTAAACAACTTTAGTAACGGATTTCATCACGCTTCCCAAATTGTATGAGTTAATAAAAGAAATGATCATTAATTCTAAAAACTTATAAATACATAATAATTTGGCGCGTAATTGTTCTAAATTAGATGGACGAAACGCGATTTTAAAATGTATTAGTCGACTACAGATCGAGCGTGAACAAATTCAAATGAAATGGGCAAGTTCAGCTGCTATCCTAAACGCGAGTCAGTCAAGGCCTCACTACACTCGACCAATAGAACAGTTTGTATATTGCTTTCTTGTACTAACTCATACAAACTCTCGGTGTCGTCGTTTTATCTTACAGTAAACTGTATCCGCAGGTCGCCGACAAGCACGTGGTATAGATGGTGATCGTGAGAAACCTGAAAATTATAGACCAATTATACCAATGCTGGGGAAGTTATTAAAGGGGTCTTATTCAACAGAATCGTATGCTGCTAATAACATTCTATCACATGAGCAATATGGCTTAAGCAAAAGGGTATATATCTTGGATGCGGTGCTCCACATTGTAACTTATGTGATTGAGAGAATTTTATGGATTTCGTATGAAATCCTTGAAATTCATGGAACCTTATTTGGACATTTCATAATTCAAGTTAAGCATGCGAGTCTAGTATTAAAAATTTAATCTGGACGTCAGAATAGATTCCTGTTCCGTGCTTGTATTATTGTTTGAATTTTAGTGAAGAAATTAACAACTTTTTAATTTGTTTGTTTTATATCAAATGGAAGATGAATTGTTAGTGACTGGGTTAACATTAACAATGATTATATTCGAAACTAATCTTCAAATGGAATGTACCAAGCCTTTTAGACAATAAAAAGACAAAAGTAGTAAAGAAAACTGTTGTGTTTATGGATGCAGTGGGAAAGATGAATAGTTACTTAGTTAGTGTATCACATTATTCCACATCAGTGTTAAAAAGTTGAAATGCAAAACGGATTTGGAGAAATAGAACTTCAGGCGACGAGAAAAATGTGGAAAATAAATTTGCATATGGTGCGAGAAAATACAAACTCATTCAAAGTTTGCTAATTGAACTTTAGTGAGGATACTTATACGTCTCAGATAGGATTCCATTATTTTTGTTAAGTAGTCTAATGTTAAAGTTATTTGCAAAAATACCTATACCTATATTCCTTCTAATAACAGGATTTTATGTGACGGCGGTCGTCAATAAAATACTTAAAACTCAGAGTTGTGCCAGTCAAAATCCCCAACAAGACGCCATCGCCACCACCATTTGTAACAACAAATGAAGAAAAGAAATTAATTAATATACAACTTTTGAATAATTCGGATCGAACATACGTATAACAAAATCGAGTGTTGCCCACAGCTCATATTGTTTCTTGAGATATCACGTGAGCAGTTCTTTTTAAAGAAAAAAGAAAATATAGACTGAAGATTTTATCAAAGAGATATAGCGTGATATGCATAATTTAGATCTAACTTTCCTCGAACTTCGCATAATTTCAAATTCATTAAAATTTAGAGTTTATTTTATGAAATTAATAAGTCGAAGTTTAAATTGCCCGCTGAACTACGAACTTTCTATGTGCTAAAGAGTATATATAAGATTAAAGCATATTGTGTGCTTAAAATTTGGTAAGTAGCTTAGTTTGCAATTAAGAACATGATAAAAGTAATTACAAAATCAAACAAGAAGAAATATTATAAAATTTTTAATTGTAAATATATTAGTGTATACCTCGAAATTATATGCTATTATATTATAAGACAGTCATAAGAAAGTTAAGTTATGAAATGGTTAAAATGTTTAATGTTTCAAATCAAATATCTAACGATTTGTTTGTTTGAGTTTATAGAATTTATAAAATCCAGTTGAAATATTTAGTATGCGCGTCTAGCAAGCAACAGATTTGCTTTCATGTGGTAAGCACAATATTTACTAGATGTTCCTGGTCAATATAAAATAAGATCTATCCAATATTCCTATCTATTTTTTATGAACCATAGGTGCATAAAAATTAAGACATATATACTTTTGTTTCACCAATCGATGTACACTCTCCTCGTGAAATTCTTGTAGCTGTTCATTGAACTATTTAACAGTGTTTTTTTACTTCTGCGTCATCTTTAAACGCCTTTTACCGTGGTCTATATCTGGGCTATAGAGAAGATGTTCTAAAATCCCTTTTTTTGTTGTTGAGCATTTACAGTTATTATGTTGGCAACAGGAAGTCGTGAGGCAAAATTATTTCACGTGAAAATTCCATCGTATAGATTTTAATTGATATTCAATCGAGCTTATGTATAGTAACATTTTGAATTTTGAAAAAAAAGTGACAAACTTCTATAAAAAATAATAAACCAACCCAATACAACACACAAGATTTTGTGACGTAAAGCAGACGAAAACAAGTTTTTTGTCTTAATTACCTTTGTATCCTAGTTGGTATAAATATACAGAAAATGTTCATGACGCTATATTCATACTGCGACAAATCATCGAGAAGTCCATAGAATTTAACAAACCTGCGTTCCTCTGCTTTGTTGATCTAACGCAAGCATTTGATAGAGTGCAACTAAAGGATGCGCTAAAGATACTGCAAGAACGAGGAGCCAACAACAATATAATCCAGGTAATAAAACAACTCAATACCAACAACAGTACAAGAATACAGTCAGACATCGCAACCACAGAGGAAGTGCAAATATCAATAGGTATCAGACAAGGAGATAGCCTTAGTCCGATGCTCTTCAGCCTGGTAATGGACCGCATCATAGACTGGGTAAAAGATGTGGGACGAGGTTACAGTAAGGGACAAACCGAATTCAAAATATTCTGCTATGCAGACGATGCGGTTCTCATAGCAGAAAATGAGGACAACCTGCAGCGAATGCTATTCGAGCTGAACCTGGCCGCAAAGAAATATAACATGAGCATCTCGATACCGAAAACCAAATCCATGACCATAAGCAAGGAACCGATACGATGCAAGCTGGCACTAAACGACCAACCAATCCAACAAGTGATGAGCTTTGAATACCTGGGGATAATAGCCTCGAGCAGTCGAAATACATACGACGAGTTGAAAGCACAAGTAAATAAAGCAGCAAGAGTGTCTGGCTGTCTGCATAATACTATTTGGAAAAACAAACACATGTCGATAACCAGCAAGGCTAGGATCTACAGAACAGCAGTGAGACCCATCCTCACCTACGCAGCGGAAACGAGAGCAGACACCAACCGGACGAAGAGAGCACTACGAACGACCGAAATGAAGGCCCTGCGAGCGATCGCAGGCGTCACACTGGGGGACAGGCAGCGAAGTAATGGGATCCGGGAACAGAGCGATAGGATGCCAGATGTTGTTGGATGGTCACGAGGAAGAAGAAGAGAATGGAGAGAGCATGTCGACAGGATGGGAAACGATAGACTCGCCAATGCCGCATACAAGGAAAAACCGAACACGACCAGACCCTTAGGAAGACCACCAAAAAGATGGGCTGACTCCTGGACCTCATCGTCACAGGACATTGAATAAAAGTTGGAAAAACAGGACATAGTCCTATTAAAAAGAAGAAGAAGAAGAAGAAGTTGATCAACTACTTCATGTGATATCACATCTGGAGTATTTATTTCACTAGGCTTTACTCCACATAGGTAATATTTTTGCCCTGACACGCACCACGATAAGGCATTACAAACTTTGTCTCCACCATACATAAAATCATCAAAGGTTGGATCACTAAATCTATATTGTTTATTTTTATTTGCGTAGGAAACAACAAATATATTTGTTCCTCTATTTGCTTGACTTCCGAAGTAATCGTCTCTACGGTCCTTTGGCAAAAACTAACTTTATGGGGTGGCAGTGTCTAACAGATGAGGGCACCTAAAAGCAGACTAGGTACGTAGGTACATAAAGAAAGAAAAAAATACATGTAAATACATGTAAATTAAAGAAGTGTAATAACGAAAATACAGAAAAGTCAGTATACTGGTTATCACACAATTCACGTAACAACTTAATTAAAGAAAAGGTACTTTACGACCAACGGAAGATACTTGATATTTATACCTCCTGTATTTATTATTGGTTTACCTTATTAACCTGAAACTAATATTTCTAGTATTATGGACTGCCAACAGCTTATTGTAATTATTCGAATTGTTCGCAAAATTTACTTTTCCCTGCTAGATTGTTCATATATCACACTATGCGATTTTCAATTCTTTCAAGAGTTCACAGTATAGTGCAGTCAGTTACGGCCGATAGTAAATACTTTTGGTCATTTATAACCTCGATGAAAGGGTGTATTAGCATAGCGGCTAAGATTTTAATGATAATTTGTATTATCTACTATTGTCACGGTGAGGGTATTAACGCGCCTTCACCACAATGTCACGGTGGGCTTTAACGTCAATAACTCAGGTCTAAACCTGTGACGAGGGGTTGCTCAGGGGCGAGCACTCGCTTTATAAAATAAAAATAACAAAATAGCAAAAGGCACCTACCTTTAATTCTCCACATGCCTGGCTTTCTCTTAAGGAGGCAAGGAGATAGAACTGTCTCAATAAAACACTACTTGTAATAACACACTTATTTATTAAATATTAAGAACAACTAGGAAACACAACAATAAGTAACTGCGAAGGATCGCAAGTGATCGTCCTATCGGAAGATCACTTATTCATTATCATTCTGTTTGGAATCTGCTTCATTTATTACCTCGGTAACGCCAAGTCCGTCATTACCCCGCTAAATCCGCACATTCCTTCCGTTCGATCAACTTACGTTGAACTCATCGAACGGACAGACAGGATGTATCGACTCAGCGCTAGGTAAATCAGGATTCAGGTTACCGCTGTAATAATTCTACTACTATACAGAGTGTTGATTCGCGACACTATAATACGCTTTAGGGAATACTTGACACTTTAGTGTGTATCACGGCTCCACTGCTATATCTTTCGGATGAAACAGTTTTTTTTTTATAACTCGGTTTACAACGTCCGTCGTCTTCCGATTTCCAATCTCCACTCGTTTCTATTTGCCCACAACTCGTCATCCAGACCCCTATACCTCATTTCGCAGTCTATTCCTTCTCTCCAACTCTTCCGTGGTCTTCCTCGTTTTCTTCGCCCATTTGGGTTCCATTGTATTACTTGTTTAGGTAGTCTTTCGTTCCCCATTCTCTGCACATGCCCGTACCATACCAGTTGTTTCGTTCTCATTTCGTCCACTATCGTGCGTTCACCCACTGTCATAATTTCTCTTATTCGTGGATTTGCAACTCGTACTCTTCTTGATCTACCCGCTGCTCTTCTCCAATAATCTATTTCCGTAGCGGACAGCATTTTCTCTGTTCTGTCCTTGATTGGCCAAACCTCTGAACTGTACGTAACAATACTCTTTACTATGGTGTTATATATGAGCTTTTTGTTCTGTTTCGATATACTCTGGTCCCAGAGTATTCCATTTATTAAAGTTATCGCTTTTCTTCCTTGTACATTTCGGTCTTTTATAGCTCTGTCTAGTGTTCCGTCAGCTGTTATTTTTAGTCCCAAGTATTTGTACTCGTCACAAGACTTAATTCGCTGTCCCGTATTTAGTACTAGATCTTGTTTTATTCCACCAATGCACATATACTCTGTCTTTTTATATTGACTTCCAAACCCCACTTTTTGTATTCTTCTATCAGTTTTCGAGTCATATATTCCAAGTCGTCATACTCCTGGGCCACTACAATTTGATCGTCGGCGAAACACAAGGTGTATAAAATGGTGTCATTTAATGGAATTCCCATGTTTTGGCATTTTCTTTTCCATACTTTAAGGACTTGTTCTAAATAAATCTTGAAGAGCGTTGGCGAAATACAACAACCTTGTTTAAGACCTTTATTCACTTGGAACTCTTTTGTCAGTCTTTGTTTTATTTTGACTGTTGCTTCACTATTGTCGTACAACTCTTTAATTGCTTTAATTAACTGAACGCTTATGTTTGTATTCTCCAAAGCCTTCCAAAGTAAATTAAGTGGTACGCTGTCGTATGCTTTTTGTAAGTCTACGTATAGTAAATGCAACTCTTGTCCATATGCCATTTTCTTTTCGATAACTTGAGTTATACAGAACAGATGAAACAGTAATTTGTAACAACTGTCTATTGTAAGTACAGAGTTAGTGTTTGAGGAAGACGTTGTGTTTGCCTTCAGAAGACTTAAGATCAAGCTTACAGCTGGTCCTGAATATGTTCAGATTTATCAAAGGCATTTGATCGAATAGGTCGGGGCATCTGCTGTTATTCCATTTATTACACTCCTGTTCAGAAAAAATTATACATTTCTTATAATGGATATAAATAAAAATCGGTTGCTAACTGAGAGGTGCTACAGGGGTCAAACTTAGATCTCCTGTTATTTTTTCTTTTTATAAATGATTTCCATACTATCTGTGTGGTGAGATCCAGATTCTATGTACTTCGTTAGTCCATAAAATGTTGTCAAACCACTATCAGTTTATTCGAATGTCTGTTAGGACTTTATGAGTATTTTTAATTTCAATTAAAACTTGCATTTTATTTTATACGGACACAATTTTAAGATCCTTCGAATAATTCGCCGAATCATTGTGTAATTTAAGTTGAAGACTTTTTCCAACTTAATTAGTACCTATAGCCACTTAAAATTTACTTATTAGCTTAGTTTGGAATTAAGAACATGATAAAAGACAGTCATAAGAAAGTTAAATTATGAAATGGTAAATTTTTTAATATTTCAAATTAAATACTTAAGGATTTGTTTTGTATTTGTATTCATGACGGATTTGGGTTTATCGAATTTATTAGAGTCAGTTGAAATAATAAATATGCGCATCTAACAAGCAGCAGATTTGCTTTCATGTCGTAAAACCAATATTGCCTAGATGTTCTTGGTCAATATAAAGTAAGATACCCCAAAGGAACACGTTCAGTTGAAACAAATCTATCCAATATTTCTACCTATTTTTTTATGAACCATAGGTCCATAATAAATTAACTTTTATTTCACGATAGATTTATACTCTCCTCGCGAAATTTTTGTGGCTGTTCATTGTAGAATTATTTAACAATTTCTTGTTTGTATCTGCGTCACCTTTAAACCCCTTTTGCAGTGTCAGTGTCAGACTTTATGAGTATCTTTAATTTAAATCAGAACTTGCATTTTATTTTATACGGACACAATTTTAAAAAAAAAATTTGCCGATTCATTGTGTAATTCAAGTGAAGACTTTTTCCACCATAATTAGTACCATGCTCTATAGATGCTCATTTCGCTTTAATTTTCAGACAGATCCAAAACATCAGTAGCATAAATATACTATAGCCTCACTAGGCTGTCTCTTATGGATACAAAAACACACAAAGTAATTTTTGTAATTAAATTTCTCCATTTAAGTTATTAATGCCAAGGAGAAGATAATATTTATAATTTTCAAACACAGCAAAAAAAATAATTTAAAATTATTTAAATTTATAAAAGTTCTCTTACCTGCGGGGTTCTCTATTAACAACTGTTACCAGTTACCAAATTTAGGGCGTTTTAAGAGACTCAACTTGTACTTAAAATAGGATTTTGAATAATTTTTATGTAAAAGAATTCTTAAAATTTTTCTTATTTTTCTAAGAATATAAAACTATTTAAAACAATTTAGAACAATTTTGTATAATTTGAAACGCTCATACGTATAAGAAAGTCGTGAGGTTGCTTACATTTCAATCTCGTAGAAATATTTCTTGTCTTGTTCATAATAGTCGCTATTTAAATAAATTCTTTTTAATTTTTCCGAGAATTTCATCATCAACGTCTTTCTCCTTTACATTTATTCCTCTTCTAGAGAGTTTTATAACATAACCAAGTAGTAAGTCGTAATGAGAAGCGACATAATTACATCACTATTTTTTTGACGCAAAACCATTTCTACGCAGAAGTCATTTCAACTTCCTTAATTGTTACAACTTTACCGTCCAAAACTAACACGAACGAAGCACAGTTTTTACCCTATATCAAAATAAAAAATTCCAACTCAAGGCGAAAACGTTTCTTTTGAGCATTAAAACCATCTCGTATCATTAGTGCGGTCAGAATTAAATTTTTCCTTAGTCTCCCGTAATTTAATGAACTCGCTTCCGTGAATAGAAAATATTTCCTCCATGTAATTTTGCCGCTCTCTCTTTCTCTTTAGCACGCGTCAAAATGGATTTAATTTAATTTAATTTAACGGGAACAAGAAGTACGATAATCCCTGGCATATGTTCCTCACGAATTATACATAGCTAGTAGAGCACCATGCTACACACTGCTTGTACTTGTACATTGTTAAATAGTGCAACCAAAAATGAAGTGGGAATGTTGGATAATTGCATGGCGGTCCTCGAAGTGTGATATAGTTTTCCCTGTAAAATGCACTTTTATAAAATTAATTTTTAAAACAGACAGTAGTATAGAATACGTCAAAATCATAGTAACAGAACTTACTTTATTATTTCTTTATATTTTCTTGAAAAGGTATCCATTAAAACCACCAATTCAACGAATTCTCTTATAATGGCAAATATTTTGCGAATTAAGCTACGCTGGTAGTTGCGGAAATTTTGTATTTATTTTTCATTACCTCTTGCATTACAAGAATACTTAATATAATATCTTTAACAGCAGAATCTTAGTTATATGTAATATCTTTCGTTTTCTTCCAAACCAATAGAAAGTAAAAAAGCATGATTACCATTCTCATTACTATATTTGAATAAATAAATTTTTCATCACAAAAACAACACCAACTCTGCACAAAAGCAAAAAATAAGAAGAAAACCTTAATTCCCCTTCAATTACAGCAAACAGAGTCTCAGTTGGATCCAAACGCAAACACTCGATTTCAATTTGCATATTAACTTTTCTTATTTCCCCATCCCATCTCTCTCTTTGTCTCCCTTCCCGTTTATTCTGCCTCTGTCCCCGTACACTTTCCCGTCTTCTCCTTAGTCACGGCGGATCTATTTCATCCCCTCACTTTCAAAATATTGTTTATTTACAGATCTTCGTCCGGGCCCAGTTCGATTACGACCCGCTGGAGGATGATTTGATTCCCTGCGCGCAGGCAGGCATCGCTTTCAAGACCGGCGACATACTGCAGGTAGGTATTTAGTTTCCATTGATATTAGGTCAGCGGTGCTGATTGGATATTACTTCAGCGTTGCCCAGAGTGACTTGAATATGCATCCGATATGAAATTGAACTGCGACCTATCAATTAAAGGTCCTTTCAATGGACGGGTAATATCATTAATCCTACGAGCGATAGTAATTTCTATTAGTCGAATATGAGGACATGCCAGGTGCATATACACTGACCGCCAGAAATATATGAACACTCGAGGAACGATGATATATATTTTAATAAAGATTCCAGATATGATTTTATTTATATAGCAAGTAACCAAAAAATCTCAAAAAGGTACAATCGATTAGTCAGTGAACTAAAACGCCTGTTCTTGAGCTGGCGTTATTTAAGTGCCACTGCGATGCATAGAAATAGGTTTGTTTAGTACTACTAGAGTGTAAAAGCATCCGTCGGACGAAATAGTGGGTATTTATATAATTTGACTTTATTTGTTTGATGAAAATGTTAATGGAGGAGAGTATCTTCGTTTTCTACGGACGGATTTTCAAAACTTTTTGAAGACATGGGCGTTAAAATCGGAAAAGCGTTTACAAGAATACGTTTTACGCAACGTTAGTACTTCTTTGGGAAACAGAATACGTATGTGCGTTGCACAAAGTTGTGGTTACGTTGACCATATTCTTTAATGAAATTTATTTTTCTTTCTTTTGATTGTTATTACGTTGCTCAGTAGTTTTAGGTTATTCAAATTGCGTTATTTTTTTGCTATCAAAGTTTAAGGACATCAATTTATAATTTTGAAAAACTAGAGCCAACTCTTATGAAGAGCTTCAACAATGAAAGAATAAGAGCAATTAAGCAAATTAAATTGAAGATAGCAGTATTGTTTAATGCACCTTTTAGTGGGGCGGCATCTTCTAATATGCCAGTAAACATAACGTTTATTTTATTTCGTTGTTAACCAACAGGGTAAAAAATAAAATTCTGTAACTGGACATTGCCGGAATTAAAAAATTAAAATGCTTAAAATGTTTTTGCTTTTAAAACCAATGTGAAAATGATTCTTTTTCTGAACACGTGTTTTGGTCAAATATTTTCAAAAAAAAATTAATAACTCAAAAACTATTGTCTCAATTTTGAGTTAATTCTAATAAGAAATAACTGTTCTTCGACCTTCTAAAGGAATTGTTGCGGCATAATCAGCAAAAACGAAGAAACAAGCGATCATTTTCTTTCTTGGAAGAGTTTTGTGAAGGAACAATTTTTATGGGATTCATAACAACCAAACAATGGATTTTTTCTTAGTTTCCATTTCATACGAATATATCCAAGTTTCGTCACCTGTCAGGGTGTAGTATATTACAGTTCTTCGATCAATTTTTTTACGTAAATTAACACTCTCCGTTTTCGAGCTTTGGTCAAGTTATGCGGAATTCATCGGGAACAGTTCTCTTTCACAGCTAAAAGTCCATGCAAAATCATAAGTACTGCATTCTTCGATATGCCGAAGGTAATTTCTAACTGTAAGTCACATTCCCATCTTGTTCAATCAAGTTAGGCATAACATCGACGTTTTCTGGTATAACTACCGATTTAGGTCGATCTGTACGATATTCGCCTTTTGAAAAGAAAACAGTGAGTTAGTATAAGTACACGACGAGAAGTTTAATAATTACTTTAGTAAATATATGCGTTCCAGAGGGATGTGTTGGTACTAACTTTGTTTCTATATTTATAAATGAATTCCTGTATCTATCAAGGACATCTGCACTGATGATTTCAATATCCATAATACACTCTAGTACCATTGCGTTGAAATCTGTTTTAAAAGGATATTTGTGTTTATTTTTTTTTTAATTAACGTTGTTCAATTCTGGTGATTTAATGGCAAATGACAAATTTTAATTATAAATGTTTGAGGCCTTATATAACAATGTGAAGTAAAACAAGCAAATGTTTAAGATTTACACTGTAGTTAATAACAACGACAGCTATTTCGCTACACTGTAGCTTCTTCAGGTTGACATATACAATAATAACTATCTACATACACTTAAAACTATAAATATATAGTAATTAATAATATAGTAATTAAGAATTCTTAGAACTAATATATCAAGAACAATATCTTGTCTAGAAGTATCGGGTCTATACAAAAAGTACGTGTTATGTGTGAAATTAGGGAAACTGTATTACTGACTGAATAAATTTAACAATGGTGATGAGTTTAGGTCCACTTTTTCCTTTAATAAGTTGTCTGAATGTTTATATTTATTAATTTCTTATGTTTCTAGTAAATCTAGTTTAATACTTTTATTTTCAACGTGGAGAATATCAAAATCTTTATTAAAACTGTGATTTTTATCTATCAAATGATTCGCATAAGTCGAATAATTTTCTTGGTTTATGTAAGCGGAGTAATATAACACTTCTTGTTTACACTCCCCGACTCTCAAAAAGCTAATAGATCATCCTGTATATAAAATAAAAAAAATTATTTGTTTTATCGAAATCCTTTTTTCTTCCTGTAGATCATAAGCAAGGATGACCATCACTGGTGGCAAGCAAGGAAAGATAATTCAGCGGGTTCGGCCGGATTAATCCCATCTCCTGAACTTCAGGAATGGCGGGCCGCCTGTGCCGCCATGGAAAAAACAAAACAGGAACAAGGTAACATTGGACTTGTGTTATACGTTGTTGGTGTCTTGTCTGTTAATGTTTTGATGTTTATTGAAGCACTTACACTTATTTAAATGACGTTTATTCTTAAAACTACATTAGTAGGTATTAATATGAACACTTAAACATATAACCTATAAAATATTTTAATTTTAATTTCATTTCATTTTATTTTAACGTGTTTTTAAAGTGTACATACACAAATAATTTTTTATCGAAAATCTATGGAAAGTGAAAAAGTTATTAATAATTAGTTATTAATTTTTGTTTCCAATAGATTTTCTCTAAATATATACATGAAAATTAAATGTTTAATTCTAAGTTATATTTAAACTATACATTTTCTCTCCATTCCATGTTTGCAATATATGTGCACATGTTCTAATATTAAATACACCTTTATTTGTAATTATTTATGCATACTTATATATTTACCATTTTTCTATCGGAAGAAGATATAATATTTAGTGAAGATGTTTCCAGCAGTTCATAAATAACGTATTTTATAATTATTACAAATAATTATATTTCTAAATGTGTTTTTGCATGATATATCCTGAATGGATATATTGATGGTATTGAATTATTTATTGTAAAATTCGTTGATTTTTTTGTAATCGCCTCTTACCATTACTACCATTACAATTAGGAATGTAAAGTATTAATTTATTAAAGGATCTACAACGAAAAGATGATAATTTATGTTTTATTCCTTTTGAAGCAATTTTATGTTTATATTTTTAGTTTGATTATTGCAAATATTTTTTATGCATACACACATTATATACAGTGTGTTTGTAAATTATTGTACGTGTTACACTACTTTAAAGAACATTTATTTTAAGTTTTGGTGTATAATAAATACAGAATTTTAATTAAACGTTCTTGTTTAACTTGAAACATTCTGCTGGAACTATGGAATTTTTATATCTCAGAAATTGTTTTTGATTGAATAGTCATTTATCGTATTTATTAAATAATATTTCAAAAAGTTGTGCTCCCCAAATGCATTAACGAGTGATTGAAGTCACGTACAAATATTTACAAACACGCACTTCCCGAAATTAGCTGCATAACTTCCTCCATAATAAATAGAGAGCAAATTTTCTGCGAGCGAAACTCGAACTCTTACGAAACGTAGGAAGACATGATCAAAATTCTAAACAATAGAACGTGTGCGGGAATTTTGAAGTTTTTGTTTTCGCTAAAATAAGATTCAGGTCACAGAATCTGCCTCTAATTACGAGAAACATTCTCGATTATAATTTGGGAGATATTTGAATTGGTAATTTTGTATTATTCAACCGTGAAAGACGAACCGAATGAATCTGCTTTGTCAAGAAAATGGAAATATTTACACAGAATGAACATTCGCGTTAGCAAAACTTATGATTTATTCTCATATTTTTGTATGCATTGGATCATACTCTAATACTCTAATCGGTAAACAGGCTTTCTTTAAAACTACATTTCTTCGACAAAGCATTTCAATGTTTAATTAAAACCTAAAATATAAGTAAACTGGTGTGGGGCAAAAGATGTATTTCAAAATAAAGGAAAAAAACTAAAAGACAGCAACAAGGTGTTTATCTTCACGTTTCACTTTAAAAAATGCTAATACTATAAATGACAGTTACATATATACCTATTGTATAAATATTAAATCAAAACCAACAAATGAATTTTGCCGGCGTAATTCCGATTGCCGTTAAAAAGCATTTTCACGGAGCTTTTCAACGAAAATCCGTAGGAAGAGACAGGCCTGTGCCATGGCCAGTCAGATCGCTTGACTGAAACCCACGTGATATATTTCTTTGAGGATATTTGAAACTATTTGTATATGCTACGTTTGTAACTGTTTTGGGGGGAAGCGCAACGAGTAGGTCAAAGATACCAAGAATGCGAAGGTCCTTGCGGCAGAGATGTCTTGGCTGCTATGAACTGAATGGTGGGCACTTTGAACGTATCATTTGACTTTGCCCTATCTTGTTTATGCATAAATCACCTTGAGTTTTTTTTTTTTTGCCTAATTGTACATAAAACAAAGTGGTGCAAATGCAAAAAGGTCCATATCTCCGACACCGCCCATTTGCGGAAGTATCGTAATTAAGAATATTCTGTATATTTTGGGCGATTTTATCCTCTTTCAAAGTTTGTGACACATTGTATTTAACACCTTGTATAACCTATTACAAACTTACATAAATTATAAAATATAAATCACAAGACATTTGAAGTATATACCATTTTTTCTGTGACGGGAAAAAAAGTTGACATTTTATCCTTCTTGACAGGTAATAAAATGTCACTTTATCAGCCCGGGCATAATGTGATTACTTTTTTCCCATGGGAAAAAAGTGCTCACTTTTTGCCCGTTTAAATTGACAGATATTTGATTATTTTACAGGTTTCCGTTAGCAACGCAGGTGTAATGTCACTTGAAATGTCACATCGATTGATTTTCTGACTTTAATATATAGTATTTACGTGTTTTTTTCAATATTAAATCGTCGTTTTTCCCATCACAGAAAAAAATAGTGTATTATACACGGGAAAAAAATAGATTTTAGCTCTCGGTAATTTATCTCCCTCCGCTTCGCATCGGGAGATAAACCTTACCTCGAGCTAAAATCTAATACTTTTTTCCCTTGTATAATAAATAACTATTATTCTGACAACTTACAGACGTCACAACCGATAAATTACAACAGTTTCAATTCTGAATTCTGAACAAGTAACTATTATAGAAATACCACAACAAACATGCTTATTACACTAAATATTGATGTATTCAAACGAATTTAGTAAATTAAGCAAGGGTGAAAGATTAGTTTAAAATTCTATTAATTTCAAGGCGTTCCGGCAAATTTAATTTTAACTTTGTTTTCTAAATGTAACATTTGAAATTAATTTAATAACCAAAAATTTTTTGTCCTATTTTTGAACGAAGAAAAGTCTACACCAGCCCTCTTCTTTAATGATCTCTCCGCGTAGCCAAACATATCTTACTACATCCGCAAGTGAAGATAAACAACATGTTTTCTTTTATGTTACGATTATGGGTGTTCATAAAGTAATTCATTTTACTATATTATTTCAAAAATATTTGCAAGAAAACTTTTTGTTAATAAGAGTAGAAGTGTAATAAATTGTTTTTCAAATACTTTTATGCTCCGGTAAGTCTGCAAGTAAATAATTTGCGACATATTAGCAAAAACTTATTTTTCCACAAGAATAAAAATGATAGTTCGAACCCCAATTGATAATGCTTGTAATTAAAACTAGCAATTGATGATATATTGCCTAAAGCTAGAGATCATAAGTTTCGGAAAAAATGATTTATTCCGCATTCCCCAGCAACGTCGTCATAATAAATAGTCCAGTCGAATTAGACATGAAATCAAGTAAGTTCTATTCTGGAATATGGTTTTGTCGCCCGATTTTTTTATAGGTACATTTGACCCCCACGAACATACCCTGAAAAATGTCAAAAGTTTAAGGTCCGGGTTTGGCCGTGAGAAATTGTTAAACAATTGAAAAGTGACATTTTCCGGTTAAACTTTTTTCCCGTAGGTTAAATGTGAAAACTGTCCGTACAAAAGTTGTTCGCCCCATCATTCTCTAAAAAACAAGCCATTGCACGATCGATTATCATTATTTGTTTAGCTGCAAAATGCATAAAACCATGGCAATTTTGATTTTTTATTTTTTGCATTCAATCGATGAATAATCAACGTATGGCTTTGAACCTCATGGTGCAGGCAATATAAAATGTCCCCCAGAGAACAGTGCAAAGTTCACTCACCTGTGTTGTATAGTTGAGCTAAAATAAGCGACAAGCCAAAATTCCTAAATTAGCTGTCCCTTCCTTGAATATTGTCGCACATGGTTCAAAAAAATCATGGTTTTAATTCATTGAGAGGTCTTTCCGAAAATGGAAAAAAAAAATTTTTTTTACTTAAAAATTGCCATTTTTTTGGAGGTTCGAAATTATTTGCTTATAAACAAATGAAATATCTCCGACAATTGACACATTATCGTAAAGATTATGGTAGATTCTGCTTCCTTTCTCTTCAACGAGTAATTTGAGACTAACTTTATACGAATATCTTGATTAGAACTGGAGATAACAACGTTCTAGTTTTATTACGTTTATTATCGTTCTGGTGGATATTTAAGAAAAAAAAATATCAAATTTCTCTCAATACCTCAAGGAATCGCCGTGATTTTTTTCAGATCTGTAGGAGCATTCTATGTAAGTCAAAGAAAGTAATGAAGTTTGGCGCGCGCTCACGGTGGGAAAAATTGCGACCGGGGGGGCGTGGTGGGGTAAGCCAAAGGCTCCGCGCGCCGCCTGGTGATATATATTTGTTAAATAACCGGCGATTCAGGCTCGGCGCGGGCGGCGCGCGGAGCTTCTGGCTTACCCCACCACGCCCCCCGGTCGCAATTTTTCCCACCGCCAGCACGCGCCGAACTTCATTAATTTCCTTGACTGACATAGAGTGCTCCTACAGATCTGAAAAAATTCACGGCGATTCCTTGGGGTATTGAAAGAAATTTGATATATTTTTTTTCCTTAAATATCCACCAGAACGATAATAAACGTAATAAAACTAGAACGTTGTTATCTCCAGTTCTAATCAAGATATTCGTATAAAGTTAGTCTCAAATTACTCGTTGAAGAGAAAGGAAGCAGAATCTACCATAATATTTACGATAATATGTCAATTGTCGGAGATATTCATTTGTTTATAAGCAAATAATTTCGAACCTCCAAAAAAATGGCAATTTTTGAGAAAAAAATATATTTTTTTTCTATTTTCGGAAAGTACTCTCAATGAATTAAAACCATGATTTTTTTGAACCATGTGCGACAATATGCAAGGAATGGACAGCTAATTTAGGAATTTTGGCTTGTCGCTTATTGTAGCTCAACCATACAACACAGGTGAGTGAACTTTGCACTGTTCTCTGGGGGACATTTTATATTGCCTGCACCATGAGGTTCAAAGCCATACGTTGATTATTCATCGATTGAATGCAAAAAATAAAAAATCAAAATTGCCATGGTTTTATGCATTTTGCAGCTAAACAAATAATGATAATCGATCGTGCAATGGCTTGTTTTTTAGAGAATGATGGGCCGAACAACTTTTGTACGGACAGTTTTCACATTTAACCTACGGGAAAAAAGTTTAACCGGAAAATGTCACTTTTCAATTGTTTAACAATTTCTCACGGCCAAACCCGGACCTTAAACTTTTGGCATTTTTCAGGGTATGTTCGTGGGGGTCAAATGTACCTATAAAAAAATCGGCGACAAAACCATATTCCAGAATAGAACTTAATTTAATTCGACTGGACTAAAATAAGACATTCTCCGTCACTATTTTAAGTCCCTAAATACTCCTTACAATTTACACGAAATTTGCAATTTTATTTTATTGTAAAGTATATCATAATAATTTCCTCATTGTGTTTTTTTCTTTTACACATTTACTTTAGAAAAGTAGATCCTGTAGTCAGTGTTTATTTCTTATAATTGTTATTATCATGTGCACGATTGTCAGAATATTTTTCGAAAGAACTACCAGTGCTACCACACTACCAAAACAACAAAAAAAAAAAAAGAAACAAGACACAAATACCCTAATTTGAATTGAATTGAATGCTTTTCGTATTACATGTCACCATTTGTTTTTGTTCATCCGCCCAGACGTTGAAGATGGATGTACATCTCATGCAAACGGTTGTGATGGTTCTACAGGTACTTGAGTCCCATTAAATTAAACTAACTAACTATAAGAGACTAGTTACCAGCATGTCCTAATACATATATACTGTTATGAACCTGTATCTTGTACATACATATCTTGTGTGTCGTTGCATTTTTTCTTAGATCAATATTTTTCCAAAAAAAAACATCTGTCCTTTTTTTTTGTGAAATCGTACCAGTTTTTTTTGTGTATGACTTTGTAGATGTCTGCCAGATATTGCTCGTTATTTGACACCTGTAGTTTGTAACACAAAACTATGTGCGCCAATTGACAAGTTAAAAGAAATCTAATCTATCTAATCTTAGGCATTGAGTAAAGAATAGCTAAAACTACACTTTAAAGTAAGTAACATCCTGAGTGCGCCATCTTACTGAAAATGCAGATTCTGTCTACTGATTGAAGCAAAAATGCCGACCAGTGGGAATTAAATCGATATCTTCCTGTACACGCTTCAGTTTTCGGATAATCGGTGGTTATTGCTAATGACAGAGATGACCTGGGATATATGGCAAGGAAGTTGCAGCTACCATATGAAATGTGAAGACATATACTTAACATTCAGGAAATAAAATATCTTCCAATACGTATCTGGAAAAGGTATTTCATACAAATGGATATGGCAAAATCTTGTTTGAAGCTTTTCTTTGATTTCCTATGTTATTCTCCACGTGTCATCTACTTTTATATTTTTTTACTACTACATTCTATTATTATACTTCTAATTTTCTTCGCCCAAGAAAAATTGAAAAAAGAAAAGAAGAAAACCTTTTCTTTTCTTTATACATATATATACACCGTGTTTCATGTAACTAGCACATTAGAAGTTTTTTTGCTTACAACGCGAATTTTTTCCAGAAGTTTTGCCTTCTCACATAATTGACCGCAATCTTTCAAGTTAAAATATTTTTAAACTCGTGCAACTTCCGGTTACACCGGAAGTAGGCGCCATCTTTGTTATTTTAAATGTGACACCCTGTATTTTATTCGAGATTTGAATTGCTTATTTAAATAGAAAAACAGAGATACCGGGTTGAATTATGTCAAAGTCAACCGTTTCGGAGTTATTCAACTGTTTTCCATTTTTAGGGCACTTGAACGTAAATTTTAAAAGTTCTTTATCTGAGACATGAAAAAAGATAAACAATTGAAATTTGTTCCTGAGATAGTCAAAGTATTGTCCTATTCGAATATTACCAGGTTTTGCAATAATATTACACAGGGTGTTCTCTAATTAATTTACAATTATACACATTTCAAATGCAAGAAACTCAATTTTTTCAAATTAAACACCCTGTATATTTTCGCCTTTTCTGAAGCAGAAAAAAATTGTCTTTCGATCCACTATTACATTCCCTATACCTATCTCTAGAGGTTTTTGAGTTATTGGGGAGATCAGCCTGAAGGCCCGATATTTTGCCAAATAAAACTGAAAAAATAATATATTAAGTATAGGAGGAGTGGATTAATAGTCATTTGTAAGCATGTTATGGGCATGGAAAAAAAGTCTTCAAGTTCAAAACCAAAAATTTATTAATTGCGAAAACATTTTTAATCTCACGGTATAAGTCAAACAAAGAAAACAAAAACAAATCTAAAACCAAATCACAGCAAGTGCTCAATATGTCGACCGCCTACTTCAATGCATTTATTTAACCTTGTTTGGAGCTGGTCAGTCGTTGCACGTTCAATCATTTGAACTTCAATTTGGTCAAATGCTCTTCGCACCCTATCCTCTAGTTCTTGCCTGGAGTTAACTGGTGTTGCATAGACCTCTTTTTTTATGTAACTCCATAAAAAAAAGTCAACTAGAGTTAAATCCGGAGATCTAGCAGGCCAAAGACATGGTCCATTTGGACCAATCCACCTATCCTCAAATAGCTGGGTCAACTCTTGATATACAGCATGAGTAGAGTGAGCTGGAGCTCCATCCAGTTGAAACCAATAATAGTTTTGGTGTGGCATGTCATTGACTATGTTTGCCACCACTTCCCTAATGATTCGCAAATATCTTTCGGACGTTAGCCTTTCATCATAAATATGATAAAATACCCTTCCCACCCTATTATGGCGAATACATTAAAACTAAATTGATATTGAAAATGGCTTACTCGTGAAAAGTGGGGATTTTCATCTGCCCAAAAATGACAATTTTTATTATTTACAACGCCTTGCCTGGTAAACTTGGATTCATCCGACCATAAAATCTTTCGCAACATGTTGGGATCTTCCTGTTTACGAATAGTTAGCCACTCACAAAAATCAATTCTTCTCTGAGCGTCTCCATTTCTCAGTTCGTGGACTTTCCTTTGTGCATATGGGTGCCATTTGTTCTTTGCTAGCACGCGTTGAATTGACGTCATACTAATATCTAAATCCACCTTTGCTTTACGTATCGAAGCATGGGGATGAGCTGTGAAATATCCCAGAATATTAATTTCGTTGTTTTCTTCACCTGTTACTGGCTTAGTACAATTTCTTTTTGTGTTCATATTCCAATGTCGCCAAAAATGTGTTTCAATTTTTGCAAATTTGAATCGACTCATCGGAGGCAAATTAGGGTATCTCTGATTGAACACACGGCAAGTTCTACTTATTATGCGATACATTCTCCGTGTATGTAAAATAAATTAAGGATACTTTCATTTGGATAATTATTATTATAGCCTTCCATTATGCACTAATCAAATCATTCAGTAAAGTACAAAAAATATCCAAGCATCAAATTAATAACACTGACAGCGAACGAAATTTTGACAACTAAACATTTTGTTACTTCCAAGGCATTCTTGAAATTGTGTGTGATAAATGGCAAAATATCGGGCCTTCAGGCTGATCTCCCCAATAACTCAAAAACCTCTAGAGATAGGTATAGGGAATGTAATAGTGGATCGAAAGAAAATTTTTTTCTGCTTCAGAAAAGGCGAAAATATACAGGGTGTTTCAAATGAAAAAATTGAGTTTCTTGCATTTGAAATGTGTATAATTGTAAATTAATTAGAGAACACCCTGTGTAATATTATTGCAAAACCTGGTGATATTCGAATAGGACAATACTTTGACTATCTCAGGAACAAATTTCAATTGTTTATCTTTTTTCATGTCTCAGATAAAGAACTTTTAAAATTTACGGTCAAGTGCCCTAAAAATGGAAAACAGTTGAATAACTCCGAAACGGTTGACTTTGACATAATCCAACCCGGTATCTCTGTTCTTCTATTTAAATAAGCAATTCAAATCTCGAATAAAATACAGGGTATCACATTTAAAATAACAAAGATGGCGCCTACTTCCGGTGCAACCGGAAGTTGCACGAGTTTAAAAATATTTTAACTTGAAAGATTGCGGTCAATTATGTGAGAAGGCAAAACTTCTGGAAAAAATTCGCGTTGTAAGCACAAAAACTTCTAATGTGCTAGTTACATGAAACACGGTGTATACATGAATCGTACGTACGTATATCCACATACATACGCACGGATTTCCTGAAATTAGCGGCTTATAGGACATTGAAAATTACTTGCTTTATGTTAATTAATGAACTTAGGGAAAAGTTAATATCATTATCGAAGACTAACAGTTAGTTTCGCCATCGCTCATCAGTCCGATAATGAAATCAGCTGTTCCCTCTAATTTTTTGATTTGTCTATTTATACAAACCGAAGAGATCTTTGCAAGCGTGAGAGATTAATTTCTTAATTCTCTCTATGAAACAGAAGGAAGCATAATTTACATGTTTAACCTTCTACCGACTTGAAACACATATTGTGAACGAAATGCCGGTATCAATGTAGTATTCATAACTATCTCTACTATTACAGGTAATCATTAAATTTGTAACAAAAGGCTTGGTTTACAATCTAGAATTCATATGGCAATATGTAGGCGATATACTTTGTTGCATTCCAAACACCAAGATAGACACCACACTGGAACTGTTTAATGCATATAACGTGAATCTCAGATTTACAGTCGAGATAGAAACAGATAAATCCATCCCATTTCTAGATACCTTTATCAAATCATTGAAAAATAGAATTACAAAAATTACTCACACAGATTACCTACAACAAGATTTGCACATCTTAAAAAACATCCTGTTAGACAATAGTTACCCGAAATCACTAGTGAACAAAATTTTATTTTCGAGCGCCACACACAACATACACCACAGAAATGCACCAACACAAGGCAATATAACTAAAACAGAAAACAATGAAAACATAATTAAATACAAAAAAAATCAATACATCTCGGAACTAACAAACAAAATTAAAACTTTATTTCAAAAAACCTGTTCTATTGCGTACATAACAGCTTTCTCAAATGCAAAACCATATACCACACAATACCAATACCAGCAGAAATGAACAACAATGTTGTTTATGCTATCCCATGCGAATGCAATATATATATTATTGGACAGACAAAGTTAAAGAACAGAATAACCCAACATAAGAGTGATTGCCGAATTAAACCGCAATCAGTTTAAAGTTAAAAACACGTTATTTAAATTGTTTAATTTATGAATTATGCAGTAATCTGAATAGTGTTGTTTAAATAAGGCTAGAAAAGGGAAAATAAAGCTTTGAGACATGAAATTCACGTATAACGTAAGATATGTAAGTTATCATAGTTAAGAATACAGTTATTATATGTAATATTGTTTCAATTGTTGAATGGTTCTATGGAGAGATATTTCTAGTATGCTTAGGACAAAAAATAAAACAATCGAGGGCAGAAAGGTGCTACCGATAAAAATAATGAAGCTAGGTTATTGAATATTTAACAAATTAAATTCTTTTATCAAGTAAATAAAGATAAAGACCAGTAGTACCTTTAGTATATAGTAATTCTGTATCAGTGTTTAATCATGAAGTTCATATAAATGGATTTCACATCTTTGAAATTCTATCTGGAAGCCTCTTTTTGTTGGAGTTCTCCTCGAACAGTTCCTGATGGATATTAATAGTTGCTGTTGTAGGCCAGTTAGAAGAATTCACCTCATTGTGAAGCATAAACGAGGGATTTTCGAATAGAACCTAGTACGAACCTAAAAAGATACAAAGGTAAATCAAAAAATACATGCATGTAATTGAATATATATATCATAAAAAGTAATATTCTTCATATGGAATTAAATAATGTCAAGCATACTTAGGTAGGTACTTTAAATGTACGAACAAGTTAATACATATTTCTCCAGAGAATATATAATTATAATTGAATTAAGTTGAATTTTATTCGTTGATAAATTTTTTATTAGAGTAGCCATGTTTGTTTCAAAACGACTTTAATAATTTTAAATATGTAATTATATAGAATAGACTTTCTTGAGCGTTAAGTAGATGGTACATATTGAATTTTAAGTATCGTTGATGTTAAAGTGGAGAAAGAAGAATGTATTTAAATAGGATACAACTGTAAGAAACTTAAGGTTATTGAAGCTTCAAGATAGGGTTTTTTTTATTATGTAATATTATAATTTTGGGATTATTTCATGTTTCAAAGTTTCCCCTTATAACTTGACGTTAAGATTTAATAAATAACCTAAAAATATTTCAATAAAAATCTGATGTTTAATTGTCAATAATATGGTAATAATTAGAGTATAGCCAAAATAATGAATAAACTGGACTAAAACTATCACTCAGAGGATGCCTGTTAATTAGATATCAATTTACAAATTTACAAAACATTTGTATCAATTTTGATTGATATCAAAAGTTTTGATATCAATTTACAAAACATATACAAAGTTAAAATAAATATAATATCGTTATAATATACAGGGTGTTATCACTATTGCTAACTTTGTTATTAATGAGCTACAGTATCGGTTAAATTAGCAAAGTAGTAGTATTTTTATTGTGAACAATGATGGCAGAACCGAAAAGACAGTTGAACTTCTAATTTTCGGGCTATTTACAAAAGTTTTTTTTTTTAATGGAACGCCCAGTATATTTTTGCATATATTGAAAGAAGGAATTATTTTAAAAAAGAAAGCTTTCATATATTATTGACAAAAAATGAAATTTGCTGCAGTTATCCACTATTTTGTACAGCAATTCATATCAATAAACTCAAGATGGCTATGATAAAAAAAAACAGCAAATATTAAACAAACATTGTGTATTATGTATATTTATTATAATAGATGTTCGAAGACATCACCGTTTTGTCCAATACAATACCTCCAATACAAAAACAGAATGAAATTTACAAAGGGAGATGTGAAAACGTTGTAGAGCCAAGATCGATTTTAAAAGTAACTCGCAATGTACATAAACGAATTCGGAAGTGTATTGGACAAAACGGTGATGTCTTCGAACATCTATTATAATAAACATATGCACATATACAGGGTGAGTCGTGAGGAATCGACCAAAGTCTAGGAGTGTATTCGGCAGGTGGAAATAATGAAAACAAACTCAAATGTTGTTATCCGATATTTATTTGTTTTCGAGTTATAGCGTAATTTTAAATAACAAAATTTCATACATTAAAGTTTTGGTATCCCATTATTATTATCGTTATGTATAATATATTTTCAAAAGTACCGCCATTCATTTCTAAACATTTTCTACATCGTTTACCAAGGGCGCTGGTTGCGTTCCTGATAGCGTCAGGTTGATGTTTGATATTTTCTGCAGCATTCCTAATCCGTTGAATTAGTGCATCACGAGTGTCCACTTTTACTTGATACACTTCATTTTTAAACCAGACCCACAAACAATAATCGAGTGGGGTGAGGTCTGGAGACCTAGGAGGCCAACCAATGTCACTACCACAACCAATCCATCTCCCTTTCATCCAAATATTGCCTGACCGCACGAGCGTAATGTGCAGGCGCTCCATCGTGCTGGCAGAATATTTGGATTCTGATGTTTAGGGGAACATCCTCTAGCAGTCCATGTAGTTCACTTTCTAAATAATTTAAATAGGCCCCCCGTGAGGCGATTTTCAAAAATGTAAGGACCAATTACAAAACCATCAATGAGACCACACCACACGTTTACCGAAAATTTATGTTGAAAGTTACTTTCGACTGTTGCGTGTGGATTTTCGTCTGCCCATACATGGTTGTTATGACAGTTATTAATACCGTCACGGGTGAATGTTGCTTCATCCGTAAAAAGTGTACGCGATACAAAACGGAGATTATCATATATCCATCGACAAAATTCCATACGTCTACGATAATCATTTGGTTGTAGGTGCTGTACACTTTGTACATGGTACGAACGTAAGCCTTGCTCGTGGAATGTTTTTATCACCTTGTTTGTGGAATGCCCAATTGAATACTGATTCTCCGTGAGCTGATAGTTGCGTCTTCTTTTACTACATCAAGAATATCTTCTACTTCTTGTAATTGTTGTTGACTGCCTCGTTCAGATATTATGCTTACACTGGGAAGCTTTCCGGTCTCGCACAATTTGTTAAATACACTAATAAATACATTTTTATTAGGATGTGTCTGATGTGGAAACCGTTGACGATATTCATTAGCAGCAGCAGTATTCCCATTACAAAATCCATAAACAAACACCGTATTAGCATATTCTAAATTTGAATAAATGTGTGGCATTTTAGTTTCCTACACTTTAGTCGTACAAACGTCAAGTCTATGTCATAAAACTCGAACAACAATTTTATAATATTTTACTCCAAGGTATGTATGTATAGGGAACGTTTCTTATGATGGCAGCGCCCTCACTATATCAACAATGAACGAGAGGTAGTGACATTAGACGCATTAGACATATAAAACACTCTACACTATTTCTCGACTGCTTTAGATGTCACCACCGCTAGTTCGGAAAACCACGAATAGATAGCAATTCAGTTAGGAAGACTTCCCTATGATGATTTGCTACCGGGGTTTCACTGTTTTCATGAATACATACATAAACATGGCATACTATATATACATTTTTAATTACGCTATAACTCGAAAATAAATAAAAATCGGATAACAACATTTGAGTATTCTTTCATTATTTTCACATGTAGAATACACTCCTAGAGTTTGGTCGATTCCTCACGACTCACCCTGTACCGGGTGTTTTTTTATCTTTGATATCATTTTGATTACCTGCAACTTTTTTGTTTTTAAAAATATCAGAATGAAGCAAAAATCATTTTGCATAGGTATCTATGATGTTTTTTACGTTTTAAAAAATAAAACAAAACACTAACGTTTTTCCAAGATATTAACCTAACTTATATTTTTTTAAATGGAAAGCCCTAAATATTTTCGGATATTTCGATTTTACATGAAATTTCAAATATATTTTATAAAGCATACCCCATACCCCATACAACGGTTTGCGAGAAAACGGCGTTTAAACATGCAACAATAAAAAAATACCATTTCATCTATTATTGCCGACTAAAAGGTAATTGACATGATGTAACCAAATTGTTTACATTTTGACATCTGCTTTTCAAAATGTTTTGACACATTGCGTTTTCAGTCATTTAAGGTCAGTTATAACTATTAATTGTCTTAAAAATGGTACGGTTTCGTATTCGAGAAAGGAGTGATATGCTTGCCACTTACTTAACCAAAAAGGTCCAATCGCAGCGCGCAGAGAATATGCTAGACGTTATCCGAGGCGTCGAGTCCCGTCTAAACAAATTTTTGCAAGGCTGTTGAAAAAAATGGAAGACAGAGGAAGCGTGTGTAATATTAAAAACCCCAGACCTCATAGAGTTTTAGACGAAGAAACAGAAACAAACATACTAGGATTTTATGAAGTTTATCCATCAACATCACTCAATAAATGTGCCCAGGAAATACCGCTCTCCCGCAGTTCAGTTCAAGCAGTCTTAAAAAAATACCAATATAAACCATATAAATTTCGGAAAACCCAGAAACTTACCGTCCAACAGTGCCAAAGAAGAGCCTTATTTTGTCAGGACTTTCTAAATAGATGTCGACAAAATCCTGACTTTTTGAAATTCATTGCCTGGTCTGATGAAAGTTCTTTTACAACTAAACATGGTTGTAATCGTCAGAACACCCGTCACTGGTCTAGAAATAATCCCCATATAATCCAGGAAATAAAATGTCAAGGGTATCAGTCAATTAACGTTTGGTGCGGTGTGGTAGCAGGAAATATATTAGGTCCCATAATTATTAATCAAAAATTGACGGGAGAACATTATTTTCATTTGCTACAAAACGAGATAGCACAACAGATTGATAATTTACCATTAAATATTTTAGCAAGGATAATGTGGCAGCAAGATGGTGCTCCGCCCCAAAACGTAATTCAAGTTAGAAACTTTCTTGATTTGGAATATCCACATGGTTGGATTGGAAAGGGAGGAACAATTGCTTGGCCCCCAAACAGTCCGGATCTCACTGTAATGGATTTTTTCTTTTGGGGGCATATTAAGAATATATGTAATATACGAAACACCATGCGATAACGTTGTAGAGCTGAGGCGGAGAATTATAAATGCAATAAACGAGTTAAAAGAAAATCCGGAGATGTTAGCAGAGGCAACAAATCATACCATAAGAGTGTATGAAAAATGTGTAGAGAAAAATGGAAGACACTTAGAGCCATTTTTAGAATAATTTAATTTTGTAAAATTGTTTTTTTTAATAATTTGTTACTTTGTTAATCGTTAATCTTTTGTTTTATTAAAAATAAACTTTCTAAATAATTATGAAAAATGATTTCTGTTTGATTTCGACATCTTTAAGAACAGGGTTACAAAACTAAATTTTTCTTTGTTGCATGTTTAAACGCCGTTTTTTCGCAAACCGTTGAAGATAGGTATGGGGTATGCTTTATAAAATATATTTGAAATTTCATGTAAAATCGAAATATCCGAAAATATTTAGGGCTTTCCATTTTAAAAAATATAAGTTAGGTTAATATCTTGGAAAAACGTTAGTGTTTTGTTTTATTTTTTAAAACGTAAACAACTTCATAGATACCTATGCAAAATGATTTTTGCTTCATTCTAATATTTTTAAAAACAAAAAAGTTGCAGGTAATCAAAATGATATCAAAGATAAAAAACACCCGGTACATATATACATATATATTACTTAGAAATTGTTCGGCGAATATGGTGCTGATGTCTTCGATACCTGAGAGCACTCAGCAGTGTGAGCGACGCACTTCCTCTTTGTTTTGGTTTTTCAACAAATTTTTGAAAGCTACTGGTTAGCAATCTTTAATATACCATTTAGCAGTTACTCTCTGCTAGTACCCAGGGAAATAGCAACTACTATTTTTATTGTGGTGCAGTAAATGGACATCATTACTTTTGTTGCTGATTTTTGTTGTCTTCCTTTAATGGGTGGAGGATTGTACTTATGAAACCAAGCTTCATGACCTGTTACGATTTTATTAAAGTTGCTCAACTCTCCGTTTTTGTTTAAGAAATATTGGGCAAACACACTCGTAGCGCAGGCATGACAATCAATTCCGGTTCATCAGGTATTACTAACAAATTGCTTCCCCGGCGTTCATCCTCCATAGAAAAGTATTCGGTCTGGAATTTTCGAAACCAATTGAAAAGATTCTTTCGAGGTTGACAGTGGAATTTCTATCGACCTCACATCAGTAATTTTAAGATTATTACGAAACATTTACCATATTTGGATTTTTCAAAAACTAATAAAAAAACACTAAATAAGCGAATTTTTTTTGTTAGTACCCTCCCGTATCCAATAACATGCATGTAAAATTAGCGCCTCCTTTTGTGTTACAAACTACATATTTAGATCGATTTGATTGGAATGTTTTACAGATTGACTTTGTTTCTTGTGATCTGCTGGGAAAAGTAAAACAAACACGTCGAGAATTGACTTTGAAATTGTGTTATAGTCTTCAAAGGAAAACATTCACTTCTCAAATTAAGAAGAAAATTAATAAAATTTATAATAATGAAAAATAAAAGCGGACTATTTCATTTCCATATTGCATGCATCAATTATCATGATGATAATAACAAAAGAACTCTCTTCCTTATAATTTGTACATAAAAACTTGTGTTAATTTTATTCGCATTCAATCTATGTCATATTTACTTATTTGCAGTCAATTGCTCAATATTTGGTCGAAAGAAGAAACAATATAAAGATAAATACCTGGCTAAGCACAACGCTGTCTTTGACCAATTAGACTTAGTTACTTACGAAGAGGTCGTCAAATTACCCAGTGAGTATTTCTTTTATTTATATCTTTGATTCTTTCTGTCTTTTTCAATGTATATTTGTGCTGAGAAGGTGTGTGCGTGGACGTTTGTTTTGTTTTGTGTTTCGTTGTTATATGTTGAAAGTTCCCATTTCTAATGTTCAGTGACAGATCCAGCGTTTCAAAGGAAGACACTGGTGCTGCTTGGAGCGCATGGTGTCGGAAGAAGGCACATCAAAAATACCATCATTGCCAGACATAGCGACCAATATGCATATCCTATACCACGTAAGTATTATTCGGTTTTAGTCTATTTTCTAAAAGATTCTTATGTAATTTATTTTATCGGCCATGAATTTTAAGAGACCAGCATTTTAATCACTTATCAACATATATCTTTTGTTGATACTGCTTCGTATGTTGCATCTATATACAAAACAGCAATATTGTTGTTAACAAAAAACAAAAGAAAATCTATAGTTTTATATAATTTTTTAAATTATGACAATAGAAATTTTTCATTAAGCTTTAGTCAAAATATTAAATTAAACTACAAAAAGACAAATAAATTGACAAATATCAATATTTATTTCTAATAATTCTATTACTCAAGTAACATAAAATATATCTAGGAAGTTATTCTCTACACCAGTGGTGCCCAACAAATATTGATCCAAGAGCTATTTTCATAATCCTGATATTCCACGCGGACACCATCATGTTAATAGAATATTATAAGTTAAAATGAAACTACATTGTAAATACAATTACACTTTTTATTCATTTTGGTAATATAACACAGTTCTAACAACTAGCAAAAACCTAATGTGATATTTGACTGTTCACATTTTCAGATAGTTTCTTAAAATCTGGTTGGTAATTATCTGTGCAACCCAAAATCATGCAGTTTTTAACATGTTCGTTAGTTAGCATACTTCTGTACTTAGTTTTAATAACTTTTAGTTGCGAAAAAGCACGTTCACATAAATGTGTTGCCCCAAAAAATGCTTTAACGATGAGCGCACAGTTACGTACGTTTTTGTATTTAACTGGGTCCATGAGCTTAAAAACTTCGTCACTTTTATTAACTGTGCTTTTAAGTATTATATCACTGCGAAGTGTTATAATTTCTTCTTCCGCTTCCACTTTATTTACGAAGCAATGCGTTTCCATCAACGAAGCTAGTAGTGCAACATCGCTATCGATGAATGGATTTTGTACGAAAATTAAAAGAGGTTCCATACAGAAAATGTTGTCAAAACGCCTTTTGAAATCTGATTGTAATTCGTGAAGCAGCTCGACGTGTTTAGCTGGGTTATAGTCCGCAAGATATTCAGCGTCCAAAAGGAGAGTAAACTAGGGAAAATGATGAAAATTTTTCTCGTCCAACTGCCTCTTCCATAGATCAATTTTATTTACGAAAGCTAAAATTGCGCTCATCATGTCTGATATGTGTTTATCTTTGCCTTGTAGTGTTTCGTTGAGTTTATTTAGTTTTGCAGTTACATCAGTTAGAAATGCCAAGTCAACCAACCAAGCTTTATCATCAAGTTTCTCATCATAGCTATCTTTAGATTCCAAAAATTGTTTTATTTCCTTCATCAAACCAACAAATCTTGTCAGTACTTTACTACGACTGAGCCACCTTACTTCAGCAAAGTAGATCAAGTCACCATGTGTACTGTCCAATTCATCCAGCAATTCCTTGAACAAACTATGATTTAACGCTCGTCCCCGAATAAAATTCACAATCCGTACTACTACACTCATAACATGGCCAAGGTTAAGTTTTTTGGCAATCAAATTTTCCTGGTGTATAACACAATGATAGGAATTAAATTTAGGAAAATCTTTATCCTTTTCACAGAGACCAATAAATCCAACATTTCTGCCGATCATAGCAGGTGCTCCGTCGGTAGTCATGGCCACTAGTTTCTGTATTGGTATGTTCTGTTCGGTGACCATTTTTTTTATTGCGTCAAAAATGTCTTGACCTCGTGTATAAGTTGCCAACGTCAAATTGGCAAGCAAACCTTCTTTTACAGAAAAGTCAGAAAACACCATTCTGATGAACACTAAAAGCTGTGGCGAGTCAGTAACATCCGTCGACTCGTCCATTTGCCATGAGAAATACTCGCATTTTGCCAAGTCATTTTTCATCTGATCAAAGACATCATTTGCTATTTCATCAACTCGTCGTGTTACCGTATTCCTCGATAGCGGCACTTCTTTTATCGCCGAAATTATGTCGTTTTTGTTTTTAAAATCATGAAATAAAGATTCTGCCATGCCCAACATAGCTTCTTTTATTATAACTCCGTCAGAGTAGGGTTTTTTATGAGATGCCAGAATGTAACATACTTTCAAGGATGCTTCTGTGTGAGCCTTTGATTTATTTTTAGCAGTAAAAAAGGTATTTTGTTGAGCGCGTAGAGCAGCTTGCAATGCTTGAACTTTATTCTTACGCAAAGCAGACTGCAGCGGATATTTATCTGAAATAATAAAAAACAAATGTTATGTAAAAAAAGCACCTATTAATATTATGTTTAATAAAAAGCTCTCCCGGCGCACGCCTAACCTTTTGCCGCTTAATGTCAATGCAGCCAGCGAGCGGTATACAAACAATTAAAAAAGCAACATTAAATAATTACCTTTGAAATCAGCATGGAGACTTTTATGGTGACGTTCGACGTTCGACCGCGTTGGTACAGCTACAGAAGCATTGCAGAGTAAGCAGACGGCTTTCTCGCGAACACTTGTAAATAAAAACTCTTCTTCCCATTCCACATTGAAGTTATATGTTTTCTTTTTCTTCGATGGTCCAGGTTCATCATTCATTTTACGGCAACCAGATGACAATATTATACGTACGAATCAGAACCTAGTTAGGTATTTATACACAATAAAATATTATCAAGAAACAACGCGTTCATTCAAAACGTATGAGTGAACTGAGTGACCACTAACTGAACTGACCACCCCCGCGCGGCCCGCGCTACACGCCTAGTCCGACCGAATGCTTTCTCGGAAGAGAGCAGGACAACGCGATGACGCACGAGTCGCACCCTCTTGCTTGCTCGTTTTCACGCTGCGCTGAGAGCGGCCGGCTGATGGATGCCTTCTATGCTTATTATTACTTACGCATACATTTATTTCGTGCACATTTTCTTTTAACTAACAACTGATACCTACCTATTTATCGGAATTGTCGGCGGGCACCTAGAAACAGGCCGCGGGCTACCGGGTGCCCGCGAGCTACCGGTTGGGCACTACTGCTCTACACCACCTAAACATGCTTTAAATATAAGAAATAGAGTCTAGTATGATGATTCTATTCCAAAACTTCCTTGCTACTTAAAAAAATACAGCTGTTATTTATTTTGTGTATATCAACAACATTATTTATCTTTTTTAGTATATTTACCTCCAACCCTATTACATTTTCCAAATCTTTCAATTAGCTTGCGTGCCTTCATAAAAAAAATGTATTTCTCTGAAAAATAAGCCGAAACTGCGTCCTTTACTTCTTCATCGCTAGTAATTTCTACCCACACTGCTCTTTCTTCAATTTAAAGAACAGGTAAAAATCGCTAGAGTCAGATCTGGACTTTGAGGTAGGTGATTTAAAATCTCGATGCCCACTTTATGCAGGGCAGCTAGAGCAACACGACTCTTGTAGAGCGATCATTGTTGTGTTGCGTTTTTTTCTTTTTTCTTTAATGACGTCTTTTAACAGCTACTGGATTGGTGCGCAGTATTCTTCAGTTATAGAAACCCCTTTAGCTGTTTAATCAATTAACAGGATTCCTTTTGAGTCCGAAAAAACAACACCCTTTAATTTTCCGGCCGACTGACAAGCTTCTTTGTGTGCCTTCTTTATGCCACTGCATGGAGTCTTGCTTAGACTCAAGTTCATAATAATGAACACATCTTTCATCCGCAGTAACATTTTGACTCAATACACCATCCTTGCCTTCATTGTAGAGGTCCAAAAACACACGGGAACATTCTACCCGCTGTTGTTTTTGCGGAGACGTGAGAATTCTCGACACCCATCTTGTGCAGCCTTTAGTCATGCCAAGATGATCATGAGGAATTTTAAAAGTGGTTGTATCAGAGACTCCACTCATTCCTGCGTGTTGTGTTTTCTTTAGCCGAGCATCCTCCATTATTACTTTTTCGAATGGTCACTGGAATGGGCACTTCGATAGGCCACCGGCCGTGGATCGTCATTAAGTGCTTCCCTACCTTATTGCTTAAAACGACTGCGCCACCTAAAAACCATAGTTTTTACAAGCAGCCATCCCCGTAAACCGATCTAATTTCCAGTACGATATGAACAGACTTTTCTTGTTTCGTAAAGAACTTGATAACTTGCGCGGCTCGATTTTCTCCATATTTCACACTTCCTTCCCGATTATGTTGCTTGATCGACGATAGGTTAGAGTACTGATGCGATTCCTTCTTCTTCTTCTTCTTTGTTGGAGTTTGCGTGTTAAGCATTGTGCTTTTTACACTTTTTCTGAGTGTGGAGTATCTGATTATTGGAGCGATTGTGCTATGTTAGCTTCCGTATGTGGTATTAGATAATTGCCAGCTTGGGGCGTTTATATTTCCAGTAGTTTTGGGGGTGGTAGTTCAGTGCTTCTGTAATGCTGGAGTTTTCGTGGATTTCCATCTTATTGTAAAAGCCTGTTTGATGTAGTTGTCAATTGTTTCTGTGTCTGTGTCTTCGTGGATTTGTCTGTTTCTCATATACCAGGGGACTTTGATTGCCATTCTGAGTGAAATGTTCTGAATTGTTGGAAGGTTTTTGATATTAGTGGCGGCTGTGTTGATCCAGATGGGGGCGGCATATGTCATAATAGGTCTGATAATTTGTTTGTAAAGTCGGAGTTTTAGATGGGGAGATGGGGAGCTAAATCTGCCGAGTAGAGGCCATAGACGAGCTCTAGCGGCTTTGGCTTTTCTGATCGTGTTGTGCATGTGTGTTGCATATGATAATCTCCTGTCTAGGTATACGCCCAGATATTTGATATTAGCTTAGTTAGCCATGGGATCGGTTCGTAGTTTATGTATAATTGGCCGATAATGGGTTTCGTTTTCCTTTGAAAAATAATTGTTTGGGACTTATCACCATTTATAGAGATTCTCCAGTTTTCACACCATGTTATGAGTGTGTCAAGGGCTGATTGAAGGTGAGAGATTGCTAGTCTGGGTGAGAGACTGATGCGATTGTATTCAAACTTCATATTTATACTAATAATTGAGTCAGTGAACACAACACGAAGGAGCTCGCCCACTGCCATCCAATAATCATTTATTTTCTAGGCGTATATTCAGTACCTCTGATTTATTCTGATCGAGAATTGCAAGTTGCGGTCCCATTTGAACTTAACAACTTTTTACCTTGATTATATTTTTGAATGATTTTTTTTAAATATATTATTACAATATTACCAACTTCGTTCATGTACTATCATCATATTAAGACCATTTACTTACAATACTTGTCAAACCTGAGTAATTATCTTTGTTTTGAAAAAAAATGATTTTATATAATACCTTGGACTTGGTATTAAATTATTTACTATTTTTTCAATGAAACCTATTCGTGAGAAAAATATAGGCTTTTTATAAACTAAACATTCATATATGACATGTTTTAAAAAACTTATTCTGTTTTTCAATTAACATCACAAGAATTCTCTGATTGTATTTAAACTTTTTTTTGCATTTAAAATATAATTGTTGGCCTGGTTTGATCTCGTAAAATTAGTCACATTTACCAAAAAATGACGAAATATTAGTCTTGTGTGATCACTTAAATTTATTAACCATAAAAACTAATTTTCGTCTTTTCTTTCGTGTAGATACAACGAGGGCCCCGAAAGCGGACGAGGAAAACGGTAGAAATTACTTCTTTGTCTCCCACGACGAAATGATGGCAGACATAGCCGCAAACGAATATTTAGAATATGGTAATTGGATATTTTTAATTATGAGCATTTATTTCCTAAAGTCAGTGATAATTGTAATTAAAACAAATTAAAAATTAAAAATAAATTTAGATACGACATAGTGATGGTCATAGCTAGCAAAGATGTAAATTTAAATAATTAATATGAAGACTAGCTGAGAAGTTGTTGATGGACATTAGTCAAAAGAGAAGATTACAAACTGTCGAAATGATCTAGTATTAGCTAAAAGAATAGATAGAAAAAGAAATGAAAAAATTATAATACAACTTAAAGAAAATCGGTGAAATACTATTGATGAAGAACGTCAAAATAAACTGTATATTTATTCATAACTAGAAACTTATCAATTTTTTGACCAACTTATTGACCAAGAAATGGTCCTAAATTTATTGGGTAATTTGTTTTATACTTTGGCTGTTCTACATTTATCAATGTTTTGTTTCTATCACATATAGAGTATAAAAATAGTGGAGACAAAATAATTTTAAAAAAGGTTGATTACTTTCAAAGATCACAGTTGTAAAACTAAACATAGTGAACTTGAATTAAGTTTATGTTAGGCTTAAAACATGACACAAAAAGGCAAGGATTATATAATTACATTTATGTTTTCATGGAATACATTTGGAAAAAAACTTTATGAGACAAATTTTGCTAGAAATCACTAAGAAGTTGGTCAAATTGTCGAAAAATAACTTCAATTGGTCAACTCGAGATGATGAGTAATACCGATAATAGAGAGTTGTCGTCAATTTTCGGTTGATCAAGAACATCGTGGTTAGAAAATATGTAAAAGATGTGGATGGCCAAGAACAAATAGAAGTGCTGACACGATGTTATTATTGTTATAAGAGAGGTTTTTTGCAGCAAATGCCTTAGTAAACCGATATCAGACGTAAATAAAATTATAGGCACTTTATTTACACGCACATACTCAAATGTTGTCCGTAGTAATGTTAAACATTAATTGGTTTAATTCCTTCATGTATTGATTTTGGTGGCGCTGTCAAGTCGACCACCCTGAAGTATGTACTGACAAACTAAAAAGTCGGTCTATAGCAAGGTCCGTTAACTATAGGTTGCCTTATCCCGTCTCAACCAATGAACGTGCGAGTAACGAGTGACGTATGCCAGTTTCCCATATTTAAAATATGGACAGGAGTTAATGGATAAATGCATAAATAAAATAATGTATAGTTAAATAGGCTTGTACTTTTTGCCAGTATTAACACATAAAAAGTGAGCACTGCTATGTTACTTCATAATATATATTAACATTATTAAAAGAGAAATACACGTAGGCAGGTAAATCAAGAGTTATCTATTTACTTACATTCATGCTAAATTCATTATTAACTAATTTATTGTTAGGTTGAGTACAAAAATAAAGAAATAGTTTATTATGGGAAGATTTATTTCAAAATTATACTGATTTTAATTTTTTTTATTATAATACAGAAAAAGAATTTTATCTATATACATAGTTAATAAACAAGAAACAAATTTTGTATTTATTATAAAACTGACAACAGGAAAACGAGATTGGCCAAAAGGCTGCTAAAGAATTATAATAGGTATTAATGCATTTACAGATATAAAATACACGATAATACAAAATGTTAAATTGAAATGTGATTGTACAATGTAGATGGATATAGATTTTACTACAAAATATTAATTTTTATTAATGCACAATTTTAGAATATTTTGCTTCCAATTTTCTTTTTCTGCCCGACACATCGACTTTATTCTTGTTTAAATATTTAATTCAATATACAATATACTTTACAGTAGTTTACAGGTAAAGTTTCATTATCAGATTCATTACTGCATGAGGGAATATCTTCAATACAAATTGTATCATCAGCTTTTAGCATAGGTTCCTTAGACACAAATAATATTTCTTCAACAAACTCTTTCTTTTCTTTTCTTTGCATTCGTTGATCACGGACAGATGGTCCAACATCTTCAACTTGTAACATAGAAAGACATAAAGATGATACAGCTAAAAAAATAAGATACTTCTAATGCATTACAAAAAATGAGGTGTGGCCACCACACGACTTTCTTCTACGTATGAGCGTTTCAAACTATACCATTTTAAGAATTTTTTTATACAAAAATTATTCAAGATCCTATTCTAAATACTATCATTCTCTTAATAAATCGCTATAGAATGTATACTTTGCAAGTTATTCAAAAAAAAGTGCTACTCGCTAAGAGTAAAAGTGCTACTTCCGGTCCGAATTTTGAAATTTCATGTATTCAAAAAATATTGCAAATCCAACTCTAAATATTTTTGTACCTTAATAAATATATATAGAATGCATAATTTACGACATATTTGCAAAAAATCACTATTCGGTAAGAGTAAAAGTTGTACTTCCGGTCCGAATTTTGAAATTTTTTTTATACAAAAGATATTTAAAATTATCATTTAAATACTTTTATACTCGTAATGTACCTGCCTAGAAAACATGCCTTTCGAGATATTCGAAAAAAACTGATTTTCGATAAGAGTAAATGACCTACTTCCGGTAGGAATTTCAAAAAAAAATTTATCTTAAATTTAATTTTGAGTACATTTGAATTGTTTATAAATTTGTTTAAACTTTGTAATTGACGAAATATTTGCAAAATTCGTTTTTTTCACTAAAGTAAACTACTACTTCCGGTCTACTGATTTTACTGAAAAACTAATCAGATCTCAAGAGAGAGATTTTATACGTAAATACAAAATTTGGAACAGATATCTGCAGCGGTTTGACCGCTATCGTGGTCACAAACAGACACACACCCAGACATTTTTTAAAAACCACTTTTTTGGTATCAGGAGACTTCAAAACTTATTTAAATAATAAGAATTTCTTTTCATAATTTTGTTGAAAGCAGTATTAATCAAGAGATAGTTTTTCTTTTATTTTATATCTTATTAGTAATATTTATGTGTTTACCAGAAATCTTTTATAATTCAAATTAAGTACAGAGCTTTTAAATTTCTTTGAAAATCATCTTCTTTAAAATGTGCTGAACATATTCGACTGGTAACAGGATTCCAAACGTCATTTCTACAACATGCTATTATCCACTGTTTCTTGTATATTTCCTCTTTTGGAAATGAATAAAAGGAGATATTCAACCCTAGTTTTTTACTTCCTATAAAATTGTTTTTACAAAGTGCCACAGCACACCGTTGACCTGGCATATTGAAAAAAGTTTGCCACCTCTCTTATAACAAGTTACTGGGTTCTTAAAAGAACTATTTGCAAATATTCTACTTTCAAAGCAAGCCGGAAAAACAATATATTTATCACAAACATATATGTACCACAAGATAGGTTAAATTACCAAGTGGGAAACTCAACTACGTCATTGCCCGCGCACCTCACTTCATTCCCCTTGTCCATAAACTCACGGGATCGGGCAACCTATATAGTTAACGGACCTTGGGTCTATAGTGCTTTAAAAATACTAACATTGCATTTTTATAGTTGAAGAATAAATAGTTTTGTAGTTCAATATGGACGTTTGTTGATTCTGAAACCATGACAACCACATGTATGGCGCTACTAGAAGAAAACCCGTATTTGTAGGAGGAACTGACACAATGTCTACTTAAAATAAGGCTGTACCAATAACGACAAACTTACTTTGAGTTACATATTTATCAATGTGTTCGTTATCTATTAAGTACATGTTCGTAATTTTATAGTTTGCTTCATTTCAGGAACGCATGAAGATGCAATGTACGGAACCAAACTAGAAACGATACGTAGAATACACCAAGATGGTAAGATAGCCATATTGGATGTCGAACCGCAAGCCCTGAAGGTTCTAAGAACCGCTGAATTCTCACCATATGTTGTGTTCATAGCTGCCCCAGTTTTACAAAATGTCACAGATGTAAGTATTGAGGATTGTCATTATTGCATTACCAAAAAAAAAATTAAGTATCAGAAATTTAAAACTGTCAGATATACATTTTATGATCAACAGTTATTTATTGTACAAGGGAAAAAAGTATTAGATTTTAGCTCGAGGTAAGGTTTATCTAAAATCTAATTTTTTTCCCGTGTATAATACACTATTTTTTTCTGTGATGGGAAAAACGACGATTTAATATTGAAAAAACACGTAAATACTATATATTGAAGTCAGAAAATCAATCGATGTGACATTTCAAGTGATATTACACCTGCGTTGCTAATGGAAACCTGTAAAATAATCAAATATCTGTCAATTTAAGCGGGCAAAAAGTGAGCACTTTTTTCCCATGGGTAAAAAGTGATCACTTTATGCCCGGGTTGATAAAGTGACATTTTATTACCTGTCAAGAAGGATAAAATGTCAACTTTTTTCCCGTCACAGAAAAAAATCATTTATTTGTTCATTGATTGATGGTAAGATAGCCATATAGGATGTCGAACCGCATGCCCTGAAGGTTCTAAGAACCGCTTAATTCTCACCATATGTTGTGTTTATAGCTGCCCAGTTTTACAAAGTATCATAGATGTAAGTGTTGAGAATTGTGATTATTGTGGTCATATTGAAAACCATTTTTCTCAATTGTTTATTTATTATAAGACGGCTAGGAGACATAAGGATAATGGACTGTTTAAAATCATTAGGTATACACAATCACTAATAACATTTTTCTTTTTTTTCCAGTACGACGGTAGCCTGGAAAGGTTAGCGAAAGAATCGGAAATGTTAAGAAAAGCATACGGACATTACTTCGATCTAACAATAGTTAATAACGACATAGATGAAACGATCAGTGCTCTAGAAGCGGCCATCGAAAGAGTCCAGACGACACCCCAGTGGATACCCGTCTCGTGGGTCTACTGACAAAGGCAGTCGATGGATTTCGGACCCTTAGAACAGCTTCAACATTTCTAATAATAAATACGATTAATTACAAGAAAAACAAACACATAAACACCGACAAAGAAAACAAATCACACAAAGATATATGCTCAGTGATAATAACGAAACAAGTTCTCCAATTAGGAGATGAACGAACAACATCCTTCGAGCGAAAAAATAATAAATACATAAAATTAGGAACAATGTCATAATTGACGCAAGAATTTTTCATCTAATTTTTATGTTTAAATTGTTATTAATTTTAAGAGAAAAGCGTCAAGGGTTAAACGGAGAAAATAATTCAGTAAAATAACATTGCATAATCCCCTCGTAATACCGCATATTTCATAATAATAAATGATAAGGATATAATAGCTATTACAATTTATTATAAATTAAATGATTCGAAAAAAGTATCTACCAAACAAATTATTAAATTGATTAGAAGTAAATACTGAAGTCGAAGAAATTTTATAATCCAAAGAAGTTTTTTATATTTACAAAAAAATAATTATGTTCTGTATTATAGTAGATACACAAATAAATAGATGTTACCAAAAATATATAAGGATTCCTCATCAGTTTTTAATATGATTTAATAAGGATGGATAATAAAAATTAAAATTATACAATATAGCATAGTAGATATAATGCACATATTTTATTTATTATTAAAATGATAACATTATTTGTTCATGATATTTAGAAAATAATATATACTACCTTTATATAAAAAACAATACAAACGCGATTCTTAATTGTTATTATTTAATAAAGGTTTAAACAAATATTAATCGAATATTCACACATAACCTAAAACCTAAGAATGAAATACTTTTGAGGAATACCACAAGTTACCATTAGTGTTGAAACAGTTGAATTTAATATTGATAGATAGTGGCGTTGATTTTTAATGTGTACACAATTTTAAAAAGAAGAATATTAGGACTTAAAAAATTGAAGGAAAAGAATGCGCAAAACTCTAGACCAATATATATATATATATATATATATGATTATATTTAATTAGTACTTTAATTTATAATATCTATGACGAATAGTGTTTAAGAATTATGAAATTACAAAGGAAAAATCTGGTAGAATTATTTCCATAATGTTTCAAAATATAATAATATTATGTCTTTTTTAGTGGAAATTATGTGAACTTAAACAATTCTTATTTTTGAAGATTTTCACATGAGAGTTTCACACAGAATAGCTCAAGTTCCGAATAAAATTCCGTTATTTATTTTATCAATTATACAAAATGGAAAGCTTACTCTGACTTGATATCAAAAGTGAACTTCTTTTAGAGAAGAACTGAAAGCAAGTTTTAAATTCTACTTAATTATAGCATTTGGAGGTCTTGTTTATCCAAAAAAAAGTTCTGAAAAAATTACTGCTCTGTGGATCATTTACTCTTATTCATATATCAAAAATATGCTCTTTTTTCATGTATGTAGATAATCCCAATCTATGACGTGTAGGTATTTATTTATTAATGTTTCAAAAATAAATATGGCAATTAACTGATTATAAATAAATCTTGGAAATTAAATAAAACATTTGAATTCTTAAATTTCCAAAGTATATATTTTACATTTCCCGGCTTTTAATGAAGAAATTCTTGGTAACCTTTAATTTTGTGTAACATAAACTTGGTAACTTTTGATTCCGTGTAATATAAAAATTATGAAAAATCAATAAACATAACCTCAAAATGCAATAATTAAGTACAATTTTAAATACTGTTCTTTCAGTTACTAACAAAAGTATGAACATATTTGAAATTACGAAATTGTCAGAGTTCCATTTATGTATAATTTGTCCATTAAAAGTGTATCAGTAATCAAAGCGTCTGCCCCTTCTGTTGCTATCAGGAAATAATAATAATTACATAATTTCTGCTAAATAATACTAAAATACAATGACCACACAGCAAGTCAAATTGAATTAATTTGTACACTTATTTTGGTTTAGTTTTAATATTGTTTTTAGCAGTAGAATTATTTAATAGAGTAGCTTATTTTATAGAATAGTTCTGTCAAATATGGGATTGATTGAAGTGTATTTTTTTGTCATGTCACTCAAAGAAAGCTTTCATATTAAAGTGATTTTAGATAGTGTTCTATTATGAAGTGGAATATTACAATAGTAATAGTATTTATTCATTGTTATACAACACTTATTAAATAGTAAATTGCAGCAAACGTATTCAACAAAATACTTGTCATAGTACTGAATAGCATTCTAGACATAGAATTCTAAAATGACACTACAAATTTAAAATGTAATATGCCTAATCACCAATAAAATGAAATGTTTCTAAAATTTATGTCACATTTCGATAGTACAAAACTTACACATGTTTTTATTGAAATTTTATTTTATATATACGTTTCCTTTTTGTGTACAGGTTAGGTTAGTTAATTAAGAGAACATATAAACGGAACAAATAAAATAGCTTATTACTATTTCTAACCTACTGTAGGCGTTAATATCTGCTATTTCGAATAAAAAGTGCTAACGAAACCAAACTACCTATAGCAGATTCTCAATTTTGATTATTATAATTGCAAAAGCCTTGAATTAATATTTAAAAATGCATTTTTTGCAATCCCATATTATTAAACAATATAATTCTACTTAATATATTTACTTTATTAGTTATATAAATATTTTCATAAATAACATGTACCTACCTATAAAACCTACCAGTATAATCTAAAAAAAAGAAACGCATTAGTGAGGCTAACATTCCACGTTTAATATAATTAACGAAGAGCCAGATAAACGTGAAACATCAATAAATCATGAAAAATGTAAATATAGTCAAATAATAGGTAATACTTACATTATATATTTAAGAAGATAATTGCCCGTTTAAATAAGAGTCATTTTACGTATATAGTTTGAAAACTACGGTAAGTAAATTGAACAGGAATAAAAACTTAATATTTCACGTTGTCCACTTTGTTTTGTACTTACTTGATTATTTTATTTTGAAATAAACGACATCACACATTGATTTTTGTTCGTTATTTTTTATTCTTACATTTTTCCTTTACACATAACATGTTTACTTATAGATATTTTAAATTAATTGAAATTCATCAAAAAGAAACCTACATAACCTCATTCAACATAACTACAGCAATTTACATGAAATGAAATATCACCAACTCAATTCATATGTTCAGAATTTCAATTTTGAAATATATATTGACAGATATACCGACAGGTACGGATCGTGATTCCCTCTATGAACTTTTCATGTTGACTTGTCAAAATATGTATTGTAATTTATGGTTATCTTCAATAATAAAAATTAATTCCTTTATGAAATAAATATAAACCAAAAATATGTTTTTCATTAATGTTTTCAAGATGGTTTTTGTTCTTTGTCTGAATGTTTAATAATTTCTTGATAGATACCCATACGCTTCGAAAACGTAGGAAAAAATGTAACTGCCTGCTATACTACACGAATGCACTGACCTGTATAATATAAATGGATGAGCAATAGCATGTTATAAATTGTGATTAAATACGAACTGCGCACGGGGTTGACGCACATGCGCAATAACATAAAATAACGGCGCTAATTTGAAATGCCTAAAATCTTCGAAAAGTATTTAACATAACATGAACTTTAAAATCTGCATCTGAAGATAACAAAATACTTATTTATTAAGGGAAATTTAAAAAATACTCAAAAAAACAATACATTCCTTTTGAAATATTTACTGATTATAAAAAAGTATTAATTTGGAGAGCTTTTTTCTTAGAAGTTCCTCACGTTCTACTTCTGTTTGTTTCTTTGCATCTCTATGCATCGCACAACATGCTTAATTAAAAGAAGCGTGACTTTCATGTAAAATAGATGAATCAAACATCACGTGCGATTTATACGTATACAAGTAATACGTGGCAACGTGCCACCCCACACCGTCCGTCACCAATCTCGGCAACAATCGACATCACAACGGCTTTCTCCGATCTTCCCACTTCTCCCGACCAAATTTTACATTCAATGTTTAGCTGCGAACACGTTGCGATCTAGTCTGCAATAAAAGCCGTCTTATTACTGGAACGGGAAACATCAAATGGCCGCCGCGATCTCCCGATCTAGTAATTTATTATTATTTTCAGAATCCTTTTTTATTTACCTTATTTTTAATTTTATTAGAATTATGCTTTTGTTTGTGTCATGCAGCGTGAACGCAGCTTAATAATTCTCTGCATTTACTGAAAGGAAAAAGAAAAACAAATCCTAGCAACTCGTAAATATTATTTCTGAACGCATTACAAACACCCAAGCCGGTGGTCGAAGAGTTACTGCTAACCACGCTAACTTGTATTTACGAGCATGCATCGGTCGTGCTGGCATTGGAAAGGAAAGAAGGGGTACTATGTTGCCACGTACTGTATGGATTAATCGCCTATGGCTAATGAAAATTGACACATACTGTATGTGTATCTAAGGATACAATGTACTTATTTTCTACTAACAAGGTAATAGAAATTGAACGTACAAATAGCTCAAAAAACACTGCCTCTGCAGGAAGTTTATTGTTGTTTTGTACATGAATATGGCTTACTTGGACATCTTGTGAAGGACGTATTAAATCACCATGATTTTTTCTGTTTAAAAGATGAAAACTAGCATTATCGACAGATGTTTCTGAGATTTCTTCTAGTACGGACACACATTTAGCACACTTAACAATGCGCTTCAATTGTGTAACAACAAACCCAGAAATAACAACATTTTGGGATAACAATGTCAGTGATGGTTTGTCGGAAATTGTATAATTTGATCATTTTTAATGTCTTCAGCATTTTCTTTAATAAAAATACTCCATAAATATAAACAGCTAGTACCGCTCTTAGCAAAATCACTATATGCACACTTGTTCTACATTAACAAATATATATTTTCATCCTTTTCTAAAATTGTGATTTTGCTGCTTGGGACGTCTATTGAAATCGGCGTTCCGAACTTTAGTGATTTCACATTCGAATGTCAAAAAACTAGGGACTGCGCATACTCGTAAGCCCCGAGTTAAGTATTCAATTTGTCATAAAAATTCCACGCGCATCCTATTGCATTGATCATCCATTTATATTATACAGCTCAGTCCACGAATGAGGATGCACTTGGCTATAGCAGTAATAATGTACAATATTAAATTAAATAATTTGCGTAGCAGCAGTCTTAGCATAGTTGTTGTATAATAAACATGTGAACTTACTCATATATGAATGAAGTTGGTTTTAATAATGTCCACAATTTAAACCAAATTTTTGACAAATGTGTACACTGTTTATGAAATATATAATAAAATATTAATCGAATTACTGCTTCCATTGAAATGTTGTATAGGAGAATACATTTAAGTAAAATAATCATTAAATGTTCAAAAGAAATATTAATTGTATGCTATCAGCAGAGATTAATAACCTAAAATTCCTTATTTTAAATTGGGCTCATAACTAACAACAAAAATTATTTTAAAGTATCGATGCTCCACACATGTTAAGTTTATTAGTTTTTAGTAAGTTATCTTGCTCTAGAATTCAAAGACAGTATTTTAGTTAATTTTGGAGAATATTTTTGTGGTACTTATGGAATTGTAAGGTCATGTGCAATGAAAAGTGGACGATTGATAAGTTACAATGTAAGTCAGGCTGGAAGAGAATATCGTATACTTAAGTGATTGCAACGTCGTTTTAAATAAAATAAAGGGTTTCTGTTCCACATGTAAATATTTTCATATAGCTTATTTAACTTGCTCAGCTGGTATTTCGTCTGTCGCAATGCATGCTATAAATATTTATACGTTTAAAATTATCGTTTTATTGTGAGAAAACACGAATAAATGCTACTTGTCATTGAAAGTATATAATATTTTACAAATAATTAAAACGAATTTGTTATTAAGTAGAATTTTCAATTTTTTTTAATTAGAATAAATATAATTTAACTCTACGACCAACATTTAAACTTTAAAATTATAATCTTTCACCAGTCAACATAGTCGGTATTTTCTATTTGCTTCTTATAAACCCTACAAAACTATACTTAAAATAAGGATTAATTTGAAGTGAAGAGGGGAAAATTTTGTTATTATTATTATTACTGCCTACCCAGAAAATACAACAGTGTGTTACAACTTGGTAATTAGTTTTTTTTTCAATATTTGAACTATACAGGTAGCATTGCAATTTTCTTAAAAATCTTATTTTAGTTTACTTTTATGTTATTTATCCTACTCATGTAGGCATAAAAATCTAATTAATTTTAAAGTTATCTCATTTAAAATCTATGAGAATAGTGGCGTTGAAGTCAGAGTAAGAGCGATATATATAACATAAAACATAGTACAGTAAACGCCAAATTAGATGGCGAGCGGTGGGGATGCCTCGTAGTCGTTTTTAAAAACGCGTGCGCCCACTTACTAAAGATGGCAGTAGACTTAATTCCAGCGTTCGCCATCTAATTTGGCGTTTACAGTATGTTTATTTAACAATTTCAAATAATAAAATTAATCTTTGGACTTTGAAGAAGTGACTAGCTACAAATTAAGTTTAGAATTAAATTTGTAATGTTTTTATGTTATTTTGGACATATTATCCGTCACCAGTAGATGTAGATTGTTATACTTGGAGGTATAATTTTTATATAGCTTAGCTTGCTTTACTTTAAGATGAAATAGAAAGACATACAGCATGCCACTCCGTATTTTTTAGAAGTCCCTAACAATCTACCGAAAATATCGCAATACAGCTTCAGTACTCGTTTACTTTTTACTGCTCATAACTGTACAAACATTGTAATAGGTATACAATTTAATAGCTGTCCGAAGTTTACTTCAATTTAACCTCAATCACGTGTATCATTAAGCAATATATTCGTTAATGTGGACACAAGTCATAAGAACAAAAACAACACTATATATGAAATTCCTTATTATAAATGACGACTTGAGTAGCGAATTACCAGGACAATATCCTACATTAATTAATCATGTCCGAGATATTCCACATAATAATAAGTTTAACATAACCTCAGCTGCACCAAAATTACCAGCTGTATATTTCCCCCTCAGGTATCACGGATAAACTGTGCACTCTGCAGAAGTTTGCAATCTAGCATAATATTTTAATTATATATTTTTAGGATATTCATCTCTGTGTAAATAAAAATCATATTATTATTAAATTCCTAAAGAAAACGTGAATATGTATCTTATTTAAGTGTATAATAGACATGTGTATATTGTTGTGTTATAAATATGAATAAATAAAATGTATACTAAGGCGACTTAAATGGCATATATCTAATAAGATAATTAACAACAAATATTCGGGATATAAATGAAAATCAATAAGAAAATCCTAAGGCTTCCACTAGTGTAGAAGCTACTTTAGTACTAAATATCATTTCCTTTGATTATTTGAATATCGAAAGATAAAATTGCTCATTACGACTGTGCTTTCTTCATTTACAATAACGATATGAATATATATGTACAAATGCAGTTCGGTATTCACTATAGTACAAATGATGAAGTAGTAACCACCATTAATATTTGGTAATAGCTTTTTGTAACAAGCTATTATGACTCAATAAATTGCGTTGCTCAGAAGATATCTATTTATTGTAAATGTTATGAGTAGATGAAATATTAATATTGTTGATATTTAAGTCGAGGCTGTGATTCTGTATTAATTGTTTCCACCATTTCTTGAGATATCTACTTTTAAAAATCTATTCATGGTAGGTACTTACAACTTATTATTCAAATAATTTCATGATAAATAAGGTCCCATAGACTGACGTGAAACAAAGTTAACGTAATACCTTCCATCGAAACACAATGCTTTCATTCAGCAGACGGATCGGGAACCGATCCCGCTCCAACCGTTCACTTCACAACAGTTGAGTGTTCGCTGGACAGGACCGCTCACCTTTAATTAATAATCGCCTTTCATCTGGTACTTTTCATTGCTGCCATATGTTAAAATTATAGAGATTAAACCGAATAAACAATAATAACAAATTGTTTTTCTGCATTAAGTTTTGGCGTAGTTTTTAGTGGAAGGGCTGGTTTTTCCAATCCCGAATAAAATACTGGGTGAACTCCAATATTTTAATACATTTACTTCTGCACAATACCTTTAATTTGTTGTATCTTACTTTTCTAGTAACTTTCTTCAAAATTATGCATTAGGTTGGTCTTGGAATGCGTCAATGGCGCATGCGTACAGAGTACGCTCACTAACTGAGCATAGAATTTTTCCGCTCACAAAAATGGCGGCCGCTCCTGAACATGTTCAGAGTTAGCGCTCGTCTACTGGACATGATCACTGAACAGTTGTGCAACTGTTGTGTCTGCTGAATGAAAGCAATGTTACTCTTTTAAGGGTCCTCGCTAGTGATCTGTCAACAATGGCAAAATAGCAGATTTTAGAATCCAGATATTTTTGTTGATTTTAAAGATGGAGAAAACCTTTCAACGTCAACTTATGACGAATTTAGTAATCTAGCCGGCTGAAGAATCAAATTTAGAATAAAATTATCGGATTACTGAAAATTAATTAATATGTCAAAATATTAAAAACCAGTTTTCTCAAAAATCCTTCGGAGGAGATTTGTTTGCTTGGGTTCACGTTATAAATTGAATAGAAAGCTACCCGGCTGTGCACTTATTTTTCGTTCAACTATTCTTTACTTTGTTTAAAATTAATATAAAATAAATTAAAATTAGGCAACCCACATTACAATGAATTGTTATTCTGCTATAAATATTTCCCGCAGTTACAAATGTGTAAATAGTTGGTCATAAATGAATTTTTATTCGCTTAGATATTGAGTTATTATTTCAAATATTTATTATATGTTCCCTATGTATAAAAGTACTCGGACATCCTTGGCTTATTAAATTATGTGCTATGCAACCAATATTACATTTCCTATTCACTAGCGAGGACCCTTAAGGAGAAACCCAACTATTAGTCGAGATACACAAAGTCATAAAGGGAATTAATTTTCCTTTCAGTTTTCTGTCTATTTTTTTGGCTTACTGCATGCACAATATGCTGACAAATTAAAAACTTAAAGACTTCACGTTCTATGCCGAAGCTATCGCAGTCATTGTCTAACGTAAACCGTCACGTGTGTTTTAGGGTTTTTTGTAGGTGCCTACCGGGTGTTTATAGAATAATTCAAAATCTACAACTTGCAGAAAAGCACGCGTTATTGCTATGTTTTTCTGCAAGTCGTATATTTTGGATTATTCTAAAAACACCCTCAAACGTCACTACCTACCTTAAATTCGATTCTGTGACAAATTGATAAGTTCAATAATGCCCCGATCATCTTGAACAAAAAGCACTCACAGAATACGCCAACAAAAGTACAGCTGACGTATTCTGTTTTGTTTAGACATACATTAATTATATGCACCGCTCATTAATTGTGCAAACTCTTTATAATACATCCCTATTCTCTCAATTTTCAAACAATACAATGTTTTTCACGCTTCATCATATATTCTTTAATATAAAAATAATATTTGGGTTTTCGTACTTCTAACGAAAACATGCGAATTCACTTAAGCTACCGAGATTTCGTAAAATCATTTTATGTGCCAATAAAACAAAATGGAGCCAAATTTGAAATGTTGCAAAATTTCACCTGTCAATAAAACCTACAAAAGGCATTTCAGGACTGTCATAATAATATTCGCACACGTGTCGACATATCAAACCTTTTGACTTTTGTTGTCATTGTTTTCCATACAATGCAAATCTGGCAACAATATTTGACTACTAAGGAGAATTGTTAAGTATTACATAAATTATTCGTAATGAAAAGTAATATTTAATTTTTATATGGCTTTCATGTAGTAGTATTTTAATAGGTATCCTCAAATATAAATTAATTACTTTGCAGACGACGATTCAATGCCACTAAAAATTGACATCGAATGGAACAATCTCAGAATGAATAAATTAATTCATTCTGAGATTGTTCCATTCGATGTCAATTTTTAGTGGCATTGAATCGTCGTCTGTAAAGTAAGGAAAGGTGTGGAGGAGTGGGACGTTTTTTATATTATTTTTTATACAAACATCAGTATCATTGAAAAAACAAGTTTTATATGTTATAATCTTAGTGAGTACCTACATTAACAAACAAATGTGTACCCCTAGAGCTTCAAAAATATGAGTAGGTTATGAAAAAAATTAAAAAAGAAAAATCCTCGCAGGTGTACCAAACCTCAATATTAGCAGGATATATGGGACTCAGTTGTAGGAGAAGTAGACCACAACAAAAAATTGTTTTTTAACGCAGTATTTTGTTATATTCTTTCAAATTAATAGGAAACGTGTATGTTCTAGCCATTCTGGCCGTGCCCTTATTAATTCTTGGAGGTTGAAGCGTTAGAATTACCTATATCACTAAATTGGACTTCGTATTTGTCTTCAATTTTGGGATAAAGAAAAACATAAGAAGTTCGTCTTCGCCGTAGAAAATTCACTGTATATTTACAGTTGTTGATATCCGTTATTTCTCCAACATCATACACGTAGTTTTTATTTTTCACAAATTTGCAAACAATAAAATTCTCAACAACAGCTTCAGAGGGAGACGTATTTTGATACTCATCGGTGCACTCAGCATCTGAGAATTCTTCGTCCATATCAGATGAACTGTCTTTAACGATCTTATCAGGGACATCACTCTCAATTGATAAACTGCTTGCAATTCTCAGTCTTTTGGTTACTTTTTGGATTTGAGTTTTGTTTTTATTCGTTTTTTTTTGCATTACTATTTAATTTTTTTTCTGGAGTGTCTGTAAAGATTCTTGTTTTGTCCTTAGCTCGTCTACCTTTCTTGGAAACTCTTGGTAGAGCTTTTGGAAATGTGAAAATGTGAAGAAGTCTTCAGGTCTCAACAGACCTTCAGATGATGTCGAAGGTTTAGGAGAGCTCTCATTCAGTCTACCTGAAATATTGCAACATAGTGCCTTACTAGTATCGAGATCGGACTACTTAGGGGAACCCGGGGCGGAATGGGGTACCAAGTTGAAATTTTTTTTTAAAAATAAGAAAGGCTTTATAATGACAGCTGAAATACATTTTATGAACTCACTGTAGTGTTGTTAACATTATTGCACAATTAATTTGAAACAAATATAAAACTTTTTTTTTTACATAATAAAACATAAAACAGTGTCAAGTGCCCCGTTCTGCCCCGGGTATGGGGCACAACGGGGTAGTCGTTACAAAACTTAAAAAAAAAAACAAAAAATATCATTTGGCTTAGTATTCATTAAGGTTAATCTGATTCACACAGTTCACACACAAGTATAGCTTCATCGTCCTCGCTGTCCACTCCGGCACAGGAATTGTGGGCCCATTTCCCACACACTGAACACGCAACCCAACCCTCATTTGACTTTGAGTAGAACTCGTTGCAGTATAAACACTCACAGTCTGAGCATTCATCAGAATCACACTCGTTATTTTCGGTTTGTTTCTTTGGCTTCTTAATGTTTTTATTTTTCTTCAGACACTGTCCTTTAGTTTTTCCAATCTTATCTTTGTTTTCTTTTTTAAAAAGCCTTAGTTTTGCTCTTTCTTCTTTGGCGATCCTCTTTTCTTCTTTCTCTTTTATAACAGTCTCTAACTCTCTTTTGTACGGCGAATCTGTTAAGACAGCAGTCCTCCCTCTTTTTCGATTAGTTCTTCTTGTTCTTCCTTTGACTTTAGGGAGAGGCATTAGAATTTCAGGTGAAACAGGAAATGCTGAGTCAGCCTTCTTAGTTGACATCCATGAGCATCCAGGTGTGACATTAATGTTCTCAACAAATAGGACCTTTTTAGCTGGTGTACCATTAATATCATGGGTAGAAACCTCACTATTATCACCTTTATCACCCAATGTTGATGCATCGTTCTCTTCACCAGGCAAGATAGACGAAGACGATTCCAATTGTCCATTTTCAGATGAGACAGTCTCTTGCGTTGAAGGTACAGTTTGTTCGATGTCAGTCACATCCGCGGGGAGAAAATCAGACTCAATGAAAACAGATCGATCAGTGGGCCAAATCCCTGTAGCTTGAAATCCATTAATGGCTGTCTTCATAGTCGCGCTTTGAATAAAGGCTGATCCAAAAAGAGTTGAAATTTGAAACAACGTTACGACTTTCCCTGGATTCATACGTAGCCACTTTCGAAGCTCTTCAGTGTAATGAACACTTAAAGGCTTCATGAAGGACACGTCAAGTGGCTGAAGTCTGTGAGAACAGTGCGGTGGTAAACACAGCAATGATACGCCATTCTTTCTCGCATAGTCTATAACCTCAAGGTTCTTTGTGTGTGTTGAGTGTCCGTCTAAAATGAGAAGAACCGGGAATTCCTTTGATGCCTTAGAAAATGCTACAAACTTTTTAAACCATATCAAAAACAACTCTGCAGTCATCCATCCAGTGCTGTGCACTTCAGCCCAACTCCCTGGAGGTAATCCCAGCTCAAACTCTTTCTGCATTTTTTTCCTTGGAAAAATTAACATCGGTGGCATGTATGCTCCACTAGGAGACATGCAAATAAGGCAAGTTACGGTTTCACCTCTTTCGGCCGAGGTTAATGAACCGACTTGTCGCTTGCCCTTACAAGCAATGATTTTAGAATTATTCTTGGGATTTACTGAAACCCCAGTTTCATCACAATTAAATATTTGCGAAGCTGTAAGTTTGTACTTATCTACCAAATTTGTAAGCAACGAAAAGAAATTATCAACTGCTACTTTGTTAAATCCCATAGCCCTTGCGCCAGATGTTGACTCAGGTTGACGAATTGAAAGAGAAGGATTTCTCTTTAAAAATCCATTGGCCCAATCTTGGCCAGCCATTTGATTTTTAAATCTGTGATCTATTCCATTTCTTACAGCTAATTGATACGCGAGAGTACGTAAGTCTTTCACTGTCAAACCGAATAATCGTGCTTCCATAGTTTTCAGGTAGTTTACTAGCTCATGTTCCTGCTCTTGGGTAAACACTGCTTGGAATTTTCCAGCAGTCTTGTCAATACAGTGCTCAGGATTTTCCCTTTTTTTCTTCACATATCGTTCCAGCGTAGTTTGGGGAACATTGAATTGAACTGAAGCCTTTACATAACCCAATTGTCCAGAAATCACCGCTTCAACAGCATTACTCATCGACTCGATTGACCAGGACTGCCTATTTGTCTTTCTTTCATATACTCGAACCATCTGGAATTGAAATGCAAAATGTTACGAACTTCATAAAAACAATCTATCAGACCAAAATAGTACGGGGCAGAACGGGGTACTACCCCATTCTACCCCACCCGTTCCGCCCCAGGAACACGATTTTGTTCACAGAGGTTACGCTACTCGAAAACAACGTGTAAAGAAACGATGATCTGGACTAAACTAAAGCCCATTGAACGTATTACAAGTATTGCTAACTACCTTTGTAATAGAACCAAGTGTGTATATCTTACCTTGATTAATAAATCATCACCATTTGCAATACTGGAGCAAAAACTTATACAGTGGTATCTTCACATACAAAACAGCAAGGAAACTAGGCAAACATGGCTGTCCGTGTTGAGCCGCACTAAACTGAAGTAGTTCCACTTGTTGCCGCTTAGCGGCATCATCATCTTGATATTAAAAAAAAACGATTTCCATTCCGCCCCGCTTCCCCGGGTTCCCCTATGTTTGTTATTATCATCAGTTTTAGTTGATGAACTAGGCAGGTTATTATCATTCAAAATATGTTCATCGATTTCCACATCTGGTTGCTGAAGAGGATGGTCTGTTACTGAAATCATCAGGAAATTATCTTCGCTAAAAATATCAAAATTAAATTGCTGAATTCCAATTTTTCTAAACCCTGACAAAATGTTTTCCTTTTGCAACATTAAATGGTCGGCCAATAGTTGGGCAATTTCATAAATTGTAATAACTTTCCCGGGATAATTTACCATCCAATTGTTAAGAGCTACATTGTATCGAGTTTTAAATGATTCATTCACAGTTACATTCAGGAGCTGAAGGCGGTGGCAGCAATGTGGCGGAAATGTTGCAATGTGCATCCCATTTTCTCTTGCTAAATCTATCACACAATAGCGATATGACTTTCGTGATTGTCGAATATTATCAATACCGGATTGTCTATATTGAATGCTTTTGAATGCTTTATAAAATGATGCATAACTTGTAAAAAATGTTCGGCTGTCATCCAACCGGTCTTGTGGGCTAAAACCAAACTTCCTGGTGGAGCACCATACAACATGTGATTTGCAAATTTTACGCGAGGGAATACTGGAGGCATTGTATTCTCTATAGCATTTATGATATTGCACATGGTTACAAGTTGACCGCGTTGCGCAGAGGTAACCTGACCGACCTACTTTTGGCTTTGGGGGGCGAGTATTTTCGGGGGCTTCTGAACAGTTGTCAAGTCCGTCTCATTAAGATTGTAGATATTATGAGGAGGAAACTCTTTTCTTTGCATAATATCTTTAAAATTCTGAAAGTACAGGGACACATTGTGTTTGTTAAAGCTTGTTGCTCTACTTAAAGATGTGCTCTCTAGTATCCTTAAGGACAAATCTTTAGATCTATGCATATATCCTACTAACCACTCTTTTCCAGCAATTTTTCTTTCATTCCATGTTTCAGGATACTTTATATTAAGTTTTTTTTAGCATATTCGTAGGTTCTTTTTCTAACATCTACTTTGGTAAGACCATACTGAATTTTAGAAGAAATTTTTATATAATTCCGTAACATGCATTCCTGTTCATTAGAAAATACCTGTACAACAGTAACAAATAAGAAAAAAAATATTAGATCAATTATTATAACCTGTTTGTTGCATATGTTTTTATTTACATGGTATCCTTCATTAGGATTCTGTTTAGCTATTGAAAAGTGCTTTTGCAAAGCAGTTTTTGAAATTCTAGTGTCCTTTGCAACACTTTTTATTGACAATCCACGCTTTAGAACAAGAGAAATGGCAGCTTGTATCTGTTCGGGCGTATTTCTTTCCCGTAAATACCAAGTTAGGAGAAATGGGACAGTGTTACTATGCAGAAATGTCCCGTTCCTCCCAAAGTGTTGTAAAAAATTTCAGAATTAGATTATGGGAACTTTCAAATTATTTGTGGTTACGTTAACCGCATCAAAAAACCCTCATGATACCATGCTTTCATGTCAATATTAACTAGTACTAATAATTACCATTCAAACATACCTCTTTTGGTTGTAAACAACACCGACGAAATTTACATTTGTTGGCAAAAGACCCAAAAAGTCTCTAGAGAAAAACTACGCCTGCTTTTTCGGTTGTAAACAAATTTATACTATACTTTGGTGTATTATGGGTGACCTATACAAACGATTATTAGAGATTTGCACCATTGGCGCAAATTTTAAAAGCAATGTCTCATTTCTCCAGCGTCCCAATCCTCCACACCTTCCCGTATACTGTGGCCGTTTTGGTTGTTAAAACTTCAAATTCAAGTACCGTGTGAGAGTTCATTTATAAGCGACATTTAATTTCAATATGTTTCGGTATAAAATGTTTATAATGAACTGAAGTTATAGGCAATTGCCAATTTGGAAATGTCTGATTACTAGTCACGCGATATGTGAGTGTTATGTTGATACAATCCTGTAAAGTTGGTTGTTACATAACAATTAACAAATTCAAAAGAATTCAAAACTTTTTCCAACTGATGATAGTACACTTATATACATTTCTCAGCAACAGACTAAATTCGAAACAGATGCAACGGCATTTTTGATGGTTTTAATTTTTTTTGTTACATTAAATTAACACAATTTTTGTGTTTTAATTAAATGATCACTTCCATCAACACATTTTCTGAAAATTTTCTTTTATTAAATTTGCACTAGGTACTTAGAAAAGAATTGTAACACATAATTCCGAACTGTTTTACTAATAAGACGGTAATTTTCTATCAATGGTACGTTAAAATTTGTACTTTAGTATAACTGTTAAAATGCGACTCGTAAATAATTTTCATAACTGATTCCAGAAATGTATTTTCTATAAGCTTTTATTGAACATTTGTACGTGATGGAGTTGTTTTCAGATATTTTTCATTCTAAACGAATGTCTACAGTGTGAAACAAGTACACCTAAGAGTGTCTGAGTCTGAAGTAGATTCTTTTTAAAAGTAATTTTCAAATGAGTTTTGTATAATGCATGTAGGTAAGGCTGAAATTTACTGTTACTTCCTATCTTATCAAATCACCAAAAGAATTATCGAAGCAAAAGTGATCCCGAAAGTAGTCATTTCGTAAATAAAACGGTTGACGGAACATGATGCAAATTCTCTGTAATCAAAGTGACCGGTTTGAAATACTGACCATTATTGTTTAATAAAAGAACTCGATTTTTATCACCTGTCAAGTTAAAAAATAAACTCATTCATTCATTCGATTAATACTAGTGCTATACCCTATCTCAAAATAAGAAAGAGTGATTTAAACATCCCGCCAAACCATCGAAGACTTAATATTATTATGTAAAATCTACTCAAAATTAGGTTAGAGTGCGATGTTTGACAAAATTTATTCTTGTAAACTCTGAACTCGATCATATAAATATTTCAAGAAATTTTCTAGATATGCAAACTTTGTAAATTATTGATATATTTTAATTGTAAATTTTAAAATAAATTGTAAACTAATTTGAAATAAAATTTCAGAATTATAAATATACAAAAATTAGCTGCAGAAATTAGTACGATTCACTGGACCATAGCCTTTCCTCTCTATGAGAATGATATGATACATTTTCCATGACTATTACATTACAGCTTATTTGACAATTCATGTAATGTTTGTTCAAACCATTCTTCAAATATAATTAAATTAAATTAAATTAAATGCATTTCATCATGGTAACCAGCTGTTTTTGTAACTTCGAAGAGGTTCAATTTAAAAAAAAAGAGACTGCACACCATCTACCTTATATTATTGTTGACGCATTTATCAAATTTTAGTAGTTTCAATTACCTGTTCACCCTTTCTTTACAAGATGTTAGTTCGCCTGTTCCCATTCCTTAATTATGCAATATATAGTTGATTTTGACAGTCCTGTAATATATATATATTTATAATATGTATATTGTAATTGGAGTAAACATATACGTTACCTACTTAGTGCCTAGCAGATGTTTAGTATATTTATTGTTGTTCCTTAACATGTTGTACATACTTAAAACTGATTCTCGTCGCCTTATACCTAAGTGTACCAAACATTGGTGCTGTTTAGGTGGCGAATTTAACGATTTGCTTAGACCTGCCTGAATCTCACTAATGTTCGACACGTACTTAAACGGATTGTATTTAATAACACAGTAAAAGATAATAATAATCCAAAGCAGAAATGCAAGAAAATGTCCAGAAATTATAGCTTGGTTGTTATGAAATATGACGGATATTGCGTACCTACTTATTTTTTCATATTAAATTTGCCCGCGCACGAACCAATGAAATATTTATACCGATAGGTCCATCTCGGAACGGGCCATAGTCAGCAATGAGTGGCAATACCGAAACCCCCACCGAAACCCCTCTACCCGCAGCAGTTTCAATTGCAGCACATTGCAGTTAAGAATTTAGTAAGGCTTAAACCGCGCAAGGATATAGTCGTTTGCATATTCGTTCTGTATACGTAATTTGCCCATTTGTTTCAGACATAATAAGGTCCAATTTATTATTATTATTGTATTCTTAGCTGCAACGGAAAAGTAATTTTAAGTAATAAAAAAACAATAACGTTTTCTAAAAGATAAAAGTAAAAAAATCAATAAATCTGCAAAATAAATTCAAATTTTAAGAAAGTCACTCAAAATAGGATTCGAAAATACCGCCCTCTCTTGCCAAACAATAGCCGAGCCTATTGTAAAACTCCCGCCTCACTCCCTCGAGATTTCTAGGGGTTATTGTCTCGAAAAGGCGAAACAGTTTAACTTGTAACTGTTGCAAGTTCGGGATTGTTAGAAGATCGTAAAGATTTTCTTTGACATAACCCCACAGAAAAAAATCGCAGGGATTGAGGTCGGGTGATCGAGGTGGCCATATTATCGTACCCCTCCCGGAAATAACCCGATTAGGAAAAGTGTTTTCTAAAAACTCTCTTACTAATCTGCTGTTATGCGCGGGACAACCGTCTTGCAAAAACCAAATTGCATCAAAATCGATGTTTAGTTGACGGACAGCAGGAATAATTCGTGTTCGCAGCAAATCTAAATATTTTACTGCATTCAAATTGCCGTCGATAACAAATGGCCCTAATATGTTATCACCCAAGATACCCGCCCAAACGTTAAGTTTTTCGGGGTATTGAGTTTTAACATTACGAGATAGATGTTTATTTTCTCGAGACCGATATTGCACGACTGAGGGTTTATGCTTCCCATGACGTGGAAAAGAAGACTCGTCGGTAAACAGAATGTTTTTTATAAAATATTCGTCCTTGTTAGCCTTTTCCATCACGGACTCACAAAACTCCATTCTTGCAAAATTGTCCTCGGGAAAAATCTCCTGCCACTTTCGAACTTTGTAACTTTTATATTTGTTGCGTTTTAGAATCCGCTTTACTGTACTTCTACTAACACGGATTTCGTCTGCAATTTGCCGTGTACACTTAAGGTCGCCCATTTCAACTAACGAACAAACCCTCACGTCTCTCTCCTCCCGATCGGCAGATATTAGAGGGATATGAGGCTGTTCGTCAATTTGTTGGCATTTGCGGCAATTTCCGACTACACAGCCATATTTCCTAAACGCATTTACGATCCTTTCAATCGTCGAATGCGAAAGAATAGGCCGATTTACGTACTCTACACCAAATAAATCAGCGGTTGTTCGACAGGAATTGCCTGCAAGATACCACAAAACTATTTGTACCTTCTCTGTGGTTGTATACACTGACATGATAACTACCTTTACGTATGCACAGCTAAATACGAATGACGGGACATCTGTTGCGCTCGACCATCGGAATTAGGTTGCGCACGCGGAGTGGTATCGTACACACGTTGCCACATAGCATTACGTTCCATACGTATATTGTTGCCTATGTATGGCCCGTCGCGGGCTGGACCTATCAGTATACTATTTAGGCGCGGATATTTAAATCACTCCTTCTTATTCTGAGACAAGGTATATTGTATTCCAACCAAAGAAATGAGAACACAATATCTGAGACAGCAAACTGTAGTTGGTATAGCATAGATGCATGCGACTGCAAAAACTTCACCGAGAAGTTTTTTAAGGCCATTGTTGGTATAAAATTGTAAAAGCTTTTCGCGCCAGTCTGTGAGATATTTTAGATTATCGTTCCAGTTGTACTACCTCATTTCAAAAATATCTATATATTATTGAGTATATTTTATCTTTTAAAATTAGTACTTGTCAATAATGCTTTATAACAACCTAATCTCATTTGTAAAATAAATAAATATCCTATATAGTAAATACAAAGAAATTATGATTGTTGGTAATATAGTTTAAATATTTACATCTATGTATTACTATAAATAGTAACATATATAAAACATGTAAGCCAATTCAATACGAATAATATAGTATATATCTTAATTACCTATTAATGCTACATATTATCATTTATTCATAGTAATATCAACAAAATCAATTTGTATCGTTTTGATTTTAGAGCATATTCTCGTATAATTCAGTACCTAACTCACTGTTATAGAATCAAGAGCGATATACATTTATTCTGTTGTGTTTAATAAATCGAAAAGGAAGTATAAGTGATAAATCAATCTTGCATTGGATACGAAGTTATGTTATGCAAAGTATGGGGTCTAGTGCCCTTGAATTCGAGTTTAACTCTTCTATTTTCTGTGTATTCTTTCCTAACCGTGATTACCATCACCTTTTCGATAAATTAATTCCTTCCATTGCATTAAATTAATCCCTCTTTGCTTAGCACACTATAGCTACAATGAGATCAATCTCAAGTGAAGTGTGGTGGTATCGTAAAAATTTCTAGATTAGGGTATTTTCTTGTTAGACAGATACATACAGGTACCTATTCTATATATCTACAGCCGCTGTCAGTTTGTTTCAATTTGTTGTCGTTTTATAATCACATTTTACTTACTTTTTATTTCTTTTCATTCTCTTTACTGACGGAAATATACCATAACAAATCTGTCGAAACCATGTGTGCACATTGTTACGGATATACATACCGATACACAAGTGTTTTTCAATATTCTCCAACTGGTCATTATTCCCAACTTAAAAATTTAGGCGACGCTACCTTCACTTGAGATTGATCACATTGTATATTTAAATATATACAGGGTTAGTTAAAAGTATGGAGACGGCGATTTATTGTCGTTAATATTCATTTTAGAGAATTATGTTCAATATAAAAGTTTGTTAGGATATTTTGATCTACATTTGAGAATATTTGAATTTTTTTTTTCTTCAATTGTTTTTTAGTTACGCCTGTCCACGCAGTTTTTTTAAATGGGAACTAGTGAATTTTACTCTACCATTCGATAGAGAATTTTTTTCTCTTTACAATAATATTTGTGTTTTTTTTTAAATTCATTTTAATAACTTTTACAAGAAAAATTAAACAAATTAATAACAAAGTAAATTAAAGTAAGTGTTCAAATTGTCGTCCATTAGTAATTTGACAATGACCCAATCGATTTACAAAACCCCGAACAGAGTTCTGTAAAAAATCTCGGGGAATTTCTTGTATCGTTCTGGTAATTCGGATTTGTAAATCTTCTACGTTATCGGGCTTATCTTCGTAAACTTTGTTTTTTACGTATCCCCAAAGAAAAAAATCTAAAGGACTTAAATCTGGCGAACGGGCTGGCCATTCAATAGTTCCTCGTCTTCCAATCCATCTGTGGAGAAAAACGTTGTCCAGATATTGACGAACATTTACACCATAATGTGGTGGGGCGCCATCTTGCTGGAACCAGATACTGTCATTGTGCAGGTGTTCATTGTTTTCATGTGGATAGAGCGTAGCACAAGCAGGTATTATTTCATTTTGCAATAACTGCAAATACAGACCCGAAGTTAAATTGCCATTGATGAAAAAGGGACCGATAATATGACCGCCAAGAATGCTAACGCAAACATTAACCTTTTGGGGGTAATGCGTATGGTGCTCCAAAAACCAAGAGGGATTTTCCGATGACCATTATCTGCAGTTATGTCTGTTTACTTCACCGGTAACGCAAAAAGTAGCTTCGTCAGAGAAAAGAATATTGTTGACAAAATTTTCATTATTATTGCAAATATTTAACATTTCTTCAGAAAATTGTAATCTTCTATCAAAATCATCTTCCGTTAACTCGTGTACAAGGTGTATCTTATAAGGTTTATACTTTTCACTTTTTAAAAATGACACGATCGATGACTGCGAAATATTGAAATTGGCCGCTAATTGATTGGTTGATAAATGAGGATCTTCAGATACAGCCAATAAAATATCCAGTTTGTTATCATCGCTTTTTGCTGTTCTAGGTCTACCACTCCTTGGCAAATCTTTAACGCTACCAGTTTGTTCAAAGCGTCTTAAAGTTTTACCAACAACGTATTTAGAAATTGGATTTCTATTTGGATGCGTATCATTAAATAAATTACAAACGTCTTGTAAACTTCTGCGTCTATCTCCATAACCCAACATCATCAGTATTTCAATTCGTTCATGTTCACTTAAACTCGTCATTGTTAATATTAACAGCAACAAATTGCACAAATGAATTATTTCTGTCAAAGATTTGACGTACACAATAACCCTGGTAAAATTATGTCGCTCAAGTTTGTTTATCGCATCGCTTCTGTCTATCTGCGATGTACCGAACATCTGTGAAACACTTGAACCGGCCTTTTCTTATAAAAAAGTTATTAAAATGAATTTAAAAAAAAACAAAAATATTATTGTAAAGAGAAAAAAATTCTCTATCGAATGGTAGAGTAAAATTCACTAGTTCCCATTTAAAAAAAACTGCGCGGACAGGCGTAACTAAAAAACAATTGAAGAAAAAAAAATTCAAATATTCTCAAATGTAGATCAAAATATCCTAACAAACTTTTATATTAAACATAATTCTCTAAAATGAATATTAACGACAATAAATCGCCGTCTCCATACTTTTAACTAACCCTGTATATGCTAGCCACTTGAATTTCTTGTTACAGCTTTTGCTTTGTTGGGTGTTTACCTATATCTCTCATGGATTAATTTCTTCATTCCATGTTATTATACTTACCTACTTCTCCTAGTTTATGTTGGGCACTAAAGTCTGTTTTGTCTTTATTCTATCCAAGCCAAGCATTGCTTGTGTTTTTAAGTTCGTTTTTTGGGACAGACACTTTTCAAGTGAATTTACAAGTCAAGACAACTAAAATGATAGGTCATTATGAATGAAATTTACATCGAGAATGGCTCGGTAAATCACATTCTGAGCACCTGGAAAATGTCACAAATTATAATAATCCTAAAGCCTGGGAAAATGCGTCATCTCATACAGGCTTATAAACCTACTTTCAACCCATCTCAGTATACTCCAAAAGTTTCGATTTGTTGCGATATACATTTATAATAATAGAAGAAAGAAAGCAATACCAGATCATTAGTTTGTATTCTGGAAAAAATATTGGTCCATCAAATCAAGTGAGACGTAAACGCCAAAAGAGTTCTAATGGCATACTAGACTGTAAGTTTAACTCAAATTGCCCGTTCCAAATTATCACTTTCAACCACCAAAATCCTCTCTGACAGACAGAATCTTGCTAGTGAAACAAGACATCAAATAAATCCACAAAATCAGGTGCCCACAGGGAAGTGTTATCTTGTACAACACAGGCCTACCAACCAAAGTTGCTATTCTTGGTACATTTGCCTACGATCAGCATCATATATTACCCTATATAGGCTTCGAGAAAATTACAAACCTTGTAAAGATACAGAACTAGCTGAAACTATGGCATATGTAAGTCAACGAATCAAGATCAATATACGTAAAAATCAGCAGAGACCAGTCAACCAGTGAAAATTAATAACTGCGACCGCAAATCAAAGCTATCTATAGACAAACAGTTATTAATTCGTAAGGCCACACTAAGCCTATTCGGACATACGAAATACAACTGTGGGATACTACCATATAGCGATGCTTCAACGGTTCCAAAATGTATCATTGGACATGCGGTTTATTATCTCCACAATTACAATAATGTTATCTCTGTTGCATATACAATTGATATAAATATAAAATAGGATACCTCAAAACTGAAACCCATGAGATTGTTGAGTAAGCAGGTGACATACAACAGATTGGAATAATAATGCGTGGAAAGAAACGTTTATTATTCTATAAACCGTGGTGAGGAAAGTGGGGTTGACTACAATAAACCACAAGAAAACAAAGTAGGTACCTATATCTTATCATAAAGAATTGAAGAGAGTCTCAGAAGTGTGAATTATGTACTTAGTTTCAAAACAGGAGACCATTTTATCTATGAATGATATGTATAAGGAACTTACAAAATATGAGAATAAAAAAATGAATCAAAATGCAACATGCAACTTGCTGAGCGAAACATCAATTTACAAAATGTAGAGAAGCCTAATAAAACCAGTTATTATCTATAGCTATAAAATCTAGACCCTACTTTAGAAAACGAAAATGACTTGAGATAGTATGATGGCGATGGCAATATATTAAGGAAAGTGGGAAGGAAAGTATTTAATCTGTCAAGAGAACAAGATGGAACTTACAGAACAAGAATGAATTTCAAGCAGATCAATAACGAAATCATAGAATAGGTACTTAAAGTACTGTCGACAAATAGGTATAATTGAAAAGATTCAAAAATTCTCGTTTGCTATCAGACGATATCATTTAGTTTTTGCATTTGAGTGAACGCCATTTGCTGCTTGGCTTTATAAGCGTATCTCAGAAATTCTTAAACTCAACTATGTCATTTGTTATTTTAAACAATGGAAGAAGAGATAACTAACACCTCAACCAAAATCTCATTGTTGAATTTTCTTTTACCGTTGCACCCTGACATGAACAAAGGTACATTGTATTTCGCAAGCTCAGCATAAGAAAAATGACACAGAAGTAGATGCTGTTCAATTCCGAAGTATTCGAAAAATGTCGAATTCCTAATCATATAGGTAGAAAACCAGATAATGTAAATATATTTTTACTACATATTTCTTGTCAGATTAATGTTAGCACATACCAAATGATACTTTTTCCAAGACGTTCTGGTCACCTTAATAAACCTTCATAAATTGGTGCTCAAGTACATACATACTTATAAATATGTATGTAAATATTTAAAATGCATAACTTCGAATCCTATAAATATCTGGAAAGAGAACAGATATACAGATAAAATACTTCATAATATAAATGCGTGTTTATTCTAAAGTAACAATTATATGAATTATATATGAATGTATATGTAATGTACCTCATTATTCATGGGCAAGATAGGAAAATACAATTCAGTTTCATTCAGACTAGACCGACTCGTGTTTTGTCGGCTCTCGGGCACTGTATTACCTACCGGTTTCCCCGAGAGTCGACAAAACACGAGTCGGTCAAGTCTGTGTGAAACTGTACCCTATTCCCCTATATCGCCCATGTATAATGTGCACATCAAATTGTGAATATTTGACCTCTACCTAACCTCACTTATCCAAATTAATTCAACCACATGTGTGTCCAATTTGTGTGAATGTAGGCTACATATTTCAATGGAATCAGCTATGAAACAATAATGAATAGACAATATGTAATATGTAGCAACAATATATGCAACGACAGAAATATAAATGCAAATTCAAATGACGTTTTTCAACATTTATATCAACTGAATACCTATACACAGTTAGTTTAGTTATGGATTCACCTATTATTTAATATTTAATTCAAATATTTCAGACTATATACGTAGAAAATAAATACATATTTGACTTAGGCAAAGATGAACTCATTTTATTATTAAAAATGCACAAAGTTACGTACCTATACTTAACATATAATAATAAAAAATAATATATACTTATTAAAAAGAACTTCCCTTTATAAGTATAGAAAGAAGTCATTAATAATTATATCGTCAAGCAATACGTTTTAGAGAAGTATTACTTATGAATATTGTAATTATTATATAATGTGAATTATAGTAATGACACGTGCTGATTGTTTAAATGAAAAATCAAGACGTGCTTGTAAAACAGCGTATTCCCCAACTTCACTTGTACATTGTAATTTAAAAAAATGAGGTACCTATGTAAGATGTAAAATGAAAATAATAAATTTATGTGTGTGCCCGATTAAAACAACAAGCCCAGGAAAAATATGCGAATGACATTCGCGAATTAAATAATTGTATAGAAATAATGAAAAATAAAACGTTGTTCTTCCTTTTTGTATGTTTTATATTTATATGTCGATTGTATTTTGTTAGTTTAATTGTAAAATTTGTGCTTAAATACACGGATGACATGTCACGAGTCCAAAGAATCGCCATGTTGAATCTTTTCTTTTGGATACGTGATTAGGTATATCTTAACCTCAAAAGCACACTAACGAGAAAACTACAGTAATGGAAGGGGAAATTAACTATTTATTATTACTAACTATCACATATTAAATTTATCGTAAAGCAGTAAAAGAAAAAAATCCGTAACTTTATTAGGCATAAAAAATTATTAGTTGATGATATTGATTGTCAAAAGGAAATTTTGTTTACTTTTCTTTTACTTTTTTTTGCCTATGTATTTGTTTTTATAGTAAAAAGAATAAACATTAATTATAAATGATCAACATTCTATTTTTTAAAACTGGGATAAATAAACATCTAAATATTTTATTAAGGAAATATAAATGAAAATGTGATTTAATTAATAATATGATGCACAAACAATGAGTGTGTGAAAAATATAAAAAAAATCTTGTGGTTCTGAAATACAAGTGATTAATTTGTTATATATTTTAGATTATTATTATAGAAAAATAGATTATTTTGTCATAGATGAAACGTTTTATAAAACAAAATAAATGCAGTATTGTTAATATAACAATAAATATACGAAATCCGTTTTTAAATGTTTTTGTTCAAAAATTTATGAAATAGAATAGAGAATTTATATAAAAGTACATATGTATGATCTATTATTATAAAAAATGATTTATCTCAAAAGAATATCTGAATAAGAATATGACCTTGATTATTTGAAATTTATGAAATCAAATTCAAACAAAAAAAATCCATTATACGAAATATTAGGTACTACAGCTTTTTTCAAAAAACAAAAAAGCAACGTATACATTCGTATTCAATCGGTATACATATATGAAAATCGCAAAAAAAAATGAATTTAAAAAAGAGGGTATTATTCCTAATTATTATTATATAATAAAATGATAATTTGTTATGAACGATGTAATGTAGGAAATTGAAAGGTTTGCATTTTAAAAATTATATATATGAAAGATAATATATATATAAATATAGATTATGTAGGTTCCATATTTCTCAAATAAAATGTACTACTGAAATCGAATTTTGATTTTTTTTTCCCGTCAATAAATCCATACTTGCCAACTTGCAGATCTTTAATGATTCATAATATATGAAATGTGTTTAAAAATAGGTTAGCAAACAAATAAGCATTCATAATTTATTGGACGATAATTCTAAAACATACAGTTTATAATTATAAATATGTGATATACCCAGTGTTCGAAATGGATCGGAACGCCGTTCCGGTTCGTGAAATCGCCGTTCGCCGGTTCGTGGAATCACTGTTCCGTTTCGTAAAAGTTCTCCTCATATGTTCTATCGGCTTCGGCTTCTTACCAAACTAGCTTAAAAAGAGGCCGCACACTAGACTGACGAGACTAGTTGGATCAGCGATAAAAAAACAGTACTTGAAAGAAATTATCAAAATCTTCCCAGCACAAGTAGGTAGCACGAGTAACATAGACGAGAACAGTGATTTTATAAAACACATACTTACTTGTTGGAGTATCAGCGAATACGAGGCATTCAAGGAAAACAATGACTGGCTCATCGTCGAAAATAAGACCCTGGGCTGTTCAGTTTGCTGCAAAGTGGATTCTTTTGCCATTCACAATGACCAAAAAAAAGTTTCAAAACCGTGGCAAGAATGTTCAGTGACAGAAAATAGGAAGACTCAGCAGTCGCAGCAATCAAGCCTACATAAAAAATATTTGAACACAAACGTTCAGAAGCTCATAATAAGGCCATAGAGTTATTAGAGCAGTCTAAAAAAAAGACTATCGAAGGAGGCACTGGCAAAATGAATTAAACATTATTTACTACCACTGAACGAGTTTTCAGAACTGTTTACAAAATTGCGAAAAATCAAAAGTCGTTTACTGATCTGCCTGTTGATGTAGATCCAAATGGACTACCTATGGGTAAGATTTTATATTCCGACAAACATGTCATAACATTGTGACACATATTGCATTTGAAATGATAAACGCTATATGCAAAAATAATAAGGTCATATTTCAAAGATACCGCTTCAAATCTAGAAGAAACCTATGTCTTTAACCTTGACTTAATTGAGGTGACTGATGCGACTGCCGAAAATATCACAAATGACCTTTTGATATGCCTAAATAAATATGGCTTTGATCAAACTTTTCTGGAAGAGTGCCCTATAGCTTTTGCCTGTGATGGAGCCTCGGTTATGACTGGAAAGAACTCCAGAGTAGCAACGCGGCTGCAAACAATATTTCCTAATTTATTAGTGTGGGTCTGCTCTAATAACAGATTAGAGCTAGCTGTCAATGACTGCGTTAATGAAGTCAGTGGTATCCACCATTTCAAAATCTTTATTGATAAATTATATAGCCTGTACCACCAATCGCCCAAAAACCAAAATGAGCTCAAAAAGGCAGCAGCATTGCTTGAGGTGCAAATTTTAAGAATCGGGAGAATTTTTTCTGTTCGATGGGTTGCATCAAGCAAACGCACGCTAAATGCTGTATTACATAACTACCAAGCACTTTGTGAACATTTTGATACAGCTTCTAAGGTTTTGACTATATGTATAAAAAGGTAGAGTTGTACCCATAAATACTGCACAGCTGTATCCAGTTTGGCAAATAACATAAGGAATCGTATGAAAACAACTTCATCTTCTCATGGTGCTCGTGATGATGCAAAACGTCAGATAAGTCAGATTGAAAATGAAAACCATACATAAACTTACTAGCGACAGTTAGTGTACTTGAGCCAAAGGATTGGCCAAGATCAAATGATGCTGAAGTAGAGATACAAAATGGTGATAAAGAAATTAGGTATCTGTCTAATCAGTTACATTTAAATGATACACAAATAATTAGTGGCCTTAGGTCTTACAAAATGAGCGGAGGAAAACAAGAAATTTCTGATGATTTGAAACCACTTTTAAACGTCATTGCATCAATTCCAATATCCACTAGCGAATGTGAAAGGAATTTCAGTTCAATGAATGAAATAGTAACACGATTACGATCGTCTTTGTCAGTGGAAACAACTACTGGACTGTTATTCATAAACTGCGTTCGACCACCGCTAACTCAATTTAATCCTGAAAAATATGTGCGATCGTGGTTAGCAAAAGGCAATTAAAATCTATTATTATTGTTTTGTTTCAGGTCGACATTCAGTCAATTATGCAGCCAGCCGCAAAAGAGTTCACAAGATGGACTACAAGAAAATGGGTGTGCTTAAAACCACACAGCAGAAGTTTAAACTTCATCAAGGCGGGGTTAATAATACGAAATACAACTTTTTTTTCATTCTATATTACATTTAAATAATCGTCCGCGAAGTTACCAATTCGCGAACGCAACACAGTTCGCGAAATACAATTTCGCGGCCGTTGCTATGGCAGCGGCCGTTAAAGTAAATACACATTTTGACACATATTTAATCACACATTCTACGACTTATTTTGACAACTATCAAGTATTTGTAGTTTATTATATTCGTCTCATTTCCATGGTAACGCATGTAAAGCAAGTAAACCACTTTAATTTAGCACCTTTAGAAAAATTTACCGGTTGCCCAAAAAATTGTCTGTATATCTTGTCCGCGAAAAACTTTAACGTACTCGAGATTGTCTTGCTTCGGCCGCAAGCATCATTAAGGAGATTTTCGGACGCATATATATATAAATAGACGATATAAATACTGGCTTTCGATTCCCGCCCTTGGTCTAATGGTTAAGTGCTGGCCTCTCACCCAGGCGGCTCCGGTTCACATCTGCTCTGGGACATGAATTTATTTATTCATTTAAATTTCAATTTAATTGAAATTAAATACCTCTATATGATATATTTATTTATCTTGTTCCCTTAGCCGACTTTACCCGAAGAGCGTTACATATCCGAGCGTTGCAGGTCAGTCTTGTTCACTGCCTACAATCAGCGCAACGCGCCTAAAGAAGTTTACACTTCAAAAAATACGAGCTGTTGTAGTGGAAAATTTTGTAACAAAATAGAAGTTGCAAGTTTCCCTTTATTTTTTGAAGTGTACACTTCTTTAGGCGCGTTGCGCTGATTGTAGGCAGTGAACAAGACTGACCTGCAACGCTTGGATATGTAACGCTCTTCGGGTAAAGTCGGCTTAGGGAACAAGATAAATAAATATATCATATAGAGGTTTCAATTAAATTGAAATTTAAATGAATAAATAAATTCATGTCCCAGAGCAGATGTGAACCGGAGCCGCCTGGGTGAGAGGCCAGCACTTAGACCAAGGGCGGGAGTCGAAAGCCAGTATTCATATCGTCTATTTATATATATACATGCGTCCGAAAATCTCCTTAATATTGCTTGCGGCCGAGGCAAGACAATCTCGAGTACGATAAAGTTTTTCGCGAACAAGATATACACACAATTTTTTGGGCAATGGTTAAATTTTTCAATCGATTTAATTTAAATTGAGACACAATTTAATTTAATTTAGTTCGAAAGGTGCTAAATGAAAGTGGTTTACTTGCTTTACTTGCGTTACCATAGAAATGAGACAAATATAATAAACTACAAATACTTGATAGTTGTCAAAATAAGTCGTAGATTGTGTGATTAAACATGTGTCAAAATGTGTTTTTACTTTAACGGCCGCTGCCATAGCAACGGCCGCGAAATTGTATTTCGCGAACTGTGTTGCGTTCGCGAATTGGTAACTTCGCGGACGATTATTTAAATGTAATATAGAACGAAAAAAAAAGTTGTATTTCGTATTATTAACCTCGCCTTGATGAAGTTTACACTTCTGCTATGTGGTTTTAAGCACACCCATTTTCTTGTTTTATTTACCTAATAAAAAATGTCGGAAGCGTTCCGGTTCGTGAAAAAGTCCATTTCGAGCACTGAATATACTTCTACCTACAGTCGCGAGCAATAAATTCTGGTCGTCAATGCCATACAAAATTCTGTCATATTTTGACAAACTAGAAATTTCAGCTGGTTGTTTGTATCTTTTTTTGACAATATAACCAACAAGCTGTCAAATATACATTTTATTTTGACTTGACAAGAAATTTTCTAAACATGGCACCAATTTCGTACTATAATAAAGTTAGAGCTATTTCCTTAGTAGAAACGGAATATTCTGAAGCTGTAGCAGGTCAGTTAGTAGGGATGGCAAAGAGTTCGGTAAATTTAATTATTTGGCGGTGCAGAGAGAGAGAGAGAGAGAGAGAGAGAGAGAGGATTTCTGGATAGACAAGTGGGTTCTGGACGACTTCGAGCATCAACTGCGATGGATGATCTTATACTGATCCAAAATATTAAAAATGCATCCCAACTTCCCAGCATCCGTTTTCACCGCACGACGTCGTGTTCGGGAAGCGAATTTAAAAATGACGCTAGAAAGATCAAACTTACAGCTAGACACAAAGAATGCCATATTTGGAGTAGCATTACAGTACCTTGCGAATGACAATAATTTTTGGAAAACGTAATTTTTAGTGATGAAAATATCTTCCAGTCATACTCCTTTGGCCAAATTAGAGTATATAGATTAAGAAGTCGGCGTTATGATGCAAAATATACACAAAAGGTTGAAACCAGCGCCGATTTTCGGTAAATATATGGGCATGGATTTCTGCAAAAATTCCTTGCATTTATAAGAATGTTTCATAAGTGACGTTTATATTAGGGTTTTGGAAGATGTGATGTTGCCCTCAGGGATGCAAGTATTTCCAGACGGCGACTTTATTTTTCACCAGGACAATTATTAAGTCCACACTGCTCATAAGGTAACAGAATGGTTCCAAAACCACAATATAAATGTGCTTGACTGGCCGAGTTTAAGTCCTCATTTGAACTCTATATAAAACATGTGGGGAAAGTTGCTCAAAAGACTCCAAAACCAGCGTTTACATTTTTAAAATAGGGAGAAACTTTTGGTCGCTTTACATACAGCTTAGAATGATCTTCCACAAGGCTATTTCAGAAATTTATGCTTGTCTATGCCCAACGGCTTAAATAAAATTATTCAATTAAAATGCGAAATGATCAAGTACTAAGATCTTGTTTATGTATTTATTTTTAGTCTAGTAAACTCTGTTGCATTTATTATTCAATGTCTGTATTATTATACCAATATTTATCATTTTGACAAGTATCTGACAAATGGAAAATAATGACAACGTTTAAAAAAACCAGACATACACTAGAGCGCTGTCAACTGCATTAAGAATGACATTGACGACCAGAATTTATTGCTCCCCACTGTATTACAAAAAATACAAAACGATGATAAATGTGACATATTACCAAGCACTCCTCTTAAGCATTTATTCCATTTAATATAATATCCATATAATTTAGAAAAAATGCCTTTGAAATTTTTAAACAAATTTGAGAAGTATTATTCGTTTTGTAGAATTGCAAATTGGAGATTTCTATTCCAAGGTTTTTATTAAAACGAACTTGTGTAAGTTCTAGAATAACCAGGTAATAGACGACATCGGAGTATAATCAAACCAACCGGTTCGAAAAGAATTCTATTTAATGTAATAGATTTTGTTGGTTATGTTTTTGAATTTGACAAGAAAAACAATAAAATATGGCAACTACAGAAGATTTTAACTGGCGAGAAAACATAATAGCACAGCTACAGGATAGAAATAAATTACAGACACCCTTTCAGGATCTCATAATTCAAAGTAAGTACGATATTCTAATAATATCTTGGGGTAACCTAAAAGTTTGTTATTGTTCTTATCAACTGCAGACAATAAATTATTTGATGCCACAAACGCTCTGCGAAACGAAAATTTACAATTGCGGGTCGGTGCTCTATCATCTGGCGGTGCTAGTGGTAATACATCAACAGATGTTCGATTATCAGAAAGAGTACAGCACCTCGAACAGAAAGTGTTAGCACAACAAGAGGAACTCACCGAATTACATAGGAGGAAAGGTGAAAATGCACAGCAGATTATAGACTTAAATGTGAAACTGCAAGAGAAAGATAGGCAATTAGCTGTTAAGGAAACTAGGTATGTATAATGGAAATCGCTGTTTCATGTTTTTCACTACTAATTCTTACATTATTTTAAAGTTTACTCGAATTAATGACTATAAATAATTCTCTACGAGCTGAAATTAGATTGTACGAAGCTAACAATAAGGAATTAGAGAATCTAAATCAAATGTTAAGGGATGAACATCAAGCATTGCATCTGGCATTTACTGCTTTAGAGGAAAAACTAAAAAAGGCACAGGTGGGTTATAATTTACAAACATTTTTATTGTATATAAGCTGAGGATATGCTAATTTTAGATCTAAGTAGATAAGTATAGTAACTATTTTAAAAACTTTCTTAAAAAGTAAGAGTTCGGTGTTATATATTGAATTAATAGTTACGGCACATACTTTATTATCCTCCTAATGGCATATAAGAATGCAGTCTCTCCCAAATCAACTTTCTAAACTTTTCCATTCAATGTGCATACATAAATATTATACCTACATAAGAAATTATTTTTTGCTGAAATGTAATTACACTTGGTTTTCTCATTTTCTTCTTGTGTAATAATTTAATTTTGAGGCAAATATATGTCTAGAAAAATTATATTCTCATCCAGCAGTTTTTCTTATTTAAAATAAAGTAATTTATTCCATGCTACCTGTAATATAGGCCACCCATTAATCTCTTATATTTTGAAGTCGGATATCTCTTTGTGATAACTTGATAACACAGGACTAACAGATTATACAATCCTTGTAATAATGATGTAGGGATCTATTTTTGTATTGATATTGATTGTTGTTTTGTTTGTTTTATTTTTGATTTTTTAAAGTATATATTATTGAATTGGCTTGCTTTTATATACAGGGTGATTCAAGACGATTATCGGTGCTCCTACAATACATAACAACTACACGTCGCGATTTTAAAATAAAGGTTTCAGAAATGTCGATAAGTACGATACTTTGTATTAACAACATTTATTCTAATTACTTCACGTTTTTTTGCGAAGGCACTCCATATATGACTTCCTGTACTTTTACTGATTACTTAATTTTGAAATATGTATCTTTTGAAAACTAATAGAATAGAAATGATTTATCTCACACTCGACAGTATAAATTATTTGCATTATGCCTTTAGCTAGTACAAGAACTGCCTTTAGCTAGTACAAGACTGTTTAAAATTTATCAATTTCGTGACCAAGTGTTTTGGTGAAGTAATAGTATTGACATCACAAAAGTGTTGGTGGGAAAATAATTAAAGACAGCTTGACTGCTTTCAAAGGTCGCATTTGTAAAATTAAACAAAATGAACACAAAAGAATATGTGATGACACAAAGTAAGGGTTCTAAAATTATTGACTACATCGTACACTGTTTGCAAACAACTTCATAAACGAAATTTTATTGGAAATCTCAAAAAAATGTCATCAAGTTCACAAAATATATAATAGTCAATAACTTTTTGCTCAAGCGTTGAGTAAAAAAGTTGTCGTCAATTTTTGGGTAATCAACGTCTTGTAGTGTAATACAGTAGTTTTTAGAACTACAAAATACACATTTGTTTTTATTTTCAGTCAGAATGTTATATTAGACCTATTAATTATGACGGATGTCATCGTAAAGATAGTTGATAGAATATTGTATTTTCAAGTAAAATGTTTAATGACATATTAGAACTATTAATTAAGACAAGTGTCATCATAAAGGCAGCAAATTGAAATTTGTATTATCAAATAGAATGTTTAATGATATACCACGCGATCATTTAAATTCTAAATTATAGCAGGCGTGATTTTTTTTATTAGGTTGTCCAGAATGTCAATTATTAATTAATTGAAATTTGCGGTTATGTTATACTTTGTGACATTTGTGAATCTTATGTGTAATCGATTTAAATTTAATGGAAATGAAAGCATTACAAGATAAATTAGTTTTATTGTGAATTACAAAAGGTGTTCAAAGTGTTCTCCCCCTGTTGCAATGCAACTGTTAACCCTCCGTTTCATATTTTCAAAAGCATTTGCCAACATCTGAACGGTTATAGCGTTACATGCATTAGAAATTGTCTCTTGTAGTTCTTCAAGATTTTGTGGGTTATTTTTGTAAACTGTGTTTTTCAGATACGGATAAATGAAATAATCAAGAATCGTTAAGACCGGACTGCGAGGCGGAAATTCAATGACTTGATTATCATAAAGTTCGCGAATTCGGGCCATACTTTCCCATGTTTTGTGAGCTGTTGCATTGTCCTGTCGGAAATACCCATGTAAAAGTTCGTCATCATGAAGATTTTGTAAACACGGTTCAAGTAAATTATTTCGATATCGCTCAGCATTTATCGTTCCTTCAAAAAACACAGGTCCAAATATACGCCTTCTAGAAACCGCTAGCCAAACACCAATTTTCTGCGGATGGAGAGGCGATTGAATAAACTCATGAGGATTCTCCGAAGACCAAATACGCATATTTTGTTTGTTTATATAGCCGGATAGGTGAAACCATGCTTCGTCAGAAAAAAAATTTAAATCCAAAGTGTTGTTGTTATTTAAATTATTCAAAAACCACTGACAGTATTCTATTCATACAGGAAAATCTCGAGGGAATAGCTCTTGAACGACGTTAATCTTATAGGGATAAAGATTTAAATTTTCTTTTAAAATTTTTTGACAAGTTCCATATGAAAGGTTTATTTCTTGGGCTAATCTGCGAAGAGATTTTTTGGGAGACTGTTCCATTCTTTCTGCAACATCTGCCACAATCTCAGGAGTCCTTTTTTTGGGCGCGCCACTACCAGCTTTCCTACCTACAGTTCCAACATTACGAAATTTCGCCACACATGTGTAAATTTCTTGGACTAATTTTTGATAATCCGCAGGAAAATTAGGGAAGGCATTTTGAAAATGAATATGTCCATTCACCATTCTCTTGTCGTTCGGCGTTTTTAAAATAACTTTCAGTAAGAAAAATCTTATGTTCTAAATCAAACATTTTGAAACGTCACTTTGACAATTCAAATTGTAAATTAGTACTTATATACCAACTTAATTTAAATTTCACAAACTGCTCTAATTTAGAATTAAACGATCGCGCGGTATTAGAACTATTACTTATGCCAGGTGTTATACCATATGATCATATATTTCTACCCTCTAGAAGGCTATGACATTTTTCTTTTTTAAACTTAAGTTGGTACCATAAGGTAAATTAACTTATTAGGTTATATTATACTGATGATTAAGTGTCAATTAATAAATACATTAATGACAGATGAATTTTATTTGTCAGAACATATCAACATAATATTTTCAACATATCAAATAATTTCATGGCTTGCTAGAGGGTAAATATAAATGATCATATTGTATAAAGAAAGTTAAGAAAATTTGTATTCTCAAATAGAACATTTTTCATATTACATTTACTAATTCTTACAGGTGTCATCGTAAAGATAATTAATTAATATTTGCCTTTTCAAGTAGAATGTTTAAACGTTGTGTAGGCAGATGTTTGTATAACATAATTTGTGTTATCAGGAATCTTTACGTTTTCAATTCTATAGCCATGCTTTGAATATATAGGAATTCTGTACGTGTTATTTACTTTTTAATTTTACTATATCCGAATGCTTATTTTGGTAAACGTAATTCATACACAATTTCGTAACACTACACGATACAAAGTCACATTCTGCGTGTGTATTTATCATTTATATCAACTTCTATGTATGCCCGGAAACCATTCATTTTGAGTGACAACCGCTTCACATCTGATTCTATAAATATGAAAATTCGCGTTTTTATAGTTTTCGCGACCGCATGTACATACGTCCACTTAGACGTCCGTACGTACGGGCGACATTGCAACACCATCTCTTGGATGCGATCCAAGATACTTTTCACACAGTTTCAACGTCGAAGGCGTGCTATCGAAATGTGTTACAAAATGTGAATGGAATGACTGAAAAACAGACACCGGGCATTGTATCGGTCTAGTGTTTTGTTTTCCTCCTTGTAAATTTGTATATTTCAACAGGTCGAGAATAACCAATTAGTCGAGAAAATCATCAAGTACAAAGCCAAAGATGCCGACAGAATGAACGAAGAGAACGACAACTTTCTAAAGTGAGTCTCAAGTTCTATGTATAAAATTGACGGCTTTATTTTTATTTCTACTGCTGCTTTTAGTTCAAATGATATTTTAATATTTGCGTATGTGCAGAGTCTCTTTCTTTCTACATATCTTGCACTTAATATTTTTATTTGCTAGTGACTTGGGTCTCTGATTCTGCCGTGTTAGTGGCGATAGTAAGTATGCTTTAGTCAAAACTATTAAAAAATACTTTTTATTAGTTTCATGGTCTGCTATAGTTTTCATGCTAGAAGCATATCTTTGTGATATATTTAAAAAAAAAAAACGCCAAGCAGTGCAGTATCAGATAATTCTTGACTAAAATATCAGACACCATACGATTGAAATCTACTATACTCAAGAAGACTATGACTTTTTTAATGAAAATTTAAGTTGGCATTGTGTTTAATAATAATAATATCAATAATTTAGTTTATTTATTTAAAAGAACAAATAATTTCAAATCATCTAATCAGCAAAAATACATTTATTATATATAATCAAATCCATTAGGTCATTAAAAATATTATGAAAAGCATAGAACCTAAATATGACCCATGTAGAATTCCTGAGCTGGCAATGAAATTTATTCATTTGTAATGTACATATTATGACTCATTTTGTAAATATGATGTAAAAACTGATGTGAGTGGAGTACTGAAGCCAGAAAAGGTTCAATTTCTTAATCAGAACTCCATGGTCAATGAGGTTAAATGCCTTTGATATGACAGTATAAACTACATTAAATTGGCCCTGAGTATCGATTATATCCGAAAGAGGTTGAGTAAAAAATGCTGGGGCTTGAAATGGCAGATCGCTTTTCCAAAAAATCATATTAGCATGGTGGTTTAATGCTAGGATAATATGCGAATAAATCACTACTTCAAACACCTTTTGCTCAGCATGGAGATGGAGATGGCTAAAATTGGACAGACTCTCGAAGTCTTCCAGAATTCTAGAAAAATATTCGCGCTTAAGGCAACTGAAAAATAGTTAAAAGACACTAAACAAGTCCAGACGTTGTATTTTTCTGTTTTTTAGTGGTACTTCTTAATATCGAGCTCAGTCATAGCTGATACACACACACGCATTCTCCGCATCACAATATTCCAAATTATTGCTTCAACTAAGATCAATACTCCTCAAGTAATTTACAAAGCCATTCACTATATCTTGCGAGTTCTTGAATATCATTCCATTGAATCGATCCTGGAACTCTTGAACCACCACGTTTAAATTGATAAATGACCAGAACTTCCAAGGGTCATCGACGATGAATGTCTCAATTTTATAGTCTTTGTACCCAGTTCTGATTTGCTTTTTAACGAAATTTATATTCAGATAAAGGATACTTACTGCCAGTTGTTTTATCTAATCTAAAGTAATAGTCTTTCAGTTTAATGTTTTTAACAGTTTCCTTATTATACCATTGCGGATACTGATTAAACTTGTTTGTTGGTGCGTTGGTACGTACATGTCAATATAGAAGGTCACAGAAATGACCACTAGCATCATTATCAATGCTCTTCACATTGGCTATGAATTTGTTCATAATAAGAGTAAAAAGTATTAGACTTAAAGAGTTCTGTCGAATACTCGTGCTACTTCTCTTCAGTTAACCTCTTTCCAGTATGTATTTTGAAATTAGTTTTGTATTTAAGTCCTCTGTTATAGTTATTGACTATTTTGTTATGTTGTTCTCATCTAGTATTGTCACTAAGTCGTGTAGTTACACTCGATGAAATGTCTTTTGTGTGTCAATACAGCACATAAAGGCTGGCACAATAAATTGGATTGCATTTTCAACTAACTGGCAGATAACTAATATGGACAATTTTTGGCTAAATTTCTATTTCATAGTTAGTGCAAAAAATTGTAATCATCGCTCCACAGTTTTCAGGTTTGTTTTTGTTATCTTTTTTTTTGAATATAGGAATTCCAAAGGTTAGTTTGTTAGTTTATCTATTCCATGCATTTCTTGAGTTAAAGTAAAAGATTTCAATTACATACATATATGGTACTTTATAAATGCAAAAGCAAAGCTTCTGATTAAATCTATTTTAAGTAAAGTACTAAGTGCGGAATAGAAAAGAAGATACACTGTATATATGAATAAACGCTTACTTTTCTTTATGTTATTATCATTCTTGGTTCCAAAAAAATTACAGGTTTAATATAAAAATTAATTGCATACAAACACATAGTATTCTTGTAAAATTTATAATCTTTGTTTACATTTTAAATAAAACATTTGAATAAGATGAAACGTCATCTAAGTGACAGCTGTCATATTGTGCAATTTTTTACTTTAACCGTTATTGCAATTGCTCATACATATGAGATTTCAAAATTTTTAACATTTTAAATAAAATTAAAGATTTTATATATATGCATTGAGGAATTGTATTTTTCAGATTTAATAAAATAAAAACACTCTGTATATTAATTGTCCTCTTTTTTGCTGAATAAATACTATTTTAAAATGTTTTGTTTTTTGGTTATTTATAGGAAAAAGCAAATGCTTAAATTATTCATGTAATTTTTATTAAATAACTACTGTATTCGACGTTTCTTCTGCACAATAAATTCCAAGCAAAATATTCTAATATGCTAGGGTTTTATGCTTCCTTTATTTTTGATTTGCTAGCTTTTCACTTGACAAATGAAATAAAATATATTAATCACAGTTTGTATTATTCTGCATGGTCTTGTAATAAATGTGCGAGCTTTTACAGTGTTCCACGCAAAAAACCGTCATTCTTGAAACCATTTGCTTTACTGAGGTAGGTTGAATGCATTACTGCTTTTAAAGTAGTGTTTCTCAACGATTTTCTTGTAGTATCAAAAGAACCCTCATAGAAGCTAGACGTGGGTCATTAAATATTTTATAGTAATATTTTCTTATTATCCTTTACTTTTTGTAGTTGCATGTCTATTGATCAGAGTAGTATATATAGACAAGATCAATTGTATTAATTGCCCAGACTACTTTCGGTTTCTTGAATAATGGATCTGCATGCTAAACCCCTCAAAACTATTAATGGATATTTCAAAATGTTGCCTAACTAGGTTCAATTAAATTCAAACATTTATTTAAAACATATTAAGTACTAAACAAAATTAAAGCACGTAGTAATCAGGACTGATAAGTGTATACAATTTGTGTAAGTATATTTATGTACAATTCTTGATGTATACGGCCCGTGTGCGACTCTTACATCTGTATATACTATGTGCTTGTCGGCGACCTGCGGATACAGCTTACTATAAGATAAAACGACGACACCGAGAGTTTGTATGAGTTAGTAAGGGAAAGCAATATACAAACTGCAGTACAGCTGCTATCTATCCTTGTTGCCCTGATTAAACGAGAGTCAGTCTAGCCCGTCTAGTCTTAGCGTAAATGTACTCGAATCCCCTCTTTTCCAATACTACACTCGACCAAAAAGCAGTTTGTATATTGCTTTCTCGTACTAACTCATACAAACTCTCGGTGTCGTCGTTTTATCTTATAGTAAGCTGTATTCGCAGGTCGCCGGCAAGAACATGGTATACCGTATTAAGTGTTCCTTATTGCTAACTTTCTTAATATTGGAGTTATTTACAAAAACCCATTTTTCTTAAACACAACATCCAGTATATGTTTACATATTCTGAAATAAAATAGTATTCTGAACAATTAATTAATGCATTAAGGCCAGTCCCCACTGCAAAGACATTTACATTTATGCAATTGTATGTGCAGCATAGTGAAAGATAACTAGGGATTTTATTTTTGGGCAATCACAATACCATTTCACAAATAGTGAAATAAAAAGGCGCCAAAGGTGGCTATTATATACAAAACTGTCGGTCGTATTGTCGTATTGTTATTTCGGTTCACGTTAGTAATTAATTTGACCATTCCATTTGTCGATTTCGTCTAAATTTAATAGTAGGAGCTATGGATTATGAAGAGATATTATTTCTACTAATATATTGGTGCAAGTGCTTCTCTGTTATTAGAGAAATGTTAGAGACTCCAAGGAAATGGTGGGTAAAACCTTGGTTGAGATTCAAAAGGTAATCTCAGCCTCGTTCATAAAGAAATTCGGAAGATGACCCGATAATATTTTGTTAAATAATGTTACACCACATATAAAGAAGGAAAACACTAAGTTTAGGGATGCAATATCTCCACGAGACAGATTAACAATCACTCTTAGATATTTAGTTACTGGAGAAACCTACAAAAGCTTGTCCTATTCTTTTCGGGTAGGCCACTCCACGATATCTAAGATTATACCGGAAGTTTGCATTGCAATTTATAAAACTTTAAACCAATATTTGAAGGTAACGATTATATTGAAAATTTCTTTTATAGCACTTATTATATAATGCCAAATACAGCTGCTGAATGGCTTAATATAGCTGAAGACTTCAAAGAGACGTGGAATATGCCCAATGTAATAGGTGCTTTGGATGGAAAACATATATTAATCCAAGCTCCTAAATGTGAAGGATCTGCATATTATATTTATAAGGGAACTCACAACATTGTACTCTTGGCATTGGCAGATGCAAATTACACATTATATATATTGATGTTGGGACAAATGCCAGAATTTGTGATGGAGGTGTGTTCAGGAAATGATCTTTGGCAAGAACTTTGGCAAATAATATACTAAATATACCTGAGGAAAGGCAATAACCTGGTAGAACGAGACCTATGCCATTCGTAATGGTAGCTGAGGCAGCATTTCCTTTATCCAAGCATATTTTAAAACCATTTCCATTTCGAAACATGTCTAGGGAACAACGCATTTTGAATTATAGACTTAGCAGAGCATAACGTGTTGTTGAAAATGCTTTTGGGATTTTATCTAATCGGTTTCGAATTCTGCTGGGTCCTATAAATTTAAAACCCGAAAAAGCAAGAACTGTTGTTCTTGCTTGGGTAGCCCTACATAACTTTTTACGCAGCAATTCAATGTCGATAATTGGGACAGGAGATGAAATTGATAGGCGTTATACATTTAAATATGGTTTAAGTCAAAAAGGAGGAAATCGTGCATCCAGATATGCTATTGAAAATAGACATGAATTTATGGAGTACGTTAATGGTGTTGGGGTTGTTCCTTGGAAGAATGACCTGGCATAATATGATGAATTTGTAATTTCATATTTCTTTTACAAAAATTTAATTTTGAATATATTGGGTAGTGATTCGTTTTATTTAAATATTTTTTATGCTATTAATTTAAAGCAATACTTCATCATTAGTACATCAAAATATGTATTGAACAAATGATTTTTTATGTATCTCAGTCACAAATAATACACAGAAAATTGTTTTGTAAAATATATTTAAAAATTAAATATCTACACCTCTTTTTCTGCCTCTTCCTCCTGCATATCAATAATTAAATTAAATATTTTTCTTTTTAAAATCCTAATATTTTTATAATTTTTTATTTTTCGCATTTTATCACTTATTGAACTAAAAGCATCTGCTATTATAAGGGAAATGAACATTCATTTTGAAATACCTACTTTGCAAATGAATGAAGATCATCACTGGCCCCTTTGGAAACCCTGTGATCATTCAAGGCAATTGTTGCATTCTCAATTAATCGAGATAGTAGTTTTTGTCTGTGGGGTGTGTTACTCGAAGATGGCCCAGGTACAGCAGGTGTGGTTGGATTGGACACTTCTGTTAATTCTGCCACCATAAGTTCATCGATGTTACCACCGAAAACAATAGTATCTTGGCTTGTTGCTATATTCTCGTCATGATTTTCTACCTTTTCACATATTTCGTTCTAAAACAAAGGAAGATAAATCTTCTAGCATATTCTTGGACATTAACTTTCTTTTATATTGGAGATGCTGTCACTTACTACATCACCTTCTATCAAAAATTTTAAATCTTGAAAGCACCAAAGTTTTGGCACATACATTTCTTCTGTACCAGCTCCACTTACTTTAGTTTCTTTCAAATTTCTATACTCTTTAAAAAACTGCGTTCTTAAAATATGAATTTTATTTTTAATGTCCTCAATACTTAAACATTGGCCAGAGGTGAAATTTCTTTTCGAACACAAGCTGTCTCTAATTTCTTCCAATGCTTCATTTCTTTTTATTTTGTTTTTATAATTTGCAGATTTTATAATGTACAGCAGTGGATGCTGTCATACATTTCAATTAAATTTAGAGTTAGCTCTCGCGACCATATAAATTTTCCTTTGCAAGCCATTCTAAAATCAATTTTATAATTTATGTAATTTATAGGCAACTACTATAAATAAATTATATATTCATACTTACGTAAATTAATTTTCGAAATAATTGTTCAGGAATAGAAATACTGTATATAAATATTTATGTTCTTTTATCGAGTCTTTACTCTGCTACTGGAAACAGAAAAGTGCTTGAATGTAGATATTTCTAACAGTTAATACTAGATACGTATTCACAGATGGTTAACAAATGTTCAAAAAATCACGTACGTGCTTCCTACAAAAGGGTAATAAAAATCATAAAATGCAAATTTGCCGATGAATCGTTGCGAAAAGTAGCTTACCTAAATTTCAAAATTTCAAACACAATTGTGTATGATACCAAACCTAAAATATATGTTGGTATCCAATAAATCCCTAGTTCTTACTAGAAATGCATGCAGTTTATTGCATACATATAGAACAAGTGTGAACATAGAAATGCTGCATTTTGCTCCCGCATTAAAAAATTCAGCATGAAAATGCATAAGTGGGAACTGGCCTTTACTCCTATCAAATTATAAGTAAGAAGCACTTTCTTGTAATCATGAAAATATTGTGCATATGGGCAATACTTTTGTAGATTTAGTGCGATAGACATATGCAAATAAATTATTATTTTGCATTCCTTTCTACACTTTAAAATGACTTAAGCATGTCGTTAAATTATATTTCTTGCTGTTTTAATATCATTATACATTGCAGTGTCTATTTTATTTGTTTATTTATAATTTTACAGTAGTGATGATTTTATTAGAATATAATTTTTTTTCAGAATGTGTAAACATATACAGGCTGTTAAATTAAATATATAGTATGTATTTTTGTCACCTTTCTTAAATTTTAACTGTCTGTTTGTGTATTTGGGAGAATAAAAAAATGTCATTTTTACGAACAACATCTCCTCTAGACAGATGATCGCGCAGACAACTACTGATGCTTCGCCCACCGAAGAAACAGGGACACGCTTTTAAAGTCTTCCTCGATTTTCGTTGATCGTTATTCTCCGGTTTTGGTTTAAACGTATTTGTGAGAAAGTAAATGAATACATTTTCTTGTATTCTAACTTACTTGGAGAAGCCTTATCTATCAAAGTCATCTCTATCGCCTAATAAATGCAAGCCTTTGATTAATTGTATGAGCACTATCTTGTTAAAATGATTTGGCTTATTTTGTAATTACGTATATTAATAATAAATCAATATTTACAAAATATTATTTGTATTATCCGGAACTAGTCTTTACTATGCAGTATAAGGAATATATCCATTAATTATTTTGAGCAGTCCAAATTAGAATCGTATATATGTATATATATCTTATCTATTTTTATTTTTATATTCCAAACTAATAGCTTTGCATAATTTTATATATTATTCACAGTTGGGAAACGCTACTGTAAAAAGACAAAAAATATATATAACAAATATGTATAGAATCTAAAATAAATTAAATGATAAATGATCACTAATGAAATATATAATTAATTTGAAAAACAAGAAAATGGGTGTGCTTAAAACCACACAGCAGAAGTGTAAACTTCATCAAGGCAAGGTTAATAATACGAAATACACGCGTATAATATTCAGTAACGTATTAAATAAAACGTATTCGCACATTTATTAAATTTACACACGTACACACGCGTATAATATTCAGTAACGTATTATATGACTGATGCGTCATGCTCTCCAGCTCTCCCATGCAACGGTCGCCGAACGAGTATAGCAGTGACGCGAGCGGCCGTTTCGTTGGGTGGGTTCGGATGTATGTATATATATAAATAGACGATGTGAATACTCGATTACAAGTCCCGCGCTTGGTCTGATGCTAACGTGCCGGCGTCATACCCGTGCGGCTCGGGATCGAATCTGCTCGGGGACATGAATTTATTTATTCATTTAAATTTCAATTTAATTGAAATTAAATACCTCTATATGATATATTTATCTTGTTCCCTTAGTCGAGTCAAGCCGACATTACCCGAACGAGCGTTACATATACGAGCGTGACGTTCAATCTTGTTCAGTGCCTACAATCAGCGCAACGCGCCCAAAGAAGTTTACACTTCAAAAATATTGCTTGTAGCTATCGTAAGCAAACTCTAAATGGATTTTTATGATGAATATTAAATTTGTTATATTTATTTAGAAAAACTTAAATATAAAGTTCCTAAGGGATACCTTAAAAAAAAGTCGATAAAATATCCTGAACGTCTTCAAAAATTAACTTAACTTGTGCATGTCTTCAAACTTCCTTGTTTTGTAGAAATTATCGCGTTAAACTTGTCGTGTACAGCTTTTTATCTTCTTTTTTTTGTGATACATTTCTATATCAGTTTCTTATTACTGCAAAAATGTATTCTAATTTTCGCGTAAAAGATTCGCTGTACCATACTATTTTTGTTTTAAAATTATTTTTAATTATACAGGTTGTTTCAGTTGGGATGTAAATGGTGCATGCTGAATATTATTGTATCTTCGACTTCTATGAAATTTGAGTTTAGATGTTAATCAGTATTTTGTTTTACTTTTTTTGAAAATATGAAAATTTTGATATAATTTGATAAAATATGAAAATGTCGCTTTCACTGCTTCGTAAATGCAAGGAAAACCACATTTTTGTTTCACGTTCAACGAATATTAATATTATTAATTCAGGCGGACAAATGCAATGTATAGGCCATATGAAACTGTCAAAAACGTTATACAAATGTCTTTTCTACGGAAAGAAATACCTTTGAAAGTAAAGGTAAACGCACGTTGTTTTTTTAAAGGAAAATGCTTTATCATGTGACCTTACACTCCCAGAGTTTTAGAATTATTCTAAATACGACATTAAAGTTATTAAATATTTTTTAAGACAGTGTCTACAGGTCACACTTACCAAATAAGTCGGGAAAGTGTGGTGAAATTTGAAAGTTCAAATTTTTTAGATTTTAAATATCTTTATTGGCGGTTTCATCCACATTTTTGTGAAGTTTTTATCATAATTCTTTGTAACCTGGCCAACAAATTGCGCAATGTTTCGTTTAGTAGTATATCCTTTAATTATTATTGTAATAGGCAGATGGGTCATAAGAGCTTCCTATTACAATTGGATTGCCACTTCATTTTCCTCTTCAAACAATTCAGAGATGAGATTTTTAACATCTTTTTAGCCTTCTGGATTACACTTGTTATCTGGAATTACAACGCGATTAATGCCGTGAATTCTTGCTTCTCCCGTTTTTAAGTATCTGTGGATTTAGTTCTTCCCAAGATATCCGAATGAGTTCAGGGAAAACTTGTGCTTTTGCCAAGCCATGAGTTTCAAATCCCATTTGTGCTCTACAGATTTAAACACTACAAAATTTAAGTGTTGTAAAACATTTCTTGCGTCCAGGGCGACAGGGGAGGGTACATTTTACTACGGTTATATTATTAGACCTGCCAATTCTATAAGTGGAATGCATGCATGCGTACTACGCTCATCATATATTACTAGGCCTGGTCTTGTAGGTCCCAATGCTAAAAGTAAGGTATTCTGAAAATAGTTAATGTATGTGTTTCCATCTAGCCATTAAGGCCTAGCTACATTGGCAGTTCTCAATGTAATCCCACACTTTTTGTCATTGAATATAATTACGGGTAGGACCTCTATACCTGATGCAGATGTGGCTGACAAAACGTTGGTGTTTCTTCTGCTAGGTCCAGGAGTTGTCTTTGAAATGGGCTTTTTTTCTTGCCCCAATAATTTTCGTCTTGTGGGGATCATGTGACAGAGATGTTTAGTCAAGATTTCATATTAATTCTGGCTTGTCAATGAGCTTATCGGCACTGAAAGTTTTTTTCTAGTAAATCAAAATATTCGTTGATGGCAAAAGGATCTGCATTTTTTCTGGAGTATTCAACTGATTTAGGTTTCTTATACTCTGATAGAGTATTTTTTTGAAAATTCCAGAACTATTCATTTTCACAATTTTTTTTTTGAATGTCGTTTTTATTTTATTTTTAGTGACAAAATTTCAAACGATATTGTGGAATTCTGTGCGAAAAACACCAAATCCACAACCTTTCATTGTCTTAAGCCTCTCGGCCAATCGTTTGTCATCTTGAGTTTGGATGGCTGCATCTGTTTCTTGAGTTTTGGTTTTTAGACCACGATCATTCTGAGAGTACCGCTAAGCACTCTGCGTTTTTTTCTTGTAGTTTCTAACCATTGCGCGGCGCCGTAAAACAGGAAAATTCGATTTTATTCCAAAATCCCCAATATAACAAGTTGTCTTTCCTATTCAATTAGTCATTATGTTTTTGTTGAGGCAAGTGTGGCCAATACTGTAAAATAATTCAAAGGGGGTACATGTAGATTACAGATATTGCATGCTGCAAAAAAGAAATACTTACTTACCGTAGATTTAATACTGATCACAACTACTTTTAAAATGGAATACTTTCTCATTCGACAAGTGAATAGGACAAACTTTTCAAATGTGTCCAATTTTTGTAACTCTTGGTACACAGATATCTAACTTTACCTATGTAATGTGAGGCATAATATCGAGCGATTTTTAAAAGGCTGTTAATTAAAAACACTTCGTTTAAGAAAATTTCTGATTTGATAATATTAAAATACATGAAAAAGCATTTCCTGCAATAGTAAAACGTCGGTTATTTTTTGAAGGTAACTCCGGTAAGATGCCTTCCGTTTAGATGCACACATTCCTCCAGCCGGACCTTGAAGTGACCCATCACACTGCTTAGCATTGGCAGTGGGATTTGAACAACTTCTTGTCGAATCCGCTCTTTCAGGCCTTCAATTGTTCGAGGAGGGTTATCTTGGTAAACTTTACTTTTCAGATAACCCCACAAGAAAAAGTCACATGTTGTGAGGTCCGGTGAACGAGAGGGCCATGCAATATCCCAATTTCGGGAGATCACATGATTTGGAAACAAACGATTGACAATATTCATGCTTACTCGAGCAGTGTGGGATGTTGCTCCGTCCTGCTGGAAAAACGTCTCATTGTGCACGTCGTAGTGTGCAAGTTGTGGAGTAAAAAATTTTCCAACATTTCTGCGTATCTCTGCAAAGTCACTGTTACAGCATTGTCAAGGCCACCTTCAAAAAAGTATGGCCCTATTATCCTTGATAAAGACATGGCGCACCACACAGTAACTTTTGCGGAGTGCAATGGTTGCTGAAGAATTAACGTCACTCTAAAATCGAAAGTTCTGCTTGTTCACGTAACCGGAGAGATGGCAGTGCGCTTCATCACTCATCCACAAACGGTTTACAATGTCCTCGTCTCCATTAATCATGTCCAAAAATTCTCAGCTGAACCGGCGTCGACTCACATAATCTGTTTTCTTAAGGGTCTGAACCAATTGGATCTTATAAGGATGAAAGTGCAAATCTTTGTGTAAAATTCTTCTTACTGTTCTGTTTGAAATCCCAAGTGTAACGCTGTGTCGGCGAGCTGAGCGACGTGGGCTTTTGTCAATGGCTACTCTTACACGTTCAATGTTTTCAGGTGTGCGCACAGATATTGGTCTCCCAGTTTTCTTCCTTGTCTTTGACGACGTCTCTTCATAGTTCTCTACCCACTTTTGAATCGCACAGGCAGATGGCACTGGCCGATTTCGATTAATGTTGAAGTGGTTGCGAAATGCACGACGTGCTAGCTGGTACGAACTACCGTTTTGATAAAATGCTGTCACAGCGTACGCACGATGCTGTGGGGTCTAACGTTCCATTGTGACTAAATGCTATTTCGCGCCGAACGTAACTGACACTATCCCCTCCACGTCCCTCCGACGCAGCTTAATTCGCGCGCTTTTTAAAATCGCTCGTTATTATGCCTCACCTTGTATTAGGAATTAACTGAGACTACCTTGTAGAAGATGGTACTAATATTGTTTCTATGGTTGTTGACACACGCCATTAATCATAGTAAGATTGTGAAAAGGAAATATATTTTTTAAGACACGTGCGTTGGTGGCAATTTCCTAGCGTTAGGCCAAACTAATACAATCTGGATTGAATAAAATTTTCTGATATATTCATTTAGATAGTTGAAAATAAAATGGCAGAGAAAGGATATCCACCCTTTTTCGCTATTGTTTGAGGAAAAGTATAGAATATAGATTGGGCTGTTGGCAGAACATGATTAGTAAAGGAACACATTGAAAACTGTTTCAGGTAGTATAGGTACGTTATTCGTGGACATATTAGACAAAGAAATAATTTTTTGGAAATCTACTCCAACGACCAATTTTTCATGAGACCGTTGAGCATTAATCTCAAATCTGAATTAAATAGTTAGTCCTGGACTACAATTTGGTGTTTATCCAACAGAAACTAATATCCACATAGGTAAACTTCTGGCCGAGTCAGCCATCTCTTTCATTCCCACGAAATAATTAGATCTACATGCACTAACATCTTAACGAACTACCTTCTAAGTCATCAACCTACGAGATAGGCGCCATAAATTCTCGGCCTGATATAGAAAAAAGAAACTTGGAACAATATAAGAATTTTTATTTTTCAATGTAATCTGGCCTAACTTCTATACATTTATTACAAGTTTTTCCGTCAAAATGTGCTAAAACAGCTGCTTGCAACTCACTGCCGTCCTTAAAACTACGTCCCCTAAGGTCTTTTTTTAAATTATAAAATAAAAAAAAATCACAAAGAGCCATATCCGGACTATGCGGTGGATGTTACAATTTTTGAAAGCCGCATTCGCGGATGGCAGCTTGTGAAATGGCGGCAGTATGGACGGGAGCATTGTCGTGCAATAATCGTACATCGTTTGTCAATTTTCCACGACTTTTTGCACGAATACTGTCCCTTAATTTATGCAATAATGGTGCATAATATGTGCCGTTCACACTTGTATTGCGCTCTTTAAAGTCAATTAGCAAAATGCCCTCACAATCCTAGAATATTGTGGCCATTACCATTCGTTGATTGAACGACTTTTGCCTTTCTGGGACGATGTTCATCAAGTCGTCGCCATTCCATACACTCCCTTTTCAATAGATGATCGTAAAACAGATCAATTGTTTCATCCACTGTGACAATGGACTTCAAAATCGGTCTTTGGTCGTTTCCACACATTTTTAAAAACGACTGCCCACATTCGACTCGACGTTCACGTTGGACAGCAGAAAGAAGTCGCGGTACCCATCAGCACTAATTTTATTCAAAACAGATCCATTGTTTCATCCACTGTGACAATGGACTTCAAAATCTGTCTTTTGTCGTTTCCACACATGTTTAAAAACGACTGCCCACATTCGACTCGACGTTCACGTTGGAGAGCAGAAAGAAGTCGCGGTACCCATCAGCACTAGTTTTATTCATACCCAAATGGTCATGGAGAATTCAGCGAACACTTGTTTCGGAAATGTTTATCACTGCTAATTCCTTCACTTTCAAATGGCGATCTTCTAGCATTAAATGTTCAATAACTGAAATTTGTTGAGGCGTTATCACTTCAATCGGTCTACCCGACCCATCGGCATCTTCCAGGGATTCTTGTCCCAAACGGAAACATTTGGCCCACTTTTTTACAATTGAATACGAAGGAGATGAATGACCGTAAACGCCGTCTAAACGTTGTTTAATTGTATGTCCTTCTTTTGTTAAAAGTTTAATGACCGCGCGGTACTCAATTTTTGTTGCTTCAGACATTTCTCGTGCGCTAGTCACGTTGGTTGGCTGGTTACTAAAAACTACTAGGCTTCGAACCGTCATATTTATAGTGTACACCTCGCATATGTGCATGCATGACGTGACGGAGTTTGAACACGTTTGAACCTGTATAAGCCTGTCAGGCCGAGAATTTATGGTGCCTACCTCGTATTTCCCTCCACTTACAAAACCAATACGAAGACCTTCATCAATAATATAAACAAAAATAGTAGGGATCCCTTAATGATCATGCCAGCGGACAAAGATCAAATAACAGTTGCCATTAATAAGTCAAAGCATAATTCGAAGCCCACCGAGTTGATCAATGATGAGAACACCTACAGCAAAAGAGGAAAAACAGTAATATACGTTAAGACTTAAAACGTAACAGCTTCATTGACGATACTATCCTTATGAAACTCACTTGATATAATGGTGTTTGTCCTAAATTTTACTCTCTAGTTAAAGTCCATAAATCTGGTTTTCCTGTTAGACCAATAGTACCTTTATCGTTTCACCTACATATGGGTTATCTACCAACGTGGCCGACATTTTGATGTCGAGCATTAAGTCTTGCAGCTTTCCTCTGTCATAAAATGTGTTGGCCTTTAATTTGTATAACTTATTGAAAATGGTAAGTCTTTTTGTTGCATTGGGTGTAGACCTGTTAGTTATGCTGTTCATCATACGTCGAGTTCTTCTGGTCTTGGGCAACCAAAAGATTGGGTAACAAAAGAGAATGTGTTAAAAGTAGTTATATATGCCTCGAAGATATCTGAACAGTAGGGTATTTCTCTTTGAACATGTGCATTCTTTTATTTTAATCCCTGTGGTAGATACTTCGTTTTGAGTCGTGTCGGCTGCAATGTGGCATTCTTGCTTTAAAAGATTGTATGTGATTATGAACCGCACTGAATTTTCCGTGTGGTGGTTTTCTGTGTCTTGTACTATGCTGTCCGCGTTTATGTTTGAGTGCGTTTCCACAGGTTTTTAAAACATTTTGCGAATGCTCAAGTTTGCCTTGTTAAAATTCGTGTATCGATTTAAACGCCCTGCTTCATACTTTAATTTCTTGCACAGTGTCACGTTTAATCTTTACTTTTAAGAAAAGGCAGCTTAATGATATCTAACATTTTCATAATATAGCCTGAGACTGCTGCGTTCAACCAATACCAAATTTATTAATCCAGATAAATATGCGTTCTGCTTACTGTTTGTAGGTAATGCATTAAATTTCTTCAACAATGCGCTCCTTTCTTCATGATGATTTATATAAACACCGTGATTTAGCGCAATTCCAGAAAATTTCCGCTTATTCTAACTTTTTTCATAACTTCTCTAATTTTCCCCGTTTCCTTCTTTTTCTTGCTACAAGTTTGCTTTTGCCAGTACAATCACTATCACTAGTAACAGCTGCATTAGTTGTATCAGAGATTTTTTAGTTTACTCACAATTTACTGGACCAAACTATAATTAAACTACTTCAACGATAAACAACATTTAGCGTCTATCTTCAGCAGTGTTACATAGCACTGTGGAACTGCTAGTCCAATCCAGTTATTACCCTTTTGCCCATGGACAATTTTTGTTTTTAACCAACACGGTTATATTTGAAACGTGATTTCTGGCGTGACTGTACTTGTTATTAGCAATCATTTATTTCTAGTAAGTAGGCTCGTTTTTCAACCACCCCACGACTCTACTATCAGATTTTTTTTTTAATTTAACATTTCTTGTCCTTTCCCTGTGACCCTTCACATATAATTTACCAAATGTGAAAAGTTTTTATTGAGAATTAGGTATTTCCAGAAATTAGTCTTTAGAGTTATTTCTATTGTAATTTTATCGAAATCGCTGACATTAAGTTTGATTACAATTTTTGGAAGACGTTAAGAAGCCATAATCAGAAGTTGATTATTTCATAAATTAACTTTTCGTGATTAATGTAAATTACCTATTGAATTAACGGTAGACACGATTATTTAATTTGTCTTAACGCTCAGGCATTGCTAGTATCGCCAGTGTCTTCTATGTTTTATATGGGTTTTGAAAGGCTTTATTCAATTTATGGTCTTTAGTTGTTGATTTATAATACATGTTCAGCTTATCTCAAAATCACACTTACTCGATTTTACCTTACGTTAGATATGTATGTATTAAAAGCAGCATTTTTAGAAGCATTTTGTAAGAGCAATTATTAAGATGTAGTTAAGATATAATTTCGAAATAGTCCCACGTAGTACAAATCAACTTTTAAATTTGAAGTAAAATTCGAAAATTCTATGATATATTTAAGAAACAACAGTTGACTATGGTCTAGGGCGAAAGAAACACTCTGTATATAAAAGAATATTTCGTGTAACTACATTGAAACACTTTTTCATAGTCAGTACAATAACGCAGCTATTGAGGGAAACCCAAGGGGACAACCTGTATAACTTTTCTTAAATATTGATTGAGATTCACATCAAATGTACGGTTAGAATTGTTATGCATGAAATAGTTCGCATTATACTTTCTTCATCAAGTGCCGACTAGTTCCAATACATATAGGTTAACGTATGATCATTGTATCGATTTAGAACTCGATAAATAAATGTTGAATCATTCTGTATGTATGGTTGTACATACTAAATCTATTTGTGTATTATTCTGATGCCAGATTGTTTCATTATATGCATGTACTAGTCATACTATTTACATTCACTATCTCATCAATCAATATTTATGAATTGCAAAATCCTTTTATAACAAAAAAAAAACGGATAGGAAAAAGAGCATTCCTCCATTATTTACTGTTTCATTAAAACTTGCAATTCCCCCATAATTCGAATCGATCATGTACCAGAGCCTAATCTAAATATATTGCTTATTATTTATTTACAGTACTCAACAAAGTACATATAATCTCGTATTATTGATATGTTTTTGGCTGCAATATACTTGTAATCCTGTTGTTTTATCTCGTCATATTGTATCGTATTGTAAACACTGGACGTTATTGAAAATAATATCGGATTCACCTGCTTTTTCTGCACACTTACTATTCAATTCAACATTCGTCAAGTGGTAAACGCGCGTTGTGTGATGTATCGTAACTTTTTTTTTGTAATAACATAGTCTCAGGCTAAGGAAAATATTACTAGATAGTTTTTGTCATAGTGAATCTTCTTTTAAAAGTAATCTAATTAAAAAAAAATGCAACTTTCTACAGTTTAAATTTATATTAAAAATATAAATATTACAAAAAAAGCGGAAACGAATCAATAAGTAGAAAATGTCACTTTTTGAATTAATTAGGTAAGGAAAAATTTTATTTTATGAAGTCCTCTAGTTTGGACGCTTGCGGTATTCTAGAAATCAGTGTATGTGTGATCACTATGAAGTACATTATGGCGACATATAAGTGGGGCTAAAACTATACGAATTAACTTTCTTTAAGAGAATTGAATGTTTAATTACAGAATTGCACCTAAGAAGTGAAGTAGTTAAAATCAGCAAAGGTTCAATTGATTTTAAAGATTAATCAAGAAAGATCAGGGGTTGTGCTGACCATAGATTGAAGAGCATTTGTCAAATGGTACATATTTATGTATTTATGTGGACAGTTTCAGTATTCAATTGTTGTTTGCACATATCGTACCATCAATTTCAAATTTCATGATACACTTTTAAATGAAGATTGATTATGGCAGATCCTGCATGTACGTCTTTAAACAACAATTCTTTCGTATTGTTTTCATATTTTGCAATTTGTACCTGTTGAATTACATATGGCTTCTTACCAAACTGAAATTCATACAATAGCTAGACGGTAGTTAGCCCAAGAGTAATGTAAATCGTGGTAGGTAAAACAACTTTTTCTTGAGGTTTACGGAAAAATGTTATTAACATTAAAGCTTCTAATCTACAAATTTAGAACATGTAACAACTTTTATTATATTTTAATATATTGAAAATCAGCGACTATTATTTTGAGATGATTGCTTATTTTCAATGTTTTTCTGAACTTCCAAATCAGGAGATGCAGTTTCGAAAGACCAATATGGATGATTCAAAATATCCCGACGTTCATTTACACTTAATTTCCCGTTATGGGTTTAGTTTGAACAATGGGCCTAACTACCTTACCGTGATCAATAATATAATATTCTGCTATTTTCATCATGAATCCCAAATGAAACAAACACGTCACATGGATACTGCTTCATAATAGAAATTGAACTAATTATCTGATACAATATAAAAACAGTGACGGAACAGTGTGGCTAAGATTGACATTTAGTCTATTTCCAAAGTCTTACTACCTTTAAGCCAACACACTAATATTTTTGTCAAAACATACTAACTCAAAAACGATTTTAAATTTTTCTTGTCAAATTTGAAAATTAGCAATAGGCATCTAAAACATAGCAGAAATGTCTTGTAATAGCGCAAATTATTGTTTAATACCTAGGAATTAAATTTAAAAAACACTATTTATTTTCTAAGTTTTTTAATGAACTTCTGCACCTCTGATTTAAAACTATGTATTCTAACAACTCAGATGTTCTAAATTCACAGTTTTTTCTTGGATTCAATTACGAAATCGAAATGCGATCTTTCAAGTTCAGAAAATGAAGATATTTTCAGTTTTCCGCATTTCCGGAAGTAGCACCATTTGGAATGTATTTTATTTAGAGGGCAGTTCGTGAATCTACCTGAATCACTTTTTTTTATTCAAATGTAGGAAAAGATTTCGAACCATTTAGTTAACAACATTTTTGTGTACATTAGTGGAAAGCCTACTCTACCACGACTTATATTCTTTTTGCGATAATTGCATCCTTGAACGAAACAGCAGAGCATACAAAATATGAAAACTATGAGAATTTTTTCGGGTGTAGTGTGTCGTATTAATTATAAAGAAAGTGCGGAGAAAATAAATTAGTTAAATTGTAATAATATTATTAAAAACGTATTAACTTAATTGTGGATAGACTTTTAGCAGATTATTAACTCTTAGTGTTTGCAATGTATAACTGGATGTAAGTATGTTAATTCACTGTTTACCCTTACATTATCTGCAGTTTTCTTTTATTGTTTGTTCGCATCGCTTTCGTATCCCTATATATGCACGCTACGAACGCATAAACACACGCACATCTCGCATAAATATACGATTGGTATACACGCACATTAAGTAATAACGAAAATATCAATCGCTCGCCGTCTCTGTCTGTTCGGATGTGTTTACGTTACCTCGAAATCGAATGTGTAATCGTTTTTATAACGAACGAATACACAAAACATTAAAAGGCACACGCTTAAGATATGAGTCCTCAGTCCTTAGTTTATAATCCGACTATTTTGCGGTTATGTTCCGTTGTTTCAGGAAGCGCACCGCCAGGATGCAGAAAGAACTCGAGGAGGCCTGTCGCGATATGCGTGGCGTCTCACCGGAAGACATGAGTGGCCCCGCGTATCGGTCGCCACTACCCACCAACGCCACAATAAAATTTGTAAGTAGCGAAACAGATGTATGTTGTAATGATGTGAGTTGGTAAAGTTGAAAGAGTGATACCAATTTGGAATTATTGTTCTTCTTATAATGTACGAAATTTAAGTATTGTACCCTAAACATATATTACTTTATACAATTTTTTTTACAGTATTTATGTTTTTTTGTTTCTCATAATGTTATTTTTAAAATAAACATTTTGTGTTAAATTTTAAATTTAGTCCGTTCTATTGTTTTTTTTTCCAATATTTTTTGAGTAGTATTTATAATTTGTTGTTTAAATTTGAGATTACATATTATTTTATGCATACTTTTACAATATTTATTCATGTTTTTGTGTTCCTTATAATGTTATTTTTAATAAACATTTTGTCTTAAATTTTAAATTTGTCCGTTTATTTCATTTTCTTTTCAACTTTTTCTTGGTACATCTATAATTTTATGGTTTGGGATTACAGCATTTTCATTAGAGTTAATCTAATTTTACCTCACCTTTGTTCTTACAAATTAGCTGTAACATGCGATCGAAATTGATTGACATGATCTTATCCTATTTTCTGCGGGCTGGACATCAATACCTCCACTGTTTAACGTGAAGTTAGCGTTCTAAGCAAGTCACTAAATTTTTATCATTTCTATACCCTGTCTCAGAATAAGACGGAGTGCTTCAAATATCCTACCAAAACCTGGAACACATACCTTAAAAATGTAGTAAGCAATTTTCAATGACGTGAACATTTGAAAATGTTGTAGAGATATGCGACTTTCTGGATTAATATGTAAAATCGATTCAAAGTTAATATTGAATGCGATATTTGATTTAACCTATTCCGTTAAACTCGAACATTGAAATATTTTACGAAAATTTCTTTTCACTATGCAAACAATATGTACATACATCGTAAATTGTTGATAATTATATCAGGTATGACAGTAAAATGTAAACTGGACAATAATAAGTCATTTTTACCATCACTGTGTCCAAAGCAAATAACAAAATGGTTCTACGATATCATCCATTAATACACCCCATATTTTTTTTTCAAAGCCAGTAGTCTTTTCAGATATGATGTATTGTCCATAACTATTACAGCATAATCTGGTAATTTATGGAATACTTGTTCAAATCATTCTTCAAAAATAATTAAATTTAATTCATTGCAGTCAGCTGCTCTTATACCTTCGAAGAGAGGCACCAGAAAGTGTACGCTACCGACCGTATAGTATTTTTGACATATTTATCACGTTCTGGTGCCAGCCCACTGTTTCTTTAGAGTTTCTAGTTCGCCTGTTCCTATCTTTTAATTATGCTAAACAGTTGATTTTGCTATCCCTATAATAAATACTTAATTATAAAGAATAAATTCGAGTAATACATCTTACTTAGTGATTTGGACTTTGTAGCGTTCATATTGTGTACATATTTGAAACTGTTTTTCGTCGTCTTAAGTATATCTATATTATTGCGTGGGTGGTGTATTTAACGGTTGCTTGGACCTGACTATAGCTACTATATTTAGGACAGCTGACTCGTCGGCCATTTTGGAGATAAAAGTCAGTTCATATCACGATACACTTATACCGGTATGCTCACTTTAGCTGTCAATGACATCATTGCGGACAGATTGACAGTTCTCATATAGGCTACATTTTGACGCAGTTATCTCCAAAATGGCGGACGAGTCAGCTATGCTTTATATAGTAGTTGTAGACCTGACTGATCACTAATATTCGTGACGTACTTGAACGTGTATATTCTATTTCATAACACAATATACTAAACCAAAGAAAAATCTAAGACAATTTAATGTTTGCAGGTTATAGCTTGGTTATGATGTAAAATATGACAGATATCGCGTACTTATTTTTCCATATTAAATTTGCCTACGCAAGAACCAGTGCCATTTTTCAAAAAATTGTGTCATTTTGGCGCGATATTTGAATCACTCCTTATTCTGAGACACGGTATAATTCAAATATATCATTGGCATTTGCCACCGTACCATTGTCAGCGTGATAAGTTTGGTTAGGTGTCATTATGGATTTGTTAAGTTGCAGACATATTTACATTGAAGTAATTTAGTTTAATAACGCTGAGGAATTTTCAAATTAAGTTTAACGTTTAAAGTGTAGAGCCCTTGTTCGCTACGACCAACAACATTAACAAGGAAAATGAAATACTCCGTATCTTCTAATACAATATGATCATATATTTCTACCCTCTAGAAGGCTATGAAATTATTTCTTGAAAATATTATGTTGGTATGTTCTGACAAATAAAATTCATCTGTCATTAATGTATTTATTAATTCACACTTAATCATGAGTATAATATAACCTAATAAGTTAACTTACCTTATGGTACCAACTTAAGTTTAAAAAAGAAAAATGTCATAGCCTTCTAGAGGGTAGAAATATATGATCATATGGTATAATAATATATTTCTCTGAAATATTATGCATTTTGAAAATATGAAGCAGATAATAAGTGTTTCTCTAATGGACACGTTTACACGATTTATAAAAATGTGAGACGAATTAAGTACATCCATAACAAATACAAAAGAACAGGCAGAGCCTTGGAAGCCTTAGTGTTATAAAAGTGTAAATGATTTACATGATAAACTGTGAAATCAAATCTCAGGTGTTTCTCCGAACGGTTTTAAAATTAGTTAATAAATAAGCCATATACAATCTAATGGTTTATTGGAATGCACACTACATGAAGAAAATGCAGAAATAAGTGAAGTAAAAACTGAATTTTGGTTATTTTAATTTCACGTGGGCAAATCTAAAAATTAAAATCTTGTGCTCAAATAGTTGTCTTTTTCTTTTAATGAAATTATTCCCTTATTTACTGCTTACATATCCAAAAGAATTTTGAGGTAAATGTTATCTCTGAGTTAATACTAATACAGATGTATTGCTTCGTTTGTATTAAAGATTGAAATACATGTTGGTTTTAATGGCACTGGACAGTCAGTAAAAGTTTAATTTAATTTTTATAAATCACTCTTTATATTAAAATAAAATTAAATTTCACAAAATTTCAATGAGTAAATTAGAAAATTAGAATAAGCGAATGCGCAATTTGTGGGGTCTCAATTAATTTTATTGTGTATGGCTCATTCAATTAATAGAAAAGAAATTTGCATGATACTGAATTGTTTAACTAATTTTAGATATGTGAATGTATGAAGTAAAAAGCTTTTGTTGATATCTGCCCACGGAATCATATGCTGCATGAATCATAAAATTCGAAAGTAAAGAAATAAGTGGATATTAGACAAAGGACTAAATCTAAGAAACGTAAAAGTGATTATATTACCCGTGAATGTTAGGGTTGCTTTTTCCGTTAGTCCAAATATGTTAAAAGGAATTTTCATACTAGATAATTTAGAAGTAGAAAGAGGCTTGACAAGTATTGGATTAAAACTATGAAACTCAAAGCAAATTTTGCAAGAGATATGTATAACTTTTTCCTTTTTCAAACTTAATTTACACTTGAAAAATAAAGCTTTAAATGAATATGTTCAAACAAAACTATTTCGGTTTTCTCAGAAAACAATATTGAATATAATTATTTATAATCACTTTATACAGGATCATTCAGAAGTATGAAGACGACGATGTATTAATTGTTATCACCCAGGGCGCAAGTCTGTAAAATATCGTTACAGAATGCCAAACTATCGAACGTTCGTCACTTAGCTTTGCTAAAACATACACATACATAATTTTTATGCAGAGAATTTCGATAGTTTACAAAATTTCGTTACATGTTTAAATGACGATGCTCGAAGTATTTCTGAGTACAAGGAACTAACACAAATCTCAAATTTAAAAAATGAGGTGTGGCCACCACACGACTTTCTTATACGTATGAGCGTTTCAAACTATACAATTTTAAGAATTTTTTTATACAAAACTTATTCAAAATCCTATTCGAAGTACTTTCATTCCCTTAATAAATCGCTATAGAATGCATACTTTGCAAGATATTCGAAAAAAAGTGCTACTCTCTAAGAGTAAAAGTGCTACTTCCGGTCCGAATTTTGAAATTTTATGTATACAAGAAATATTGCGAATCCAACTCTAAATACTCTTGTACTCTCAATAAATATATATAGAATGCATAATTTACGACATATTTGCAAAAAATCGCTATTCGGTAAGAGTAAAAGTGGTACTTCCGGTCCGAATATTGAAATTTCTTTTATACAAAAGATATTTAAAATTATCATTTAAATACTTTTATACTCGTATGTACCTGCCTAGAAAGCATGACTTGCGAGATATTCGCAAAAAACTGATTTTCGATAAGAGTAAAAGACCTACTTCCGGTTGGAATTTCGAAAAAATTTTTTAAGACAATTTGTCTCAAATCTAATTTTGAGTACATTTGAGTTATTTATAAATTTGTTTAAACTTAGTAATTGACGAAATATTTGCAAAATTCGATTTTTTCACTGAAGTAAACTACTACTTCCGGTCTATCGATTTTACTGAAAAACTAATCAGATCTCAAGAGGGAGATATACACGTAAATACAAAATTTGGAATAGATATCTACGGCGGTTTGACCGCTATCGTGGTCACAGACAGACAGACACACAGACATTTTCTAAAAACCAATTTTTTGGTATCAGGGGACTTCAAAACGTGGACATCTGCAAAAATCTCGAGGTCGAAAATTTTCGTCATCACATTACTTCCTTATACTGCGTATAAGAAAGTAATAAAAAAATCAGTTGTTATTCCTTCAGGAACACTTTGGAAATTTGCCTAAACTAATCACATATTTTGAAAATCAAATCTCAAATTAAAAAATGGATTAACCACATTAGATGTGGCTATTAATAATTTCAAAATTATTCCAAGTGACTTCGGATGTGGCCTTCGGCAAAAGTTAGACGAAGTTTTTAATAGAAATCAAGATTTAATAACATTGCGGCAGTGCTAAATACGCTGACATAAAATAATATAACCAGTACGCACATATAACCAGTTGCGATGTAGAAAGGACGTTTTCTATCTACAAGGATGTACTTAATTCAAAGAGAACAAGTCTTACAAAAGAGAAAATGAACAAATAATAAGGAATTTTGTATTTTATGGATCACCAATCACTTGTTATCCAATTATATAAATAAAATTATAACCTCTTTAAAAATACAACATTTCAATGGTGCGCCCGTGGGCGAAGAATCATGGCTCGCTCGATTCCGCGCCCTAGTTATCACTGATGATTTTAAGAAGAAATGGCCGATACACACATTTCTTATATAGATTTTATCCACACGTTTTTAATCAATTGATTTTGAGTTACGTCATTATGTGATTTTTTTGAATTGGAAAGTTTTAAGTTTATGTCATCATTGCATGAAGGGATTGCAATAGCATTATGTTTAATTTTATTTAATAATTATTAATAATTAATAACGGTGTGGCCACTCGGTGTTTCCTCGCTTACCAATTCATCTGTTGGGAAAAACGTTTTCTGGATATTAACGAACGTTTAAACTAAAATGTGGTGATGCGCCAAATTGCTGATACTAGATAGTCTTATTGGGAAGTTGTTCGTTGTTTTTATGTTGCTTGAGTGTAGCACAAGCTGCTATAATTTAATGTTGCAATAACTATAAATACAGGATTGAAATTAAATTGTCGTAGATGTAAGACGGATCGATAATATCACTACCTAGAATTCCACCGTAAACATGAACCTTTTCGAGTACTGCATATGGTGCTTCAAAAGCCAAATAGGAATTTTCAATGACCAATATCTCCATGTCTGTTGACTTTACTAGCAAAGCAAAATGTAGCTTTGTCAGAGAAAATAATATTGTTGTCTCATCTACAAGATAATTGGTTTTTAAAAACCTATAAAATATTATTCCTAGATATATTAATAATATATGGCTAGGCACCTCGCTGAGTTTTTATTAGCGGCTGGGAACTTTACTAGACATACTGTATCCGGGGCACAATCATTTTGAGCTCCTTGAAAAAATGCAAGATTTAACCAAAATCAAAGTTATGTGAAATGAACTGAATATAATACAGAATGTAAGCTTTCAACTATTAGATTACAGATATTTACGCTTTCAACTGAATAAATAAAATACGTAAACTTGGTTTCAAAAATTATTTAATATCACTACAATATCGTTTCGCCAAACTTTGGCTTCATCAGGTTATGAGTAACTGTTACTCATCACCTGATGAAGCCAAAGTTTGGCGAAACGATATTGTAGTGATATTATTAAATAATAAATAAAAATTGCACGTAATCAGTACATTATACACATACAAGTGTATTTTTTAATGTAAGTAATCTGTAATTTTTCTCTGCTTTTGTTTTTTCATTTTATTGTGAAAACAGTCTCTAATACTATTGTGTATAGAAGACATCGCTATGGTCAAATTATCATTTCCAATATTGCTATGAACAAATCGTGATAATAATTCTGCAGCTTTTAATGCCTCTTCTGCGGTAGGTAATGGTTCTTCCTCGACTACCTCTTCCCCATCACTTTCGAGTTGTTCCTTAGCATTAAAGTTCTGTACGATATTTTCATCGGTGGGTTCTTCGGATGTGAGGAGAGCGCTATCGATGTCAACATAATCTTCCCACATTTCCGGTGCTGCTAAAGAATCTGAATTTAGATTTCGTGACCACAAAGATAAAGGGACGTCATCTTCTTCATCAAATTCATGTTCTGATATTTGAATAGGTAAACCGTCGTGGCTTTCAATGAATCCTGCATGTTTGAAACAGTTGTGAATCGTATTTTGTGACATTTTATTCCAGGCATCATTAACCATTAGAATTGCATCTAGCACCGTTATTTTTGTAGAAGAGTTGTTTTCATTAGCATCAAGACAACTGATCATTTTGAGCACAAGGTTCTTTCTAAGATTCGTTTTGAGTGATCGTATTATTCCCTGATCAATTGGCTGTAGTACTGATGTTGTATTCGGTGGAAGATAGACTTTAATCTGTGACATTTGGATGCGCCGGGCAATTATCAACCAGCAATAAAATCTTTTTCTTCTTCTTCACCAAATCACGATCCCAATCTCGAAGCCATTTTTCAAAAAGTTCTGACGTCATCCAAGCTCTACGATTGTTAACATAATCGACAGGTAATGATTTGACACTTCTAAAACATCTGGTTTTTTGTGACTTTCCAATAATGAGCAATTTCTTTTTCTCTGTGCCACTCATATTAGCTGCTACCATGACAGTTATTCTATCTTTCGACAACTTACCTCCACTACAATTCTCACCTTTAAATTTTAAAGTTTTGTCCGGCATTAATTTATAAAACAGTCCAGCTTCATCGGCATTAAATATCTCATCATCAGAAAATTGTCTTCGTAGATTCGGCCACACAGATGTCAACCAGTTTGTTGTTGAATTTTGATCAACAGACGAAGATTCACCAACAATTTTTCCCGCCACAATGTTATGTCGAACGTTAAAACGACTGATCCAGCTTGCAGAACAATTGAAGTCGAGATTACCAAAACGCGCGGCAAAAACATTTGCCTTCTCCTGTAGCATAGGGCCGCTGACAGGTATTCCTTTGTTTCTCATGATTTTAAACCACTGAATTAATGCTTCATCAACATTTTCTTGTCGCGATTTTCGAAGCCTCTTCGGTTTCAAAACATTTGAATTGAGCGATTGCTTAATGCGGTTCTTGTTTTTAAAAATCATTGAGATTGTCGAATGACCCACGCCAAATTCCTTTGCGAGAGATGAGTTTGATTCTCCATTTTCTAATCTGCATTATTGCATATTATTGCACATTTCTCCTCAATCGTAAATGCTTTACGGCGATGAGATGACATTTTTTCACAGTATGTATGTACATACAATGAAAAACACAAACGACAAACGAAAAACAATGCGTGACCTTCAAGCGTCAATTACTTACTGAGACTCAAAACAAAAACGAGCTACGTGCCGAACGTCGCGTCGTCGGGAATCAACGAACATTACCGGAGGTGTAAAGAATCATGTCGGTCATTATAACCGGATATAATTTATTAAAAATGGGTCATAATAAGCGACATGTCACTGTAAGGGAAGTCATTATATCCGACTTTTTTATAAAGCATTTTATATGAAAACCAAACTTCGTAGTGTAATTACGTTATAATAACCGGTTGGTCAATATAGTCGGAGTCATAATAAACGGATTCAACTGTATTTATATCTTAATTAAATTAAGACACTTTATTTTAGACGAAATAGTTTCTATTACATTCAATAGTCGGAAATCTTAAAATAATAATTATAATAATCTATTCATTGCTCATGGGGAACATTTATCATTACACCATGCTGTTGAAAAGGAAGACCATTAAGTAATTATTATAATCAGTGCAATAATTCATATCGTATTCCAAGTATCTGGATAAAGATCAGTAATAACTACCTATATACTTTGCCCTTCGAAAATATGTTGAATACTGCTGAGAATATTAACGAAAATCCGAATATCATCTGTGTATTTTCACAAGACGTTTAATATCAATAATAAATTTCTTAAAGCATTTATTGATTATTATCATACGTATGTCATAACATTCAAAAGCTATATGTTTTTCGTTTTTCTCTATTTTTCAATATTATTTACGAGTGCAAACGTCTTTTCATAAATTCAGTATTAATCTTTACGTAGTTTCATCGGCAAGGCGGTGTTTTAGTCCGGGTTTATTCTCGGCTTCAATCAAAATAAATACACATTCACATTAACATTAATATCGGTCAAACGTTTTTGAGTAGTAAAGCACGGCCGAAACACAAATATTTAATATATTTGGCGCTGTTCCAGTACGTAATCCAGTCATAAGATTATGACCACCGCAAAGATATGTAAAACATATTTGTGTATTCGTATTGTTCTTGGTGTGTTTCATAATGGGCACATTAATAATGCACTTATATTTTACTACGTTGCTACACCTCCTATTAACTAAATCCGTTGCCAAAAATATACATGTGTTTATACCGAAGTTTGTTATGTGGATCACTTTCAAGTTATGCGCTTCTCTAATGATATCACTAGTTTGGAAGTTGAATGTTTACTTTGGCGTGTTTCTTTGACATTTAATTTAAAGGAATATCGAGTCAGATAAAACAGCATTTGATTACCTATCATGTTAGTAGAAATGAAAGTTATTTGTGTATGTTTCGTCTTATAAAATTACACAATCTCTCTGAATATTATTCTTGGAATTATGTAATTTGGTTATGCACTGATCCACAGCAACAATTATTGTTAACATGTTTATTAATAAACCCGAATATAACAGTGCGGTAATAATATGGACTCCGTCAGATCACTTAGCAATCAGAATAGCGGTTACTATATGACGAAATAGGTCAGCACCCTATTAGCTATGGAGCTCTATATTATAAACAAAAACCTATAAGTTGTAATTAGTAACTGTTATCGAGGATTCTCGAATGTAGTGACGAATGGTAACTATAAAGGATGTGGTACCTGTAAACTGGACAACTGACACAATTAGAAATATGTCAGCTTCAGTCATTTTCGAATTCATTTGTTTAGATTAAGATGATTACTGCGTCTCTAATACTCAACTTTCTCAATGTATCGTACGAGGGCGTATTTTTATGTTATCTACCTAGCCATGAAACAAAAGAGTGACGATGTCAAACAAATTATTGAAAAATTGCTGTCACTGTTAGAAGTACATGTGCTAAGTTGTGTTTAGTTTATGCTGTGTATAGAGATTTGAGACGGTCCATTTCTCGATAAAATGAGTGAAACTAAAGTTGAACATCGCAGCGTAATAAAGTTCCTGACAAAGGAAGGCAATGGTGCAAAAGCAATTCATGAAAGAATGGTTGCTGTATATGGGGAAGATACACCATTTTATTTCCAAGTAAAATATTGGTCTAAACTCTTTCGATGTGGCCGAGAGTCAATCAATGATGACCCAAAGTCCGGACGACCCGTTCAAGCTCGAACTGAAAACATTGTGCGAAAAGTCGAAAATTTGGTACTGAAAGATCCGCGTGTAAAGATCTCTGTATATCCGAAACAAGTGTTCTCAAAATTTTGCATGACGATTTGGGTATGAAGAAGGTGCCTGCACGGTGGATACCCAGATTGCTTACACCTAAACAAAAACTGTGCAGAAAAAAAGTTTCTCAAGAAAATTTGGTCAAGTTCGAGAGGGACAAAACATTTTTATCTCGAATTATTACCGGGGATGAGAGTTGGGTATATTACTGGGACCCTCCTACTATACAAGAATCCATGCAGGGGGTTCATAAGGGCTCTCCACCACCAAAATAAAGGCCAAGACACAATTTTCTGAAAAAAAACTGATGGCAACTGTTTTCTGGGATGCTGAAGGAGTTTTGCTTATTGAATATATGCCATTTGCTAGAAAGGCATGCAAGTAGATTTTGAATGTTCATAGTCCACATGATATTGAATTTTTTAAATAATCTTGGGTTCGCACCTTACCAATAAGCAATGGCTACCTTAAGAGACCCAGTAGTAATACTCCATTCGAAAAATGTTATTTGTACTTTTCCGTTGTTCTACAACAGTCTTTTCTTCCACCGAGACAAATATTTGTTCTGGTAACAATTTTTATTCTGTCTTATAGGCATTGTACATTGCTCTCACTGTAATACCAAGTTCTTCTATTTTATTTTTAACTGAATCTTAAACGGATCCACGACATCTGGTTGACATTACAGTTTTTTCCCAGACATTTTCAAAAAGGGAATTCCAAACCGCTCTTAATACGCTGTAGGCATCCCTCACTAGCTGTAAATTGTTTATCATTTTCTCTGATTTGTGAATGAATTAGTTTTGCCTTTTTGATTAATTATTTCACCAGTTACAATAAATATTTAATTTCTTTTGTCAAGAAATCATCTATACGATATTTTTTCCATTTTGGGGAACTGGAAACTCTTGCCTAGTCCTACATTAGCATCTCTCACAGCTGTAGAAATAATTTTCTTTTCTATTTTATTTTACAAATTGTAGATTTTGCGACATCGTATTTTTTGATAAATATGTTACATTTTGTATATTCAATTCTTGATTTACAAGTAACTTTTTATGAAAAGTAAGGTACTTTGATTTTTAAGCGACATTTTATTTATAAATACCGAAATTACCATGGAAACAAAAATAACAACTATCAACGAACTGCTTACTTAGAGTGAATACACAAAATGAAATACCTAAAACTTATACGACCGGAGAGGTACCGAATGCATATCTATGGAATTTACAAACAAATATATCAGGATTTACTGTTTAGGCTGTGTTTATGTTGAAGTAATAATAATAATAATAATAATAATTTATTTAGTCCAAAAGTATCAAACCAATTATAGGACAAAGAAGTAACGTACATTAATACAAAACAAATCAATCATATTCTTATTTGTAATATAAACAATTTATAACTATATACATATATTTATATATAAAGTTGAAGAATTATGCATTGCTTGCTCAATTAGAAACAAAAAATATATCTTCATAGTATAAGTTCGGAGCAAATCACATGGTGACCAGTGGCGATCTCCGAAGAAGATTAGTCCTCGAAAAGGGCAACCGAAACCTGGAGGACGAGCGAGAGGAAATCCTAGGAATGTAAAAGTTTAAGCATGGTAGGAGATGTGGGCAATCAATTATTCCATTACATACCTTTCATATGAAGCGTGCACCATGAAACTTTCGGCGATCCCGCAGTGACTGGAGGTCATGTGCTTGCAGTAAGTGATTGTAATCGATGCCATGTTCCGGATAAACTCCCGTATCCTTGAAAGATAAGTATTTCAGGAATCGCCGCTGCACTCTCTCAATGGCTAGTTGTAGATATATGCACTGAGGTGACCAAACTTGTGATGCATATTCCAGCTTACTGACGACAAAACTGAAATACAAAGTTTTCAGAAGCAGTGGATTTTTAAAAAACTTACAGCTGCGCAAAACAGAGCCCAAAGCCTTTGAAGCTGAATTGCAAATAAAATATATATGATTGGAGAAGCTCAAATGTGTGTCAAAGAACACGCCAAGGTCCTTTATGCTATCCAACCGCCTGAGCTGGTTGTCCTCAATAGAATAGGTAGATGGTATATTGTTATTTTTGCGAGAGTACGACACACAACAACATTTACTTACATTTAGTTTTAAATTGAAGTTGGAACACCAAGTTGATATACGATTCAAGTTTTCTTGAAGATGAAGTACATCGTTCCAAGTTCGTATAGAGCAGCAAATCGTTGGTATATAGAGTAAATAACAGAGGTCCTAAGTTAGAGCCCTGTGGCACCCCGGTGAGAGAGTAAACTCAAATAACCTGAATCCATTGTAAAAGACATAATTGCGCCTATTTGTTAAATACGAATTCAGAAGTTTGAGCAGGGACGGGCTGAAACCAATTACTGCGAGCTTTTCCAGAAGGATACCATGATCTATCGTGTCAAGCGCGCGACTAAAGTCAGTGTAGATCACGTCTAATTGGCCATTAGCATCCAGTTCATCAGAGACAGATTGAGTTATAGTGAGTAGACTCGTAACGGTAGACCGTCCACGAATGAAACCATGTTGACATTCAGAAATCAAAGATTTTGTATTGAAAGCTATGTAGGAATAAATTACGTTTTCAAAAACCTTTGCAAAGTTGGGTAGAATGGATATTGGCCTGTAGTTCTCAACTCTGCTTCTGTCATCTTTTTTAAATATTGGTCTTATTCTTGCTCTCAGCTGTATAATCTTGATTAAAAAACGATATTATTCGTATTAGCTCGTCTTCTGAAACACCGGATAATGTAAATGGAACTTGATTGGGTTGAGAATCATCAAATGAGAATTGAGAGCTATGCTGATATACGGATGAAAACATATTAGCAAAGACGTAGACTATATCTTGTGGCAAGTCAATTTCTTGGTTGTTATGATATAGTATGCTAGGTATACGTGAAGTGCCACGTTTACTATGTATATATTTAAATACTTCTTTAGGATTTTTCAAGATTGATAATTCCACCCTATCCATGTATGATTTGTAAGAGTACACAATCAATAATTTACATAGACCCCTAAATCTCTTAAACTCGGTGTGAAAATAATTGGTTTTTGTTGTCTTCCATCGCCGTCTGTAGTAAGCCTTTAATTTTAGGTGACGTATGACGTGTCAGTAAACCAAGGCGAATAAAGGGATTTAGCAGCAGAAGTTGTTTTAGGCACTTGCAAATCAATAATATGATACAAAGCATTATAAAATTTTTCCAAAGCATTGTTTATGTTATTGCACTCATTGAGGAAGGACCAGTCTTTATTCAGTACGTCGGTATATAAGTTTTGGTAATTGGCTTTGCGGAAATTATACCTCATATTATTGTTAGAAGGAAAAATCACCTTTCTAGAATAATTAGATAAAGAAGACAAAGAAATACACAGCGGCGGATGATAAGGATCCACGGGTACAAAAGGAGAATCTAGGAGATCAACATCAACGGTATAATCACCATTAGTAAGCACCACATCCAGTAAACGATTGTCACATTGTCACAATTTGTAACTAAGTTGCATTTTTTGAGTTGAAGAGAGTTTCAGATTATACGAAACTGTTTTTTTTCTTACATGAAACATTATTATAAGTAAAGTTTGGCATATTAAAGTCGCCAAGTAGAATTACCGGTTTATCCAAAAGAAAAAATTCCCATGATTTGCAAAGTTATTCAAAATTGAGCTGGGAAATATCCGGAGTAATATAAACTCCAACAATGTAAAAATAATCACTAGATGTGGTTCCCATCTACAGGCTACCACGTCAATTAGGGGAACAAGAGAGGAAACCACTGCAGTGTCCGTTACCTCATACTCAATTGTATCAAGCATGCAATAAAAGCCCACCACCAATTGAACGATGAACCAAAGAATATTTACGATCAGATCTAATAGCGCTGTAAGATGGAGGTAATATTTCGGAGGTGGTGATGGAATCGTCCAACCAACTCTCAGTGATTACTATAATATCATATAAAGATTGACAAACATTAGTGAAGAAAATGTGTGTTTTAGATCTAAGACCACGAGCATTTTGGTAGTAAATATTAATTGCATTAGTAGAACTATTGTACCGACTTAGTTTAAAGAAGAGACAATACTAGCTATTCCATTTCTGTACTTAAACTTCAAATTATTTTCCCCGCTCTTCAAGCGATTGTCCATATCCACCATCTCTCCATCGCTATGAATTTTGAGTTGCATTTCGCGAAATTTAAAGTCCATGAAAGTTACGGTTTCCCTTAAGTTTAAAGGCACTACGTAAAACGGCACTAACAATGGATTCCGAGTTGAAGGAAACCTTAAAGGACGCTTCGATCAATTGCTGTAGGATCAAATTTGCCCGATCCAGATACTTTGGTATCCGTATCGGCAACCTGAAGACAGAAACAGATTTCACCAACCAATTTAGTATCCAAGCTTATTTGCTCGGAGTTACTATTACATTTAGATTCAGCAGCGCCAGAGGTAATTATATTGTTGTTACGACGATCACGATCAATAATTTCCTGTATTATTTCCTCCTTATCCAAAACAGATGAGCTAGAAAGTCTAGCAGTTCCAAGAAAAGACTTCTTGAATGTTTTGATTTCATCCTGAAGGAACACAATAATAGATTTTAAAGCATTGAGATCATCACGTAGATCTATGCAGTTATTGCATGTCCACGAAAAACCTGTTCTAGAATGTATTTTACGGGCCTTGCTTACTGAAATGTTAGTACAGTCAATGCGATATGTTTTCTTTTGCAAATACATACAACAATTCACGAGCTTATGAGGGTCATCGACTTTTCCGCAACAAACACAAGAAGGCATGTTAAAAAAGAATAAAGCAAATAGTTTTATAATATAATAACAAATAATTAAATAATATAGTAAGAGAAAAAAACAGTGATACACGTTTCACACCAGCAGTGCCCGTCGCGGCGACTTAAGACACAACACATGACGGGTATAAGCAGCAAGCAACGATATAAAAAGCACCATCACATAAAGAAAAAATTACTCTATTCGATGATATAAGCTTCAAATTATAACTGCTAGTAACTATTAGTGAAAGCAATTAATATATGCGGAGAGTCAAAAACATGTACGTCCATGTGTACGTCTATAGCTTATATGTAAGTAAGTAAGAGCGAGGGTGCCACCGAAGCGAAGAAAATTGCATATGTTTTTGATTTGAATGCAAGTGTTAATATCGAGGTAACAGCGCAACAGCGAAATACATGTGATTTTGTAAAAGAAAATCGTTTCCATAATCGGAGGCACAGTTTATTCTCGGTATACGGAGCCAAATTAATTAATATGTTGTTCGCGTTATGCGGGGTTTCCGTTATGCAATATTAATACTATCGAGTGTCTGCCTTATACGTCATTTTGTGAAGACTTCTAGATACAGTTATTATTTATAAAGAACATGACAATAATGAGAATTTATTAGTGCTTTTGACTATTTGTATCATGGTATAAATATGTATATAAGATATTTCTTTACCTAGCTTTGAAGAAAATAGTTGCTATAGTCTATATGTTTAATAATAGATATTACAGCAATAGTTTATCGCTGGATCATCACAAATGGAAAGACTATGTAGTGCGACCTACTCTTTTAATAGACATGATTTATAAAATTATAAAGATTAAACGGAGCTTTAAACGAAATCTAAATATGTTACTTTGTCTTACTTGTCTTATTGTGTGTGCGTTGTCATCAAGCAGTTAAGGAGATTAGTGTCAACGTCAGTTCGTAGCCGCTGTCCCCAGTGTCTGACACGGAATGGTTTCTAATTAGAACAAAACAAGTATGGTATTAAAAGCTCCACCTCGCGTTGTTAGTCTCTACGAACTCGGTCTAGCAACCAAGATGTCTAAATTGTCCTTAGGAATACTTTGAATATAGATTGTGTCAAAAACAATAACACAGATTTATTCGTCTACAGTTAATATGGTAAAGAATCTCAAGCAGTAAATACACATAAAAATGTTACATCAAGTTCAAAAGAGAATTTGAAAGAACTTACAAAATTCTTCCAAAGAATATTTAATATTAGTGAGGAAATTTTAATTTTTAGAAACTAGCCAAATTAAAAGTACTATCGCTCTGGTAAAGGAAGGAAGGCTAGCTTTTTGCCAGTTATTTCGAAAGTGTTCAATTTTGGTCTAAAAGCAATTCAGCCTGAATTAACAGTTTATATTAATAAGTCAACCTAGAACAATAGAATAAGTTTATTGAGTAACAAACAAAATTAACAGAGACTTGATATTACACCAGCCTTTGACACAGCCTGGCTGCATTTCAAACATAAAATATACATTATTTATGCTTATATCTAGGAGTTACAATGTAGCAGTGGCGGTAATTATATATCAGTTAGGAAAATCAGCATACAAAATACAAGAAAAGGGGTACACATAATGAAGTAAATTATAAATTCTAAGTATTGCAAGGGCAGGCGGCAATTGTATTTTAATTAGTTTAATAATGGAGAATCCAAAAAACAATATTGAGTACAATAATATAAAACTAGGTACAGCAAGCAAACCAAGGTGTATATATAAATTTAGTCATCATTAAGTAGTGTTATTTTTGAATTTTCAGATGCTTTGAATATTTCCAGGGCCTCTGGGGTGTCTAATTTCTTACCTTGTCGCAAAATGTAAGATACTTACACTATTTTCTTTTATGTGGGTTGCAAACGTAGATCCAATGCAGTTTTAATATTCGCCTTAAAGAACATACAAAAAAAAAATGATAACGAATACCCTAAGTGTCCAGAAACTCTCCTGACAAACGAAGACCGGAGATTCCTCAGATAATTTTAAGACAATTTAACCCAATTCACCCTAGTCCGAAAATGCTTCCTAAGGTCATAGGCGTCCGTTTTGGGTAGGTAAACGGTTATTTTAACGCATAACTTTTTTGTCTTTAAGTTTTAAGCATTTGTGACACTAGATTATTAAATTTTCAGGTATTCTAGCACTAAAAGATACTCTTACTTTAAGTCGGTAGGATACACCGTTTTCTAGAAAAATCGATTTGAAAATTTTTCGTTTTTTCGTCATTAAAATTCAATTTATTATTTTTTGCACTAGTTCGCTCTGAACTGCCAACAGAAATAAAACCTACGTTTTTAATTGTCAAATTGTTGTCAGTTCGCGAAGTTGAAATGACGAAAGATGAAATGACGAAAAAACGAAAAATTTTCAAATCGATTTTTCTAGAAAACGGTGTATCCTACCGACTTAAAGTAAGAGTACCTTTTAGTACTAGAATACCTGAAAATTTAATAATCTAGTGTCACAAATGCTTAAAAGTTAAAGACAAAAAAGTTATGCGTTAAAATAACCGTTTACCTACCTAAAACGGACGCCTATGACCGGTACTAGAAATTCGCAACTGATGGAATCGATTCATCTCTGGAGGATAAATAAGCATACCAGTTTTTGTATTTCTAAATAGAAGCGTTCGGGAGATATTAAAAAAAAAAACTAATTACAAGGCGCCATCTTCAAAGTGCTCTAGCTCCCTTAGGAAGCATTTTCGGACTAGGGTGAATTGGGTTAAATTGTCTTAAAATTATCTGAGGAATCTCCGGTCTTCGTTTGTCAGGAGAGTTTCTGGACACCCTGTATATACCTTTGTTTGCTTGCTGTTCAAAGCTTTATATTATTGTACTCAATTTTCGACTTTCCAGTTTCTCCATTGCCCAGTACTTGATACTTAATTGTAATTTCATACTAGTGTACCCCTCTTCATGTATTCTGTATGCTGGTCTTCCTAATTGCTATATAGTTATCGCCTTCGCTACGTTGTAACACGTAGATATAAGTATATATAATATATATTATGTGTTTCATTTGTAATACAGCGTTTGTTAATGACCAAATTGGTCGAAACTGCAGTCAGACATTTAGTTTAATATGTATAGTGATATAACAAATTATTTTATATAGTTCTTTATGGAATATCACAATGTAACGGCTTACAGTGATAACCATTTTTAAACCACGTGTATTTTCCGGCAGGTCTTTAAAAGACATGCAGATTTGTTTTCTATTTACTCGGGGGATCTATATGTTGGTGTGATAGGTTCAAGTCTATATCTTTTATATACATCTGATATGCCAATAGCTAGGATACATTCACATTGCAACATTCATCGACGACACGAAAATCTTAGCGTTTTACACAAAATACAACAGTGGCTCAAGATATTATGAACGGGAGCTAACGAAAGAGGATTTACACCTGTTAAACGAATGGGTTATGAACTTCAAAACGGCTTTGACTTAGTTATAAATTGTATTCGATACTGGGCGGAAAATCACATCTGTCAACAGAAAGCAAATTACCTGTTTACAAAACTGTTCCAACACCGATCTGGACGTATCGCATAGGGTTATAGGGAACAGAAAGTAAGTCAAACATTGAAAGTATGCAGCGGTTTCAGAAACACGTAGATCCGGGGCGCAATAGAGACACCGTATTATGTGACAAACGACATAATTCATAAAGACTTAATGAACCAGAAATTACAAAAATATAGTACTGCCTATAATGTAAAAGTGAACTCACATCTAAACATAGTAGTACAGATAAGTAATTCAGGTAGCAACAATATGATTAGGAGTTGCACAACAGGAATGTGTAACTTTGCATTACATAATTCTATCACAAGTCTCTGCGAGCGTAGGCGTTTATATTATCTACCAAGGTATGAAGGAAAACAGTTTTCAGGAAAGTAATATTATATTTTTCAACATATTATCTATTAGTCCTACATTTATTATAATATATTTTCAATAAGACAATATATTGTATAAGTCAGCAGATCGGTTTCTCTACGGCTTCCTTCATACACAGAAAAATAGTGTCCCCGGAAGTGTTTTTTTTAAATCTGGGGAAGAAATAACAGTCATTCGTTGCCAAATCTTCCATCTCTACAAAGTCTCTGTCATCGATTACTTCACCAACTTTATGAGATTTGTAAAGGCTGCAGCTTTGAGAAGTCATTTGTCATGAGTCACGAAGCTGCATAATTTTTTGATCACAGCTTTATGGTCTGTTTTTCTGTAGGGCAGTTTTCAACTTTATAATTTTTCCCTTTCCACCTGCCCTGTTCTAGAATTTTTTTGCATGTATTCAACCATTAAATTGCCTTCCATATCCCAAAACACCATCACCATTAGCCTTCCTGATCAATTCTGCATTTTTCCTTTTTTTTTGGCTGCAAAGACCCCATGTGGAAACACTGTATGGTTCTTGTTTGGTCTGCGGATATCACATTTCATCGCTTGTTATAATTTTCAAAAAATGTCTTTATCGTCAGCCAAGGTCTCCAAGTCTTTTTCACAAATGTGTCGCTGAAATAGCTTTTGTTCGGAAGTAAGCAATTTTATAATCTAACTTGCTGAAATGTTAATCATTCCTCAATCTTGGTGTTAAATTTGTAATACTTTATCGGTAATCATTGAAATTCTTATTCTTCGACCTCCTGAAACTTCTTGATGTTTTTTGATTTTTGCATCTACAGGCCTTTCGCATGTTCACTTTCAATTGGTTTCCCATCCTATCGAAATTATTTGACCTAGAATTTTATTGTAAAATATGATGGCGCTTTTAAGTTTTTGATGAGTTTAACTCATTTTTGTAGTTAAGGCTACAAAAAAAATAAACTTTGGGTGTAAACCAGATTTGGTCAGTAAAGATCAAAATGTCACAGAAAGCTGACAACAACAATTTGCTATCGTCGCCTGTTTACCCTTGTAATATATTCCTAGAAAATCTTAGATATCAGAATGTGATCACTTCAATTTACCAAATGGAGTAAGTAATACCTACCCAAGAACAAACATTATTTTTATATATCGAATTTTTTAGTATTTTAATTTGAATTTTATAAAACATAATATATTTTTAAAGCCGATTTCTATGCACACACTAATATAAGCAGAGAAAATAGTATTTGAAAACAATTGAAATACGTTAGAGCGGGATGAATTGAATCCTGTGTTTCAATTAAACTTTTCCTCTTTAGCTGAGATTAAATCTTCATTTCCATTTTACTAAATCAATTTGAAATATTTACTTTGTACCAAGTTCTGCAGTGGCAATGGAAATAATTCTGCCAATATATACTTTTGTTATCGGAAGTTCTAACACTTTTATTTGTGTTTTTATTAGATGGATAAACACACTGTTTATTCATGATTGATATAAAAACACGTTTACTTACGTCAAAAAATGAGACAGTGTTCCTGAAATTAACATATTCACCATAACACAGAAATAAAACATAAACTTTATAAAAAAAGATGAAGACCATCCATGTATTCAGTCACAGACGGGAAGCGACAATTACGAGGCGTCTTCGGAAAATGTATAGCACTTAACCGATCCGGTCAGAAACTACCTCATAGATTCACAAATTTTAACCGGTTATTTGAAACATTTCCGAACGCAATTTGTGATCACGTATTCTAACATAACACAAACACTTACATAACGTATATTTATACGATATAATCTGTACCGACATAACGACAGAAGAAATGGATACCACAGTGAGGACTCCAACTCTCGATACTATAGTATTATTAGTAATTGAATCTGACGATGACGCAGACGCTATATTCTGTTTGCAACTTAACCCAAAGAGGAAAAGGAAATGCGTTTGCATTATAAATTATGAAGCAGTTGTCGTAAAATACATTTTATCAGGTTTTTACTTTCTTATACGTAGTATAAGGAAGTATTGTGATGACGAAAATTTTCGATCTCGAGATTTTTGCCGATGTCCACGTTTTGAAGTCCCCTGACACCAAAAAAAAGTGGTTTTAAAAAATGTCTGTGTCCGTGTCCGTGTGTGTGTGACCACGATAGCGCTCAAACCGCTGTAGATATCTATTCCAAATTTTGTATTTACGTGTATAATCTCCCTCTTGAGAGCTGATTAGTTTTTCAGTGAAAGCGGTAGACCAGAAGTAGTAGTTTACTCCGGCAAAGAAATCGAATTTTGCAAATATTTCGTCAATTACTAAGTTTAAACAAATTTATAAAGAATTCAAATGAACTCAAAATTAAATTTGAGAAAAGGTGTATTAAAATTTTTTTTCGAAATTCCTACCGGAAGTAGGTCTTTTACTCTTCTCGAAAATCAGTTTTTTGCGAATATCCCGCAAATAATGCTTTCTAGACAGGTACATTACGAGTATAAAAGTATTTAAAACATAATTTTAAATATCTTGCGTATAAAAAAAATTTCAAAATTCGGACCGGAAGTAACACTTTTACTCTTACCAAAGAGCGAATTTTTGCAAATATGTCGTAAATTATGCATTTTGTACATACTTATCAAGAGTGCAAAAGTATTTAGAGTTAGATTTGCAATGTTTCTTGTATAAATGAAATTTCAAAATACGGACTGGAAGTAGCACTTTTACTCTTAGCAAGTAGCACTTTTTTATAATATCTTGCAAAGTATGCATTTTATAGGGATTTATTAAGAGAATAGAAGTACTTAAAATAGGATTTTGAATAATTTTTATAAAAGAAATCTAAATATTCTATAATTCGAAACGCTCATACGTATAAGAAAGTCGTGTGGTGGCTACACCTCATTTTTTCAAATTTGTTTCGTATGAAGAAAATATAACTGTGTTATGCGTTGACACTAACAGTTTGTAATCGTAACCTGAGTTATTTTGAAAAATTAATTATATTATTCCAGAATAGTACTTGAATCGTTTTGGAATTGCTAACCATTAAGTTTAGAGGCAAGTGAATATGGGCCAGAGGACCACCATGTTCACCTGATTTGACAATAACATATATTTTTTTATTAGGGATATATTAAAAACAGGTTATATAAATATATTAGTAATAATATGAACGAGGAGGATATTTTATACAGTGTATTAATTTCATACCAAATACTCATATTCACAACACAGATCGGAGCTTTTCAAAGCAGGGTTCGGAAGATATGTATCATTGATGAGTATCATGTCATCTATCTTGATATATCACATGATACTTGTATATATATATTGCTCTCTTTATGGCGGCTTGATATACAGGGTGTATTTGAAATAAGGGAACAGAGTATGATAAATGGAAAGGTGCAATTATGTAGAATATAAATCCCAAAAATTGTGAGTCAATTACGACACGAACGCCAAAATTAAAAACCCCCGAAAAGTGTTTAATGTGCCGCCTATGGATTTAGCATGTGTCTATATGTTGTAGGTATCGCGCCAGACGTCGACGGTTCCATACAGGTTGAGGAGACGTAATAATTTCCATCGAAGTAAATAAACACGCATAGATATACGCAATAACAGCTGTAGACGTTATAAAAATCCCAATGATAGCATTGTTTACTATTTCTAAACAGGTGTTCATGCTAAGAGGTCAACAACCTTAATATGAAATATCAGCTGTTAAAATATCTTATTTTGTCAACAACGAGAATTTTTTTATTGAGATGGATTATTTAGATATTACGTTTTCTTCCGCTATTACTGTTATTATGATTAAATTGAACGACTTTTTACTTCTTATTTGTCATAAGCACAAATTTGTGTTGTAAAATTTGCCCAACTCTACTTATGAGAAACTTTTATTTTAATTGGACGCAAGTAAATTAAAAAAAAACCTAATTTATTTCAGTTTGTGTGTTGTGTAAGCAATAGTCGAAACATCCACACGTAACAATCGAACGAGACTGACCTCGCACGCCTTCACACTCCTACTAACCTACCTAACCCACCCTTCCATAGCCTACAGTCGTATTAAAGTGCAGTGGCGCGACGAATATTTTAAAAATATCTTTGTAATTTTTAAAATTTGAACTCGAATCATACTAATCTTGTGGTTGACGTTATTGCTTTCTCTTGTGGTTGACGTTATTGCTTTCTTGAACATTATCTTCAGTTATTAACAGCTAATGCAGCAACGTCAACTTGCAGAGGTTCCTTCTTTTGGATTAGTGCAGTCCAAACTGAGAAATAGACTAGGCAATGAAAAACGTCAAAACATGCGTTCTTATTTAAATACTCAGAATAAATCAGCACCATGAGAACTGACGGGATAACTTAGAATGATTGGTGAAGACACCAGAGACTGACTGTTCCGCATCGTCGATGAGATTCCGTTAATAATTCTAACCTGATATAATATGTTCCTTGGTTTATAAGGAAATATTGTGATGACGAAAATTTTCGACCTCGAGATTTTTGCAGATGTCCACGTTTTGAAGTCCCCTCATACCAAAAAAGTGGTTTTTAAAAAATCTCTCTCTCTCTCTCTCTCTCTCCCTCTCTCTGTCTGTGACCATGATAGCGGTCAAATCGCTGTAGATATCAATTCCAAATTTTGTATTTACGTGTATAATCTGCCTCTTGAGATCTGATTAGTTTTTCAGTAAAATCGGTAGACCGGAAGTAGTACTTTACTTCAGTGAAAAAATCGAATTTTGCAAATATTTCGTCAACTATTAAGTTTAAACAAGTTTATAAAGAATTCATATATACTTAAAATTAAAATTGAGAACCATTTTATTCAAAAAGTTATTCGAAATTACTACCGGAAGTAGGTCTTTTACTCTTATCGAAAATTAGTTTTTTGCCAATATTTTGCAAGTCATGCTCTTTAGACAGGTACGCTACGAATATAAAAGTATTTAGAACTTAATTTCCAATATCTTTTGTATTAAAAAAAATTCAAAATTCGGACCGGAAGTATCACTTTTACTCTTACCGAATAACGATTTTTTGCAAATATGTCGTTAATTATGCATTCTATGTATATTTATTAAGAGTACAAAAGTATTTAGAGTTGGATTTGCAATATTTTTTGTATACATGAAATTTCAAAATTCGGACCGGAAGTAGCACTTTTTTTCTTTGCGAGTAGCACTTTTCTTCGAATATCTTGCAAAGTATGCATTCTATAGCGATTTATTAAGAGAATGAAAGTACTTAGAATAGGATTTTAAGTTTAGTATAAAAAAATTCTTAAAATTGTATAGTTTGAAACGCTCATACGTATCTGAAAGTCGTGTGGTGGCCACACCTAATTTTTTAATTTGATAATAACGTGGATATTTCCTTTGTTTTTTTTAACAAATATTTGTCTTAATTATGATATTTCAAAGCAATGTCAATTATGAGTCAATTTGAGTATTTATGATAAATGGTTTTATATTCTTTTTAACTTATGTATTGAGAATAGTCAATGATTACTTAAAATTAGAATTATTTATGTAAAAAATTAAAAGTTTGTCATAACTCGAATTTGGAGAGCTAACAACGCCACTACATTCTTATAAAAAACATAGATATTATTTTCCAGTATTTTAAAACGAAAATTGAACAAATTTATTTTTCCGAATAACCAAAACAAACTGAACACACTATAGTAGAAATAAGCAAATAAGAATTATATAGACTTAAAAAGAAAATTGAAAAAAACGATTTTTCTGAAAAAACAAAAAAAGGGGCCACACTGCATATTTGAAAATAATTTAAGAAAGTACACCTTCGAGCCTTCTTTTTAAGTTTAATTATTTGCTTTCTTCGTTTTCTTATATTTGTCTATTGTTACGTCTATAGGATGCACACGAAGGCGAAGTTAACGCAGTGAAATGGAGTCCTGTTGACCGCTTGCTGGCTACAGGGGGAGCAGATAGAAAAGTGAAGCTGTGGGACATATCAAAAGGTTTGTAGTTAAAATTTTTATTAAAATGTTACAAGCTTAATTTAATTTAGAAGAATTTTTGAAACAGAAAAATTTTTTTGTTGTGATATCGCAGTGTAAGACAAATATTTATAAAATATATTTTATATAGTCCGTTTACTAATCATGGGGTGAAAGTTTGGGGGGAGATTGCTTGCGATATTTTAAGATTTTTTTATACTTGGGTTACTTATTGGAAAGCCTTTTTGCATCGAAGATATAGTGCTGACGTAACATAACAAAAAAAGAGACACAATCAGCTTTGACAAAACAACGTATACAATCTCTGGTTAAACTTATGGTGTTTTCGATATCTACACTAATCTCTTGTGACTACAAACAATATCGGTTTTTGCCTAATCGGGATGCTGATAGAACATGAAAACGTATTTCCTGAAAAGGACAAAAAAATCTTAAAATAACTTTTAATTTTTGCCGCATTTTTAATAAACAGATTGTATAGTTTTAGGAATGTCATTAAACACTCAATTATTTTAAATATATAGGTGTACTCTCGAATTTGAATTTCCGTAATACTCATAAATAAACAGTTTGTTCAACAATATTTAAAAGTTTATTTTCACAGTATACTGCCTATTAACGCGATTCTGAAACGACTCGTATATTATTCTAACCCATAAAACACATCCATATCACGTAACTACTATATTACCGTCATTTTGATTGAATTTACGATTAATTTTTAGGAACGAAAGGACAATTAGGTGAGTTACTGAGTGCAAAAAAGGTTTATTGCATCTTCTCTCATTTGCTTCTACTTATGGCCAGAATTTATTAATTTATTGTTTATAATTTAATTTAAATCTGTACAGTCCGAAAAATTAAACCTAAGGTTTACTTTACATTGCTCTTCATTGCACACGGTTTTCTTTTTGATTGTACAGTTTGTCTTTGCTAATTTTGTAGTTTTAAATTATATGTATATACTTTTAATAATGTATTGCTTTTGTTTTGTAATTTGAATTGCTTAACAAGTAGCCCAACTATTTATTCTTATCTTTGTATATATTTTCAATTGATTGAAGCGTGTAGATACAGTAGAATCCCGATTATCCGAGTCCGGATTATTCGAGCCTCCGCGTTATCCGAGCGACCACACTATTTCATGGGTTCCGTATTATCCGAGCTGATCTACATTTCATCCGAGTTATTCGAGAAATTCATTTTAATTCCGAGAATCTCCCAACTTGACCATTCTCGTTTAATGCAGGGATGTACTTACATACTTATTTTCCTATACTAGTTTCATTTTCGTATAGTTTCTTGAGATAGTTACACCTACATATCGCTCGTTTCATGTATAATTTTTTTTTTTGAGAAAATGTCAGTCGTTACTACCGAAAAAACGCAAACGAGTGGTTGTTACAGTAAAGGACAAAATTGATGCGTTAAAACGGTTTGATAAAGGTGAATCCATCAAAGTTATAGCGGAAGAATCCGGTGTAGGCAATGTTACAGTAGGAGATTGGAGACGAAACCGCAACAAACTTGAACAATGGCGTAGTCTCCAAGCTTCGGGATCTTCTAAACGAAAATCCATGAAACCAAGTGACTACGAAGAAGTTGGTGACAGTTTGTACTTATGGTTCACTCAACAGAGGGGCAAGGGAATTTCTTTATCTGGTCCCATATTGAAGGAAAAAGCATTATCGTTTTGTAAACAAATTAGTGATTCTACCCCGAACTCCAAAACAGATGCCTTTACAGCAAGTAACGGTTGGCTAGATCGCTGGAAGAAAAGACATGGAATTCGCGAACTTCAAATTTGCGGTGAGAAACTTTCATCCGATAGCACTTGCATTCAAAAATTTAGAGATGACATTAATAAATTATTAGAAGAAGAAGGTTACACTAAAGATCAAATCTACAATTGCGATGAGACTGGTTTAAATTTTAAAATGATGCCTGCAAAACTCTAGCTGCCAAACAAGAGGCTTCAGCTCCTGGATACAAGAGCAGCAAGGAGAGGTTGACTGTAATGGCTTGCAGTAATGCCTCTGGCAGACACAAACTTCGTTTAATGTGCATTGGAAAATCGGCCAAGCTACGAGCTTTCAAAAACATTGTCCAAGGGGCTTTGCCCGTTTACTACAAAAATCAGAAAAGTGCCTGGATGAACACAGACTTGTTGAAGAATTGGTTTTATGATGAATTTGTGCCCAGTATAAAGACATTTTTAAAAACGAACGGTCATCCGATTAAGGCAGTGCTGGTGATGGATAACGCACCATCTCATCCGAATGAAGCAGATTTGAAAAGTGGAAATATTAAGGTTAAATTTCTTCCAGCAAATACCACCGCCTTGATTCAGCCTATGGATCAAGGAATGCTTGAAAGTGTAAAGAGGAACTACAGACGTTCTCTTCTACAGCATGCTCTAGAGAAAAGTGAAACTGATGATTTAGTTAAAGTCTTGAAAGAGATTAATGTAAAACATGTTGTTTATTGGCTGGCTGAAAGTTGGAATGCTGTAAAGCGATCGATCCTCAAGAAATCTTGGTCTAAGATTGTGGCCACTGATGCATCTGAAGCGGAGGAAGACAAAGAAGAAGAAATAAATTTATACGAATTGTTGACAAGACTAAAAGAATGCGAGGATGTGACACCAGCTGAAGTGCAAGAATGGATCGTTGCTGATCATCCAGAAGAAACTTTAGATGACCAGGATATTATTTCAGAATCAAATCATAGTGATGAAGTGAATGCAAGCAACGCAGATCCATATTATGACAGTGAAGACAATGAAAGTGCCCTAGTGTCTCACGGAGAGGGACTCGTAGCGGTAGAAACGACTTTACAATATGTCGGACAACAACAAGAAGCAACGGCCGTCGATGTCTTGCTGATTAAAAGATGGCGAAATATCGCTGCTAAGAAATGATGTAATCATTCTACACAATCTAAAATAACATCATATTTGTTATCTTAAATTGATTAATAAATTTGTCTAAATGCCACTATGTATTTCTTTTGCAAATTCTCTCCGGATTATCCGAGTTTTTTCTTTTCCGAGCAGGCTCCGGTCCACATTAGCTCGGATAATCGAGATTCTACTGTATTATGAAGTATCGAAATTATATGGTGGCGCTGTGGTAAGAGCGACCAAAAGCGAATTTGTTTACATATAGTAGATTCAAACCTCTAGCTTAGTAGATGATAGCTTGTAAATTTTGAGATTGGGGTTTCATCAACTCATCTCAATCATTGATTAAATCAGTTGATCACATTTCAATTTCGCTCAGATGAAGTAAAAAAATCTTACAATTAGTACGTTAGATGAGAACCTGAATAAACTTAAGAATCCATGAGCTGTACACAATAGAGGAAAAGAAGAAATGAACATATTTGCCTATTATTGTGATTTTAAAGAATAATGATAATTACAAGGCAAACTGAACTTAAAAGGGGACAAGTTTCGGTGAAAATAGAGGTATTATAATTTCGAGCATGCATCGGACGTATTGCCTTTTTTTTGTAGTACATATTTAGTCTTGTCGTTTTCTTATACAAAATTAAATAATGAATTTGTTCTCATATATTCTACAGCGAATTATCTATTTTTTTTAGGAACGTCAGAAAGCAGAGGTATTTTGGTTGGCAGCAATGCTGGTGTTATGGCTGTTGACTTCGACTCCACTGGTACTTTAATAATAGGAGCTTCCAATGATTATGCGTGTAGGGTGTGGACAATAGCGGACCTGCGGATAAGGGTAAGTTTATTAAATTTATTATTTCATTTATAAATTAAAAAGTAAGAGACTTCAAGTGATACATACTATACACATATTTTTTAATGGTGTATTTAAAATGTATATCTAGATTTTTAGCTTATTAAAATTTAATTTATACCTTTTTTTTCTTATAAATTATATTCCAATAATAGCCAAAAAATAATTCATCCGATCGAGTAAGAAAAAGTAACTGCAATAATGAAATAAATGGCAAAAAAAAATAAAATATTATTTCATTGAAAATTTCTGCCAAAATGTCCAAAAAGCTTAAATCGAAAGTCTAGTCAACCTAGAAAGTACCATTTGGAATATTTTTGATTTGCGGTATGTGTGAAATAAGGTGTAAGCTGTGAAGCAGATGTCAAAATTGTGAGAACATATTTTTGTTTAAAAGAAATAATGTTAAACTTATATTTGACTTTGGAAAAATTCTGAACACCTTTTGTTAGAAGAGTTTTCTTCTTGTACTTCTTCACCAATACCCTATTACACCCTAGGGCATCGGATTTGTGCTTTTATTTACTGACATTATCCATTTGTTATATTATCCACGGTCACTCCCTAGTTTCTTTATATCTCTTAGTGTTTTCCTTCTTTTTTTGTCCCTCTCATCATTCTTTTACACCAAGTCTTTCTCGATCTTTCTTTATTTCTTTTTCCTTTTTTCCGGTTTCTAGTATTTTTCTTGTAAGTCTGCTGGGGTCCACCCTCATCACATTGCCATATCAGTTCAATCGTATTTATTTCAGTGATATTGCCTCCTGCTTGCATTTTCCTTATTTGCTCATTTCTCATTTTGTCATGCATTGTCCTTCCTGCAATTTTATTTCACGTATCACCTCATTTTTGGGGCCCGCTTTGATGTTTTCAGTGGTACCCACGATTCATTTTTTCATTTAATAGACTTGAAGCTACTCTTGTTTTCATGATAATCTCTATGCCGCCTGTTTATCTTCCAAGTTGCCCGTTCGTTGTTTCCGTATCTGTTTTCCAGCGTTCTTGTGCATATTTCGCATTCTATAGAATAAACAAATAGTACGTTAATTATTACAATCGATGTGTTTTTATACCGGGTGTCCACACGAAAACTTTATATTGAATTATTTCTGGTGTTTTTGAAGACAAAAACTTAAAATTTTGGGTGGTTGTTCAGGATATAGGGGGACAATGAATAGTGTATTTCATACCGCCCCATCGGGTCACCCGCCGCCGCCGGCCACCCCCACTCCAATATTTTAAATGACACCCTGTATTTTTTTTGGTGGTTTTGAAAGAACACAATTTTCTTGATATTCCTATGTGAAAAAACTAGTAACACACATTATGACATTTATGAGATATTTAAATTTAAAAGTTTCAGATATCAGAAATTATTAACTCCGAAAAATCATAAGTTAGTCATGGAAATAGTTTGCTTTAAATTAGAATTGTCAAAATTGTGACTTTTGTGTTTCATTAATATTAATACTTGTAAAATTGTTCTTAAAGTTTCGGCTTTTTCGCTGAAATGGTTTATACTCTTGAAGAGAGAACTGAAATAGTGATTTTGTATGGGATTGCAAACAAAAATTATTCCCAAGCGGCGACGTTATTCAATGAAAACCATCCAAACAGAAACGTATCTGTTGCTTATGTCAGAACGCTAATAGAAAAATTTTTGCAAACTGGATCTGTAAATAATAAAAAACGGAATACGAATAATTGTGGTGTACTAAATGAAGCTATGCAACTAGCAGTTCTTGGGCATATTAATTTAGACCCAGAGCTTTTGTTGAGAAAATTATCCGAAGTTTCGGGAGTGCCAAAATCAACCTGCCATAAGATATTAAAATTAAACAAAATGCACCCTTATAAAATTCAACTTCACCAAGAGCTGGGTGACGGTGATTTCGACAGAAGAGTCGAATTTTGTGAAATAATGACAGATATGATTCGGCAAAATGGAAATGTTTTGCGAAGTATTTGCTTTAGTGATGAAAGTTGCTTTTACTTAAATGGCCTTGTGAATAGACACAACTGTCGATATTGGAGCGACGTAAAACCCCATTTTTTCCGAGAAGGCAACACACAATATCCCCAAAAAATTAATGTATGGGCTGGAATTCTTAATAACCAAGTAATTGGCCCGATATTCTTCCAGGAAAATTTAAATGGACCTAAGTACTTACAATTTTTGGAAGAGCTAATACATCCTCTTATCATACAGTGTCTAGAAGAAAACTTGAATGAAATAGAGGAGGAGCAATTATATTTTCAACAAGATGGAGCTGGGCCACATTACTGTTTAGACGTTAGGAATTATTTGGATAATATTTTCCCAGGACATTGGATTGGACGTAGGGGCTCTATTGAATGGCCAGCTCGCTCCCCCGATTTAACTCCCCTAGATTTCTTTTTGTGGGGACATTTGAAGTCTGTTGTTTATAAGACACCGCCACAATCAATAGCTGATTTACGTAATAGAATAACAGAGGAATGTCGAAATTTAACGCCACAAGTGTTCGAAAATGTTAGAAATGCTTTTGAAAATAGACTTTATTTATGTTTAAATGTAAACGGTGAACAATTTGAGCATTTAATGTAACTAAAATGTTGTGAATAAATCTTGTTTTAAGTATTTCCATGACTAACTTATGATTTTTCGGAGTTAATAATTTCTGATATCTGAAACTTTTAAATTTAAATATCTCATAAATGTCATAATGTGTGTTACTAGTTTTTTCACATAGGAATATCAAGAAAATTGTGTTCTTTCAAAACCACCAAAAAAAAATACAGGGTGTCATTTAAAATATTGGAGTGGGGGTGGCCGGCGGCGGCGGGTGACCCGATGGGGCGGTATGAAATACACTATTCATTGTCCCCCTATATCCTGAACAACCACCCAAAATTTCAAGTTTTTGTCTTCAAAAACACCAGAAATAATTCAATATAAAGTTTTCGTGTGGACACCCGGTATATTATCCTCGGGTATTGATTCTTCATTCTATGTTAACATATTTTGCGCATCCATTTTGTTTCTTCATCTCTCATCCATTTTAGTATTTTTGGTTCGACTTCTGCTTGACCTATTTTTATATTCGATAGTGCCTCTTCAAGCTCTTTTATACTTGTTTTCTACATTTTAATTGAACTTTCTTCACATTTTCTCTGTTTTCTGTTTGGCCTCATATATCTAACATGTCGTTCTTTTGTCTACTGTTATTTCATTGTCTATATTTTTCATCCCTATTACTTCTTTTATCTTCTTTTTCATATGCTTTTTATTATTCCCCAGCTTCCTTGAATCATGTAATTGTCATTTATTTTCATCTTCTTTATTTTTCTTTTATTGCGTCGTAATCTTCCGTATTTTTCGAATAATTTTCGTTTCAGTTTTCTAATAAAAAAATACCTAATATGATGTTTTTATTTTGGTATTGCAGCTTACTTTCTGCTTGAGGTGTGACGAGTTGTTTTTTATTCATTAATTGACCATAATGTGTTCATATTTCGATTGCAATTCAGCTGTGATACTTTGTAAATGAGAGCATCCCAATTCGAAGATATTCTAAATATATTCTCGTGAAAAATTATTTCTCTTTTTTTAATTTTACTAATACCAAACAAATTTCTCTTAAAATTATAAATTGGGTAGCGTTGCAAGCACTACGATTTCTTACTTTTTATCTATTATTAAATCGGACGACGTTGTGCTTTGATATTGATATAGTCATAGCGTATTTATACTTGTACGCCTATTTGTCATGTTGACATATTTATCTCTTTAGTCTTTATGTTATTTATAAAAAAAATTACATATTAATAATTGCCGTCGTATAAAATTGCCATAAAAACAAATAGCAACCATCCAAATGTTTATACATAATAACTTTATTGATGTTTCGGTTATTTTACATGAAAAGCAGGTTGTAGGCTGTAAAACTCGTTAAAGTTTTATGTGAAAACGTTTAAATATTTGGAGTTTTCATTTAGATGAAATGAAATGAATGTGTATATCGACGACATGGCACTAAACCGAAATCAAAAAGTAAAACGACTTAGAAGATCAAATCACTTTAGTAGATACAGAGGAAATGTTAGTAAGTGCATAATTTTTGCCCATTATAATTGGAAAAAATCAAACGATGAAGTTTTTGAAATATTTTTGCTATAAATTTAATTTGTAATATTTTGTTATTATATTATATTCGTGCAACAAGATGCTCATCTGCGAAATAGAAAAACATAAAATTTTCTTACAATTTTAAAACGCTTATGACACAACTTCTTGAAGTTGGTTGATGGTGTTTATGACATCAAAGTAAAGTGCTTTTATTAAACTTTTTATTAACTCGCAAATCATTTCCTTTCTGAGGCATTTCTTCAGATCGCATTAGCAAGGAATATACTGCGTGTAACATTAATGCGATGTTCTTCTATGTATGATATTTCGAATGTTATGTAAACTTCACAAAATATTATAAGAAAAAAGGTTTTTTGTTTTTATAGCGTCTAAGGTTCTTTCCAGTTATACAGAGTGTTCTCGCAGCACATGATTTTAATATTTTAACTAGAAGATCTTGAACCTGTACGTTATTAGATTTTCGAATTCCTTTGGTAACTTTAATTTAAATTTGTATAAGGTGATATTTGTTCGTGTCTATTCGTTTTTAAGACATTTGCATTTATTCGAAAATTGTGACAGGTGACGATCGCCAATAATAGTTGTTAAGGAAACTTCCTGTTTTGAAAGTACCATAAACAAAACTCAATTTCAGTTCAAATACACATTTATTTATTTTCGGTGTGCGCCGATATTTCGGGGCCGCTCTGCATCGAACATAAGATATACAGCATATATACATGTGAATCGCTCGAGAAGCTATGGGCCCCTATGTAGACGCACATGCCAGACACTGCCGTCCGTACGTATGTATACATAGGAGGTCTTGCATCGCCTTCGGTGTACAGTCGTGTAGCCCTGCTGCCAGACAATAAACTCGGCCGCTGAGACTGTATACACCCGAAGCCAGCTCCGCATCAGTATGCTCACAATATTTGTATGTAAAAAATACAGTAAGTGACAATATATTTTAAAAGTTAAAAAAATAAAAACATACATCACAAAAATATAATAACACATAAAGATAAAGAAAAACATTCATATATAAAGCAAGAAACAATAATATAAAATAAAATAAAAGATGTTAAGTTCTTAACAATAGTTCAATAACGAAACACTGCAAGATTATAACATTTTATGCAATGCTGCAGAGTTTTTTTAGTGATAGTAGTAAATACCTTAAAAATACAATATTGAATAGAACATGCTTAATAAATTTTCTTTTTGAAACAAATGAAAAGCGAAAAACTTAATTTCTCCAAATGGAAGTTCTATATTCTTAAGCCAGAGTCGATAGCAAAATTTAGTTGTCTGTTAATTTGAATAAGGCACATATACGTTTAAACTTAGAATTTTGGATATTTTTTTTGTAATTTTTGTAAACAAGTTGCGCGTTTTATATCTCCCTATATGGGTAACTTTCTTAATATTGAGTATACAGGATCGGTTAAATTAGTAAGGTTGTTAAGAAATTTGAGGAGTATTTGGTAGTATTTTCAGATTTAACATTTATTGTCAAATTTTGAAGATAAAATTGAAAATTTTCTTTAATCTGTGCGTTTATATCTTCCACTGATGATGAACTAAATCGCTTATGGTTCATTGCTTCCAATTTGCAATAATACTGGTGACAGGTGTCAAAACTAGAAAATACGTTGTCAACAAACAGAAACAAAATACTAGAAAATATTCTCAGAATAATGTACCAAGATTATTCTCACTATAATAATATTGTCATTGCACAGAATTTAACACGTGTCTGCAAATACTGCTAAACGATTGGTTAATAAAATTATTAAAAAATAATCACCTGAATAAATATATATCTTCTGAAAAAATAATCATTTTAACTGTACACAATAAACTAAAAAATCCAAAGAAAATATCGTTTAAAATGCCCACATAACCAGTATTTCTTTTACAACGCAAACTCTTATTCTAAATGATATTGAGTCGATCATTTCTTAAAGTTAATGACATCGATAAACTGTGAAATTTTTAATTTTAACGCATCTGGATAGAAGTAGAAGAGAAAAGATCCTGAACGTAACTGTTCTTATGGCCTCGTTCCGTTGCTGCCAACACTTTCCCTTTTTGAGTGTGATGGGTTTTTCTTCACCAAGAGTATTATAAAATTCGGAAAGATACGACGTCGACGCTTATAATTCGCTGTAAAATGACTGAGTGCTTTTGCAACTTTATTATTATTTTGTGTTTGGTTTAACCGTTATAAAAAGGTACTTATAAAAATATGCGTTTGGTTATTTCGCTGTGGGTAACTACAGGATAAAATATGTTATATGTTTAAAATGTGATGTATTCATGATTACCTAGACAATTACAAGAGGAATTTGTGTTTAGCTTGAATGTAATAGATACTACAATACAAACTACAATCAATAACAAAAAATATAGTTGGAATTATATGTATACTTATTATAGAAGATTTCCAATTTCTAGCTATATTTGTATGGAGTAGATTTGGAAATGTAAAATATTAGATTATCTACTACATTCATATTTCCTATAAAGGTTGGTTGAACATACGAGGTATGTCTCAGAATTAATGAGAATGATTAGTTTTAAAGAGTTTTACTGAATGTATCAACAAATAAATATTGTCCCCTTTAAAGTATGCTCCTTGGTAATGCACAGAGCGTCTCCAGTGACTTTTCCATTCCAGGTAACAATTCTGGAAGTCTTGTTCCATTAGGCCGTTTAGAACCTGCGTCGTGACTCTTTGTATATTGCTTATTGTTCCGTAAGCGTTGGATAAAGAAAAAAATCACATGGAGCCATGTTTGGAAAAATTCTTCAACTGACAATGAGCTGTGACTAGGACATTATAGTGATGCAGGATCCACGAGCTGGCAATGGCTTATCCACAAGCGTTGAAGATGCAGGTGTGTGCCACTCCGCGATTTGTCGCTTTGCTTCTGTATCTTATTCAAATACCCATGATGCCTCACCTCTTATCACTCTGTGCATGAAGTTGGGTTGGGTTGTTAAGCGATCCAGTAGTTGTTGGCTAATGGAGAAGCGATTTTTCTTTTGTTCATCAGACAAGTTCTTGGGCACCAGCTTTGCACAAATTTTCGGCATGCCTAGTTCCTTTAAGAAACTAAACTCAGAAATTTCAGAAATTAAATATCAGTATAGTAAGCGTAGTAGACTAGAATTAGAATTATATAGTTTACATCTTAAATTAACAAAAAATTTAACTAATGTTGAATTTGAACATTGGTGTCATTTTCATAGAAAGATCGTGGAAGTAACTAACTATAAACTTGAAAAGAAAGTTATGAAACTCAATAATAAATTTCAAAAGCTTTGTCCGTACGTCAATAAATGTCAGAAGGTATGTTCTATGAAAGAGACACTTATAGTCAACCATTCATCTGAGACTTTTAACGCCGAAGAGTTAAATTTATTAAATAAAGGTTTGAAATATTGTATACCTAGTGGTAAGATCCCTTTTGAAGAAGTGATTGCTGGCATCGAAACTCCCATAAAAAGTCTTGATGAATCATCGAAACTATTTATTAGGGAGGCCTGCAAGGTTCAAATTGAAAGGAACTTACAACTGCATAAACAAAACAGAAATAATAGGGAATTAAAAATTATTAAAAATCTCAGATCGAAAGATTGCTTTTATATTAAGGCCGACAAGGGTAACACGTTAGTAATTTTGGATAAATCGGACTATTTTTGCCGAGTTCAAGAACTTATTAGTACGGGTCCGTACGTGTGTTTAAACAAAAATCCACTACCAAAATTAGTCAGAGAAACTAAGAACGCGTTGAATAATTGTCCAAAATTGATAACTTCGTCACTCAAGTTTCGGTTAAATGTATCCAATCCAGTCATGACTAGAATGTATTGTTTACCTAAAATACATAAGCCCGGTAAGTCGATGAGACCTATTGTGTCAGGTATAAACTCACCGACTTATTTACTGTCTAAATGGCTAGTAAATGAATTCACAAATTTACCATTGCAACAAGATAGCTTTGCAGTAAAAAACTCGCTGGAGTTCATTCGTTTGATGTCAGTTCATTGTTTCCTTCAGTACCGATTCCAGAAACCCTGAAATATTTGGAACGTTTACTTCAGAACAATAATATCGAAGAGGCTATAATAGATGAATACATGCAGTTAACATCTCTTTGTATGTCTCATAACTGTTTTCAAATAGAAGGTAAATTCTATGAACAACGACATGGGACTGCCATGGGAAATTGCTTGTCTCCATTTATTGCCGATTTATTCGTGAGTAATTTTGAAATGGATTTCAAAAAGAACGCCAAATATTTCCCTAAAGTATGGTTAAGGTACGTTGACGATATTTTCGCGATTTTTGACACTAAAATGTATGATACCGAAACGTTTCTTAATGAATTAAACTCAAAATTCCCCACGATTAAATTCACTCTTGAGAAGGAAAACAATGGACAATTAGCTTTTCTAGATACATTAGTAATTAAAGCAGGTTGCAATATAGAAATAGATATTTATAGAAAGGAAACCAATGTAAACAGATTCATTACAGCAAATTCTAATCATTGTTTGCAACAAAAATTGTCTTCATTCAATTTTCTAATCCATCGCTTGTTAAACTTCCCACTTACAAGAGATAGATACGAGAAAGAATTACGCCTTATAAGAGGTATCGCTGAATACAATGGTTTCCAGTCAGACGTAGTTGACAATATCTTAAGAAAAATGAAACGTAAGAATGTAATTCTAAATTCCACAACTTTGCTACCTCAAAGTGATATAGATAAGAAATTTGTTGTCCTACCTTTTCATAATATTTCGAGAAACTTAAATAATATTTTTAAAAATGTTGGTTTGCAAGTCGCGTTTAAATCATGTAATTCGTTGAAAAGTCTTTTGAGCAGTACTAAAGATAAAATTGAGGTAGAACAGAAATCTGGAATTTATGAAATTAATTGTAATAAATGCGAGAAAAATATAGCGGCCAAACTAGACGTTCGATTGCAACTCGCTATAAAGAGCACATTGCTCATTTTCGGTTTAATAGGACAGAGAAGTCTAGTGTAAATAAATTAATGAATTCAGATAACGGGCCAATTCCCCAATCTTGTTTATATAAGTTTGTGGTGTAAACAATACCTTTTAGATACCGTTAGTTTTTCATAGTACATTAGATTTAAATGATAGAATTATAGTATTAAGCATGACTAATTTAACGATACAGCGATCAGGTACTGTTAATGACGTAGTTAATAGTTTAGGTAAAAATATATAAACCATCCCCGTAAATAGGAAATTATATTGTTGGTTTTCTTAGAATATTAGAATTAAAGGATAGGATTAGAATAGTAAGTATGACGTATTTAACGGTACAACGATCACGTATTTTTAATGAAGTAGTTAATAACCTAGGTAAAAGAATAAACCATCCCCGTAAATTGGAAATCAGTGTTGTTCTGTACGCTACGGTGTGTAGACAGCGCGATTTTTAATCAGTGCTACTGATGATGACAACTTAGTTGTTGAAATACGTATTTAGCCATTTTTGTGCTTTAGTGTGGTAAGGTGTTTTAGTGTTTTTGCCTAGTTCCTTTGTTATAATTCGATGAACAGTATCCTTACTCATGCCGACCTCATGTGCTATCAATCTGATTGTCAACCGTCCGCCTTGTGCTACCGCAGAATGCATCTTCGCCAAAATTTCATCGGTTTTCGACGTGGAATACTGTCCGGAGCGATGGTAATCGTCAATTGCGGCCATCTTTGAAAGCCTTATGCTAACTGAAAACTGGTGCTGACTGCAACGCAAAATTGAATTGCATATTGCTGCTCGATATTTGCCTGCATTTTACATAAAACGTGGTATTGGAACTTGGCGGTAAATACCTCACGCTCATGACACTAATACTAGAGTTAGTGGCCTGCGCCTATTCAAGTTGAGTTCTTAGCCACTCCACTCATATGCAGTCGACTCCAGTCGGCTGCAGTCGTTATCACATATAGCGTAAACAATTCATTCTCATTAATTCTGAGACATACCTCGTACACTGAAACTGGTATTACTACTTCAGGGCTTTGTATTTTTAATATACAATTTTTGCTTGCTACGACCTCTAGCATCGAGCTATCGTGTAAATTATCATCTTTAATTACAAACTTAAATATAGTAGCTAATGAATAACCTAAGAATGTAGTCCCTGCATATGTTTTCTGTTTTACTCCCTAAATGCCGATACCTACTTGGTCTTGAACACAGGTATGGTGGACCCGCTATGTTTAGTTGGAGAGGGCTAGGTGTAGATCTACTACCTAAATCTGATGGAGAATGAAGTGTCACTCACATAAAGTAGTACGATGTTAAGGCTTGAAATCAGGTACAGAACACATATGTCAATAGTAGTCGAGGATATCAATGGACAAAAACAAAAAAAAACAAAGTGACAAGTAGAATGATAATTATCAGCCAAACATATTAAGATGCAAATCTAATATGATCCAAAATAATTATAATATCTATGCACAATAGGTGATGTTTCACTTAAGAGGTAAAGACGAGGATTAACGATTCTCGGCACTTAATTAAAAAGAGAATAACATTAATTAACAAAAAACAATTAAAGTCCTGTGCGGCAATGCACAACAAACACTAAAAATAATTCCACTGAAGTTTACGGAAGAATCGAAGCAATACCTACATGTCCATTGCTCAAACATGGTAAATTAGGATATTTATATCAGGTTTGATTATAAAATTTAAAGTAAAATATAAATAACTTTTAACATTTATTTTATTATGAAATTATCGGAAAAATACAATGCAAAGTTAGAAATTAACAAAAATTAACTGCAGAAATTAGTATGATTCACTGGAAAACAATGTCACTTTGGCTGTCACTAGTTCCAGCACAAATATTACCCATCCCATATTCTTTTTTTTACGTAGGTAGCCTTTCCACCTTACGTGATTAATATGATGTACTGTCCGTTACTATTACAATATTATCTTACAATTTATCAAATCATTCTTCAAAAATAATTAAATTAAATTAAATGCATTTCATAATGGTAGTCAGTTGCTTTTATTCCTTCGAAGTGGTTCATTTAAAAAAAAGAAGCTGTATACCATATACACTACAATATTTTTCTACATAGTCATAAAATTCTAGTGGTTTCAAAAGAAGGAATGGACATGCACTCTTGTCTTTGAGACGTTTTTCGCAAATACTGCTGTTCCAATTTTTGGAGTTTCTTGCGTTAACATTTTGTACTTATTAAAACTATTTTCGGTCGTAGTAAGTGTGCCAATCGCTGACTCTGGTGGTAAATTTAACGATTTGCTGCTTGATAAGTTTCCTGACGTACTTAAACGTACAAATTCTATTTAATAACACAATAACATATAATATACCAACGCAAAAGCATAAGATAATCTTCACATCTTAAGACTAGGTTGTGTTATAAAATATGGCGGATATCGCGTACTTATTTTTTCATATTAAATGTGTCTACGCAAGAATCAACGGAATCTTTTAAGAATATGTACCAATTTAGGTCACTATTTGAATCACTCCGTCTTATTCGGAGGCAGGGTATAAATAATCAGATTTCAAAAGCAAGGTTATACTCGTAAATATAAAGTTTGGTATTTATAGCTTTAGTTGTTTGGTTGATATCGTGATCACACATAGAAACGCACAAAGGGAGAGAGGGGGGGGGGAGAGAGGGATTTTTCTGAAATGATTTTTCGGTGTCAGGTAACTTCAAAACGTGGATATCTGCAAAAAGTTCAAGGTCGCACATTTCCATCATCACAGTACTTTTTTATATAACTTATAAAAATTAATACATGCAATATTATGGCAAAATAAAAAGCTGAAATTTGTTGGTAACTGTAATCACAGATATTGAATATTTACTTATTTTTGTCAGATTAGGATAATTACTCTCATAAAAAAAAACTACTTTCTAATATTTGCACATAAGAAATTTAAATAAATCACTTCCCGACATTTATGTATTTGGAACCTAGCCAGTTAAAAATTAAATACAACATCCTAACTCACGGATTTTCCGAACCATCTAGTTCTTCATTCTAGCGATAAACGTACACTTAAGCTCAAGCCCACGCAAAGAAAGAATGAGCGAAATTGCTTTGGGAATCAACGAAAAGGATGAACCGGTTTTTTAAGTGTTTGAAATACCGATAATGGCCAACTACATTTCGGTCTAACATTCTTTAACAATAAAATGGAATGCTGAAATGGTCTCAATTACCTACATGTAGTGTTCGCACTTTTCTTTCTTCGCCTTTTGATTTAGTGCACGAAATATGTCTTTCTGGGAGGCACTTTCAATAAATGTATTTGCCACAAAGAAGTATATAAATTGTGACACGAGACATAAAAATGTGACTTGACAAATATGATACCGATTCCTGTCTCTTAAGATAAGAACTAGTAAAACAAAATCAGTATTAATGTTAGTATATAAACACATTTGAAGAAAACATATTTTCGGTTTAAACATGGTTAATTAATAATGAATAGTTTTATTATAAAAATTGCGCATGTCATAAGATTTAAACTCACAACTTTTCTTTAATATTCAATTTTATTAATAAGTAACTAGTAATTATTATCCTCAATATATTGTTACTAAGCATGTTGTAATTGTCAAGTTATGCGTTCCTTTTGTGACATTTTGTGTGTGTTTTATTTCATGAAACGGATAGGTTGCGTCATCAGGAGCTGAATTACCGTTGATAGGCTTGAGATAAGTGCATCTTGAGAGTGTCAGTTTCTTTAGTTGTGCTTTCTTCCGCTATAAGTATTTGCGCCATGTTCAGCGTGAATATAGTAAGGACAGGGACGTTTACGTCTGGGGCTGTCCGTTCGAAGACGATCTTTCTAAATTTAAATATAATTCTGGTGCCATATGGCGAATACTCTAAGGATGATTAACTATTTCAATTTTGGAATAATTTTAGAATTCTGCATTTGCTGATATAGCATATTTTAAATGTCTAATAATTCGTTGCTCAATTTAAGAAGACGTACCCGATTCGTTACTGCTTATTCCACTTAGCTATATTAATTCAATTACAAATTTATGTATAATAGTACATTATTAAACGAATTTGTGTGGATAATCTTAACACACCAGGATGAAGTAATCGTCCGAGTGTAATAAAATATCCACGCAATGAGTTGAATATAATAATTTATCTACTCGTATTCAAAAAATTAATCAAGTTATAATGTAATTACAATTAAATAATAACGAAGTATGTATTCACTCTGCCCGAGTACACGAAATATTATACATTTTCACAAGTAGACACAAAAAGCGCTACACATATTAAGGTTAAAATTTTTATTTATTTATTTATTTATTTATTTATTTATTTAGAGATACATTAGGAACACCCATTTTGCTCTATCTAGATAATATGACTAAGCATATATTAGATTAAATTTGTAGTCTAATTTCCAATCAATCCCCAACACAACAAACCAAAACAACCAAGAATAAAAGTGCAATATACAAGCATACAAACAGTAAATATGCAGGGTGAGTCATCTAAGCGGGTAAGGCCGATTATGCCTTTATGAGTAAAGATATTTCGAAGCGGTTTTTTCCTTGTGATAGCTGTTCATTAGGAGCACGTTTTAAAAATATTTTGTATTATACAGAGTTTTACATAACTTGGTGGCTAACCATAGTTATAGTTTTTTAAATGGAACACCCTATATACTATTGCATTTTTGTATTCCCCGTATAATTTTTAGTCAAAAAGTAATAAGATAGTATAGGCCTAAAATCTAAAGTTTTTGACTTATTCCCATTTTTCTGAAAAATTCAATGTTTGTATAAAATTATATTTCTCGAAAACGACGTATTAGATGGACACAATTTTTTGCAGTATTGTTTACAATAACAGGTCCTAAGAGAAGCATGTTTTATTTTTTTACAGCTACTAACTGCATGTGCAGGAAACTGGATTAAAATTACATGACACGTTTTTGTATAAAAGTCAATTTTTTTAAATGGAACATCCTATATATCAGTTCATTTTTGAATTGTTTATTAATTTCGTATCAGAAACATGTAAGACGTTAATACTTTAAAAGTGACTATTACTGAGGTACTGTCATTTTTTGATATGCTTTTGTTAGTTTTTGCAAAAAAGTCAATTATTTCAAATGGAACAGCCTGTATATTATTTCATTTTTGTACCTCTTATTAAATTTCACATCAAAAACATGTAGGACGTTAATACTTTAAAAGTGACTATTACTGAGCTATTGTCTCTTTTTGTTATAATTTTGTCAGTTTTGTGGTTTTAATTAATATAGTATAGTACTGAAAAAAATATATCAAAAAAAGTCAATAGCTCAGTAATAGTCACTTTTAAAGTATTAACGTCTTACATGTTTTTGATGTAAAATTTAATTAGAAATTCAAAAATGAAATAATATAGAGGGTGTTCTATTTGAAAAAATTGACTTTTTTGCAAGAACTAACAAAAGCATATCAAAAAACGAGTTTTTACCGTACGCATGTATCATCAAGATAATAATCAGATAGTTGTAAGTCATCGTTTCGCTTCTTTGAGAAAGATATATGTTTACATTTGTTAATATTTGTCTCCAAATTGTTTTGTTAACACCATGTGAACACTGAGTTTATGTCGGCTTGAAGTTTAACACTATTAGTTATTAGCGGGGATAGAAGAAAAAATCTTAAGGTCGTCAGCATATAATAAAAACCTGGAGTACGTTATGACATGCTAGATGTCATTGATAAAGAGACTGAACAGAATAGGCCCCAAGTGGCTGCACTGCGGAACACTTGATGTAACATTTATGTCTTTTGATTTATGATTATTTACTAATAATCTCTGCATACGATTGATGAAGTAGGAACGGAGCAATATTAAGATACTACCGCTTATCATGTACATTTCCAGCATAGTGAGTAAAAGATAGTGATCTACTCTGTCGAAGGCTTTGCTGAAATCAGTGTAGATGGAATCGACTTGAAAACCGTCTACCAGAGATTCGCATATAAAGTTATGGTACAGTAGGAGGTTAGTTTCAGTGAACGCCCAGGTACAAATCCATGTTGTTCTGCTATTATGGTAGAGTAGTACGTGGACAGTATATTATCAGCCACGATGGAGTACATGACGTTACTAATAATTGTGAGTGCATAGATTGGGCGATAGTTAGTGATATCTGACCGATTTCCCGACTTAAATCGAGGCAGAACATACGATGTCTTCCATTTTATAGGGAAAATACCACTATTTAGGGAGCTCTGAAATAATAATAATGAAGGGCTACATAATTTTAGAAAATGTGATGGCGATTCCATCTGATCCCAGAAAGAAACGAACTTAGCATACGAAATACCATGTCCGGATTAATATGAATACTATTTAAAGAGTAGATGCTGCCATAATCGCTGTAGCGAATATGTTGCGACTGAATAGGGTGTCGTTTATAGAAAATAATCGGCAAACATGTTAGTAATGAACTCAGGATCATTCGCAGATACTTCACCGCAGAACACACGTTTCGGTATGCCCTGATCGACCTTTAATGAGTACATAAAATTCCAGGATGTTTTTGAGTTTTGCTGTATATTATTTTCAGTGAAAGATATAAACTTTTTGTAGTCTCTATCAATGCTTAATTTTGATTCGGCTCTTAATTTCAGATGTTTGTCATGAACATATGTACTAGCTTGGTTCCTTCGCTTATTTTTTAGTATAACAGGACGCTTAGTGTCCTTACGAAACCAGGGCGAAAACTTGCCAGGTTCCATGAAATACTTAGGTACAAATAATTCTATAGTGTTGTCCAGAGTGTAGTAAAATTCGGCTAACGCCTCATCAAAGTTATTATGATTTGACAAAGTGAAACTCCAGTCAAACCTGCCAAGATATTAATTAACATTATCATAAGATGCTTTCTTGAAGTTCTATTTCCAGCAACTGTCGCTTCGCAGAGCTGGAATATCAGCTTTTAAAGGATACTTAATAAGTAATGGTGGGTGATGGTTATCAATGCAGGACAGAGTTTGACTGGGTTTTGTTACAGAAGCTTTCTTATCGTTAGCAAAAATAAAATCCAAACCAAAAACCAAAGTATTACATTGATGAAGATTTAAAAATCTAAAGGAGTCGCACATGTTGGATATTCAACCAGTAGTACCGTCACTACACATTACCGATGGTTCATCTTGGTCGCGTTGCCACCGGATTGAAGCTAGGTTGTAATCACCAGCTACACAGTTCATCACAAGAATAGCGTATTAAAAGAAGGTCTAATGAGGTTGTGTGTTCATGGCAGGTGAATTGTGCACTTGAAGGTGGGATATAAACATATCCAGAAATATATTGTTTGTTGTTTAACATAATAGTTACAAAAATTTCTTCGCATGAATTTGTGGGAACATTTATGACTGAGGAAGGAATTGCTCATCTAACGGCGATTAACACCCCACCCCCACGACTCCTTGCAGTAGTTACAGGATTTCTACCCTTCCTATAGACGGCGAACTTCTGACCAAATAACTCAGCGTCATCGAGATATGTTTCGGTTAGTATAATGTCATCGTAGTTGGAATTTAACGTTTCATGTAGAAATTCGATAGTTTTTGTTCGTAACCCACACACATTCTGGTAGTACACACTCAGAGCATTCTGTGAAAGCTTATGCCAGTCTCTAGAGTTTACTAGAATTTTGTTAGAATAATAATAATAAACACGCTACTTGACATTTAAATCGTTCAGTGTTGTTTAGTGCCAACGCAACAAAGAGGAAATCCCTTCTCTTTCCAGTATATACCGGGTGTCCACACGAAAACTTTATATTGAATTATTTCTGGTGTTTTTGAAGACAAAAACTTGAAATTTTGGGTGGTTGTTCAGGATATAGGGGGACAATGAATAGTGTATTTCATACCGCCCCATCGGGTCACCCGCCGCCGCCGGCCACCCCCACTCCAATATTTTAAATGACACCCTGTATTTTTTTTTGGTGGTTTTGAAAGAACACAATTTTCTTGATATTCCTATGTGAAAAAACTAGTAACACACATTATGACATTTATGAGATATTTAAATTTAAAAGTTTCAGATATCAGAAATTATTAACTCCGAAAAATCATAAGTTAGTCATGGAAATACTTAAAACAAGATTTATTCACAACATTTTAGTTAAATTAAATGCTCAAATTGTTCACCGTTTACATTTAAACATAAATAAAGTCTATTTTCAAAAGCATTTCTAACATTTTCGAACACTTGTGGCGTTAAATTTCGACATTCCTCTGTTATTCTATTACGTAAATCAGCTATTGATTGTGGCGGTGTCTTATAAACAACAGTCTTCAAATGTCCCCACAAAAAGAAATCTAGGGGAGTTAAATCGGGGGAGCGAGCTGGCCATTCAATAGAGCCCCTACGTCCAATCCAATGTCCTGGGAAAATATTATCCAAATAATTCCTAACGTCTAAACAGTAATGTGGCCCAGCTCCATCTTGTTGAAAATATAATTGCTCCTCCTCTATTTCATTCAAGTTTTCTTCTAGACACTGTATGATAAGAGGATGTATTAGCTCTTCCAAAAATTGTAAGTACTTAGGTCCATTTAAATTTTCCTGGAAGAATATCGGGCCAATTACTTGGTTATTAAGAATTCCAGCCCATACATTAATTTTTTGGGGATATTGTGTGTTGCCTTCTCGGAAAAAATGGGGTTTTACGTCGCTCCAATATCGACAGTTGTGTCTATTCACAAGACCATTTAAGTAAAAGCAACTTTCATCACTAAAGCAAATACTTCGCAAAACATTTCCATTTTGCCGAATCATATCTGTCATTATTTCACAAAATTCGACTCTTCTGTCGAAATCACCGTCACCCAACTCTTGGTGAAGTTGAATTTTATAAGGGTGCATTTTGTTTAATTTTAATATCTTATGGCAGGTTGATTTTGGCACTCCCGAAACTTCGGATAATTTTCTCAACGAAAGCTCTGGGTCTAAATTAATATGTCCAAGAACTGCTAGTTGCATAGCTTCATTTAGTACACCACAATTATTCGTATTCCGTTTTTTATTATTTACAGATCCAGTTTGCAAAAATTTTTCTATTAGCGTTCTGACATAAGCAACAGATACGTTTCTGTTTGGATGGTTTTCATTGAATAACGTCGCCGCTTGGGAATAATTTTTGTTTGCAATCCCATACAAAATCACTATTTCAGTTCTCTCTTCAAGAGTATAAACCATTTCAGCGAAAAAGCCGGAACTTTAAGAACAATTTTACAAGTATTAATATTAATGAAACACAAAAGTCACAATTTTGACAATTCTAATTTAAAGCAAACTATTTCCATGACTAACTTATGATTTTTCGGAGTTAATAATTTCTGATATCTGAAACTTTTAAATTTAAATATCTCATAAATGTCATAATGTGTGTTACTAGTTTTTTCACATAGGAATATCAAGAAAATTGTGTTCTTTCAAAACCACCAAAAAAAATACAGGGTGTCATTTAAAATATTGGAGTGGGGGTGGCCGGCGGCGGCGGGTGATCCGATGGGGCGGTATGAAATACACTATTCATTGTCCCCCTATATCCTGAACAACCACCCAAAATTTCAAGTTTTTGTCTTCAAAAACACCAGAAATAATTCAATATAAAGTTTTCGTGTGGACACCCGGTATATGAATTTATTTGGTCAAATTTGCTCGCCTATTTCTTCATTGGTCCCTGGAAGTATTGAATAATATTATCAACACTTTCCTATCCAATAAATAGTCTTTACCACGAGAAGGTTTAATTATGTTCTAATGTCTAATATCTGTATATTTTTTTCATATATTATTTGACAGTACTTGATAATAGTATATTATGCAATGAGCATTTAATGATAGCTATTAAGACACGAGTAAGAAAATTACAATACTCGGCTTCGCCTCGTATTGTAATGAATACGAGTGTCTTAATAGCCATTAAATGCGAGTTGCATACACTATTTTTTCTACGACCCGATAATAAAACATTATTTTTTGAACATTCCATTTCATAAATTGAGGTTAAAATTTTCCATGCACCTTTGCGAATTTAGCCGGTAATAAATTGTTCGTGGTTACTAAGGCTTATTCCATAATTTCTGGTGGACTCAAATTTTGCATTTCACTGTCATTATCCCTCATTTTTACCGTTTATATTTTCAAAAAAGCACTAATTTTAAGTACCTACTTGTAAATTACAGAGAAGTGTCACATTTATTTAATTTGTATATCTGTCAGATATGCAGTCGCCGTATTGAATATTGTTTGAATATTGGAATGTTGCATTCCTATTGGATATAAACTTGTATCGTAATGAAAAATCTGTATTCCTATTGGATATAAACTTGTATCATAATGAAAATCTGTTTCGTAATGGACACCATTAAAGTACAGGTTCGGCATATCTAATAATACAATTAAAGTATGGGAGTAGAAAAAGATACATATTTACATTTAGTTTTGTAACACATTTAAAACAACTTAAATATTTTTTTTTTTGAGAATATATTTTATTGTTTTGTTTTATATTATTTTTGAAAAGGAATCATATGCTGAGTCATTTACTAAGAGCTATATGAAATATCCTTCACTACATTAAAATTTAATTTAGAATTCAAGAATTAACTTAATATTTAAAAGATAATTTGTAATTTGTTGAATAAAGGATCCAGTCTTAGAGTAATAAAAGTCTCATGTTATAATTTTAAAGAAACCAAGAAGCCGGTATCACACACAACGATTTTATTTTAAATATGAGAAAAGGAAAATGTTGTTTTTAATTGTACAGTATTATAGAATTAATACAGTTGAAGTAAATACATATTAAATTAAATCAAAATTTATTTATTACACATTATCTGATAAATAATATACAGCGGTTTTCTTTCATTTTGGAACACAAAATTTAAAACATTCTTGTTCTTTTATAATGAGCAGTGTTATAATAAAGCTAAAGAGATATTATTCAACAACAAACATCCATTCGTATGTCGTAATATATGAATGCGTATCGTCTACCAGATATAGCAAGAGGTATATTTCTATCAAAACGTAAGTGTAGGTTAGGTTGCTTGGTCGATTGAATTATTCATAAGAGTATCTTGCTCACCAAAATTACCAGGTATCGGTTATAATCGCCTCCTGCGTTGCTTTCCATTCTGAAAATATAAATAAACATGTAACTTACGTACGTGTGTTGTTAAATTGAAGGAAGTGAGGTTAGGGATTTCACGTTTCTAAAACAATAGGGCGTGCTAGTCGCTTGATTTGAGCGTATCTGCGGTTAAGAACCACGAATCGCGAATATTATAGTGGCTACGGAGAAATGTATGTGATGTTTAGAGTGGCTGCACCAGGCATTCAGTCAAAACAACAGGTGTCAGAGGACTAGAGACCGTAATTTGCGCGCTTATTGTGTGTTGTGTAAGATCTTTATTTAAAAGATACTCAAGCCGGTAAGAAATGCAATTCCTTATCGTGAAATAGATTACTTTTGAGAGGAAATTTCATTCTCCAGAAAACTGATTACGGGGCGACTTGATAAAGATTTCCATCCCTGACACATGCAATATTTTTGATACTTTCTTAGATTCTGTTCCAATCATTGCCGCATACCTGCAAGTAGTCAATTCCACCACGAATAGTAATTTTATTATTTTCTACAACTGTCACTAAGCATATCTTCTTGAAGCAACTGATCATATATTGAAAATTAAATATCCTCTTCTAAACGCATGGTCTACTCCAAAATAATATAAATTTTTGCACAAACAAACACTGGCAACTACTTTGCAGTAAAGAAGATTCAGTGACACACAGGGATATTTGTTGTATCCTATCTGCAACGGTTATAAAAATAATTTCGTTGTTGCATGCTTCTCCATTTATATTAGAGGTGATGTGAAAATAGAAAAAAATAGCATTTTCTGCAGTAAACCCCTAACAAAGGTAATTTTCAGAATATGTTGCTGATGATTCGTAATTTGGCGACTTTCAGTTTGAGAATGAAAAGAAGGCATATTTTCAATTCATCTCGCTTGATAGATCTAATAAGTCACTTTTTAACATTTACAATTTCGCAAATTAAGACCCAAACATAACAGTGCAATAAGTATTCCAGCTCATTTTGCTGACGTAGATAATTTTTTACGATCGTTTAGTGCTGCAAATTCAAATTATTCGTCGCAGTACATTCCTCGATCTTAATGGGAATGTACTGTCACTAATGTTTCTTTCAGTAATGCTGAAATTTGTAAAATAATTAATAGTACTAAATCGATCTTCCTCTACTTAACGCATATAATAAAAACATGCATATTATTGAATAGATTTCCCCTCAGATGGAAATATGCATCCGTGATTCCCTGCCTAAGATTCAGGATCCGATGAAGTTCAAAGATCTCAAGCCAATACCTACTTTATGGAGAATTTTAGAGAAAATAATTTTTAAGCAGATCTTACTTACTTCCTGCATTTCAGTCTGGATTTAGAAGTGGCTACAGTTGCAAAACTGCATTGTTAAATGGAACGTATTACGTTATTACCGCTTCTGATGAGGGCCTCATTACGATACTAAATTTATTAAATTTCAGTAAGGCGTTCGACACTGCAGATCACGACACTTTGATTGATATTTTAAGAATTATTAGCTTCAGTCCGGCATCAGTAGGATGTTTGCTAATTACTTGACTGATCGCAGGCAAAGCGCCATATTGCAGAATATGCATTCTCAGCCTTTGCCCATGAGACTCGGGGTCCCTTAACGCTCGATCATTGGACCTTTACTTTTTTCCATTTACACTAGTAATTTGCCGAATGTAATTAAACACTCACGTTATCATATGTATGCGGATGATATCCAATTGTACAAATCGTTTAGGCTGTACAGCCAAGCGATAGGTTTGGCGGTACGGCTGTGCCCATTGCAGGTAGTGTGAAGAACTTGGAGATGGTACTGCACAACTCGTTTAGTTATCGTGAACAAATTGGTAAATATATTAAGTGCGCCTACCTATATTTAAAGTTACTGTATTCACACCGCAATGCATTGGGCACCACGGTCAAAACAAGCCTTTGTGAATCTCTCAATTTGTCTAATTTCACTTATTATGGTATATAATACTGCAATAGATCAAGTAATCGAGTCCGGAATTTAAAGATTACAAAATTCCTGTCTTTGTTATATTTTCGGCATACGAAAGTATGATCAGGTAACTTATAAATTTTCCTAGTGCGGCTGGTTAAACACGAAACAGAAATGGATGTTGAACAGTCTGTGTGTGCCTGACAGACTTATACAGGTTCAAACGTGTTCAAACTACGTCACGTCATGCAGGCACATACGCGAGGTGTACACTATAAATATGACGGTTCGAAGCCTAGTAGTTTTTAGTAATCAGCCAACCAACGTGACTAGCGCACGAAAATGTCTGAAGTAACGAAAATTGAGTACCCCGCGGTCGTTAAATTCTTAAGAAAAGAAGGGCATACACCTTATCACATTAAACAACGTTTAGACGGCGTTTATGGTGATTCATCTCCTTCGTATTCAACTGTAAAAAAGTGGGCAAAACGTTTCAGTTTGGGACAAGAAGATGCTGATCGGTTGGGTCGACCAATTGAAGTGATAACGCCTCAACAAATTTCAATTATTGAACATTTAGTGCTAGAAGTGAAGGCATTTGTAGTAGTAACAAACATTTCCGAAACAAGTGTTCGCCGAATTCTCCGCATGACCATTTGCGAATGAATAAAATTAGTGCTAGATGGATACCGCGAATTCTTTCTGCTCTCTAACGTGAACGTCGAGCCGAATGTGCGCAGTCGTTTTTAAAAATGCGCGGAGACGGCCCAAAACCGATTTTGGAGTCCATTGTCACAGAGGATGAGACAATGGTTCTGTTATACGATCCTCTATCGAAAGGGAGTCCATGGAATTGCGACGACCTGATGAACCTCGTCCCACAAAGGCGAAAGTCGTTCAATCAACGAAAAAGGTGGTGGCCACAATATTCTGGGATTGTGAGGGCATTTTACTAATTGACTTTAAAGAGCGCAATCCAAGTGTGAACGGCACATATTATGCGTCTTTATTGCATAAATTAAGGGACAATATTCGTGCAAAACGTCGTGGAAAATTGACAAAAGGTGTGCGATTATTGCACGATAATGCTCCCGTTCATACTGCCGCCATTGTACAAGCTGCCATAAGCGAATGCGGCTTTTAAGAATTGGAACATCCACCGTATAGTCCGGATATGGCTCCTTATGATTTTGTTTTGTTTTCTAGTTTAAACAAAGACCTTAGGGGACGTAGTTTTAAGGATGACGATGAGTTGCAAGCAGCTGTTATAGAACATTTTGACGGAGAAACTTTTGCAAGGGTATCGAATTATTAATTAATCGTTGTAATAATTGTATAGAAGTTAGGGGAGATTTGAAGCATTGAGCATTGAAAAATAAAAATTCTTATATTGTTCAAAGTATCTTTTCTCTATATCAGGCGGAAAATTTATGGCGCCTACCTCGTATGTATGCGACACTGTTGCAGAATGTTATTTAGTATAGGTATGCTATAGTTACCGCTATAAGATTTATTTTTTTGTAGTTTTTCGCTAGGGCCTAGTTGTAAATACAGACGTGGTCTGAATCTTACCCTGCGGTTCGCTTTTAATTAATTTTGTTTCTTCTTTATTTTATTGTGGATTTTCTAGTGTATAAAAAGCGAATAAAGATTACATAATTATTAATATTTTACAAAAACAAATCATTTTATTAAAATAACGTAATAGTATTCTACAGTGTGGAAAATATTTCTTACTCTGTCCTTTGAGATGTGGGTTCAGCTATTTCACGCACTTTTCTCGTTGACCATCTCACACCATACAATGGAGTCGTTTGTGGTGTTTTTGCAGATTTTGGACGCGAATCTTCTTAATAGTTGTACGACCAGATTTAAAAAGAATATAGTGAGTGGGGTAAGTGTGTACTCGGGGTAAGTGTGTAGTTGGCCATTTTTCTATGTTTAAGAAGGTGCATATGTGCCTCCACCTTTCAAAACAAGTGCATAACTCTTTTATCTTTGCGTCCATAAAGAAAACTGTATTGCGCGTGTTTCATGATTTCGGTTGGTACGATAGAAAATGCTCATGCTGTTATTCGTGATCAGAGAGTGTGTAATAAAAAGTGTATACTGTTTATATTTATTGATGGATTTTTTTTCTACCAAAAAGCAATCAAAAGAAGACCGACTGTAGTTTTACATACTTACCCTATTCTAATATAGTATTATGTCTAATATAAAATATCATGTCCTTACACACTTGCCCTCTATTTGGATAAGTGTGTAGTACACTGTTTCTAAAATAAAAAAAAATCCAAAAAAGAAAAAATATTTGAAATTAGTTATTTGTTCTTTTGCAGACTTGTTAGTAACTTTACAAGCTTGATTCTGTCAAAACAGGAGATTAAACAATTTAATATATTCTAGATTAGAACATAGTCTATCTTAACTAACAAATTTTTACTACACCCTTACCCCACTTCACCTTAGGCCATGTTTCACAGTGGAAAATACTTGTACAGTTTCAATTCGGGTTTCGGACGAATTTCTTTAAAATAAAAAAAATTATGACTGCACAATATTTAATTTTTTCGATTTTACAAAATAACTGAAACATTTATATTCAATAGCTGCTATTACTCGAGCAACAGAATTTTAAATAAGTTTATATATAGATCGAGAATTTTTCAAGCACCGCTAGTAAATGTTCTACTTTTGAAATACTATGCATTTTTATGGGGACATGAATTTGTTGTATAGAGACTGAAATACTGTGGTAAAGGAGTCAAAGTTCCATGTAACAAGAACATTTGTTCTTCATTCCATATTATAAATGAACAAGAAACGCCACCATTTTCACATACGTATGTACGAATGACACACAAGAACTAAGAACTAGTTTATATATTCTCCAGCATGTTCACAGCACACTCGCACTTTTCAGATTAATATCTAAAATTTAATTTGAGTCAGATAAGGCAGTGCAATATATATGTAAATTCCTTGCGAAGGTGATTATTAAATTAATTTGCCCAGACGGCCAATCCTTACCTTTAATTGAAATGTTCGAAAATGAAAGGGAATAATTCCTGACAGGTGTACCTGATTAAACGTGTATTTGATGTTATCTGAGGATTTATTAGAATATCTCGTTTCTTTATATTTATGTAGCTGTTAGTTTCTAGATCAGAAGGGCTTATTTATATTTTGATAAATATGTTTCTGTCTAATTAAATTCATATGTAACATGGCTGTCTCTCTGTTTAATAATGTTCTTAATTTGCGTCGCCGTAAGCAGGGAGAAGGGCGTTTTGCAAAACAATTTTCTTTTAAAACTAAGTCTTAGGGCCACGATCACTATATACTGTACCTTTAGGCCTAGCGCACACGTATCGATTTTTATCGTACGGAAAAATATCATATGATCAAATTCTTTTAGTGGAACAAAGAAGATCTTATGCTCTTCTTTGTTCCACTAACAGAATTTGATCATACGATATTTTTCCGTACGATAAAAACCGATGCGTGTGCGCTAGGCCTTACTCAACTTTTGGTCGAATTATCTTGACGGTCAATAAGACAGGATAGATCACCACCGCTATGCCTATTGCGGAGAAAGGAGTGAGTCGACTTAATCCCCAAGACGACGCTCGTAAATGATGCTACCTCTCATTAAAATAATTTACGAGCTTCCTGGGTGATCTCAGCCGAGAGATAGAATGGAAAGGTGCAAAGGTGTACAACCACACGCTTGTATTAAAAACAACAGCAAGATTTATTATCAACTAATGTAAGATGAAATAAAGTCAACGAAATTCAGGGTGCTACTGATGGTATGTGAAAAAATATAACTTACTGCCAGTATTGTAGAATTAGGGTTTAAAGCTTACCAAGAAAATGCTATTTTAAGCTTATAGCTTTTCAGTAGTCATGAAGCCATTCATCAGACCTGTATTTAATTAAGAATAATATACTAATAAGTTACATTGGTTTTGCAAAGAATTACTTACATTTGCTATCGGTTTTTGGGCAAATCTTTTTTGACATGTAATATTGACAAATTATTTTCAATTATTTTGGTCACCAAGTAATACCAAAAAAACACAGCACTGATACTTTGAGCGAATAGATGAAGTCTTAGCTTCATTAAATTTATTATACTCTATTATTCTAGGATTTTTTATTCAAAATTAGGTCATTTTAAGTTTAATGAATTTCTCATAGTAAAAGTTTCCATCAGAAACCCTTTCTGTATACAGGGTGTCATCTTCGCGAGTAAGGCCGATTGTGCCTTTACGAGTAAAGATATTTCGAAACGGTTTTTTTCTTGTGATAGCTATCCATTAGGAGCCCATTTTAAAAATATTATGTATTACACAGAGTGTTCTATATCTTGGTGGCTGACCATAGTTGTAGTTTTCTAAATGGAACAGCCTATATATTATTACATTTTTCTATGCCCCGTATAATTTTTAGGCTAAAAGTTATAAGATAGTATAGGCCTAAAATTTAAGGTTCCCGACTACCATTTTTCTGAAAAATTCAATGTTTTTATAAAATTATATTTCTCGAAATCGACGAATTAGATGGACACAATTTTTAGTGTAGTTGCTCATAATAAAAGGGCCTAATACAATCATATTTTATTTTTTGCAATTACTAACTGAATTTGCAGAAAACTGGATTAAAGTTACATGACATATTTTTGTCTAAACGTGATTATTTTTTTAAATGGAACACCATGTTATTACCCTCGCTTCCTGCCTTCGGATAGCCCTGGCAGAAAGGATGGCAAAAAAGATATGGCGCTACCGGAACTACGATAAAGTCATCCACACTAATTAACAGAGATGCTCGTTCGTCAAGTTATAAACCTGTAGCCGTCAAACAAATTCTATAAACGTTTCGGAAGGTTGTTATGCGTCACCTTCAGTCCACCTTACCCTTGCTTCCCTAGTCTACGATGGAGAAAATGGAATGGAGCCTGTGCCGCTAACTCTCGGTTGTATGGGTCAGTAGGTCACTCTGTATACTGTAGTGGATGTCAAGACGCCAGCTGTCTATGTAGCAGGCCAAACCAACTGTCACTTATTCCGACATCAAGAATACTTATGGGAAGACTAGGTATATAGCAAGTCATACATACGCAAAATATTCAACAATAACAAATTTATTACATGTAAGAGAATAAAATTATCAGAAACAGAAAAAAAAGTATATAAGTTGAAACCCCTACAGAGGAGGTAATTAAATTAGGTTCAAACGGAAGTTTAATGGTTCTATAAACCACCCAGCACAGTGATTGAAAACGTTAGGTGAACTTAACCCATAGGCAGAACACCCTGTATATATATGTTAACAATATTTATAATTATCTAACAACTACTTAAGTTGATAATCAACGACCAGATGTGCTTAAAAGCAAATAATTCTGCACTAAGTCGTGTAATATTCAATATACAGTGCGTTTTTTTTAACTGTTGCCATAGGGAATTGCATGGTAAAAATTCAACTCCGTGTTAACTTTTGTTCTGATCAAAATATTTAAACCATTTTTGGAACAAAGCTGGAAGATTCTTTAAACTATCGGATAGATTTACAATTCAATATTCAAAACTGTCGAAAAAGTTTTGAAAAAAATATTTTTGTGAAAGCGTTTTCTTGCCACTATCATTTCTAGCAGGCTTTGTTTTAAAAGTAAATAGCGGAAGCTCCTCAAGGCTATGACTAAATTAGCTTTTGGAAGACAGAACATGTAAACATTTATTTATAAAAAAAAATCTAGAAACCATTAAAGCTCAAATAACAACAAATTAACAAACATTATCAGTAATTATCAAAGGAATTGTTCAAAGTGGTTTCCTTCAACTGCTAGACAATGTCCCAAGCGCTCTTGAAAATTTCTTCGAGTGTTTTCTAAAGTTCGCACTGTAATGGAATTACAAACTTCAGTTATTCTTGCCTTTAGTTCCTCGACAGTTTCTGGTTGTCCTCTTATGAGGTCATAAACTTGTGTTCCTAAATGCCCCCATAAGAAAAAATCGAGTGGTGTTAGGTCAGGACTTCGAGCGGTCCAATGGAATGGTCCATATTGGCCAATCCAACTATCAGGAAATGTTTCGTTTAAAAACTCTCTGACGAGGGCAGCAGAATGGGCTGGTGCTCCATCCTGTTGAAATATTATTGCTCCGTTGCATCTCAAAGCATCCACCTGCGGGCCTACCTCCATTTGAAGAAGATCTAAGTATTTATGCTGGTTCAAATTCCCGTCGATAAAAAATGGCCCTACTAAGTGATTCCCTAAAATTCCAACCCACACGTTAACTTTATCCACGATATTGCGTATGTGTTTCTTGTGTTCTGTAGGGATTTTCTCTTGCCCAAACCTGTCTGTTTTGTTTGTTAACTTTTCCATTTAATGTGAACGAACTCTCATCAGAAAATAGGATGTTATTTAAAATATTTCGATTTCCATTAATTTTTTCCATCCAGAATTCACAAAATTCCATTCTTGGAAAGTAATCACGGGGCAATAGTTTCTGCACATTTTTAATTTTGTACGACTTGAACTTTTCCATTTTCAAGGCTTTAAAGCAGCTGCTTCTTGATGCGTGAAATTCTTCTGCCAGAGAAGTAAGTGTGGTGGTGTCTTCTTCTTCAACCGCCACACAGATATTCATACTTAAATCTTCTGTAACAATATACGAGTTTCTTTTCCGTTTTTTGTGCTCATGATTTAAGCAGCCCGTGGCACGAAAAGCATTGTAATATTTGAGTATTATAGTTTTACTCGGAATAGGGCGATCGGGATATGCAGCAGCAAAATTCTGGCTGATTTCTCTACTGGACATACCTTTAATGAATGCTGTTACAAGTTCAACACGTTCTTTAGTTGTGAAAACAGACATTTTTAAAGAATTGTTCACAATAACCGGGTATTTGGCAGAACTTGACAAATGTCACTTTATTCACTGACATTTGTCAATTTTCGTTCTGATCTTGCCTACTAAGTTTTTTGTCAAATTATGTATGTTCATTACCTTCAAGTTTGAAGAGTAAAATTAGTCAAATAAAACTGTTTGTGGTTGTTCAAACAGTATGCATTCTGTACTCTTATTGATGATTTATTACTAAAAGAAAAATTAGCACCAAATCTGCATCACATCAAAAGTTAACAGGGGGTATAATTTTTACCATGCAATTCCCTATGGCAACAGTTACAGTTACATGTTAAACAACAAATGTTAAAAATTATGCATACCCCAAAACGAGGTAAAATTCTCAACAGCAACTACTGTAATTTTACAAGAATAAACATATAATGAAGGCAGTAAGATCTTACTTCACAGAGAATTACATATGAGCTTCTACAGCAGTCACCGCTGTTGGTGTATTTAGTTTAGCAATAATAGAAACTAAGTGTCGAGGTACGTACTAATTAACCACTAAGCAATTACTATAACTACCTCACAGTTAACAAAACGCTGAAGGCACAAAGGCAAGAAATTATTGATGGTATTTGTACAGATCGTTAGTTAAAAAAAACATATTGTATACTGGTATATATATGCATACCTTAATTATGAATTACTAACAAGCAAATTTGCAAGTCTCAAATTATGCTACAAAAGTAAAACAACGCTCTGAGCGCTTAATTAACCACAGGATAGGTCATTAAAATCCTGGGTACAGTTTAGGCTTCCAATGTTAAGCAAAGATCGGTGCCACGTGCTTAAATTAATTTCTAAAAATAAAACTAGTATAAATTGAGTCGATATTTAAACGTTCTGATAAAATTTCAACACTTCAAAGAGATTAAACCAAATAACACTAAATAAAAACCTGAAGTGTAGGAAAAGGTTCCTCGATATGAAGATGCGAAGGATGATTTTCCCATGAAACGATCACCAATGCAGAAGGCAGGGTCTGCAAATCTTCATCTAAGCATGGTTGTTGAAATTGTTCTTAAAATTTCACAATTTTACATCTCAGACGGGATGCTTATCAACAATGGCGGCATAAGGTTCCACAGGGGAAGGCGTGTCGGTCAAGCGTTCGCAATGAGGCGTAGTAAAATTGCGTCGCCCGAGACAGTAACAGCTATATAAAACAGACAGAAACAACAGGCAACATGTTAATGAATACTTATAAGAAATAACTTAATCTCACCACGTATTATCTGCTCAACAAAGAAATAAACCAAATATGTTGAGAATTAAACCACATGGATTGTACCTCTGTGTGAATCATCCGCAATCTAGCGTAATTTTAAAGATAACGGTACTTAATTTAGAACACCAGAATTTGTACAGGAAGGCACTCAAACAGATAACACACTGCTAACAGCGCTACTATCAAGCGTCAAATATGGCTTAACCCGTCAAAAGGAAAACTCTTAGTCGTTCCCCTGCTCGAATCGACCAATAAGCATCTTGCACGCAAGAAAAATGATTCGGTCGGTAACGCAGATACACATATATTCATTTACTGATAATTTATTTCAAAATAATGAAGGGAAACGATAATTAGAGGGCGAATGATAAATAATATAAATGGACAATTAACCCCAAAATTAGAAAACATAAAACCTAATTAACACCAATGCATACAGCAACGGAAGATCTCTAGCCAACACGGCTGACCCGTTCTCCACTAGATGGCGTAGCATGTAGCTTCGCTTAAGGCTGCGTTTCATAAGGTTTTGGCGGGAGAGAAATGTACCCAAAAAATACCATTTTTATTTCCATTTTTTCAGGCGTAAGAAATCAAAGCATGTAAATTTTATGCATTAAGCATGAAGATAAAGGTTAAAAGAAGTGAACGGTCGTATTCTTTTTCAAATTAAGTTAATATATAAGCCGTAAATAAAATGGGAAGACAGTGGTTTTGCAAGTACTACAAAAAGTGCCTACATTTAAAAATAACATGGTAAATTTATATGTAATATAGCAACTACACTCGGTATTTATATTTGGAAGGTAAAAATAGTAACAGTAGCTAAATATATGTGTAATTTTTTAAGTGATCCATGAAATAAAATTTGTTTACATCTTTGGAGGGTCTTTACATACATTACAGATATCTGTTACATTTACGTCGCCTTATAGTGTAGCACATATAGTATAGATGGCGCTATTATCTTGCAATTATTTAGAGGTTAGTTGTGTGTTATACGATACTTTTATTATTTATTATAATTTAAAATTATAATTAACAGCAATTTTTGCGGTTACTGATTATAAAATTTAGTATGTTACGAGTTATTTGAAAGTACGTAATAGACAATGAGCAGTTGGCATCACAGGTTGGCACCACAAATCATAAAAAGTAACTACATAGTTTAATTTGTCAATTTAATCAAATTATATCATTTTAAAACATGGAGTTTTCTGTTATCTTTAATTGAAAGATGCCTACGGATTTTTTTACGCCGATAAAAGCCTAGTAGCCGTTTTATATTTACGAAGTGGAGAAGAAATTGTTAGCAAGAACCTTCTATATTTTTTTTCAAAAATTTTTAAGGTTGTTGCTAATTACTTAAAATGTAAATATAGGTACATTTTATTTGATAGCAATTTTCAAAACTTTGAAATGCCGGAGGTCAGTTCGCCGGGTTTTTAGTTTTTAATAATAACAATAATCTTATAATAGCCTCATTATTTATAATATATTAATATTAAAGTAATACCTTTACCTTACTTAATGTTTTGAAGATTTTACTACAATTGCTGTTTCCATAGCACAATGCCCCTAGCAGCATTTTTCGAATTTCGCGGTTGTTTCAAGTTGGCTAGGAAGACAATCGAGTAGAATACAGGTAGGCTGCTAATTCACTTTTTATTGCGAAATTACTAGACACACCGTGTACTCAAACAAAAGATTGGTCAAAAAATAGATGTGGAAACATTTAATGACAAAATTATATTTTTATTAACTAATTTTGTAGTGAAATATAACGAGTACACCTCTATATGTTATTCAATTGCGCCCAGTGCAAACATAAAACACTGGCGAAATTCGAAAAATGCTGCTAGGCTATTCAATTTTGGTTGTTGTTTTTGAGTTAAAATTTTGTATATATTTGAAACTGTTTTTATCGTTTTTATTGTGCTAATACTTGCTGTTTGGGTGGTAAATTTCACGGTGTGGTTGGAAGCGCCTTATCTAATGTTCGTGACGTACTTACACTTACAGATAGTGTTTAATAACACACTAAAATACAATAAATCAAAACAAAAATGCAAGAGAATGTTCACAGGTTACGGCTTGGTTATGTTATAAAATATAATAGATATCCCATATACTTATATCTCCTTGTTAAATTTGCTTACCCAGGAACCAATACAATCTGTTAAAAATAGTAGCGTTCGGCGCGATATTTGAATTGAAAAGTTAAAATATGAACTAAAAAAAAAGACTATATAAATCAAACGAACGGGCAAATTGACATTTAGGATTTGCAAATACTAACTTTACCCGTATTTTTATCGGGTAAGACATATTTAATAGAATGTTTAACTAATGATAGTACGTGAAGATGACTATATTTCTGTTTTGCATGTTATTATTCTATAATATGATCAACAAAGATATGATACCGCACAGATGCAGTAGCCTGTAATAATTACAAATGTATCAAGTAAAAGAAAATGTTTTATTTGGCACCACGCAAACACAATGCTGTTTATTTATTGTATAATTTTGTATGAAATAAGAAAGTCGAATGGATGAGTATCACGTACCTTCAGCGTTTAAGCATTTGTTAAAAAGAACTAAATCTATAAATAAAATAAATGTAACTGACTGTAAATGTATAAAAAGTAATTTAATTTAAATTATGTATTTAATAATGCAATCAACATTTTATTGAGGATATGTCAAACTATATTATATATATGTATTAAGTTTTTCAATTTACAAATAAATTCAAATGAATGCTTAAAGTTCGCGCGTCTTTCTCCCTAATTCTGCATGAAAGTTGACAAGTACCGATTTCATTCATACGCATAAAATAAAATTGCAAAGAAAGTTGCACAGACCAAATTTACAAATCGTATGTAAAGGTAGAAATTTAACAGGTAAAATGACCTTGAAATGTTTGGAGGTAATTGCCATTTAATTTTAGAATGCATACCGTGGCGACATCCTATTATTACTAGTAGTATTTAAGATACAGGAAAATCTTAGTTCCGAACCGAAATGGATTTGCCAATATTGAAACGCACCCTTAATAAAAATACACAAAATAAAAATTAATCAAGCCAAAATACGTAGAAACCAAGTAACACCAAAATTCTACAAGGCAAGGAGTTAAGGATAATTCCAAATAAAAATACCGCTATCCCACGGAATATATTTAAAGATAACTCGACCAAAAAAAAAACAATAGCAATTTAAGGCTTATATAATCACATGCGGAAAGTTCAGATACAGATATACAGTATCGCTCAAGAAAATGTGCCAAAATTAATTGAATTCGGAAATATTAATAAGTTCATGAAAAAACAAGGTGTAACAATTTATATCGGTTTATTTTTGGATTGCTTACTAAATTTAGCACCAAAAACATGTAAAACGTTATTATTTTAAAAGTGACCATTACTGAGCTATTGTCGTTTTCTGACATAATTATGCCAACTTTAAGTTTTTTATTTGAATACGGTATAGTGAGCGATGATATTTGCCGCGAAATTGACAATTGAATGGATGACATTTAATAAGTTGCTTTTCAGTTGTCAAGCCTGATTTTATAATGAATTTTTCTAAAAATGACCGTAGAGATATGATTTTGGTATGAACTGGGCTAATGACAAAAAAATGGATATATCTTATTTACAATACAGTAACATGATTCAAAACATATGTAGAATATGGCACAATAAACAAATTTTGAAAGGAAACAAAAAAAAATAATAACTTGAATTTAGTAGATGTTGAAACAGGAACTGTTACGTGAATGAATGAGTAATTAGTGGAACAGAAATTATAAAATAACAATAAAAATGAACTTTAAAATAGGTAAAAATTAAAAGTCTTCAAATTCACTTTTAAAAGTTTCTGAACATGCTTCCGAAATGATAAATCGACATTAATAAGGCGTGTAGTACTTATATTTCTAAATATTTGTCGAATATGTTCCCTCATAACTTCTTTTGTGATTACAGGTATACTGTATATTTGCTCTTTTACGGATCCCTATAAAAAGAAACCAATTTTGTGCCCAGCAGGCTAGTGAATAGGGCCTCCACGGGCTAGCCCCTTCCCTGGAAACATTCCATTAAATTGTTTCGTGTTTGTAGCATTGAATGTGGGGATTCGCCGTCTTGTTGCATCTACATCCCTTCGTAAATTTAGCAAAACATGTTCCAATAATTCCACTAAACACTCAATAGAAATTACTCATAAGCTTTTTCGTTAATACCGCGTTCATATTATCATCTAATCACTAAGAATGCCTCCCCATTGCTGATGATCTATTTATTAGTGAGTAAGAATTTTCATTTGAATAGTAATGAAAATGGTTTTAGTTAACAGTTCCCTTTCCATGGAAACCAGCTTCATCCGCAAATGACATTGCCCGGACATTCATTTTAATTACTACCCGTCCATTGGCAGAGCACTCTTCTAGTTATAAAATAATGGGTGCGTAACTCAATATTTAAATGTATTTATTACAGATGATATTTATTTCATTTTAAGGTCGTTACAACGATCATTTGGCTAATACCCAGCAAACGTTTTCTTTCATGGGTACTGACGTGTGCATTAACTGTTGTTGTTATAAGAATTCTTAACTGATTTTCATCATTAATTACATATTTAGGTTTCCCTGTTTTTGAATTAGCAATACTACCAGAAGTAATAAAAGGATCCATTACTCTTCGAAAGGCATCTGTTTTGGGACATCTTCTCTCGCAGTAATGTTGCTGATAAACTCTTTGAGCTGATAAATATATTTTTTTGACATTCTTTTAGTACAAAAAGACCGCATTAAAATAAAAAACATAAAGTTGGCAAATTTATATAAAAAAACGACAATTGCTCAGTAATGGTCACTTCTTAAATAATAACGTCTTATATGTTTTTGTAAGCAATTCAAAAATGAACAGATATACACGGTGTTTCATTTGAAAAAAATCACTTTTTGAGAAAAATATGTCATGTAACTTTAATCTAGTTTTCTGCAAATTCAATTAGTAATTGCAAAAAAATAAAATATATTTGTATTAGGCCCTTTTATTATGAACTTCTCTGCCAAAAATTGTGCCCATCTAATACGTCGTTTTCGAGATGAGTAATTTTATGAAAACATTGAATTTTTCAGAAAAATGGTAATAAGTCAAAAACCTTAAATTTTAGGCCTATGCTATCTTATAACTTTTTGACTAAGAATCATACGGGGAATAAAAAAAATTAATAATATATAGGGTGTTCCATTTGTAAAAACTATAACTATAGTCAGCCACCAAGTTATGGAACACTCTGTATAACACAAAGTATTTTTAAAATGTGCTCCTAATGAGTAGCTATCATAAGAAAAAAATCGCTTCGATGTATATTTACTCATAAAGGAACAATCGACCTTACCCGCGCAGATGACTCACCCTGTATAATCACCCACAAGACAGGTTGTATAAACTATTCATTATTTTATTTCTTTAAATTCCGCTTTGAAAACTACAAGTTAACTCTGCTCGTGTTCGAAATAATAACTAATAATACCGTATTTTAATAATTTAATTTTTCTACGAATTAATGTTGAAGCGTATTAACTATCCCGTAAGAAAGATTTTTCGGTCAATATTTATGTGCGAGTTTCTGGTAACGCAGCATGTAGATGATTCTTTTCGATTTTCATTATTAACTATTTTTTACTACTACTATTTGTTCTACTTTCTGGTAGTAAAAGATACTGTTATGAAGTACTCTAATTCATCAAGTTCCAAGGATATTCATTCTATAATGCTGTGTTGATGACTGTGAGTTTGTTTGTGCCATGTAACTTTTTGGCCAGAATATTTAAGTCCTTCTTTTCCTACACATTTGTCCTGCTGTTGTGCTATGCCTTACAGGTATTTGTAGCTTTTTCCTTGTGCCTGATGCTTGGATCTTCTGCGGTTTATGCTTTGTTGATGGCTACCATTTTCCTTTTTCCATGAAATGCGTTCGCATGTTTTCAAGTACGAATTTCATTTTTATCTCGTTTGCGAAAATCCCAACTTGTTTTGTTAGTCGTCTGAGGCCTACCCTTAATTTCATGAAGCAAAGTGATTATTATAATTATATTGAAGAAATATCGAGTGTGTCCCCGGATGAATCCATAAAGCTTGTTAGCTCTACAAGTGATGTAATCTGTACATAGATATAATTTTAGATAAGAATCAGACGTAACGCCTAAAGGTCAATTCACAACTGCCGTACTGTGCGCCAACTGTGTCGTAACCGTGCACCGACTGTGTTGTGTTGTGCATATTCACACCAATCATGTTATTACGTGCCACAGTTGGTTAGTTTGTATCATGGATCCAAGAGAGGAGGACGTGGTTATAGCATGCGGAGCGTATCTAGTATTAACGGAAGAGGTGAAAAAAAGAAAGAGGAAGATTTGGATTAACCGTTTATGGAGAGCTAGGGAGGAAGAAGGAGAATTTCACACAGCATTTGCTCGACTCAAAGATGATCCAGAACAATTTGTTCGATACTTTCGCATGACTTTCTTGAAATTTGACAATCTGCTGAAACTTGTAAAACCAGACATACAAAAACAGAACACAAAGTGGAGAAGATCTATATCCGCAGAGGAAAGATTAGCATTAACTTTGAGGTATGTTGTTCATTATTAATACACATAACAATTATTTAAACAATTAATATATTTTCAGTTACTTGGCATCAGGTACTTCCCAGTACCGTCTAGGAATGAGCTATAGAATTGCCCCTTCAACAGTACAATCAATTGTAGTTTCCACTTGTGATGCAATATGGAGAGTTCTGTCAAGAACAGAAATACCTGAGCCAACAGAGGATGGATGGAAAAAAATAGCTGATGATTTCTGGGCAATGTGGCAGTTTCCCAACTGCATTGGTGCAGTTGACGCTAAGCACGTTCAAATCCAGGCTCCCAAAAATAGCGGATCTCTATTCTGCAACTACAAAAAGACATTCTCTGTTGTTCTCATGGCACTTGTAGACGCTAATTATAAATTCATTGTTGTTGGTGTTGGAGGTTATGGCAAATCGAGTGATGGAGGTATATTTTCAAAATCAAATCTAGGAAAAGCAGTGGAAAAAGATAATCTTCATGTTCCGGGACCAAGACCATTACCTAATTCAGATGATATTGTGCCATTCGTGATATTAGGAGATGAAGCTTTTCCTTTAAAAGAAAATCTATTAAGACCTTATCCAGGAAGCACAGCACGAGATAATGAAAACCAGAAAATATTTAACTATAGACTGTCAAGGGCTCGACGTGTGGTTGAAAATGCATTTGGCATCCTGATTCAAAAATTCAGAATCTTGTATGGTAGACTTCAAGTGAATTCTGAAAACGCTGATAAAATTATTTTGGCCGCATGTGTCTTACATAATTACTTACGAAATGACAGATCTGAGAACACATCGGCCCTGCCTGTATATGAAGAGCAAAGCTCTACTTCACAGCAACTTCCACTAAGGGGACTCCGTCGGTTGGGTGGAAATCCAAGTGAAGTGGCTATAGGCGTAAGAAATACATTCTGTAATTATTTAAACACTACAGGCGCGGTACCATGGCAGTTGGAGGTAGTAAGAAGAGGTATACCCTATCAAAATACAGAGTAATTTTGTATTATTTATATTTTTTATATATTATTTGTAGTTCATATCGAAATATTGCATATTGGGTTAATAAATATTACAAATTTATTAGAAAACTGTTTTATTCTTAGAAAGCTACGTACGTCAACTCTACAAACATAATAAAAAACTTAAAATATTTTGGTTTCATAACGTAAATGGAACTTATGTTAAACAGATTAAAAAATAGAAGAAAAAAGAAACATTTTTTACATGTTGTAATATCCATCTTCAGTTTGGTTGGAGGACCTCGGCAGTGATGGAGGATGGTTTTGGGACTCTGTGTAGCCGGTATCTAGAGAAGGAAGATTTTGTACCCATTGACGTCTTCCATCTGTGAAGTTTGGAGAATACCCATCTTCAATTCGATTAGAGGACCCCGGCAGTGGCTGAGAATGATGTTGGGAATCTGTATAGCCGGCATTAGCAGGAGGAATATTTTGCACCCATTGCTGTCCCTCATCTGTGGAGTTCGGAGAAAACAATGGTGGGACATATTGCTTTTTTCTAAGCAGATCGATTTCTTTGCTGTTGACGAGGTTAAATATATCTCGTTTTATTTCCGCCTGATCTATCTCCGGGAACTTTAGAATACTTTCGGTTATGTCTTCAAAGAAAATCATTAGCTTTCTTTTTGGTGAAGGTATTGTGACGTGATCGTTAGAATCGGCGGATTGTGTTCTAGCTTGGATAAAATTTGTCAAAGCATCAGCCAAAGCGGGCTGAGTAGAGGAAGCACTTGCCTTTCGCTTTATCGAAGATACTGTTGAGGCCACTGAAGCGGGAGAAGATGGTTGTAGATTATCCTCATTTGCCTTTCGCTTTGTCGAAGATACTGTTGAGGCCACTGAAGCGGGAGAAGATGGTTGTAGATTATCCTCATTTGCCTTTCGCTTTGTCGAAGATATTGTTAGGACCACTAAAACGGGAGATGGAGAAGGTTGTGGGGTATCCTGATTGTCATCAACTTCATCATCTGCTTCAGTTTCTTCTGACGCATCCAAATTAGAACAGGTTCTGTAACAAAAAGATTTTTATTTATGTTTAAATTCTATATACTACATTTTATTTAAATCAGTCCCTGATGCAAAATAAAACCGCTGGAAATTGAATCAGTACTTCCACATCACTTTTTATTTAACTTTTTTAAAGGAACAGGTTAAAATTTAGATACTTACTGTTGCTCTTGCATGTGCCTTCTAAGAAATTCCATCTGGTCTTCGAACCTCCATTTTTTCATGTTTTTTGCAGCTTGACCACTTACTGTTTTACGCCGGTTCAGAGCTCTTCTGTAGTAAGAGCGCAGCAAAGCCCATTTATTTTTACATTCTTCGGGGGTTGAATTCAATTTATTTGCGATGTCTTTCCATATATTATCTTTAACTAGATTATTATCATAATCTTTATTTTGTAAATCGTATAAACATTCATGTTCTTGCACATAAATTATTAAAAATTCTTCATTAACAGGCATTTTTTTGGCCTACTCGTCACATCGATGAATTTACACTAACCGCGATGAGGAATACCAGCGGCAAAATCGCGACACTCGAAAATGAACGAGCGCTGGCCGAAACATGACGACCGCCCTCTGGTTCTCACTAGAGCGGTTATGCATGTACCGTGCTCCTACCGTGTCGGACCGTAACCTTGAGAAATCGCTTCCAGAGCGGTCGGAAGCAACACAGTCAGAGCACAGTCTGTGCCTAGACCTACATGTGTGAATTAAACAGTGCAATTCAATACATTTTCAATGGAAACTTCAGGTGATAGATTTGGTTCAAATCGACACAGTCGGTGCACAGTGGGCGCCCAGTACCGTATGTGTGAATTGACCTTAAATCTTTAATGTAGTCCACACATACGTATAGGATAAATGCTGAAGGTGTTTACTTAAAATTTCTTGAACAATTAATGACATACTATTTTCTATACACTAGTTAGAGAATTATAAAGATGTTTCAAAACTATTGGTCACTAGTGTACACAACACGAAATAACATAACACCAATAAACTGGAAAGGTGGAAATGAAGAAACTGTCTGTAAAAAAATCTCGATCTGTCTAATAACTGAGATATTATCTCGTACTGGTTGTTATTGCGGCTCAAAACATCCGACGAAGAATACTAGAGAACAACGCACGCTTTAAAATCCTTACAACTCGTTTCGCAGGCTGCCGAGAGTTGTACGGTCTTCGATGGTACAGTTCCGTGGTATAATTTATCATTTTTTTTGGGCGTACGGCTTCGGAGTACGGGGCAATAATGATGGCATATTAATAATCAGGTGTTTTGGATTGCATCGCAGAACGAGAACGTGATCGTCGATTCACAACAAACCACGGCTGCTCGGCTAACTTTCCCTTGCCGGCACGAACTCATTATGTCGTGCTCGAGCAATGAGATCCACTTGCGCTTTTAAAACTATGGGAGATGACCGAGGCCCGATCTCAAGTGACTGTTGTGTGCCAATTATATAACCGGGCGCACAAGAAAGAGATCTCCGCCGCGGTATTAGGTGGAGCGGAGAATAAGGAAGACACATCGGAGGGGGCGTTTTTCCTTTACTGTCGCTTTTCATATTATTGCCGTGTTCCTAGTCCATTAAACTCGCTCTTTTGATTTTAAATAATTATCAGGCGAATTGGTACAGTGAATTATCGTTTCGTAAAATATTGTTTAGTGTCGCCATTAAGATACGAAATCGAAGCACGGATGTTAAAGCGGTGCTAATAAAGAATAAGAACGAGGAAGACCGTGCACGAGTTGTAATATAAAAAAAAACACCTACAGGGTGATGCAACTTTATGTATCATGTGCAAAGCGCGAATTAGATCCTGCATATGTTGCCATAATTTCCCTAACTATAACAGAGGCATTGCATATTTTATCTTTCTTGTTTTATTCCCTTGTATGTATATGTGTTTTATGTATATTTTCTGTCGTTTTTTAGTTTGGCTGATTTAGGTATGGCCCAAACGGTTCTATGTATTACAGGGTGTAACAAAATTATCAAATAATGGCTGTAACTTTTAGTTCGGAAATGTTACGAAAACATGTTTTAGACAAAAGTTGTTTGATTTATTATTGTGCATGTTTAGCTGTTGTTGCTGTTTGTTTTATTTTGTTGCTATGGCAATCAGGTATATTTTATTAACAGTCTTAATTTTTTTATGCGATTTTACAAGTAGTATTAATTTTATTGAGTCTTTGCGATATATGTTTTGGTATCTTCATACCAGTCTCGAAGCTGAACTAAACGCTCAGTGTTCTACGAAAGGTTTTATATGCCGTGTGTTTATTGGCTTTTTGTAAAAATATGTATTATTGGTGTATGTATATCTGTAGAATCTATGTGTGTTGTTTTTTCTTTCTTTCTTTAGATTGCCTTTTTAACTTTAATATTTCTAACAAATTTAATTTTAGATCTTTGTTTACAACTTATCTCTATTGGGAAAATGTAGATTATGAATACCTACAATATGTTCGGCAACGCCTGTGTTTTTGATATTATGCAATTTTGAACGTTTGTGTTTTTTCAATCCAATATCGATTTTTCTGCAATTTTATCCGATATAAATAGCTTTACTACTTGGACAACTAATTTAATAAAACCAGATTTGTCGGTAAACTCAGTTCTTTCTTTGTTATTGACTAACATAGCACCTAAGTTATTTTTATTAACTTTAATTTTTCTGATTTCTCTTTTCTTTATCATTCTGATCTGTGTAATGTATTGTATAATTTGCCATTTCCAGTTGTTTTTTTCTATTGTTTTTGGGTAAAAGTATATTTCGAGTTTTTCCTTTTGTTTATGTTTGATAATGTCTACTATTTTATCTTTGAATCCATTATTTCTAGCTGCAATTTTTATAGGAATACTTATGTGGTAAAATATTATTCATTTGTGGTATATTAGTTAGTCTATAAGCGAAGTTATATAAAGCTGCTGTTTTTATGTGTCAAGATTGTTGTATGTGGGTTTCTTATATACAGTGAGGACGCGCGGGTTGGAATAAATTCATTTAAAATTTTTGGTTTTGTTTTATGGAAAAACGCTCGGATGGGTCGATTTTTATTTTTAGCTGCGTTTTTTTTAATGGTAAATTGATGTACAAAGGGTGGTCCAAAAATAAGTTACGACCATCAATTGTTTTTGTCAAATGGAAACATATTTTTTTTATTTAATTCGTTAATTCTGCATCGAATTCTAAGTATGTTTCATGTACCATGTCCTATACCCAAACTCAACAGTTATCGAGAAATTTGTTGAATATTATAATATTCATCACCTGATGAAGCCCTAGTAGGGTGAAACAATTGTAGTGAAGTGAATAAAACTGTTTTGAACTCAATTTGAATTTATTTGAATTTTTACTTGTAAAAAACATGTTTCCATTTGAAAAAAAAAATTGACGGTCGTAACTTATTTTTGGACCAGCCTTTGTAGAGTCGACACGCCAGTAATTGACCAGCACCCAATAGTTGACCAATTTTTCTATGAACGCAAAAAATAAGATACCTGTAAAGTTTTTGGCACATGTTGTGTTCCTATTATGATAACTTGTCCTTTGACTACTAGATGGTGCAAGATAACTGCCATATGTTGAATAAAAGGTTTCCTGTAAGGAGTCTGCGTCAGATGAAATGAAATTATAGTTAAATGTGCGTTTCTATACTAAGCATGGTAAGCTAACAACCTTAATTAAATCGGTAATCATCCGAAGTTTTAATATTTTTTTTTATATCAAATATATTATACTAGCAACAAGACTTGTAGAAGGAAAGGGTTTTCAATATATTTATTTTAAATAATGTTTTTTTGTCGAAAAAACAAAGTTGGGCAATTACCGGATTGGAAACATTGTCAACTTTTCAATAATTGACCATATGGTCAACTACTGGGTTAACGAAACGTTAGGAATTTTGTTTCTTTCTGACTCTTATAGTCATTCCATTTCAGTCATTTAGTCTTGCCCGTGTTTCTCTCATTGTAATAATAAACTCTTTCCAGTAATTGACCGGCAAAAGCCCAGTGGTCATCCACTGGCTTTTTAAGTGGTCATCCATTAGTAAGTTGAATTTTTTTTTTATATAGCAAGATGGCAGAAAACACTGAGAAAAAGAAAACTTTTTTTAAATACAGTGAAGCACAGTTGGCGCTAGCTATAAGCGACGTTAGAAATAATGTTTGCTCTATTCGCCAAGCAGAACGAACTTATAATGTTCCTCATTCAACCCTAATAAATAAATTAAAGGGAAAAACTCCTGAAATGCGAAAAATGGGTCCTCCCACAATAATGACACGGGAGGAGGAGGAACTATTAGTACGCTGGATTTCCGCTTGTGCATGTAAAGGATTTCCACTTAACAAAAGACTGTTGTACGAAACAGTTAAAGACGTAATTGACAGCGATAACCGTCCTAATCCATTTAAAGATGGATTACCTGGTTCCAAGTGGTTCAAAGCATTTCTTAAACGCCACCCAGAAGTTAGTCAACGTCACGCTGAGTCAATAAATACAGCACGAGCATGTGTTTCTGAAAATTCCCTTAGACACTGGCACGGGGAAATTCGCAAATATTTGGCCAGTGAGAACGCGGAAGATATTTTAGAAGACCCGACCAGAATATTTAACTCTGATGAGTCAGGTTTTGCTACAAATCCTAAAACAGGTCTGGTGCTAGGACCAAAAGGAATGAAAAACTTCTATGAAATAAAATCAGGTTCAGAAAAAGAATGTATTACAGCTTTGTTTACAATTTCGGCGGATGGACAGATTTATCCCCCGATGATTGTTTTCCCTTATGCACGGATTCCAGCAGAAATAGTGCGCAACACGAATCCCGATTGGGTTATAGGTAAAAAAAAAATCACTTAAGCAATTTTTAAAGTTAACCTAATATGATGTTTCTTTTAGGGAGGTCTAAAAAAGGATGGATGTCAAGCCAAACATTTTATAGCTATGTGTGTAATACATTTTTACCTCATTTAAAAGGAAAAGGTGTAAAGTTACCTATACTATATTTACTCGATGGCCATAAATCCCATCTAACCTACAATCTTAGTAAGTTTTGTGCAGAAAATGGCATCTTTTTATATGCCCTTTTTCCAAACGCCACACACATCATACAGCCAGCAGATGTCTCTCTATTTGCACCATTAAAATGTAACTGGAAAAAAATTGTTTTCGATTGGAGAAAGGCGAATAACAATAAGTGTGTTAACAAAGCTACCTTCCCTGTTTTGCTTGAAAATGCTGTACAACAAGTCACTGCAGATACTGTTAAAAACGGATTTAGAAAGTGTGGGATATATCCGTATAATGTAGAAGCAATAGATTTTACTAAATGTATGCAAGGCACTTCACGGACTTTAGGAGAAAATGAAGAAGAGAAACTAAAGCCAACTGAATTTAAAATATCACATTTTCTTTATTTTGAATCAGTAATACCGTCAAAAAGAACAAAGGAGTTTAGAGAAACAGAAATGGGTGAATGGGTAGGTGATGAATCGTCAAAAGAGTTGTTTGAAGTGTGGAAAAAACTAAAATCAAGATGCACGAAAAACAAGGAAGAGGAAGAAAGAAGCGATACAGACACGGAGCAAGAACTGTTGACAGTAGAAAACCGCAACACAGAAATATATGAGAGTACTGAAAATGATCCAAATGTAATACCTACTCACGAAATCAGCGAAGTGAACAAGAATAGAGATGAAGTTAATATTGATAAAACAGATGTGAGGAAAGATGCTACCAAGATTTATGAGACTGGGAATCACCAGACAATCATCGTTGAGACTGAAAAACAGGCAACAGTACATGAAGAAATCAGTGAAAATTTAGAGCAACGTAAAGAAAGTACCACAGAGGAAATAAATCAGGAATCGCGTATCATTATCCATAGTAATGTTGTTCAAACTAGACCGACGACACCAACGTTAACAAACAACAATCCCCAAAAACATCAAAAGCAAACAATTAGTACTTCTTTTATAGACCACATTTTTTGGCCAGAGGAGTCGCCACAAAAAAATGATAGCTGTAGAAAGAAAGAAAGACTCCCTCATGCCACTACTTCGCTCAGATGGCTACAATATCATGAAGACAAAGAAAAGTTGAAAATGCAAAAGGAAGAGGCAAAACGAGAAAAAGCAATGCTAAGAAAGAAAAAGAAAGAGGAGAAGCTAGAAAAAGCTGAAACTAAATTAGTGAAAGGATGCAGAAAGCGAAAAGTAAAGCAAAGAGACGATTCTGAAAGTGAAGAGCATGAAGATTGGTCAGAAAGTGGAACCAGTATTGATGATATATCTGACGAACATTTTACAAGTGACAGTGATAATGAGACGTTGGCTAAAATTGCAAAAAGAGAAGAACCTTGTTCAAGTCACACTGAAAATGAGAGTTTGGCTAAAATTGCCAAAGCAGACGAACGCTGTTTAAAAGGAGATTTTTATTTAGTTAGTTTTCCTGGAAAAAAGAAGTCCCATAACTATGTTTGCTGCATTCAGAATATATTTAGCTCAAATGAAGTAGAGGTCCAAGCCCTTTGTGCCACCGGTGAGGACAGATCAACGTATAAAATTATAGAAAATGATATTAGTACTGTTGATATTGAACAGCTTCTATACAAGCTAGAAGAACCAAAAATTATAGGTACTGGAAACCGCCGGAGATATAAATTTTCTTCTGAAATAATGTGAAAACATGGAAAAATATTTTTGAAAAATGTTTTTGTATCTTTAAGAATGTTCGTTTTTATTTTTGTAATACGTACCTGCATGATCTTATAATATAAAACTCGTGTTTTTTGTTAGACATAAAATTGGTCAATTACTGGAAAAGGTGTGGTTCAACAGTGGATGGTTAATGGTCAACTACTAGAAATTTCTGACTTTTTATTAAATATATTTTTTTTTTCTTACAAGAAATACTTTTTCTTTTGTTAATAATTAATTTTAGAATCATAGATTATAAGTTTACATTATAGTATTTTTTATTTTATTCAAAATTAAAAACATAAAAAATTATAAATTTTTATTTCTGAACAATTTCTTAAATGGTCAATTACTGGCGAAGGCACCCTACATCAATTTACCATCAGAAAAACCGCAGCTAAAAATAAAAATCGAACTATCCGAGCGTTTTTCCATAAAACGAAAACAAAAATTTTAAATGAATTTATTCCAACCCGCGCGTCCTCACTGTATATTGAATTTTTACTTATTATTATCTTTTGTGATCGTTATATCTAGAAAGTTAATTTTTTTCTCTTTTTCCATTTCTATAGTGAATTGATTCTTTTCTCGAATAGTTTATTGATGACGGTGAGAGGGGGAGAGGCGATTTTCAAAAACCACTTTTTCGGTATCAGGGGACTTCAAAACATGGATGCTGGGGAAATCTGACAACATAAGTTCAGGCAAACAAGTTAGAAGTAGTAGTTGTTTTACAACAATTATTAAATATTATTAGAAATTAATAACTTACTTGGAAGTATTGATAAGATATGGATACACTTAAATGAGTGACAATACATTGAAATATTAATTATGAAGGTCCATGGAGATAGACTATGAACTCAAGATGAAATATGCGATGTGTTTAATGGTATATACCGTAAGCGTCAAATTTTAATTTCGGTTTGCACTTCTATCATATGCAAAAGATGATCTTATCCTATGCAGCGATGCCTGCTTGCTAACAGTGGAGGGAGAGCAACGGAGTGGCGGGGGACCCCCACGCCTTACAAATGTCCAGTGTGGCAGCCTCGCTTATGTCTATCTTTAGTTTAATTCGTCGCGCTCTTTTCCACTTACTACTTTCCTATCAGAAATTAAAATATGACGACCTCGGTATACCGATACCCCTCTTTCGTAAGGAAAAGTATGTCGCTTTATTAAAAAGAAAAGTAGAGGAAGTGGTAGGGTGAAGTAAATACATTTTTTTTTGAAAAACTCTGTACGCTGATGCATGGCTTCAACTACTGCAAAATTCGGTCACACCTGCGACTGTTGTATTATTCCTGACAGAAAATGAAGGTATTGATAACAGAAGTTTTGCTACATTTTGCATGTTAGGGAATACATAAATAATTTGGTCCCAAAGAGATTAACCGGCCACTGGACTTTCTCATACGTGACCACGTTTAAAACAACGTAAAGAAATAAAAACCATGTAATTTGGAAAATTTAGAAGAGCAAATAACTGTTGAACGCACAGATTATCAATCGAAATTATTATCGGTGATATACTCCCAGATGCCGAGCATATCACCGATAATAAACGAATCACTCTTGTCTATGTACGTGCTCCACCAAAACGTACTCACCAGCCGCCACTGCTCTAGACAAGTGATGGAAGTAACACCTGTTTTGAATGAATTAATCAGAATTTCTTATTGAATATTTTTCACTCCAGGTTTTAATATCGTCTTTTTTGACCATATTTTCTTTATACAATGCATTTCTTCTCCCTGATACGGAAATTTCACATAACCATAATTGTTATGCTTATCTAATGGACAGCTAGTTTAGAGACAATAAATGGCAGTTCTTCTTTCTTTGGTAGTATTTGTTTTTCGATGGTGCGATTTTGAATAAGCCGCAGTTGGTTGTCAATACGTTTATGATTTTTTTTTGGCAATGCCAACTGTCGATATTGTTCTTGATTATCACAAGTTGTTGGGTTGAATTCAAAGACAGTTGTAGCACTTGCCATGAGTTTTTTGTTTATCCTGCTCTTCAACATATTTGGTTAAGATATTCAACGTACGGTAGAAACTGCTTTCTTTTTTCGATATTTACAGGTACTACTGATAATGCGTGCAGTGCACACGAAATGTACACCTAGTTTAATAATTTTTTTCGAAGAAGTAAGACATGTCATTGCCACAGATAAAAGAGCTGTTTGTTTATGAAACTTATTAGATAATATCTTTCAAATATGGTGGTCAGACTAGTCAGCCGTTTGGCTACACAGACGATCACGCGTCAATGACGACACCAAACACCCACGTTACAGAAAAAACAGGGATTGCTTCTGACATCTTTGTCGCTTTTCTAAGGTCATTGGCTCTCTGGTATAAACCTGAAAAAGATATTACCATTATTTAGGTACTTCTGTGTCAAGTTTTGCGGAACCTCTTGGAAGCCATGTTTATTACTTGCATACTGAGGTAGCGTCCTCCTAGTGGCGTAAAGTTGTGGAGGGACCCAAAGTCTTTAGAGATTCCCATACTCAATTACAAATATGTGTCTGATATGTTTGCTATGTTTGATGTAATGTGTATTGTATGTTTGTGATTTTTAATGATTTTATTTTAATATAATGTCGATCTAGTTTCGCTTTTCTTCTACAGACATGTACAAATCATAAAGTAATAATTAATCTGCAGAAATAGTTTTTTTCGACTCACGACTAATGCCATTAAAATAACTTGAAAATATATGACCATGGTTTAGCGAGACATGGTCGTTCATGTCCCGCTAACTAAAGTTCATACAAGTAATATTACCTAACCTTAAACATATAAGATTCGCAAAAAATTAAACCTATGATTTGTGATAAAATTGAATGTGATTGGTGTTTTAGATTATTAGTAAGTATAAAACACAATAATTATTTTAGACAATCTTTCGGTGCAGACCTATATGATTATTAGGTGCAGTAAATCTGTTGTTACAATGAAGTGTAATTAGTTTGACATTATTGCTGGAATCAATATACTTTTTTTGTATGTTATTATCCATCCTTTCTATATTGTATGTTAAAAGATCAATAAGTATTACTGTTATTAAATTGTATTAAATAATAGGAAAAATCGATTAGACATTCCTATATTAATTAAACACAATATAAGAACTGTTAGAAACTTACTATCAAACATCACTATTACTTCCACCGAACTATATAGTTGATGCCATAAGAGAAAAAATCATAATTGAATTCAGTGTTTCTTCTACAATAAACAACAGTAACGAACAACGGGTGAGATCGGTCTTTTACGAAGATCCAGCTTGAGTGGCCGAGCATTGGTTGTTGGTGTACGTCGGACGACATGACATGATAAATGATAACAACTTTTCCAAGATCACCTCCGCAACTTCTTCGTTCTCGCTTTCGATCCAATTACATCCAGTTCACATTATAATTGTATACCGGAAATTGTTGGGAAGGTGTAACGGCGGTATACCTGGCCGCGCCAACGTCAAAACGAAAAGTACAAAGCAGAAAACGAGAACAGATACGGACGAAATCGAATCGGAACAGTCCAATAAACCTAACAAGAAGGTAAGAGCGAGAATAAACGTTAGGAGCAAGGCATGAGTAAGCTGTGTGGCAATCAAGTGAACAGGAAAATAATGCAAAACATCTATACATGCTTCTAAAAATTTGAAATAATTGCCATATTGTTCATATTGATTCAAAAATACTTTCTAACCTGGCGGAAGTACATTAGAAAACTCATGTTTTTTATATTTCGCTTTGAATATCACAATCCTACTACCGCACCTTTGGTAGCGACTTCTTTACCCGGCTTCTTGTTTATTTGTACCTCGGACTAGTCCACGTTATGGATTTGCCTGATATTTTGAATTATAGTAAAGTAATCGTCTACCTCCTTCCTTGTTTGCTGTAGGTACAGGTACAGACAAACCTTCGGATTTTCGAATGCTTAGTTTTTCTTTATTTCTTTCCAAAAATCTAGTTAACCATTCATTTCAAGCTGTTTCAAGAACATTTGAAAATCGATATTTGATGTTTAGTTTTTCTCCAAATTGATATTCCAATCTTTCACTGTAGTGTCATCGAGGGCAAAGCCGATCTTTTTCTGGGATTTTATATGGGTAAACTAGTCGTTTTCTCAGTTTGTGATTCTGGTCGGTGACCTAGTTTCACACCTGAGCTTCCACTTTTCGGATACCTTCTCAGTGTTCTGAAAGAATTGGAGGACTAGTTTAATTTACTCCAAACTCTCGTAAATGAACTTTATTCATGGTATCTGCTAACGTATCTTGACTGAAAGTAGCTCTGCTTATCTTTCGTACATAAATTTTACCTATTTTCTGCAAATAAAATTACAGAATTTAGTGTGGCCCATTACCCTAGGATTTGTGAGACGTTTTTCTTAAACACAACTGTGAAACGCCCCACCCTGCTAACAAAATCTTGACACCACAGAGCAGATGTGTAAACATGGCAAATTGTAGATTAAGGAATCCGCTTGAAATTTCAAAATAATGTGTGTATCAGCTGTCATGGCGTTCGTAAGCAATTCATATTAGAGAGCTTCAATAATAAAACTGTAATAATCAAACGAAAATACGAAACGCAATCAATTTTGACAATTTCAAAGAGTGAAAATGACAAGTCATATGGAAACGTTTTCAACGTCAAAATTCTACGGTTAAGCAAATGGTGTTCTTGGAAGCTATCGAAATAAAAAATCTTTCCTAGATATAACCCTTTCAATTTTTGTTGCATATATTTCTTTTAACTGTCACTAACTCTTCCAAATTCCCTATTTTATCTAATAACTACTACAGAAATATCATAGCGATATGCAGAGGAATTTAGCAATCTTGATTAAGTCGTAACATTTATTACTTCTTGTAATTTCTTAATATTATAATCAACTGCAGCATCCGCCACGTCTTTAACTCCTATCTTTTTGCTATTACAGAAACATAATTCGTTCCACGTTCTTGGTTTAGTGATGCGTCGGGTGTTAGATTATATACAAAGCTTTGCAGAAAAACGAAGCAATAAAAAATTAAAAGATAAGATAGAAGTGAAGAATCGAATTGGTTTTTTCTTACGTTATAGAAAGTACGCAACATGTACTTACAGCAACAGTGGGTACCTCAGGAATTTAAATCGAGACAATATTAACAATTTTCTTTAACGGACATATCGTACTTTCATGTACTATTGCTAACCATTAGCAACTGTATAACTTGCCGATAATTTATTGTATTTATCTATATGAGTTATCTGATTCTCAACTGTGCCATGCCAAGTCGAGTCTTTTTTTCTTTTAATAGACTTTTTGCCCTGCACACTCTTTAACACATACACGTCGTTCTACTAATTACAGTCATGTGTCAAAGATAAGTGTATCGATTATGTACTGAGGAGTCTGTAATTAAATTCAGAATGTGACAAGATAGATCTCTTTTTTCGTTTAGCGTTCCTTTTTTTCGTTTTCTGAACAGAAGTCAATGGCAGGTAAGATGTTACAATACAAAATTCTTTTCTTTCGGTGTTAGTAATGTGCGAATGTGGTAACACAAAAAGTATTAGGTTGTTTATTACACAGATCTGTGAATTCAAAGCGATATGAGATAGTAATAATTTGTGCCAAACCTCTGGGAAAATGTTTTCGTTATTATTAATTAATACTCACCAAAACAACGGCTTCAACCATCTATTTCTTTTGGTCTAAAAAATCAATTTAGTACCGCTTTTACTACAGAAGTACCTATACCACTTGTATATACACATATAAATAATAATGATCCCATAACTCACGAGTTTGATTTACGGCCTGTCATATTTAGACGTTACTTAAATTTACTAATTATGGAGGAAGCAATTATGAAAATTAATTTCAATTTAGGCTCCAAAACGGTCAGTTTATTACTGATATTTTGCTAACCTTCAAGCGCACCTCGCACATACATATGTTTTATGATCTAGCATGTCTGAGAATATTGGCTGTAGATGAGGTGACTTGATTCAGTTAGACTGGATTGGAAGGTCGTAAAATTTAATAAGTACATTGACATCTGTGTTTATGTACAATAAATTTATAGTCGTGAGCGCACAACAGAAATTTGAGAAAAGTCACTTGAAAACTTATCTGTATGTTTATCTTTTTACAACTAGCGTTTTTTTTTATATTCATGAAAGCGAGAATATCTTCTTTCTTAATGACATGCGAAAGACAAGCTTAACCGAACCGTCCAAACCGGCCGAAATAAATGGCGCTTATCTCTTCCGAAGATAGGCGGAGTCGAAACGTGCCACTTGCCTTACGCTTACACCTGATTTTAAATTTCGGGGCGTGCAAAAAGCGGCAGCTCAAATCGAAGCATTTGCAGGGATATGAGTCTCTTAACACGAAGGTGCAAGCCGATGTAGAATCAAAATATTTGTGAAAGCGGTGACGTTTAGGAACAACCGCTAACAAAGCCTAAATACCACTTGATAGATGTCGAGAATGCACACAAACGTCAGACGATGGCAGACAGAAACGCGCCAGTCAGACTTATAAATTGTTAATTTTACATTTTTCAATTTTCGATTAAGTATGATCGACTAAACGTGCGCTGTCAATAAAAAACACAGAAGAGATCACCCTTTCACTGAATCGCTGTTTATAATTTTGCGCATTTAAGGGTCCTATATAGTGGATATGTGAATAGTTGAAAAATAGGAGATGTTTGATGTAAGATATTTTTTTGTTGTTGTTCAAATTTGGAGAAAACCTTTCAACGTCAACTTATGAAGAATTTAGTAATCTACCCCGCTGAAAAATCAAATTTAGAAAAAAATTCTCTGATTAAAGAAAATTAATCAATATGTCAAAATGTTAAGAACAAGTGTCTCAAAAATCCTTTGTAGCAGATTTGTTTGCTTTAGTTCACGTTATAAATTGAATAAAAATCTACCCCGCTCTGCAGTTGTTTTTCGTTCAACTATTCTTTACTTTGTTTTAAATGAATATAAAATAAATTAAAATTAAGCAACCCACTTTACAATGAATTGTTATTCTGGTGAAAATCTCTCCCGCGGTTACAAATGTGTAAATGTTTGGTAATAAATGAATTTTTATTCGCTTAGATATTGAATTATTATTTCAAATATTTATTATATATTCCCTATGTGTATTAAGTACTCGGACATCCTTGGCTTATTAAATTATGTGCTATGCAACTAATATTACATTTCCGATCCACTATATAGGACCCTTAAAATCGAATTTACAATAACGTCAACCCGAACTGTCAATTTATCCGTATAATTTATCGAAAAGATAACTCGATTATTAAAATAATAATTCCGGTATTAAAATTTCGACACCTTAAGAGGAGCGTGTACCTGTCGAAAACTAAGGCATCGCCGTTTTGCTTTCTTTGAATTTATTTTGTAATTTTGAAATCTCAAATTTGGGTTAGTGATGCAAAAGGCATCAATTTATAATGTCAAGGTCAGTTTTTGTACTAATTTATTTTCTTAAAAAAGTTATGTGTCTTAGAAATAACGACAAAAATGCATGAATTTAATTTATGTCTGCTAACTATGGCTGATACACAAAAGAAAAAAACAACCTCCACACGCCAGCTGCGCATTGGATGATATAGAAAAAAAAAATTTCTGTAATTATATTTGAAGATAAAAAACATTAAGTAGTAAACATTGTCACACACATTTCACACGAGGTTTTTGCAAGCTATTACCTCGTCTATCCCCACTTTACGGTATCTCTACTGGTCCTAGCGAAGACGAAAATCTATAGGCATCGGTCGGCTATTCCAGACTTAAATCCGAGTGACAGTTTGTCATTAAAAAGAAATGTCATATATACCTATAATATTCGAGTGTATAATAATACAGCAGTTATGGGCAAGCGAAAATTGGCTTATTATAAAACATCAACAACATCAACAGTTCCGTAAGTACTCATTCTTTATACATTGTTTCCCATCTTTAGTATTCCTTTATCTATGACAGACTCTGCGAATAAAACCGAAGCGCTGTGACAGAACCGAATATCGTCTACCTCCACCTACTCACACCTCCTTGCGCCTACCCTCCCGCGAGTAATTTAAGTTGCATAAGTTTCTATTTGTTAGTAAACGGCCCACTTAAGAAGTGAATGATCTGATGCACTGAGGGTAATGAACCAATGCTTCAATATGCCAAACTAATCTGCTATTGTATAATACTCACATACGTAGTAGATTCTTTTTACCAACCGACATGCGTCGATAAATTGAAATGGCGTCAAATTTGAGTTTTGCAAAATTTTACTTGTCAAGAAATATACCCTACAAAAGTCATGTTAGAACTGTTTTCATTATTTATACATTTTTTGACATTTGTCATAGTTATTTTTTGACATTTGCTGTAGTTGTTATCCAAATAATGCATATTTGTCAACACGGCTTGCCTACTAAACAGAATTGTCAAGTATTAAATGAAATACGGGCATAACAAAATATATTTTACACATTTATTTATGATATGCTATTTGTACTCGTATATTGGCTTTCATGTAGTATTCATATTTGTAGTGGAAACTATATACACTGAAATGTAAATTAATTAGTTTAAAACCTTTGCTCTGAAATTATTTCGATCGATATCATTTTGCTGTGGCAGTGAATCGTCGTTTGTTTGTAGTTCGTAATTTGGCCATTTCACTATAATGGTTCTCATCTTGTACAAACTGCAGTATTAGTTCCAGTGCTATATGTCAAATCGGGAAAGGTTGTGGATGGTTTTTGATTATCAATGGACTTAAGAAAGAAGATTTTGCTTTCGACGGATGCATAAAATAGAGCACTTCCATGTAAAAAAAGTTTTTGCATTAGAAGATTTAATACGAATGTTGTATTAAATATTGAATTTCTATTATCACTATAGATTCTTCTAGCTTTACAAAGAATTTCATTATCTTACCGTGTTTCGTTGCTGTTTTGTCGAGCAGCTGTTAAAATTTCCGAATAAAGCTAGACAGATTTTATTTAACACAAACTTCCAAGGAATTCATATAACATAATGATGTAAAGTTTTTTGTGTTGGCGCGCAATTTAATTACCAGGTATAATTGAAAACCTAGTAGAGCCCATGAATGCAAAAAAACTTTTGCCTTTAAGCTTTTCTGCATTTTGCAGAACAATGGAGGTAACTAAGAATATGCCGCTAATGTTACACTCTACATTACTATATATAATTGATTTTTCTCGCATATATTTACGAATTTATTCTTGCATTGGACTATTAATTATCGTAAATATTTGATATTACCGTCTTTTAAAGCGATGCAAGTGGAACTATCCGCCGCAATTTTTCCGGTTAAGATCGCGAAATTGCAAACACACCCATTACGTTTAAGTCTCGGAATCATTATGTGTAAGCATTAGATAATAGCAGGTTAGTTTGATACATTATATTGAAACCTGCGTTCATTATCCTCAATGCACCAGATCGTTTCTGTTCTTAATGTGGGGTTGTCAATATTGTTCCCCTATCTACTAGAAATCCACGATGTTTTTCTTGTTAGTTAAAAATAAATATGTTATTACAGTCTATGTGGTAAAGAACAGGATCGAAAAAGAAAACGGAGTAAATACTACATTCCATTGCATTCTAGAGTAAAGCAGTGTACATTTTTAATTATTATGTTTTCCAGATTGATTATTTTCGGTTCGGAAATTTCCTATTACTAAGCCCTCATTCAATCACTGACTGCATTTATTCGCTTGTGCGGTTATGTATATCACATATTAATATGTTAGTCCAAATAGGTAATTAAAAATTTTTCATATCTGACTTTAACATTTTGCTTATTTTATCTTTATTGTTATATATATATATATATCTTTTATATAGAGTTATTACTTTTAAATAAAACGTTATTTCATTTATAAATCATTGATTGATGAGTATCTGATTGATTATTAAATGCAATTTGTTGCTTGAACAGTTATACGATGCAGGATTAAAAATTCCGATCACAATAATCCCAGGATTACAAAATCTTTAATATCTCAGGAATTTCTTTAACTCTTAATTTAGAAGAGAAATCTGTTCAGTGATGATGAAAATTTTCGACTTCAAAATTTTGGCAGATGTCCACGCTTGCAATCTCCTGATACCGAAATAGTGGATTGAAAAAAAATCTCTGTCTCACACTCTCTCTCGCTCTCTGACCACGATAGAATGAAGAAACACGCTAACGATAGTAATTTCAATTGCTCAAAGTGTGATTATTACCAGTGATGTTGTGTTTACACAAGACAAGCAGCCGCAGAGTTTCTCCAAAAAACAACAAAATGAGGGATTTTTACTTTATTTTTAGAAAAACTGCAATGATTGCATTGCATAGTTTCTAGAAAAGAACAGTGTCAATTGAAGTGCACATTGTAAGTACACCGATCATCTAGACAAGCGATTTCCAAACTTTCTGTAATGGTACCCACCTTCTTACTGGAAAATTTTTCGCGACCCAGTATATATAGGTAAGTAATTAACTTACTGCAAGATTGCAGAATTATGGTTTATTCGTGTATAAGCTGTTAACACAATGCTTGCTATCTTTCAATAACTTATTGCTTTGTGACTTTGCGAATAACCTGTATAACATCACTAATATAATTAGAAAACAGCATTCATTTTGGCAAAAAAATAGAGAAAAATATTTGAATTGTATTACATATGGATTACTTGATATTCTCTCCTTGTCTTGATTCAAAATGAGATTAGGTTTGAGTCTTTAAAAGCAGATTTCAAAGAAGAACCACTTGAAAGTTGTATCACGGGTCTTCCACAGATGCTGACAGCTTTAGTTTCTTAAGGTTGTCCTCTGCAAACGGATTTCTTATCCATAACAATTCATAATGAATTTATCTTTCATAGGAAACGGTCCACATCTAAGTATATATTAGTAAAAGCATCTGACAGTAATTACCTGAAACTAATGGTCAGCGTTTCAAGAGAAGTACCAAAGGTTAGCGTTTCAAGATGCTCCTTCATTGCTGTTGTAGTTTCCTCGTCAACTTTGATTCCACACGTTTCTAAGAAATCATTGAGGACTGGGAAAGGATCAAAACAACTGTCTTTTACTTTACTGGACCACATTTCAAGCTTTTTAAGAGTTGCTTCTATTTTATCTTGATCATAGAACTGTGGATCATTTCCTTGCAGCGTTAAATTGAGAGTATTGAGCGCACTGAATAGGTCACCTAAACTGTTCACATATTTCCATCATTTTCGTCCTCCAACAAGAACATTCTCAGTTCATTTCGAAGCTCAAATAATCTTGACAGAACATTCGCTCTTGATATCCACCGTACTTCACAGTGCAGGAGAAGTGATTTATGATCGCTGCCCATCTCGTCGCACAATATGGCAAATAGTTTAGCATTTTTAGACCTTGATTTAATAAAATTCAGTATATTCACTACATCATTAAGAGGGGCCAGTCCATTTGACAATGTACAAAAATCATGAACATTATCACTGCAGGGGTTACGATTTCCCCTTAAAATTAAGTTCAAATTTTAACCAATGCTATAAATAATTACACCAATTTGTAGAGAAAACTCAAATTTACGTACGCTTAGTAGTAAAATTTTGAATTTCTTTTTATTTATTTCAAAATAAATTCGACAAAATGTCTAATATTGACCTACTTCTGCTGCTAATTATGACAATTTCTAAAATATTTTTAGAAAAAATATTACTAGGCGTACATAGATATTCGAATTCTCTTTCATTTGGTATAAAAAAATTAAAAATTGATTAATATTTACGGTTAATTTTATGGGGAAATCAAACTGTCTACAGTGGCCTCAGCGGCTGGGAGTAGAGATCCCTCTTAAGAACTTTTTTTAGAGTTTCGTTCAAACCTTTAATTACAACAGCTGGTTAATCCAACACAGTTTAACCATTCCATTTCATTTTCTTATATAAAACCATCTAGACATTTAAAATTTTTTCCCCCCGTTGTTGTAGATGCCAAATATATACAAGAGAGCATTTCTTCCTCTGTCCTCCATCAATAGTAAAAGAAATAGAAAAAAAATATTAATATAACATAAAACAAAGCGCCGTTCTCTTCCTTTCGATATATACTTTCATGTTCGGCACAACATATATTTTCCAAAACGAAAATGAAAAGTGTAAACACATGGATGTTAAAACTAACATCAAGAAGTAAATAAATACTGTGACTTACACATGCATATATGCATACCGTAGTCGTCAAATTTTAATTTCGGTTTGTACTTCTATCCCATGCAGAAGATGACCATATAATATGCAGCGATGCCTACTTGCTAACAGTGGTGGGAGAGCAACGCAGTGTCGGGGGACCCTCACGCCTTACATTTCATAGGAAACGTTTGTCGAGTGTACTGTCTTGGCGGCCTCGCTTATGTTTATCTTTAGTTTATTTCGTCGCGCTCTTTTCCTCTTTCTACTTTCGTATCAGAAATTAAAATATGTCGACTACGGTATACGTTTGACGTATAAATGTATATATGTAAGTCACAGTATTTATATATTTTTCAGGTCGTCCGCCCTCCCGCGACCCACCTTAATTTATCATAGTTTGGGAACCGTTGATCTAGACGTTATTTGTGTTTCCATCAGTTATTTGTTGATAAATATGTTTTCTGTTTATACAAACACTGCTTCTCTTAGAACCTCAGATTTATAATAATTACAAAAGAAACGATGCATCACTAATTTACGAACCGTTTTGAATTAATAAAAAACAAATTAAATTTTGTTACGGTTTAAATGGTACGGTCATTAGTAGCAGCATATTATGGTGCATTTAGGAACTGTAAGAGAAACAAGAAAATTATACTTACAATTGAAATGGAAATTTCCAAAAAATCTTTCTTTCGAGATAATTAAATGCGCATCGCTCACACGATTATGGTCCGTCAAGTTTAAGCGTGTTTTGAGATTTCTAGGTAAGGTAAGGAAGTAGGGTGAGAAGATAGACGTTAATAAAACGACACAAACAAGTTGCCTGTTAAATTTCAGATAACTACACGATTACTTATTAAATTCCAACAGAAGTTATTCTACAGAATTAACAACATTCTACAATTGTTGGAAAAAAATTCAAAAATTTAGATCTAAAATGAATCTTCAATCCGACAAAATATAGGTTGACTGTAGCATATGCAGAACAGCAGTGTGTTGTTCTGTATACACTACAGTGGCAACGTGGTTTTAATCAGTGTTTTTGATGATGACAACATAGTTGTCGAAATATGTAGGTACAGTAAAACTTCCCTTAAAGGGCACTTCTATTACCTGCTTTTTGACCGCAAAGTTTCCATTAAACGGACGAATATGTATTTGAATACATTCATTACCTCATGCTATCTGGCGAAGCCGTTAGCGCAAATCATGAAAATATCGGAACTTTCATAAACAGGTTGCCGATAATAATGAAAGGGTACAAACCCTGCGATATTTATAATTTGGACGAAACATGGTTATTTTTTCGGGCATTATCAACAAAGACGATGGCATTAAGAGGCGAAAAATGTGTGGGCGGCATGTTATTGAAAGAAATAATAACTATATGTGAATATGGTAGGGGAGAAAGAAAAACTGTTGGCTATCGGAAAATCAGCACGTCCTCGGGCATTTAAAAATCTTAGCTTTGCTCTTCTTCCAGTCCAATGGTATTCATATAACAAGGCTTGCATGACTAATTCTATTATGACAAAGTGGTTGCGTGGATTTGATCGGAAAATGATCGATTAAAACAGAAACGTTTTATTATTTTCGGACAATGCAGCCGCCCGTCCTACGAACGTACAGTTGCAAAATGTTAAACGCGTTTTCATACCGTCAAACACGACAGCTTAATGCCAACCGCTAGATCAAGACATTATAAAAATATTCAAAACTTCCGACATTTAATACTAAAACAAATTTTATCGCTGTTTGAGAGTTCTGTTTCGGGACATAATTTAACCAGTTCTATTAAATGCAATTTATTTTATTAAAATGTAGATGATGTCTCATCTGATTAAAATTGTTCTAAGAAAACAGGATTTCAAGAAGTAAATGAGGAGTTTGAAAGTGATCAGTTTGATCCCGAAGATGAAATTCCTTTATCTAAAGTGGCTCAAATGTGTACGCTTATGGGAAAATTAGGAAGTAATGTTGTAAAGGGATTTATAAATATTGTATATGTATAATAGAAATATTACTAATAATATACAAATTGTATCAATATTGCACAATGTGTAGTATTAAACCGTTGATATCACTGACTACAAATTAGCCAATATTCTTTCATTAAAATGTGACAAGAACATTACATGATTAACAACTCCTCAAATAATTGAAACTAAACAAAATGATTCAAAAATTAAGAAAAAACGATTCTGACACAACTAAAGGATATGAGAAATACACGTACATACAAGCCGATCTTTTAAATCGTAATATGTGCTTGACGAATGCTGGAAACCCCTTTGAAACGGCAGTTTTCGGTTGTTGATTTTTTTATGATAAATGGCAGTCTTTTATTTTATTACGTTTTTTGTTTCAATGTTTTCTTATTGCAATTTCTGTTCTGGATAATTAGATTATAAGATAAACATTTTCTACATAAAATTTCGCTTTTTTACTTTCTTACTTTCTTAAGAAACTATAGTGATGATGATTATTTTTGACCGCGATATTTTTACAGATGTGAAGTCTTCTGATAACGAAAACGTGGTTTTTGACAAACATGCCTGTGTGTATGTCTTTCTGTGTGTGATCACGATAGCGGCCGAACGGTTAGCCTTATCAATACCAAAGTCTATATTTCAGAATACAATCTTCATCCCTTCCTCCCGAGACCTAACTAGATTTTTAGTTAAATGGATAAAACAGAAGTAGTAGTTTACTTCAATGAGAAACTCAAAGTTTTTCATCAATTCGCAAGTTTTTTTTTCTAAAGAACAGAAAAGTTCTGAGAAGTAAATTCTACCATTCTTTACTCCTATCGAAAACCAGTTTTTGGGGAATATGTCACAAAATGTTATTTAGATCTGATTTAGAGCTTGAAAATATATACAACTTAATTTGGAACAAATTCTGTCCAAAAGACATCAAAATTCGAATAGGAAGCAACGCTTTTACTCTGATCGAAAAGCAGTTTATTGCAAATATCTTACAAATTATGCATTCTATGCAGATTTATTAAGAGCATAAAACTATTTATTAGATCTCTATTTAAATCAAAAAAAAATCAAAATTCAGACCGGAAGTATCGCATAGGATTTTTTTTTTGCAAATATTTTGCAATTATGCTTTCTATAACCATTTATTAGGAGCATAATAATATTTGTTCGTTAGTTTAGAAAAATGTTTGTATAGAAAATTTGCCGTGCGTATTTCAGAAAATATTGTGGTGCCCACGCTTCGTTTTTATATTTAATAGAATCAGGGATTACTTTTTGTTTCAGATTTTTTTACAAATAATAATCTTTTTATTTTACAAATCAAAAATTATTATTAAATTAAAAACTTACACTAAGTAGGACCTATAAAGAAATCATACAGCATTCGACTGTAGCCATTTTGAAGAATATCTGTGCTTTATCTTACGCTTCGTTTTTATATTTAATAGAACCTAGGATTACTTTTTGTTTTAGATTTTTTTACGAATAATGATCTTTTTATTTTACAAATCAAAAAATACACTCGATAGGACCTATACAGAAAACATACAGCATACGACCGTAACCATTTTTGAAGAATATATGTGCTTTATTCGTTTATCAACCTAAAATAAAATGGCGCTCGAGTGTACGAGCTGTGCTAAAAGTATCAGTAGATATGATGATTATATCAGCTGTAAGTCAAAATGTAATGAACATTATCACATCGCGTGTGTTAACATGTCAGTTGACGAATATATAAAAATAAGGGAAAAAGGAAATATAAAGAATTGGACTTGTGGAAGATGTATCATTGACTTAACCTCACATACAGTATGCAAGATAGTGGAGGATAAAAAAGTAAGTGACGATTTAGAGACTATTATATCATGTAAAATTGACGCTGCTGTGAACAATATTACGAGTAAGATAATTGAGACTTTTCAATTAGAATTGAATAAATCAATTATTGAAAATAGAAATCTCTCCTTAGAGGTTGCTGACTTAAAAATGTTATTGAAGAAACAGGTTTCTACACAACAGCAAAATGTAAAACCACCATTAGAGGGCACTAGTGACGATAATGGTAAAGATACCGGAGTGCATCAATCTCTCATACAAAAAGAAAACACCTGCTGCAAAACACCTGATACAAGAAACCAACACACTGTAAGAAAAGAAATCTACTCTGAAAAACTAAAAATACCAAAAAAGGATAAACATACCAAAGAAGAAATTTTACAGAAAGAAACAAGTGAAATAAAAAAGGTAAACATCGAGGAAGTAGAAAAACCCGAGGACAGTGACTTCGTGAGAGTCAGGAATTTTAAAAACAGAAAAAATATACACGGACGAAATACGAATACTGGATTAACAACTGTGCAAAATAGAACATGGATTTTTGTTTCTAATTTTGTAAAAAATACAAAAGAAATAGACATACAACAACATCTGCGAGATAATAACATTATACCGCTTGCATGTGCGACTTTAAAAATTAAAAATAATGATATTGCAGCGTTCAGAGTGGCTGTATTGCACGCTGACGTTGAAAAAGTTTTTAATGCTGATTTGTGGCCAAAGAATGCATTTAACAGAATGTATAGGAATTTTCGGAAAAGAGCCTCGAACATTGCGTCATTGGAGACGAAATAAATGAGCAAGAAAAGGAAAAAATAAATATTTTACATCACAATATACAGAGTATTAATAACAAAATTGATTCAATAGACATGTTTTTAGAAACTTATGACGAGGTGGTTCATGTCCTGGCGATTACAGAACATTGGATTGATACTAAGAACTTACAGTATATAAATTTAATGAACTATGCTATGGCATCTTGTTTCTGTAGAACTACAAACAGGTATGGTGGTTCTTGCATTTTTGTAAGAAAGGGAATTCTTGTTGCGGAAATGAAAAATCTAAGAGACAAAAGTCAAGAATCCATAGTAGAACGTAGTGCTGTTGAACTGACTGAGCATAAAACAATTGTGGTTAATGTGTATAGACCGCCGAACGGAGATTTTAATGAATTTTTAGATATACTCCATGAAATACTCTCATCAGTAATAAAATTGAAACCAAAACATAAACACATTTTAACGGGTGATTTTAATGTCCCATTTCATATTAAGGTGGCCATCTCGCCCATCTAAATTACATTCCAAACATGTTGCGAACATATTGCACCAGAATCCATTAGTAAGCCACGAAATTACAACAAAAAAATACGAGCATAATCTACAAACTTATCTCCAGGGGACTGGGTAGTTTTAATAACGGAAGTTTGTTCGAATAATGTGGGAAAAAATGTTAAAAAACAGGAAGTTTTTATACCAAAAATCTGCTAGTTTATTTCATAATTACTTGGAATATATAGATAATTGCCAGATATTAGATAGCTTACCCCCTGGAGAAATAAATTCTCTTTCTTTTGATGCTTGATACAAAGCAATTAAGCGTATTTTATAGCTGTCTTGTGCTTTTAAATGTTTTCACCCCTAAATTCCCATTGATTTGTATCTAAGAGACATATTCTTATGGGAAAAGTAGATTTCGTTTATTATAATCAGAGTGGTAGGTGCAGCAATTCTTAAACAGAGGGCGCTGCCAACGATCAGTTATTGTTAGGCAAGTTGACTACGGGAAATATAGACTCGACAAACTTGTATGTTGCTTACTCAGTCATACTCAGTTACGTTATATATGTGTTTGTCAGGCATCAAAAGAGTATTTTTAAAGAAAAAAAGGTTACAAACAACATGCTCTTCAATTACAAAAAATCGAAAATAGAACTCAGGCGTCTCGGATTCTCAACTTTTTTTATTACCTCAAGTAAACAAATGTTTCATTCATATATCGGCTTTATTTTGTAATTATTTTAAGGATATTTGCCAGAATGTATTAGATATTAATTTTTCGCCTGGAATAAATATATGTTATTATAATATATAAGAGACATATTCTTATGGGAAAAGTAGATTTCGTTTATTATAATCAGAGTGGTAGGTGCAGCAATTCTTAAACAGAGGGCGCTGCCAACGATCAGTTATTGTTAGGCAAGTTGACTACGGGAAATATAGACTCGACAAACTTGTATGTTGCTTACTCAGTCATACTCAGTTACGTTATATATGTGTTTGTCAGGCATCAAAAGAGTATCTTTAAAGAAAAAAAGGTTACAAACAACATGCTCTTCAATTACAAAAAATCGAAAATAGAACTCAGGCGTCTCGGATTCTCAACTTTTTTTATTACCTCAAGTAAACAAATGTTTCATTCATATATCGGCTTTATTTTGTAATTATTTTAAGGATATTTGCCAGAATGTATTAGATATTAATTTTTCGCCTGGAATAAATATATGTTATTATTATTATAATAATAAGTATACACTAAACATATTTGTAAAAGAAACTACATGCGGTTGGTATATACAAGCAAATTGTAATATATTTCAGATATTTTTCGGTGTTCATTTATGATTGATTACGTGATAACATTGATGCGTCTACTTTGTTAGACATTTTTTTCTGTTCGTTAATATTCTTCTCACTTTCAAAATGCATTTTATTTTTCAAGGACAAGGTTCCAGCTTTATGGCATTTCAGAAATGTAGTTTTCTTCGGCAATAAATATACATTATTATTATTAATTATAAAGTTGCAGGAAGCTTTTTAATAATATGAACAATTTAATGTTTGTAGAAAACTAAAATCTGGCAAAAACAACTTTATGTCTTTATAAGATACGAACTTAGAAGTTTGCCGGACTCTTTAAACTAAGTGGCAGGAAGTTACACAATTTTCAGTTTTCTAGATGGTAAAAGCATTTATTTTAATATCTGAATTTGTTATGCCTTCATGTTTTTATTTTATTTATACTTTGTATTTTGACTCCAGGACAGTTTTTTTAGATTTTTTTTGTATATGTGAGTCAGTAAAAGAGCATGGGCCAAACGAGCTTATAAGTTTAATTGCAGCGGTTTATCAGGAGTGGCAGCAATTATTGGATGGCGAACGAAAAATAAAATTGTATGTAGGCGTAAAAAACAAATTTTGATTAATTTGTGCAAAATTTGGTAAATCTAAAGATCAGATATGCTACAAAAATTAGTCTTCGTCGTCAACAGTCATGGAGTCGACAATTATTGCGGAAGGTTTCTCGTGAAATGCACGGTGTATTTATGGTAGATTAATAGGGGACGATGATAGCATCGTTCTTAGAAAACTAAGTGAAACGGCCCCTTACGGTCTCCAAAAAATTATTGAAAAAATCGAGTGCCGAAATCATATATTACGTAATTATATAAATAAAATTAGGGACTGTTTGAAAAAAACTTAAATTCAATTCGGCCGTGACAAAAGCAAGTGAACATTACAAAAGTTCGAACTTAACAATAACAAATTATAGATAGTGAAATTGCAGTGTGACATTATAAATGGACCAAGATATATTTTTTGTGAACACTCGGATTGTGCTTCTTACTTTTGTCAAGGATCTAAAGAAGGATACTTGGTATGAGACAATACACATAGATGTAGAACTCTGACCAGAAATGGTAATTAAGTTAGAGGAATTTTATTTTCTCGCTTTATTATCTCAAATTATGGATCCTCGTATTTTGAGAAATCGAGAAATTAGAAACGTCAAATTGGAGAATTAATATGTACCTACTGATAGTGATACGTTTAGACAAAACGCTACTTGGCCATACTTGTTTATTTTCTACACCGTCTATACTTTTGTAAAAAAAATTTGTTGTAGAAAACATGAATTAGGCCTACTGGAAATACCATGACAAAAAACACCCTTTGCACTCTACCTCTAAGGTGGTGCGGAAAGGATTGCGTTTGACGTTTGTCTGCCACATAACGGTTATTTAAAAATTTTACCGAAGCTTTACTGAAAAAAAATTAAACAGGCAAGATATAAATAAAAAAAATGATAATATCAATAACATTCGATTTCAAGTTGTGATATTAACATTGTCTTCTAACAATGATTAGTTCGGAGTCCGCACAGTTCGTATCGTACCCACGTACCCGTGAAATTTTTATAATTTATTTTCGCTAACTAACAATATCAGTGTCGATTGTGAAGAATATAAATATTTTTTGCATTTTATATGAAACACCGGCACTGTTGTAACAATAGATTTTTTTTATCAGATTTTAGTTTTCTCTAAAACATTACTCATATTTCAAAGCCTCAACATATAAAGTAAATACAAATCATAGTGAGAAATAATATGAAATACAACTTAAATAATTAATAATCATAAATAATAGTAATAAAATTATATACTTATTGCAGAATAAGATTTAATGTCTAATTAATTCAGGCAAATATCATTAAAATAATTACAAATTACATAAAACGGGAGTCTTAATAAAACTAAATAAATACAAGCCAAAAGAATATTCAGAAATAGCAAAAACAAATTTCGAACAAAGGAGATGCACCAATATTTTCATGCAATAAATGCAAGAGACAAATATCCCAAATTTATTTGCTTTCCAGTTGACCAGGCATTGCTTCATGTTGCTGGTCATATACCTGTATCGTGTAAAAGGTACAGGCATATCAAACTCCGTAAAATTATTCAATATATTTCAGGCAACCCGACATACGCCGTTCGAGAATTTTTCTTAGAGAAAGCCCACCCTTAAGAAATTTATATAAAAAGCAAATTTGCGAGATATTTCAAAAAGCTGCTATTCGATAAGAGTGAAGGTCAGTTGCAGACTGTTGAGTTCGTTTAGGTGACGCAATTACATAGACAAGACTGATTCGTTTATTATTGCTGATATACTCCCAGTAGCCGAACATATCACCGATAATAAACGAATCAGTCTTGTCTGTCTAATTGCTTCTCTAAATCGTTCTCACCAGCCGTCACTGTCGAAAGTGTTATTTCCGGTCCGAATTTTGAATTTTTTTTTACAAAAATATTCCAAATCCATGTTTAAATACTTTTATACTGTATAAAATGCATAATTATCGAGATATTTTCAAAAAATTGATATTCGATTAGAATAAAATTGCTAGGTACTTTCAGTTCGAATTTTGGAAATTTCTTATTACAAAAATATTCAAAATTGAGCTTTCAATATTTTCATACACTCGATATGTTTGTCTAGAATGCATGACTTGCGATATATTCGCAAAAACCTGTTTTACGATCAGAGTAAACACCTACTTCCGGTAGGAATTCTTTTATAAAATTGTTTTCTAATTTACTCTTGATCACTTTGTTATACTTTAGATATTTGCCTAAAATTAGTAATTGACGAGATATTGCTATTATTTGTTTTCTTCACTGAAATGAAGTACTACTCCCGATTTATCGATTTCACTGAAAATATAATCAGATTTCCGAGGGAGATTATATTTCTAAATATACACTTCGGTATTGATGACTTTTACCGTTTGGCCGCTATCATGGTCAAACAGTGAGAGAATTTTTTTTTTGCAAACAAATACATTAATTAATTAACTCGAAAATTAATGCATAATGACGTATTTCTACACGCTCGCAGCTGACGTAATAGAAAATTGAAAAAAAATGTATGCAATGGTCATACAAGTATACTTTTTGACAAAAGAACCTCAATAACTCAAACTTAAAAATTTAATGAATTAAGATCAAATTTCGGCCACTGGTCGACCAGTAGTATTAATTATAAGGCAAGTTATTTAGGTACCTATACAAAATTTTTAATCTATTTTCTTCAATCCTGTAATAAAAATTACTTACATATGTAAGAAATGTAATTCAATATTCTGCAGATCTCGTTTTTAATTATATTTTAGTAAATTATTATGAACGTGGGAAATCCACACTGTCGGATAAATTTTAGGGTGGTCTTTCAAATTTTTTTCCAACTGAATCGGGCATTCTAATAGCTGATACGGTATCAAAAGTAATACAAAGGAGGCATTTTATAATATCCAAAACTACTTTCTGAGCACACATGTAGATTTAACCAATTTAATTAGAGTGTTATAGGTATGTGAAACATATTGATTGTTTCTCTTTTTCTTACTTTTACACACACAATAGGCCTTGTGTTTCTTACATTGACAGGTTCACTACTTACGGGTTTCTTAAATAAACAGTTCATTTTTTAGTCAAATTTGAATAAATACTTGGCGAGATACTTCTATAAAAAAACTATTTATCTATAAGAATAAAAATGTGAAAGTAGATTTTTTTTTATACAAAAGTTGTTCCAAACTTACTTCTGAATACTTTTGTATTCATTACACATTTTGAAAAAACTAACCATTGACAACATACTCGGTAACTATGTATTTCGCGCTCAAGTGTTACTTCTCATCTACTAATCTAATTCTTCCCACTAAGACATGGTACATGTTCAAGTTACATAACAAAACACAAAATTTACCAACTTTGCCAAACTCAAACCTGCTCTCTATTCCAAATAATAAGAGAAATACCCATGGTGACCATCAAAATTGAATCAGCCTATATATTCCTTTTTCAAAAATGCAATAATCACTAAAAAATACCTGTTTATTATCTAAATCAAATAGATAAAGGACAGATCTACATAGGTATTTACAAAACAAACATTATATGTAACAGTATGTTCCTATTATTCTTGTAAGGACGCAATTTGCATTTTTACAATTTAGAGTAAATATCAATGATTTCAAAATAGACACATATTCCATTAAATCGTGTATGAGACAAAAACTCTGTTTTTTGTCTCATACACAAAAAAAACAACGGTCTGGTCTGCTAGTCTCTGTATTATTTGGTTCAATCTAAGAGAGACGTTGCGTTAGTACTGGCATCTTTTATCCAATAAATTTGTTTTACAAATAATATCGCTGCTACTGGCAACCAGATGGCTAATTAAAATACAGTCACGTATGCAACACATAATACACGCCTAATGGTTAGAAAAGGATAGAGCAATGGGACGATTCTCTTTCTATTAAACGGCCACCTTAAGGAAAATATTCATGTAAAAAGACTGAATGATGTGCTGAATGCGTTCAATTTGCATATAACAATACATGATGCCACACGTATTGGGGGTGCAAGGACGACAATTGATAATATTATGACGAATATAACAAACTACATTAGTAAAGTAGTGATAACAGCACTGTCGGATCATTTGGGGAAACAGCTTACATTTAGTTTGAGGTTCAGGAGTGCTACACCACAGAAACCAATTAAAATTAAAATAATATATGAAGAAAATATTGTTGTTTTTAAACAATGGCTCATGGAATATAACTGGAATGTTTTTTGTGATGCGTTGGATGTTAATGTCTTGTATGAAACTTTATTAATGAAATTAAAAGGAAATATAATAACTTATGTAAAAGTAAAACAATAAAACCACAAACAATTAAAGAAAGCTGGATCACTTTTGAAATTAAGGTGAAAACAATTATTAAAAGACAAATTGTACGAGGACATGCTAAACGAAAGAATAAGTATAGAAGATTATAATAACTATTGCAATAATTTAAACAAAGAGGTAAAAATTGCGAAAGACAAAGCTAACAGTGATTTCATCAATGAATCACATAATAAGACTAAGGCAACTTGGCAGCTGGTAAGAAAAATCACGGGTTCTGTTAAAGCTGAGGAAATCTCTGTTGATGGCATTGAAGTGGCAGGAACAATAATTGAAGAAAGGCTGTCTACAATCAACAGACAACTGATAGAAATGTGTAACAATATAGCCAAGATAAAAGATTTAGATCTGGACAATATTCCTTATAATAACCAGTCATTGGTGTTGCATCCTACTGATGTAGGAGAAATATGTAGCATTATTGCACAATTAAGGGATAGCTCTTGCGTGGGTTGTGATGAAATAACTGTAAAGATAGTAAAAGAATGTACGCCTGAACTTGCAGTTATACTAGAACTAATAGTCAATAAATGTGTAGAATCGGGAATATTCCCAAATGAATTGAAGAAATCTATTATTAGATTAATATACAAGAAAGGTGAAATTACAAAACTAGAAAACTACAGATCGATATCTATATTGACACATTTCTCAAAAATATTCGAAAAAATTATTTTGAAACGTATAATGGATTTCCTTTTGGAACATGAAATACTTAGTGAATACCAGAATGGCTACATCACAGGCAGATCTACGATCAGAGCTGCTTATCAAGCCATACATGAGATTATTGACAGTCTGAATCATGATGAGTGCACAATTGGTATGTTCATGGACCTTAGTAAGGCCTTCGACTGTGTTGAGTACTGTGTGTTGTTTGAAAAATTGGAAAGAGTTGGAATAAGGGGACATAGTTTGCAGTTGATACGGCCCTATCTGGATAATAGAAAGCAGTGCGTGGTCGGTGGTGATGCGGGTGTTCCTTCTGATTGGGGAACGCTGAAAAGAGGAGTGCCCCAGGGCTCCGTCCTGGGCCCTTTATTGTTTTTAATATATGTCAATGATCTCCCTTGCAGGACTAAACATAAAACGATACTGTACGCTGATGATACTTCGGTAATTGTAAGAACCAAAAAAGATGCAGCAAACAATGAAATACTGTCTACTGTTGAGGACTGTGGTTCGTGGTTTGACAGAAACAGGCTCAAGCTGAATATTGAAAAAACCAATTTGTTGAACTTTGGCTATTTCAAGAGAGACCCAATAAAAGTTATTTATGGAGATCAACAGCTAAATATGGAACACATGGCAGTTAGTTTCCTGGGATTGTGGATGGATCCTCAATTGAACTGGAAGAAGCATATTGACCACTTGGCAACAAAGATATCATCATTCAGTTATGCATTGCGTATCATAGCGGGATCTGTAATCTATCGGCATATTATGCTTATGTGCAGTCGAGACTTACTTATGGCATCATGTTGTGGGGAACATCGGTTCATGCATCTAGAGTGTTTATCTTACAGAAGTCGTGCCTGCGTAGTGTCTTTGGCGTGAGAAAGACTCATTCATGCAAGGAAATTTTTAAGGGACAAAAAATACATACATTGACGGGCTTATATGTTCTTGAGTGTGTGAAGTTTGTAAAGGAGAATTACGAATTTTTCAAAGAGCAAGAATTACAACTTAATTACGAGACCAGAGGTATAGTTTGTTCACATTTGGTGCCTCTACAACAACAAAAAGTATTGTGGAAAAGAGTTGTATCCAAATAATAAGAGTATATAATCATTTACTTTCACATATAAAATATTTACCTCAAAAAAGGCAAAAAACTGTATTGTTTGAGATACTCATCAAAGAAGCTTTGTATAGCATAGATGAGTATTTTAATTTTAGATTTTGACGCGTATAAATGTGAATCTGTGAATCTGTTTTATATATATTGTACTAAAGTGGATAAACTTTCTTCTTAAGATATCCCACAAATTAGCAAATCAAAGTAAAATTATTATATTATAAAATGATCTGATCTATAATTCAATCTCAGGGTAAAATTTTATTATTAAGTACTATTATGATAAATTTTAGTTGCCTCGAGCTAATTCAGAACTTTTTTACAATCTCTACTGTATAAATTATTAAACAAATAGAAACATGAGACTCAATATTTAATTTATTTGGATATACTACCTGTTAATACTCTTAAACCGGTCCTGGATATCTCAGTACATATCTCCTAGTCATACAATTACTTTAGTATTTTAATATTTAATTAATTGGAATTACGAGTTCAACTGTAAAAACGATTTAACTAAATCATTTACTTTCCATAAACTTTACGTATACTATTTTTTAAATTTGCTAAGTTTTCATGTATCAACAATTTAAATACTTCTTTAATATTCCACAAAGTAAGTATATCGCCATCTATTTAGCATATATCTAAATTAATTATGTTCTTTAATATTTTCACCATTAAAGAATGTATCCATTCAAAAATGTACATAACCTCAACGATCATAAGAAGAAAAATCAAATACTTCAAAACTTATATTGAATTCTTTAAGAAAAACATATACATATTTCAGATAAGATATTGAAAATTATTACAAAAATCTCTATGAACTTGTTCAATTATAAATTAATGCTTATTGAGGATGCGTTTTCTACAAGAATAAAAAAAACGAGAGTATTCAAAAATGACAGTGACTGTTATCCTGCTATATAAAATACTGGCTTTATAATATGAGTTAATTTTTTTACTATAAAGGTATTTTAATAACTTTGTGTGATTAATTAATAAAATTTTATAATTACTTGGTCTCAATTCAGATTAAATTAAGGTTTCTTAAATTTATTTCTTCTTAAACTCCCATAGATAAGTAATGTTAAAAAAAATATATACGACCTTTTCCAACTTGTATTATTATTTTTCTCGATGTATACTGTTGATACTTTGTAGTTGTCCTGGACTTACACGAAAGATCTATTGATGTTCTGGAAAAAAAAACACTTTCCTACACAAGAACTTCAACTGGCTGGAATATTTCCCGATTATCTTGATATAGGCCTACAAAATTAGATGTCTCGTCACGGATTTATTTGAGTAATCCTTCTGGTGCTCCAATTAGAATAATACGTCTAAAACTATTGGTTTTCTGTAAGATATTTTCGTCAACTGCTCCTAGTGATTGGAAAATGTAAACGTCAAGTGCTCCTAATATCTTCTAATTCCCTTGGAAATTCCTAATGTCCCTGGTATTTAGAAAAAATGTATATGTCCAGTACTTCTAATGGTTTAAAGAAAACGTCTAATGCCCCTGGAATTGGCTAATTTCCGTCTACCGCTCCTGGAATTGTCTAATTTCTGTCCACTGCTCCTGGAATTCTACACGATCTAATCTTCTGGTTCTCATTCAAATTTGAATTGGCAATTTAATATTTTCAATTAAGATAATTAATTTTGGTAAGTATTATATTCTTTACTCCTCGTATATACTTTATATGAATTTCTATCTTCTGTAAACACCTTTTAACTTCTGCTTAATTAGAATAACATGTATTCTAGAATAATTTACTCCAATATTGCTTCTATTTTATACACTTTTGCTGAAAATAAACTTTAACACGAAAAATTGCGACTATCTTCCGCAAAATTCGAAAAAGTTCTTCTTTATTTATTTAAAATTACCTTAGTGATAATTCCCATTCTATTTCGACCAATAAATTAATCACACATTAAAACCAAGCTCAATATAAATTATAGAAGTGTAATAAATTTTTAAATACCTTTCATAAGTCAATATTTCACTCATAATAAATTATTCTTTGAATTTAGTAAAGTTATCATGCTTCAAATTACCAATATTAAGCTTTACTTCTTTGTAGTAACAATTATCTGTCACCTTGACAATTAACTCACACATCCGATATACAATTTATAGCGGTATTTTTTATCAATTCTTAATTGATTATTTTCGTATTCTAAAAATCTTTTGTCCTTTCCTCATCATTAATAACATTTGAACAAGTTTTTCACAATGCTAAATTACATTTCAAATTTACAATACTTATACAAAATCTTTCTTTACAGATTTTTGGTACATATACATGGAAGTACAACTCCAATTGTAATAAATACTATTTCACCAAGTAATTATACAATTCTCCTTTAACTCAATAAACAATATTTTTCAAGATTACAACCAGTTCATTAATATTTGCAAATTTAACTATCTCTGTCACAATTAAGAAAAACCGAATCTTGTATAAAACTCATCCTTAATAATATAAGATAGGCAACTCCTATTACTTCAGTGTATAACCTGAATAATTCTACCATAAGCAACCCTACCTATATCATTTGCCCCTTTAAGAAATTTAAATTACAATCCATTTGTTAATTTATATTTCTTAATAATAATAAATTGCAATGTAAACGATTTCATCTGTCCATTAATCTTTATTCTAATAATTTTCAACTAAATATAAATTTCTAGGTATCATGTTTGTAAAATATCAACATCATTAATATTTTTACAAGTAACTTTAGTGTAAACTATAATACTATACACAAATCAGAAAATATGTATATGTTCTATAACAAAACTTTTTTATATATAAAATTTACTAATGTAATATGGAATACAATAATGTGTTAAGTGAATATCCTTGTACAAATAATGACTTATTTTCATTTGTTATAAATTTGCTCTATGTACATGTTTTAAATCTTTTTATAACGATATTTATTGTATAAGGAAAATATCTATTTAGAATGTTGTATACCTGTATTTAATTGAGTTTAATTTTACTTTTCTATAGAAAATATTATACCTCTTTAAAATTAATATCTCGGTTTTCTTACGTTTTTTTGTTGAATGTCATATACTTCAATATGTGTTTTCTTTGATTATACATTTTATGGTCTCTTAACATGCTTACTCAATTATTTATTTTAACCATTTAATCTGTTCTTATACGAACATAACTCATATTTACTTATTTAAACATTTCTTTTCATCTCAAACTTCCATTTGGAAAGTTAATAACTTTATCTACGTCTTATAGGCGAACGTTACCTTAATATTTAAATAGACATTTTGTCCAATCTTTTATAATAATATAGGGATTTTATTTACCCATTCTCATTTATTTAACTCTATAATACCATAATATCATGGTTCATTTTATTTTAATTATTTTTAGTAAGCATTAATTTTTTTAACAAGTATTGTTTCTTCCTTTTTAAGACCTTTTTCTTCTTCTTAATAATCTATACTAAAAAACACACCTATTGTTCATAAAATTCAACTTTTTCATGCAATAATTGTCATATAATATTCTCAATTTGTTTCAAAAAGTGTTTATCTACTCATTACTTAATAATATTTTCCTTCTTTATAATCAATTTCTCTGTTATTTTTTTTTATAAATAAAACATCAGGTATTATAAATTTACTTTTTCTTGAGCAAACATTAACTTGTACCAACCACTTTTATACATTATTTAACTATTATGTACACACGTTTTACTTGGGAATAAGGGAATACAAATAAAAAAATTGTAATACTACTTCTAATGTTTATAACGAGCCTATGATTAAATTTAAAAAATAAATCTGGACGGTATTTCATTTAATCTTCTTTATTTGTAATAAATCTATCTATGTTTTCATAATATACTGCTCTGCCCCTATTTCATTATCAGGTGAACTTAATTTTCCTAACTTGGCTAACAATTTTGTTTATAACGAAAATATTCAAGATCTATCTTTGTGCGTAAATAAAAATTTAATTTGTGAGAACAATGCATTATTAAATTGAGCCAATGTTGTAATAATAACGAGAATGGTACTACATATGTTATACTCGTCCTGACTATAATATAAGATCAAAGAAATTACATAAAAAATTATATGTCCGAAAACAAAATTTTGAATTTAATGAGATCAATTAAATAGCTAAGATAAGTCGGTGTTGCTATTACCGTCGAGAGTTGATCTCTTTCTTTTATATAAAAGAAACCTCTCGTCCTGACTAAAATATATAATATATGATTTTAATTATGTTTCTTCTATATAATCATGTAACATGGATATGTGATACGTCCCTTTGATATATCCAGTATTTTCATCTATTAGCTCATAATTATTTAGTCCTATTTTACGATGTATAATATATGGTCCGACGTAAGGCCTTATTAGTTTAGCAATTATTTTATTTTTTCTGTCTGTTACTCGCAATGCTCGCACAATAACTTTATCTTTTATATTGTATGTTTTGTATTTACGTTGTTTCTCTTTTTTCTTTCTCTCCCATTTTTCTTTCCTCTTCAACAATTTTTATTTTACTTGTTCATATTTAACTTCCAGATTATCAATATCATCGTTTTGCCAGGGTCTTTGCGAAGGTTGTCCTGTAAAAATCGTGATCGGGCAAGAATCATGCACAGTGCTTGGTGTATTATTCATAACTAATTCAATTTGTTTTATATATTTTGCCCATTTATGATGACAATCCACTAACAAAATACGTAAATATTTAAGTACTTCTTTAATATATCTTTCTGAGGGATTCGATTGTGGATGACGTATTGAAATATGATAGGATTTAATATTCCGACTATCTAAATAATCATGATATCTCTGATTCATGAAATAAGTAGCATGATCTGACAATATGGATCTTGGTGTACCGAATTCAGTTATATATTCTTGTAGTGCTTGTAGTACTGTTTCTGTATTACACTTTTGTGTTGGTATTAATTTAACATGTTTGGAAAAAATATCACACATTACTAAAATATTTCGGTATCTTTTTGTACTAGGTATTAGATTTGAAATAAAGTCAATAGCAACCAATTGTAATCTATCCAAAGCTATTATACTTAAACTGATGTTTTGATTGGTAAAATTTTTCTCTTTTGCTAAAACGCATGTTTCACATTGTCTTAGTACTCTTTTAATAATCTTCTCATCATTATAACAATAAAATGCCTCTCTGTAAATTAACCAGCACTTCCTAGCACCAATATGTATGTATAATACATGAATCTGTTTTACAATTTCTATAGTATGTTCTTCATTAGTCAGGTATACTTCAGTATCCCCAATTTTTTTAACAATGATCCCTTCATGAATTCTCATCCCTTTGTAAGTACCCTCTTCTTGTAATTTTTGTCTTATTCTCTCAAATTCTGGCGATTCTTGAACCTCTCTAATACGTTGTAAAGAAAAAATTCCTTCTGATTCTAATCTTACCACATTAATTCGTACGTTAGTTGATTTTGTTTCTCCATGTTTTCTACTAAGCACATCCGCGGCAATCATTTCTTTTCCTGGTTTATACACGATCTCCATATCATATTGTTGAATCAACAGAGTCCATCTATAGATACGATTATTAGTTAGCTTTGTCGTCATAATGTTAAGTAACGCCTTGTGATCCGACTCCAATATAAATTTCTTCCCTATCAAGTAATAGCGTAATTTCGTCAAAGCAAAAATAACGGCAAGCATCTCGAGTTCTGACACGCCAAATCTTCTTTCACACGGTTTTAAAGTACGTGACGCGAAATAAATTGGAACCTCTATACCATCCCTTATTTGCACCAGTTCCGCAGCTACGGCTACGCTCGATGCATCAGTTCTAACAATAAACTCCAAATTGAAATCAGGATGATATAGTTTAAGATTTTCAACAAAATTCGATTTAAGTTGTAAAAAACATTCCTCACATTCTGGTGTCCACTTCCACTTTGTGCCTTTCTTTAGTAAATTCAATAACGTACTCGTTTTCTGACTATAATTCGATACAAATTTTCTATAGTAATTTAATAGACCAAGAAAACCTCTTAACATTTTAATTTTATTTGGACGTGGATAATTTTGTATTTCTTCTAACCTTTGAGGATCTAACAAAATATTTTGTTCATTCACTACATATCCTAAATAGTTGACCTCTTTTTGACAAAATTGACACTTAGATAAATTCAATTTCATACCATTTTCTTGTAACGTATTTATAATTATCTCAATATGATTAATATGCGATTCAATATCATCCGAAAAAATTATAATATCATCCAAATAATGAAGAGCAAATTTTTCGTACTTATCTAGTATTATATGAAGAAATCTGATTAACCCAGCAGGACTACTCCGGATTCCGAATGGGCAAACCTTAAAATGATACGTAATTCCATTCACATTAAACCCACAATACTTTCTCGAATTCTCATCCAACCTAATCAACCAAAATGCATTTTTGAGATCAAACTTACTATACCATTTTTTATTACCACATTTAGTAAGCAATACATCTATATTCTGTGGCATTTCATGCTCAGGCATGATCCTTAGGTTAATCAAACGAGCGTCAATGCAAATGCGTAACGTGTTGTCCTTCTTCTTCACAATTACCACAGGATTTATAAAATAGGTATTAGATCGTTCTATAATGTCTGCTTCCTCCAATTTTTGTAATTCCTTATTTACTCGATCTTGGAAAAAATATGGTATTGGATAATTTCTGCACGATAAAGGAGAATCATCATTTATTAATAATTTATGTTCGTAATCTTTAGCAAATACAACTTCATCATTTATCAATCTGATGTTATTGGCCAAAATTTCAATTAAACTTTCTTCTATCCATGGTTCAGGTAAATTTTGTTTAAGTATAAATGTCGTTATATCCATCTTATTTCTGATTACCTTCACCTCTTGTTTTTCTTCTATTATTGCTGTTTTCCCATAATCATCATAACTTATTTCTTTAGGTAACTCTAACATTGCCTCTTCTAAATATTCTTGTGTATCATCATTTTCAGCTCTATCAGCTATTATTACATTATTCACTTCATGCTGAATTTCATCCTTAAATTTCATATATGCGTTAATTTCTTTTGTATCTTCTAATTTATTTAAAACAATTTCATTACCTCCTATTTTAACCTTATTTTCAACAAAATCTAAATTCATTCCTAATAATCTCATATTATCTATTCCTATAATACAATCATAGAACAAATTTGTTAAAATATAAAATTGCATAATATAAGTTTGTCCATTTAAAACTACATCTATGCACAATCTTTTATTAATACATCCCATTTTACTTCTATTTGCAGAAATAATCTTAGTATTTTTAATCTTGATAATATTTTTTAAATAATCCTATATATTTATTACCATCTCTTCCTTAATAAGTGAAATCTCCGCTCCAGAATCCAATAACGTTTTAAAACTAATATTCCTAATAACAATTGTAACGAAAGGTAAACTTTCATAATTATTTATGGTATTTTCCATATCTGTTAAATTAATTATTTCCCCTATTCCCATTATATCTTGATATTTGGTTATGTTACAAATATCATCACAAAATAAAGAAATATTATTTAATGTGAGGTTCCTGGTATAGGATCCTGGTATGATCTGGGATTTTCCAAAATTGGCGTTTTTTTTTTCTCTTGATTTATACCACTAATGGTATCCTTTTTGTTAATATTTTCTTGTTCATAATCTCTCCAATCTTGTGTCTGTATTGTATTTATTGCTCGAGAATTATTATAACCATAATACTTATTGTTCTGGTCTTGATAACTCTTTTCCTGAGGTAATTGTTTAGGGTTTTGCATATTAACAGAATTATAACGATTAGCATTCGGTCTTGAATTAAATCCATTTGTATTACCTCGATTATAGTTCCAATTATCATTTCTGTTTCCCTGAAAATTATTATTTCTATTACTTTGAAACGATTTTTGATTAAAATTTTGATAATTCTGCCTATCTCCATAACCATTATTATTACTATTATTACTGTAATTATTATTTCGTTGTTGGTTATTTTGATTCTCTGGTCTACCATTCAATTGTCTAAATTCTCTATATTTCAAACCATCAGAATAATCATCAAGACGACGAAGAATATTAATTAAACCATTCATGTCAGAAACATTTTGGCATATAATCGCGTGCGTATCCACCGGTATAAAATGTTGCAATAGATGTTGAGATATAGTCTTCTCATCCAAATGAGATATATACCTGCAGTAATTAAACATACGTTGTGCATAAGTTTCCCTCGAAGATTTTCCCGGCTGATATCTACCTGTCAATAATCTCTGGTGTGCTCTGCTTTGTTGAGTTTCGTTCCAGAAATTATTTCTAAATAATTCCACGAACTGAGTTAAATCTTTGCAGTCGTCTTCAATTCTTTGCAGCCAATCTGCGGCTCCATAATTTAATGTGGCCCTTATCACATTCATCTGACTTCTAAAATCAGGAATATCTTCTATATATTTTAGAATATTTGTTAAATACGCCATGGGGTGAGTTGACATTTTATCCCCACTAAAATGAGTGATATTTTCTACTCGAATACCTGTATTCAAAATATTATAAGCCGGAGAACAAGTTGTCTGAGGAATCTTAATATTTTGAGCTTTTACTATCAATTCTTGTATCTGTAATTTCTGTGCATTACATTCTTCTAAAATATCTTTCATTCCTGCCTTCTGAATATTTGTAGAATCAGCTGTTAATTTTATTTCTTTTAGACAATTATCTTCTGTACTTTCTATTTTTTTAATAAGAGAATCTTCCATTCTTTCTGTTCTATCTTCAAGTACTTTATTTACTTGATCTACTTCTAATCGTATTCGTTCTGCTAACTCTTTATGTTTCTCTTGATTATTTTTATCAATTTGTTTTACATTATCTTGTATACTCTTTACCTTATTCTCTACCTGTTGCACTTTATTCGTAATAAGGGTTTTAACTTCTGTATCTTTAATTTGCAACTTTTCATCCATTTCTTTCCGCAATTTAACTTCCCGACTATCCATGTCAATAGTAAGCTTTTTAACATTTTCTTCTGTATTTCTTAACAACGTTTTCTTTAATTCTTCGAGATTTCTTATATTTTCTTCCCTATTATCCTTATTTGCCTTGTCCCATTTTCCACTTAATTCTTCCTTCAAGTCCACTAAATTCTTCTCGCTTCTCTTAATATCCTCTTCCCTATTTTTCTTAGCTTCTATTTTATCCTCATCCCTAATTTTCTCACTTCTCTTAATATCTTCTTCCCTATTTTTCTCTAATTTTTCAAACATTTGTTGGATAAACAACATGTCTATTGAAGACTTTGATGACTCTATTTTCGAAGTCTCTCCTTGTATAACCACCTTATCTCCTCTATCTTGTACCTCTCCTGTCTGTTGATTTTCTTCCTGTATCTGTAAATTAATTTCTCCTGTCTCTTGTGTAATTCCTTCCTGATTCCCTTCCACATCATCATCGCTAGATGAATCTGTTCTATGTATAACAGAACTACTTTTAGATCTGGTGTTCATTTTAAATAAATAGAATACACAAATAAATCTAACAAAATTACTTGTTCCTAAATATACCTGTAATTGACTTTATTATCTTTAAAAATGTAAATTAATGTTTCCTCTATAAAACAATAAATAAAATATTCAAAATACGATGTTGTGAGTCTTATAATTACAAGGCCCCACGTTGATGCGTCATAAATGTACTAAAGTGGATAAACTTTCTTCTTAAGATATCCCACAAATTAGCAAATCAAAGTAAAATTATTATATTATAAAATGATCTGATCTATAATTCAATCTCAGGGTAAAATTTTATTATTAAGTACTATTATGATAAATTTTAGTTGCCTCGAGCTAATTCAGAACTTTTTTACAATCTCTACTGTATAAATTATTAAACAAATAGAAACATGAGACTCAATATTTAATTTATTTGGATATACTACCTGTTAATACTCTTAAACCGGTCCTGGATATCTCAGTACATATCTCCTAGTCATACAATTACTTTAGTATTTTAATATTTAATTAATTGGAATTACGAGTTCAACTGTAAAAACGATTTAACTAAATCATTTACTTTCCATAAACTTTACGTATACTATTTTTTAAATTTGCTAAGTTTTCATGTATCAACAATTTAAATACTTCTTTAATATTCCACAAAGTAAGTATATCGCCATCTATTTAGCATATATCTAAATTAATTATGTTCTTTAATATTTTCACCATTAAAGAATGTATCCATTCAAAAATGTACATAACCTCAACGATCATAAGAAGAAAAATCAAATACTTCAAAACTTATATTGAATTCTTTAAGAAAAACATATACATATTTCAGATAAGATATTGAAAATTATTACAAAAATCTCTATGAACTTGTTCAATTATAAATTAATGCTTATTGAGGATGCGTTTTCTACAAGAATAAAAAAAACGAGAGTATTCAAAAATGACAGTGACTGTTATCCTGCTATATAAAATACTGGCTTTATAATATGAGTTAATTTTTTTACTATAAAGGTATTTTAATAACTTTGTGTGATTAATTAATAAAATTTTATAATTACTTGGTCTCAATTCAGATTAAATTAAGGTTTCTTAAATTTATTTCTTCTTAAACTCCCATAGATAAGTAATGTTAAAAAAAATATATACGACCTTTTCCAACTTGTATTATTATTTTTCTCGATGTATACTGTTGATACTTTGTAGTTGTCCTGGACTTACACGAAAGATCTATTGATGTTCTGGAAAAAAAAACACTTTCCTACACAAGAACTTCAACTGGCTGGAATATTTCCCGATTATCTTGATATAGGCCTACAAAATTAGATGTCTCGTCACGGATTTATTTGAGTAATCCTTCTGGTGCTCCAATTAGAATAATACGTCTAAAACTATTGGTTTTCTGTAAGATATTTTCGTCAACTGCTCCTAGTGATTGGAAAATGTAAACGTCAAGTGCTCCTAATATCTTCTAATTCCCTTGGAAATTCCTAATGTCCCTGGTATTTAGAAAAAATGTATATGTCCAGTACTTCTAATGGTTTAAAGAAAACGTCTAATGCCCCTGGAATTGGCTAATTTCCGTCTACCGCTCCTGGAATTGTCTAATTTCTGTCCACTGCTCCTGGAATTCTACACGATCTAATCTTCTGGTTCTCATTCAAATTTGAATTGGCAATTTAATATTTTCAATTAAGATAATTAATTTTGGTAAGTATTATATTCTTTACTCCTCGTATATACTTTATATGAATTTCTATCTTCTGTAAACACCTTTTAACTTCTGCTTAATTAGAATAACATGTATTCTAGAATAATTTACTCCAATATTGCTTCTATTTTATACACTTTTGCTGAAAATAAACTTTAACACGAAAAATTGCGACTATCTTCCGCAAAATTCGAAAAAGTTCTTCTTTATTTATTTAAAATTACCTTAGTGATAATTCCCATTCTATTTCGACCAATAAATTAATCACACATTAAAACCAAGCTCAATATAAATTATAGAAGTGTAATAAATTTTTAAATACCTTTCATAAGTCAATATTTCACTCATAATAAATTATTCTTTGAATTTAGTAAAGTTATCATGCTTCAAATTACCAATATTAAGCTTTACTTCTTTGTAGTAACAATTATCTGTCACCTTGACAATTAACTCACACATCCGATATACAATTTATAGCGGTATTTTTTATCAATTCTTAATTGATTATTTTCGTATTCTAAAAATCTTTTGTCCTTTCCTCATCATTAATAACATTTGAACAAGTTTTTCACAATGCTAAATTACATTTCAAATTTACAATACTTATACAAAATCTTTCTTTACAGATTTTTGGTACATATACATGGAAGTACAACTCCAATTGTAATAAATACTATTTCACCAAGTAATTATACAATTCTCCTTTAACTCAATAAACAATATTTTTCAAGATTACAACCAGTTCATTAATATTTGCAAATTTAACTATCTCTGTCACAATTAAGAAAAACCGAATCTTGTATAAAACTCATCCTTAATAATATAAGATAGGCAACTCCTATTACTTCAGTGTATAACCTGAATAATTCTACCATAAGCAACCCTACCTATATCAATATATATATATATATATATATATATATATATATATATATATATATATATTTTGACATGTTCAACACTGTATGTATTACTGAATAAATAGCTTTATTATTATTATTATTATTATTGGTATATACAATATATAGATTAAGAATTCCTTTCTAATGTATAGCACCGCTTGTACACAAATTATAATTGTTTTTAACAGGTTTCGAAATAATTCATCCTGAAAACTTCCCATATTTTATTATTACTTTGCTCGTTAAAAGCGTTTAGCTCCCGCAAACGATGTTTCTCACCTATTCTCTCCACCTTCCCAGCATCGACGGAAGTCGCCCTACCGGCGGCGCCCGGTATTAACGTCGCAGATAATAAAGTGGTACCAAGTGTGAAGGTGCACTCTAGAAAGTGTTTTTAAACTGAAACGATGCTGAACACACTATACTTTACCGGTTACCCATTTAGAGGGTTTATTTAGTGGCCATAGTGCTGGTGCTGCTGTTACTGCGCTCCAACTGCTGCTGCAGATGAGTAATGGACAGGAAAGTTTTGTTGCCGGGGCATCGATTATAATTTGCATTTATAATAGAATATATACGCGGGCGAGGAGCAAAGAGAACACTGAAAGAGCTCTCCGTCTCTCTGCCCTGCGCCGCCACTAGTTACTATGTTACATGATCGTTTTCAGTGTGTGTCCGAGACTACTTTAAATGAATGTGTATATATTATGGTAGTTACATAACTTCTGGAGCTGTTGAACATCTGCTTCGCACATTCACGCCCAACACTTTCCAATTTACTTCGGATGATCGTTAATTTCGTTCGCCATTATACTTACACAAGAGATATGCAAAATGATAAGGGGGTGTGATTTCTGAAAATACACTGCCGTTCAAAATTATCCCCATCAGGGAAATTATACAATATGTACGTTATATAATCAGTAATTGTACACAATTATTCATGTAGAATCCTGTTATTATAGTGTTTGAGGACATTTCAAAGACACCAACTGGATAACTTGGTTATTATGTATGGAGACTCAGAATAAAATTCGATTCTGTTTTTTGTATCTAGGGAAAACTGTCAGTGTCAGATTATTTTTAATGCCACCATTCGAATTATCGTCTAGTGGAATGTTTTCCCAATGGAATACTTTAGTCGTGAACAGCGTGCTTTTTGTGTGAAAGCATTCTACAAAAATGCTCATTATTACGTGCAAGTCCAGAGAGCGTTTGGATCTCTACAATTTGCGTTATGCTCATAAAGGTCCATCAGCTAATTAATTAACCTATGGATACTCAAATTTCAAGTAAGTGGTTCTACAGTTTGTTCTAAACCCTGTAGCCGCAGAAGATCTGTTAGAAATGAAATAAACATGGAAGCTGTAAGTGCTGCTCTACGCCAAAGTCCACATCGTTCGATAAGAAACCATGCGTTTAAATTTGAACTGGTATATGATTTAAAGAAAGTCGAAAAAGGATTTACATTACCATCCTTATAAGATCCAGTTGGGTCAAGCTTTGAAGAATGATGATCACTATAGTCGTCGTAATTTTGCTACTTTAACGCAGTAGTTCAATGATTTTGATAATATTCTCTTAAGTGACGAAGCACACTTTTATTTAGACGGGTACATGAACAAACAGAATTGTCGGTACTGGTCTGCGGCAAACCCAAGAGAAAACCATGCAGTTGTTTTCCACACTTCAAAAGTAACTGTATGGGCACGCAGTGTCTTCAACAGGCATTATTGGTCCGTATTTTTTCAGAATAATTAAGAATAATCATTCACAGTAAATGCAGAACAATATTCTTCGATGATCCGCAATTTTGTGGGACAATCATTATCAGCAGTTGAAGGGTTTGATTATTGTACATGATTCTAGCAGGATGGCGCCACAAGCTATAATGCGAATGAGGCTTTAGAGGCAGTAAGAATGCTTTTGCATGAAAAATTAATTTCGCGTAGAGGTAACATTGACTGACCTGTAAGAAGGTGTGATTTGACACCATTAGATTTCTTCTTGTGGGGCTACCTTAAAAGTAAGGTGTATGAAAACCCTCTGGCGAATGTAAATGACGACCGAATACGGGAACAAATTACCGCCATCCCTTGTAGCACTGTATTAACGAGTTATTCTATATGCAAGATATCCTTTAGATGAGTGCATAAGACGTCAAGGGCAACATTTAGACGAAGTTGTTTTTAAAGTTTAATTTCCAGATGATAGTAGTTATATTTCTAAGTACAATTTATTGAAATGTTCAAATACCAATGACCTATTTTATTTTTAAAATCGAATTTCATCCTGAGTCAGCCTTTATAACTACAGGTTAAATTTACTATATCTTAAACTTCAAATGAAAAACACAAGCAATAAAAATGTTATAGTTAAATTTATGGTAATTGTAACTTAACTGAAATAGTTCAAATGTGACATCGGGCCTAACCTATTTGACTCTTCTTTCATTCGGCGATTCATCAGGTTCCACGACATCCGCTGTCGTTGAATCTTGTACGTGAAATGCACTTAAAAACATATATCATACTAAACTTTAAATTATAGTCAATGAATGTTTTTTTCGCAGATCGCATCGGACTTTTGTTAACGGCGACAAGAACCCTTTCAATGTTTTCTGCTGTCCCTACAAGGACAGCAGAAAACACCATCTTTAAATTTTGATGCTACACTTAAAATCATTCACCCGTCTTAAAAAATTGTTTTCCACGATGGAATTCTTTCATGTCTTTCAACATTAAATTCCCGTCGAAAACTTCTTTGAGCTTTGATAACGGAACTATGTCTAACAAACTCATTCACTGCATAAATACGTTGGGTTAGTGGAAATTTCTCCATTCTAATCAAAATTGCATGTATTGACAAGAAGTTTAATGTCCGCTGTTTGTTGTGTCCCACTTTGACAAGATTGTGGAGAGGATTATCCTGAAGCATCTTACAGTTTTTTTTTGGACAAACATGTCTTATCACCGGATAAATGGATATATACAGGGTGAGTCAGTAGTAGCCGCGTCTTCGATTGCTCTTTTGTGTTTTAAATAAAAGAAAAAACAATCAGTGGAAGATCCATGGTTACTTGTGGCGCATATTGCACAAATACTTTAAGCTCTGACGCACTTCCGGTTTCACCGGAAACGCACGGAACTTAAGTTTTTTAAATGGCTCACCCTATATATTTTTGGATTTTCTTGTACTGATTTAAATTGTCTGTTCAACTGTTTTTCCTTTTTCAAAATTGAGCCAATAGTTTTTGAGTTATTAATTTTTTTTGAAAATATTTGACCAAAACACGTGTTCAGAAAAAAATCATTATCACAGTGTTTTTAAGAGTAAAAGCATTAACATTGGTGGTGCTCCTAGCAAAGAAAATTCTGCATCATTTGGTAAAGTTGCACTCGACAATACCTCAAAAAACTTTGCCTACTTCCTGAAATTTTCACATACCAAAAACTTATTTTTTTTAAATGGAACACCCAGTATTTTATTGAGGCATTTTGTTCCTTTTTTTAATCTCTTTCATTTTTGTTAACAATGTCCTATACCTATCTTTTGTAATTTCTGAGATAATCACTATAGGAGCAATTAGCGGTCAATTAAAGAACTACGAGCGCTGTTGTTCTATGCACCAAACTATTCGGTCAACCAACGGAAGGCAGGAATGGCGCTTGACTTCCTTAGTCAACTGTCAAACAAAGTAAATGTTAAATCCAACTATCCCAAAAGTAATAATTTTACAGAATGAAGAGCATGGCATTTCAATTTTTTAATTCCGGCAATGTCCAGTTGCAGTATTTAATTTTTGACTCTGTTGGCTAACATCGAAATAAAATAAAGGTTATGTTTACTGACATATTTGAAGATGTCTTCAAAAAGTTTTGAAAATCCGTCCGTAGATAGCGAAGATACTCTCTCCCATTAACATTTTCATCAAAGAAATAAGGTCCAATTATGTAACTACCCACTATTCTTTCCCATAGTTTTAATGACCAACGATTTTGAAAGTTTACAGGTGTGATAAAGTGGGGGGCTCTATGTGTTATATTAACGGAAATTTATCTGCTGCCAATTGACAACAATGTAAGCGATTCTGAAAATTTCTTTCATCTAACCCTGTGTATGAATATGCTACGGGTGAATTTCATATTTCCTAATTATTCTGAATTTTAAAATTTGATTTACATCTAACTGAAGACTAATTTTCGTAGTACTAGTATGGGGGTGTTCGACTACTCTCGCAAGTACCATAAACCACTTATCCTCATCAGTTATTGCTTTTTCCGCTCTTTCTTTCATATTCAATACTTTCTGTTCTCTCAAACCGTCCCTTTATACTTTCGAAGGTTTCTGGCTTCGGTTGACTTCTACCAGGAATCGCTGTGCACAAAGTCTGGATGCTAGCAAAGAGTTTCTTTCAGATTCACCCAAAACGTCAATCATATCTATTAACTCTTCATAAGAATAATTCATTTGGCTGATAACTAATAGCGATGCTTTTATAAGTTTGACATAAATGTATACCGACTTTTCTTAACAGTTGACTCAGGCAGTCAACCGCATTCCAGTATTTATTGGACGAATATTTGGGTGCATAGAACAGCGCCCGTAGTTCTTTAATTGACCGCTAATTGCTGCTATAGTGATTATCTGAAAAATTACAAAAGATAGGTATAGGACATTGTTAACAAAAATGAAAGAGCATAAAAAAAGGAACAAAATGCCTCATTAAAATACTGGGTGTTCCATTTAAAAAAAATAAGTTTTTGGTATGTGACAATTTCAGGAAGTAGGCTTGGAAAAAACGAAGTTTTTTGAGGTATTGTCGAGTGCAACTTTACCAAATGATGTAGAATTTTCTTGGCTTCAAGCACCACCAAAGTTAATGTTTTTACTTTTAAAAGCAATGTGAAAATGATTTTTTTCTGAACACGTGTTTTCGTCAAATATTTAAAAAAAAATTAATAACTCAAAAATTATTGGCTCAATTTTGAAAAAGAAAAAACAGTTGAACAGACAATTTGAAGCAGTACAAGAAAATCTAAAAATATATAGGGTGAGTCACTTAAAAAAATTAAGTTCCGTGCATTTCCGGTGAAACCGGAAGTGTGTCAGAGCTCAAAGTATTTTTACAATATGCGCCCTAAGCAACCATGGATCTTCCGCTAATTGTTTTATCTTTTATTTAAAATACAAAAGAATAATCGCAGAAGCGGCTACTAATGACTCACCCTGTATATATAGACAGGGGATTACCACCAGGATTGGTATCGGGTCCTCTTATATTTTAATGTATAAAAAAAAACGATTTTCCTTAGGTAACGACGCATACAATTGCACTTTTCGCTGATAACACGTCAGTTGTAACAGTGTTTGGATGGCATAATTAAGGAGTATAAAGATTATTAAATATAGTGTTAAATCAATATCGAAAAGTAAGAGTAATAGTATAATACTGCATCGTAACGGTACATTTACGACTAAATACATCACGTCAACAAGATATAAGTGTTTAAGTTTTTCACCACCTAGCCTCGGACTGCTGATCATGGGTAATAAGAACGATAAATTACTTGATTGATTCTATTTGTTCTTCTTCTGTGATGCTTTCTTCATGTCGTTCTTCTGTATCGCTTTCTGTTATGTTTTCCATAATTTGGGCCTTCATTATTGTTTGTCTATTCAGCAGTCTTTCGAAATAGTTCCTCCATCTATATCCATTACCCTAGTTTTATCTGTTATTAGTGGACCGTTTGTAATCCTTACTGCCATTGTTTTGTTTTCTTCTGGTTTCTTTTTCAGTCAGTTTCAAGTTTTACTCCAAATTCAGTCTATGTTTTTTATTTGTCCGCTGTTATTATGTATTTAACTACAAGACATGTTCCTAAATTTAATTGATCGCTTTAGATTTATAAAAATCACGCAAATAAAAGTTGTATTTTCAGTGTGTTTAATTAACGTAAATATTTCGTTTTGCATACTTATGGATATTGACAAGTCGTAAACTAGTTATTCATACATAAATATATAATACATGTATGTATGTATGTATATAGCCTTTTACCTTAATTTTAACTTGAATTCTCTTTCTCATTTAGAATCATATAAAAAATAAATAATTTTCGCATTCCACACCCAACATACGATCCTGTAATCGAGACTGAAGTTTCAAGTTAAATAGAACAGAAAGAACACGAACAAAATTTTCACCGTTTCGAAAGCCACAGCAGTTGGCATTGTGTGCTCGACATTAAATTCCACCAGATCTTGTGGATTCTAATTGCACACTTATTTCGTGTTAGTTTCTGTCGTTGGTATTTCAACTGTCTGCCGAGTCTGACTCCTTTTCAACCCGTTCGTCCCTGCTTCACCGCCGCACCATCACCTGACTGACTCTTGGCGGTTAATTTAGCGAAAAATTTCACCCTTAATGGCAAGACGCGCGCTCCAAGCAGAGAACGACACCGGAATGTTCTTGATCACCCAAGTAAAACAATCAGCGTATTTCGCTAGCTTTGTCAGTTTAATTAGATGCACCAAGAAAATGATTATTTGACTTTCTTTTATAGTTTTAATTATATCTAAGAAATAGGAAATTGGTACCATATTAATTTAATTACTGTTAAAGATAGCAACCCAGAAGATATATTATATAACAGAACACAATACGTCTTCCGTAGAAAGGAACGATCCACCATAGACGCTGTACACATAGTGAATCAAATAACTGAAATGTTCTATATACTAATTTCAAACACGCATTCGATAGTCTGAAGCGAAAGGAGGTAATTAAATCCACGAGGGATATGAAAATACAGGGATTGCTAGTGATACCAATAGAAATAACTATGAAACACTCAAATAATAATAATATGTAATAATAAGTAACTGAAGACTTCGAAATTAATCAGGGGTTAGACAAGGAGCCGGACTTTAAGAAATCTTGTTTATTTTAACAAGGAATGCAATTTCACGGGATCAATGAACAAAAGGCTAGTATTCGCGTACGCGGACAATCTCACTATAGTAGCAAGAAATAGAAACTTGGAAGAAAAAATTCCAAAAATTGAACAAGCATCATAGAAAGAATACTTCAAAAAAAAAATCAAATACATACATGGGAAAAATAGCAGAGGAAATGGGAATACAACAGCCAATGAAATCAAAATAGGACACTGCGAATTTGAAATAGTAGGCAGCTTTAACTATTTAGGAGGAATAATTAACATAACTTTAGAATGACAGAATTATAGAGATAGATCACAGAGTGCAGGGGCAGGGGCAGTGTGATTACTACTGACCTGTGGAGCAGAAACGATGAAACTAACAAATCTGGATCAGGAGAAATTGAGTATGTTTGATTGAAAGTAAGAAAACTGTGTGGACCGAAGAAAGTGGGAGACGGAGAAAACAGCAGGCTAATGATCGAAATAAAATATATTTTGAAAGAAGAAGAAATTGTAAAGCTAATAAACGTGCGAAGACTGCTGTGGTATGGTCATATAACAATGACGCCAAAGAACAGGGAAGTACAGAACATCATAAAGTGAAAACTAAACACAAACAGACCGAGAGGGAGATCCAGAAACAGGTCTGAAGAACCAGGTATGGTGGACTAGGGTTCAGAACCGAGATGCATGAACTAGGATAAATGAGGAAGCAAAGACAAACAAAAGCATAGAGTAAGACAAGAACGGAAGAACCTGGAGTAGCTCACCACAAGAAACGGGTTGCTAGACCTCAAACGAAAAATATGCGGTCTCAGTTGAGCACATATTTATAACGGAACACAAATCAAAGTTTAACATAGTGGTAGAAATCAACAAATATAGGAAATATCTCATCGAAAATATAGTGGCTTATAAAGGCTGTCACAGAATATCTATTTCTAATTCTCAGAAATGATAGAGGACACTTAAATAAACAATTAATTTCTTGATGTCAAGATAAACTATAAATCTTTAATAACAGCCTCAATTACAACAGGAAAGAGTTAATGATTATTTTATTAGAAATAATACTGCACTAGACTTTATAAGAATTGTTCACAGTTACGACCACTATTTTCGACACACAAGTTGTAACGATTTTCAGTCGAATGCCGAATTCTCCGAAACAGCTGAGGACGTTAACGAATATCATCAAACGCTAGAATAATTCGAGCCACTAACTCTTCTTGTGTATTAACAAGTGTATCCTAAACCAGTCGTTTAATATGACCATAAATACAAAAATTAACTGGAGTCATATTTGGTGAACGTGCAGGCCAAGAAATCGGCCTCCCTTTTCGATCCACCTGCTTGGAAACTGAGCATTTAGATAATTTCGACAGTTTAATGCAAAGTGTGCTGGTGCTCCATCATGCTGGAAAACTGTATTTCTTCAAATATTAAGAAGGGCACTTTCAAGCAAATCTAGTAGAGTATGTTCCATAAAAATTCTATACACATGACCATCTAGCCGTGCAGGCAGTAAATGTGGTCCCACTACATATTAGTCAATAATCCCAGCCCAAATATTAAGAGAAAACTTCCATTGATGATGTAACCTGTGAACGGCTTGAGGATTTTCTTCGTGAAACGGATGCTTCTGGAATTCCTTCAATACCCTCCATACAGTTGTGTGTGTGACTTGTATGCATCGCCTGGGCAATAGCATGAGTGCTTATTTTCGGGTTATTTTCAAATTGTTGCAGACCTTGGTCTTCAGAGTCAACATTTCGGACAGTACGATTGGCTCCCGAATCTCTTTTCTTTACTTGAAAAAAAAAGAGTTTCTGATATACGCTGATGCAACCTTGAAAATGATGTATGACAGGGAATGTGACTCGATTCGTTAGCATTACCGTAACCTGCTCCGTAGGCAAGATGCATGTCTGCTAATTCAATATTTATAAAATTATGCATTTTCAAACAAACACTGATTTATCTAATAAAGATTAATTTGTGACACATAAAATGACAATTAAACACACTTCTCTAATAAAGAATAATTTGTGACAGACGTAAAATGACAACTACAAAAATAATTTGTGTTTTTAAAAGGTTGCTATGATTAATATTTTGTATCTCGATACTGAATCATTTCCGGACACTAGTTTTGTAGCAGTAGGTATATCATTTGTATCTTCACCCAATAATTGTATTCGTGAATGGAAGAATGCAAGATTATCAATCTTAAGTTAACTTAAAGGAGATATATGCCTAAACATACTGTAACGAATAAATTACACAAAAAAATGCAGACGTCTAGGCGACAACAAAGATGTGCTCATCAAGTCATAAAGCAATAAATCACATGTACAGCAAGAGGCGACAGAGTCTCGACTGTCTCGAATGCTACCAGGCCTATCAAGAAGAACACTAGCATTTATCTGGTGTGTTCCAGATGTTTCTTACGCGTATATAAAAAGGCAATTGCACCGATGGATCAGTCAATTCCGGAATAAGAACTTCCTTAAGTAGTAGTCGCGCGGAACATACCAAAGTAAAAATAAATATAAGAAATAAATAAATAGTTCTTTGAGTGGTAGTCGAAGAATAAACATAAATATAGTGTAATAAAGACATGTATATTACCGTGTCATATAAATAGTAGTAGTAAATAAATATCTCTGTTAATTTAAATCGTAGTAGTTTAAGTGTGATACATTAGTTTTATAATAATAATAATAATAAAGTGTCTTTATCGCAACCAGAAACAATATATACAAGTATTTAATTAACATAAGCACAATGATATACATACAATTTGAATACTTAAATCTAATTTAAAGCTAAAAATATATTTTTATATTGTAATTAATTTTAAGTGTATGAATATACAGACTGTTTTAAATAAATAAATTGCACGAGTTGTTTATTGCGAACCCGAAAACGTTACAATATGTTATTCTGTTCTTTCTTTAAACTAACAAAGGCATCATGAATGCCTTGGTTTTTAGTTTTGTTAAAAAAGTATAATACAGGAGTAAACTTATTTATTGCATTATCAGCATCATCTCTACTTTCTATGAAATAAAGTGATAATAAAATTAATTTCATATAAGATATACCGGTTAATTTTTAATTTTTTGGTGATATGCAATTTTTCTTTTTATTAAAAGGAAGTGTTTCTTGTCAAGGCTACACTAGGGAGTGGGGAACTTTAGGCTCTTAGAAATCCCTCTGGACTAATGAACTAATTTCAAAATCGAAAATAAGCTCTTATTTAATAGAATTTTAAAGACAAGTAAAGGAGAGAACTTATGTCACAGTATTAGTTTTTCCTAGGATGAAATGGCATTACATTTAACGTTTGTTTATAGTCTTAGAATTTCTAGGGAATTTACGAACATTAATAAAAACAACAAAACTACACCTCACCAATTGTAATCGTACCGATTACATTAACGAGTTCTGGTGCGTGAAAATAAATTCTTGATGTTGGCTCGCTGTTGGTGTAAATTTAATTGGACTACTCCCATGTTCGAACATCTTTAGTGCTTTAATTATTTTAATTGTATTGTAGCTATACTTCTTCGGAGCAGCTCAGACGAAGTGAAACATGTATTTTTAATTTAGAAACACATATTATTATTTTTTCACGTTCCTGTAATTGTAGGTAAACTTTATTATTACGTATATTACTCTAATTGCTTTAGAAACATAAACATACCCCTGTTATTTAAATTACATTTCTACAATAACACTCTATGGAAAAAGTAGTAGTTCTTCTCCCAGTAATATTTAACAAAATAAAGATAGATTTGGCTTGTTGTGATAAGACACGTTTGGTTGATCACGTGTTGGTAGCAAACCGATGAGAGAGAATGATTAAAAACGTTAAATCATACAGAGAAACAAATGAAGTCATAGTCACACTCATGCATGCTGATGAATTTTATGGGGGAAGAAAGAAAACATAATAAACATAAGATGGGATTCAGAAGTAATTAGAGATACAAAGAAAATGTATGAGTACGTGATGAAAAAGGAATTACCAGCGAGTACAAAAACAAGAAATAATACGGAAAAGTGGAAATACTTAAAGATTAGTATAAAAAACACAAAGTGATACCAAAACAAAAAATATATAAGAAACAGGCAACGAATGATTTGACGAAGAATGTGGAGTGGTAATAGAAAGGAAAAAGAAAACAACTACATGACTAAGAACAAAGAAGGGAAAAGATTACACAAAATATAAACAATGGTAGACAGAAACTTACTTTACGAAATGTAAAAATTACAGAGGTATTACTTTATTAAATACATCATATACAATATGGACAACTATATTACATAACAGAATCAAGAAATATGTGAAACTAAGAATAGAATACTAATATGGATTTAGAGAGAATAGAGCGATGGTAGATGCAGTGGACTTAATGAATCTGATTATTGAAAAATGCTATGAATACGGGACATAGATTCAAATCTTTTTCATAGATTTTTGATAGCCTAAAATGTCATATGATATATAGGGATATACAGGGTGGTTGGTTTTTCATTGTCCAGCCTATATCAGCTTTATTATCAAAAATTCAAAAAAATGTTAGAGGAAAATGTTTTTTATCTCGAAATGGTCTATCATATTGCATCATTAGTAATCTTTCATAGCCTACTGATTTTTAGCAGCGATAATCAACTTTAATTTCTTAAATGGAACACCCTGTATATTTTCTATAAAAATGAATCCTCATTAAATTCTGTTTATTATGATACGTCACAAGTTGGCATATGTGTAGCAATTGTCTACGGAAACGAAATAATAAGAAAAAGTATTGAAAACTAAAATTTGCTATTTCTATTATAAATAAAAAAAAATTAAATACTAAATAGTAAGTAATGTGTCTTATAATAATTGTTGAAATTGTCCACCATTACATTCTAAACATTTGTCGGCTCGCGTAATTATGTTCCTCCTGGCGTTATGCAGCATTGCAGGTGTAATTAGCAAGCAAGCCGTGGTAATTTTATTCTTCAGTTCCTGAAGATTTTGAGAAGGAGTATTATAAACTTGGTTTTTCAAAAAACCCCATACAAAAAAATCAAGAATTGATAAATCAGGCGATCTGGCAGGCCACAAAATTGGTCCTCGGTTGCCGATCCAGTTTTGACCAAATTCATTTTGTAGATAATTTGTTACTGCAGCTCCATTATGAGGTGGGGCGCCGTCATGTTGGAACCATAAGTTTCGTCTTAAAGCTAATGGGAGATTGTCTATGTAGTCTTGAAATTCATTTTGTAAAAATAATAAATATCGATTCTGAGTCAATGTTCCATCGTAAAAATATGGCCCCAAAATTTCATTGTCGACTATCCCTACCCATACATTAATTGAAAATCGCACCTGCGCACGAGCTTCAACAATTACGCGAGGGTTTACATCGTCCCAGTAATGTGTATTCTTTTTATTAAAAATTCCATTTCTGTGAAAATTAGATTCGTCTGTCCAAATGATATTATTTAAATAATGTCTTCCGACATTCACGAGCCATTCACAAAATATTATTCTGTTGTTGGGATCATTAGCATGTAGTGTTTGGACTAAATTTAATTTAAAAGCTTTAGTTTGTGCAATTTTAAAACATTCATAATTTCGTGTCTTGGAGTATTCAAATCAAACGCTGCTTGTCTTGTAGAAGTTCTTGGATTTGCTCTAAAGTAAGCTAAAATAACAACTTCATTACCGTGGTTGTTTCCTCGTCCATTTTGAATATTATTTATACGCCTTGAAAAGGTGCCAGTTAACCGCAGAGAATTTTCTAAATTTTGAAAAGTATTTGCGTGAGGTTGTCTTCTGTCAGGATATAAATTTTGATACAAGATAGCAGCCTGACGTTTATTGTTGTTTGATCTGTGAAAACAGCACAGCATATCAACTTTTTCACTGTTTGTGAAGCCCATGTTCATTTTTCTTATACAAAGCACTAACGTTTTCTTAGTTAAATAAGAACCGCAATACCTTTGTCACTTCTAACTGACTTATGTCAAATATTTACAGGTATAAACAACAGAATATCACTGTCGACTACTATAATTTCAAAATAACAAAACACTTATACTTTGTTATATCACTATATTACTCCAAATGTGTGACCGCGGTTTCGACCAACATGGTCATTAACGAAGACACACAAAATGTATGCTAAAAATTTGGTGTTAGGCGGTAATTATAAAGTAGGGGGGATACAAGGAATAATATATAATACATTGTAATAACTATTAGTTAATTATAGGGAAAACCAGAAAATAGAAATTTGACTACAGTAAAATGGTAAAATGAAATAACCTAAGTACAACAGGTAAACAGAGGTGTTATATCAAATCAGTCTGATCGTTAAGCAATATAATATCTGAATTGCGGAAGGATTTGAATATTTCTAGGGCGTCTAGGAGGTTTAATTTCTTACCCTTCTCGGCGAAATGTAAGATTTTTACGAAACGAACTATAATTTCGTTTTTCCCATTATTAGGCATAATTTAAAGGCAGCTCCGTACTTGTTATACATCGTTATAAAGAGAAATGTATTTAGAATCATATCCCGTAAAAATATACAGGTGTTCCATTTAAGAAATTAAAGTTGATTATCGCTGCTAAAAATCAGTAGGCTATGAAAGATTTCTAATGATGCAATATGATAGACCATTTCGAGATAAAAAACATTTTCCTCTAACATTTTTTTGAATTTTTGATAATGAAGCTGATATAGGCTGGACAATGAAAAACCAACCACCCTGTATATGTTCAGTTTAGACCCCGAAAAGAATTATTAGATTAACAAAAATGACTATAAAGAACCCCAAAGTAGGTGTATACATAAATGAAGCAGTGACAGACGGACCGGAGCTAAAAAAAAGGTGTGATGATAACTGAAATTATTATTGCAAGTCGTAAACCATACACATGCTTATACAATTAAAAATTCATATATGCATGCATGTAATGGATGCACAAGCTGCGCTGTAGGCAGTATTACAGCAACCAACGCACATACACGTGTTTCACTGTACTATGACTTCATCAGTGTATGACGTGCCTGCTGCAATGCTCAATGAGCTCCAGACCCCCTCATATCGTCTCTTCAGATTACGAAGTCTATGAGAAAATCTTAACAACCCTGTTATGCAAAAGCAACGCGTCAGGCGGTGTTGTGCATCCATAACCTAGTTGCGCTGCAACCGCAGCGCAATTAATTGACAATGACATTATTAAAAAAATTATTTATCGAAAACTATAGGGCCCGCCGACATGTTTTTTTTTTAACTTCTCTATTGCTGTGTTTTGAGTTGAGCGAGGTTAAAAACTGGACTGTATTTTGGTTCCAGGCACTAGTTTTTCTTTTGTTTGAGTGATAATCGAATGAGATTTTTTGTGTATTCAGTTAAACGCATGTAACATTAAAATTAGTTTTTAATGCAACATTAAACAATACTGTAATAAAACAAAAGACATAAGTTTTGCTGGCTACACTAATTACCATTTTTCTAATAAATTACATACGCTGAATCAGTTTTATTTATGTTGTGAAATTTATTCACTCAGCTGTCTACTGCTGTCTACTGACCTATTTTCTCTGAGCAAGTCGTCTTCTCCTCCAGACATGACCAACAAGGTAAGAGCGGAAGTTGTACGTTATCATTGCCCGGAGAATGTTCGGAAGCGAAAAAAAAAACAAAGTCTATGACCTACTACGTTTTTTACACATTGATCATATATAGTTTTATCTGCACTTGGCTTCACATACCACCGATGACTGACATAGTTCCTTGCATAATGAAGTTATCAATGCATTTATTTGCTAGTAGAAACTTCAAGACTCATTTACGTTCCGAAAATTTGATGAGTATCATTGGAAGCACTATAGATCTTTTTAGTAAGTTGCCAAAAATTCGATGTCCTATCTCAAATCCTTGATTTGATAACGCGATTTAAGGGGGAGCTGCCGACTACCGAAATTAAGAGGTTAGAAATTCAAGTTTTTCTCCGTTATTTTTGCAGCGATTTTATTTAAACAAAAACCATCAAATATTTTAAGGTTTTTCTGAGGTACCTAAACAATTAAACTTTATAAAGCTTATTAAAATATTTATAGGTGAAGTCTAGAAAGTGACTCAAGTTTACCATATGTTTTCTATATTATTTTTTCACAATGGGAAAAAACTTCCTTTAGGTATCTTCAATAAATCTTACTGTAAACGTACAGCCTTAATTCAACTTAATTTACAAAATAGTTATTGAGAAAAACTTGCCCTATTTCTGAATATACATAGCCTAAATTTTCAGTGTTCCTCTCATAATGAGTCAATCATAAGATATACTTAACTTAAATCACACTAATATATTACTTTTTTTTGTATTTGTTCCACAAAACAGAAAATTACAACTATTAATTCTCTGGGAGGAATAAAGTGATTTTGTAATATGCGAACCTACTAAAAAAAAATATGGATGGGCAAAATTACTGTCTTAAATCCTCCTACCACCTCTAATCACAGCGCAATCTTAAAATCTTGCACTTCCATCACGAATCCGAGCCGAAGATCACAGCATTCCGCACAGAGCAAGACCGATAATTGTCCGATCGAATTTTTTATAATAAGGTTGATAAGCCGCCACAAACTTTTTGTTCTTACAATCTTCTTAGGTGGTGGTTTGTTGTTGTGCTTACTACGTAAGAAGTCGTGTCCAGAGAAGAACATGACTTCACCTAATCACACACTCATCTCGTCGACTCGTACCTGTCGTTCTTCTTCTATCATCTATTAGTGGGTATTTGTACCCTATAATTTAAATTACGCCAGAGATGTTGATTTATATCTGTTTGATATTGTTCCACGAGGAAAGAATTACGGAAAGAGAGGTACCGACAATACAAGCTCCGCAAAAACTAAAAATCATTCGCGATTGGTCGGATGTACACGCATTGAACGGATTAAATCTATTCGATGTTGGTATTAACTTCAGATCGTTAGTTTAAAATGACTTAAATGATGGGGAAGTATTTATAAGTTATTGCTGTGTAAAGTTCACTTCGGGCTATTAAAAGAAAATACTAATGCGAATAGATTTATAATTACGGGAATATATTGTGGAGACTTTTTATATATCGTCTCAGAATGTCTCACACGCAGCCTATTTTTAAAGTTAGTTCTAGTAATTGCGAATGCAGCTCGTTAGACAACCGAATATACACATAAAACGAAATTGTATACCTATTTCTCCAAGCATTAATGTACAGGGTGTTTCATTGGTTGGGGTATCGCGAATTAAAGTGCCTAAATATAAAAATATCGACTTCAAATTTTAACCACTTATAGAGCTTTTAAACCGCTACCAGCAGGTTAGGTTGTTTTTGATAATATTATTTTAATTAATGCGTAAATTAAAAAAAAACGTATTATCAAAAATTAAAAGTGCTCAAAAAATGTTCAAATTTGAATGGTGATACGTGGAAATATCACCCATATTAACTTCACAATCAGAATTTTTATAAACGAAACCGTTTGTCAAATAAAGTCAATATTAAATAATGTCGTTTTTCTTACGACAGATTTATGGTACTTAACTTTCTAATTGTGCTGTCCGCAAACAGGTAGTCCTTTTAAATTTATGACGGATAATAAATAAAAATTTATTATAAACTCAACACACAACAATGTAATAAAAAACCCATAAATTCTTCAACGTCCGCAAACAGGTAGTCCTTTTAAATTTATGACGGATAATAAATAAAAATTTATTATAAACTCAACACACAACACTGTAATAAAAAACCCATAAATTCTTCAACGTCTTGCCTTTAATTTTGAAATTATTGTAAAATATTCAATAATTGATTAAGTTTTAATTTTTTTTTCAATTGCATAGTTGATTTTATAGACATATCTTTTTAACACCTGAATTTCAATAAAATCTGAGTACTTTTGATTTTTTGAACGAAGGTTTTTTTTTATTTACGCATTAAATAAAATAATATTATCAAAAACAACCTAACCTACTGGTAGCGGTTTAAAAGTTCTATAAGTGGTTAAAATTTGAAGTCGACATTTTTATATTTAGGCACTTTAATTCGCGATACCCCAACCGATGAAACACCCTGTACATCAGTGGCGTAATTATACCCCCGCGGTGCGGGGGGCCCCGAGCCCAGACACCTATTTGTAGGATACACCAAGGTAATAATTGGTTAGGTTGAGCTGGATGTTTGTAGTTACGCCACTGATGTACATAATATGTTTCACGTTCGGCGAAATTAGGTAATGAAAATTTATTTGAATAATCGTTTTTATATAGAAATTTACTTTTAGTGAAATAAAAACATTCCTTTTATTTTTTAGCACTTCAGCTGGAAAAGATATTGTTTGATCGTGGTAAATTACCTACTTCTTTAACTTAAAAATAACTTCAGGTTAGAGTTAATAGACGTTACCTTGTCGCTGATATAAATGTTGAACAATTCAAACCTTGAGGAAAGTCACGTTTTCATAAAGCGTGTTTAGGAGTAATTAAAAAAAAGTTATTAGAGCACATTCTTCTAAAACTGTTGAAGACTGGTGTTTTTGTTGTTGCTTAAATTTTAGAAATATTTAAAATAACAGCTATTAATAAATATTGATATATGAGTATATACCGTGTCCCAGCGAAACGGCAAAGCTTATTATTGGTATGTAATAATGTAGATTGCCAAAAAATGTTTATTACAAAACTTGTAGATAATCATGAGCTCTACAGACTAAATTATTTTCATTTATACAGAGTGTTCGACAATGATGAACCAAGACAAAGAAGTTCTTTTTAAAAATACATGTTATTATGAACGCTTTATGAGCTGATTAAACTTGTAATAAAATGTAAAATCAATTTGTAATAGTCGATTGTCAGTCATTTTTGAGATATGTCGATTTTTTGTCAATAATTATGCAAATTTTAAAAAATTGCTATGAAATAATTATTAATGAAAGGCCTAATTAATAGATATTTTTTATAATGACATACCAAAGGCAAAAGTTAAAAATTCAGTGGAATATTATATTTGCATGGAAACGACATGGTTGAAAATTCATGAATTAGCAATACATTGAAAATATCGCAGTTGTTATTTGTCAAAAAATGATAAAACTTCAAATTCTCATTTATTATATACATTAGGAAGAAAAAATCGTCATTACAAGTGCATGAATTTATTTGACGGCAAATATTAAGTATTTAAAATGGAATAATAGGTATATCTATATTAAAATTTGAAATTATTTATTGGCATAAAGAAAGAATATACAAGCATATATAGTTTCTACTATTAAGCAAGAAATGTTTATAGGTCATTTGAAAGTCGATTTCAAATACATACAGAAGAAAAAGGCGATACTTTTGAACATTTATCAGTTTTGTTTATCATTCTTTATCTTAAATATACTTATTTTGATGTGCTATACATTTTAAATATTGTATTATAGGTACATATTACTGTGGCAGCATAGCTATATGGTTTATAAAATAAAATGTATAAATGTAGTATTGCCCCACGTTGGGCGCCATTTAATTATGCAGTGGTTTGCATAGCCATATGGTTTATAAAATAAAATGTATAAATGTATTATTAACCACACGTTGGGCATAGATACCAGCAGAATTTGATTAAAATAATGACAATAATTATGCTATAACCCTGCCTTAATGATACAAAACTGCATAAATTTTCATGAATGCAGAGATTGTAATTATATAAAAAAAAATCCAATAAATTTATAATCTCAATCCCTGTTAACATTCACACTATTTTCGTAAGTTTTGGCAGTGATCTTTCCTTTATTCATCAGCAACATTTCTTATTTAAATTCAACTAGGATCAGCTTAATAATAAATAAGTATTTAAATTTCATAAACATATATATTCATATAATTATTCAGTGAACAACACAGTAAAAAAAAATCTATTCACAACATGTGGCTGTTAGGAATGTCTTTTTATTATTCCAACCAAAAAAAATATATATACAAGAAATACACATTGCTTTTATCCTTTATGTGGATTCAAGAAAAATATTATTTATGCTATCTTTAATCTTTTAATATTGTATTCACAGCTTTAAAGAAATAATTTTTTTCCCCTACGACGCTAAATTTTATTTCCACAGAGACATACATTCGCACGTAATGCCTCCGAAGATCTAAAATTTCGCAAAGAACAAAATACCTTGAATATAACCTTTACCAATCCCCATATGCAAATATTCACACATTGTACATACTACAGATTGGATTTTGTCCATCAAGAATATTTATATCTTTACATATTCAAAATGCTTGAAATTTTATTAAATTTTCCAATATATATTGTTAATAGTGCACAGCAAACACTGCAAGCAAATATTTTCACATAGTACTCCCAATGCTCTTCTACACCATTAACAATTCTCCCATGATTTGCAAATCCCTAGCGCACGTCGTACACCATCAATTACTTGAATCGTAAATTTATTTCGAAAACAACTTATATTGTTGATATAAGTCATCAAATTCTGGTTTCTTCATGTCTAGCATTTTATAAATTTTAAATATGAAATAATCAATATAACAATGAATTAATAATAATATGAAAACTAAAATAAATACTGAAATTCAAAATAAACTTAATACATTTAGCTAATTTGATCAAATGTAGTGTATTTAAACACCTACGATCATTTGCATACGCGAATGAAATTTTTGCGTCCGGTAAATTCAAAAGATCGGCAGCATCTTCCTTTCTCTCGCTCTTCGCGCCTTTTTATAACCTCGGTTTTCAAACAAAACACGACTACCCGCGAACAGCGCCACAACTTCAACACTATAAATTTTATGTTGGTGTTGCCCTGTTAATTTTTGTTTTCTTCAAGTTTTTCTCACGTCAAAAGTATACCTATATTGCTTTTTGACAGTTCAAGAATACACTAAATGTTTACACACACAAATTGTTTATTTATAAAGTCCATGCACATCTGCGATTCTTTGTCTTCAGTAGGTATATCTTCCTTTTTCTAACGCCATCCCTCATTATGTTTGTAAATGAATTCATTACCTCTTTCATTATTGTTTATGTACTGTCGTTTCCCATTGTTTAAAACTATCCGTATTTTCTTGTTGTAGGTATCTTTATTGGAAATAATCGGAAATATATTGAGCACAGATGGGATTCTTCTTTCTATGACCGCACCATCAGGAATACAGACCTTAACATCATCACTTTTGCTTTCCAACCATTTCCTTTCGTCTTCATGTAGGTTGATCTGCACATAACTGTCAACAATGTTAACATTATTTCTTCTTTGTAGATTATTCAAATTAATCAAGATTTATCCTGTTATCTTGAAGCCTTTACTTTATTAAAACATTTCAAGGATTTGTTTTTATCTATACTTTTAGTATATCGTTTCGAATAAAGAAATTAATTTTGAAAAGTGGTTCACTTTTCAATATATTTAATGCCACTCTTACACAATGCGAAAAGTTTGGTTCGGCCTTTGTATACTCAAACCACATCTTGTGCTCATCTTTTCTATAAATATACAATACGTGAATTTATTTTTGTGTTTATTTCTATTCCTCTTAATATATATACATTTTAACTTAAATTACTATATACTTTTCATCATAATGTTGCGCCTTAAAGGTTATGCAACTCATTATTATCTTAACAACTATATTTATAACTAAAAATTTATTTTCTTATTCTAATGCTTACTTATTTAACTATTTTAAAAATACTTAAACTATAAAGGTCACGGCAATACGTAGTAATAAAGTAAATAATATTATTTATCTCTTTAATTTCTCATGTATTTTTTAATTCTTTAGGTGATGACTTATAATACCTCTAATTTATTACGTTTGAAAGTAGTAACCTATACTATGTTTTTCAAAATATATTTTTCAGTGAAGTAAATTTGAATATTTATAATAACGGTTTTGTTTTCTTTTTTCAGCTATAATAACAAACGAACTATGCACAATTCCTGAATTAATTAAATCAAATTTGTCACTTCAAAAGTTTGAAACATTTATTGAAAATTACTTATTTGTAAAAAGAAAATTATCTAACTAACTCCTTTCGATTAATTTTAATAATGCTATGTGTGATCCAAATCACAGCAATTCATATTTTCAAGGTTTATTCTGATATAATATCCTATAACTCTTGCAATATTGTGCACAGACACAAGAAAGTTGGTATTTTTGAATAGTCAATTTTCAGTACTTTTTAGTTGCATGTAAATATAAAATGTTACGTATTTTTTTCCAGAATTTTTACTGTATGTAATTCTAATCAACTTGTATTGAAATATTGAAATGAATATTAAATTTTTAGGGAAATTGGTAGACCGGAAGTAGTAATAGCAGTTTAATCAAAATTTACCAATATTTACTACTAAGTTTAGACAAGTTTCTAAAGAATATAAAAGTATTAAAATGTGAATTTGAAAATTTAAGTTTCTTGAAATTCTTACCGGCAGTAGTTTTTTTGTCGTATAGAAAACCAGTTTTTTGAGAATACTTCGCAAATTATGCCTCTCTACAGATTTAATATAAGTGCGAAAGTATTTAAAATTAGATTTGGAACCACTTATGTATGAAATAAATTTCAAAATTCGAACCGCAACTTTTGTTCACGTGTTTATTTTATTAGGAAGATAAAAAGTATTACTTAATTTGGAATAACTTTGTATACAAAATTCGGTACGTACATACTGCTATGATATTAGTACAATTATTATAGGGTTGCCACGATCTAGCTCATAAAACAAAATTCTCTCTCTCTCAGGTTCCCTCGGCGAGACTGTACAATGTTCACGTCAGGAATCGTGATCTTAGGAAACAGTATAAAAAAACCACAAATTACTTGAAGACAAAAAAAATGAAATAAATATTTTAATTATCTTTTCTAAAATCTTTAATAACAGTGAAAAACAAATCATATATATATTATTTATTATAAAAAAACAAAAAAAAAAAAAACTTCATTAATAAATTCTCAAGAAAAAATCCTACCCACTACTTGACCAGATAGGATAAAAAAAACTTGTACTGACAAACGCGACAAAATTTACCTAATTAATTACTTCAATAAATCACAAATTTTATACAAAATAATAATTACTTAAAATAAATAAATTAAATACCTATAATTAAAATACATCAAATTATAGCAAACTGATACGGTAAAGAAAATTATCTAAATTAATAGCTTCTCAATTAAATATAAAATATTCTCAAACACGTGCAGGAAACAAAATGAAGGCTACGAGTCTACTTTTTCAATATTAAAATTTTCTCTTATTATTATTATAAAGAATGCATTCTCTTTCTTAAAATTAATACTTAACTAGTGTAACAGCAATAACTAATTCACGAACTTGATTAAATTTTGGCTCCGTAAAATATAAATGAACTATAACAAATTTTATTCAAACATCAAATATCTAATAAAAGAACTGCATTTAACGGGAGACCAAAATTTAATGTCTTTCATATTCACCACAGGACAAGTCAAAGTCCATATCCCTACTACCACGTCTAAAACTTCGCACATGTATAGGTACTATATTAATATCAAGTTGAGCGTAAATAATCTTTGAGGCATATTCTCTTTTAAATTCAAATAACAAAATAAATATTAATATACACAGATTACCAAAACATTTGCCCCACAGAAAAATAAATTTGAAGTAAATCAATTTATTTAATATTACTTATCCATGATATAAAAAAACCATAGCATATCTCCAAAATAACAATTTATTAAATCTGTGCAAAGCAAAGATTTCAGAAATTTTTATTTTCCGCACACAACATCTTACTATCTCTAATGTTTTCTCCAAATACAAAATAATGTAAAAATTAAAACCCTTCTCCGCACACAGAATATAATTGTATAGTACCTCACAATCTTCTTAAGGATTGTTCAAATATGGATGAAGCATACTAATGTGATATCGTCCCTTCTTAATGCGTCCATCCATTGAATAGAGCTCATATGTGACGTTATTAAATATTCTTGTTACAATATACGGACCACAATACGGAAGATCCAATTTTGCACACTTTTGTTGATTTCTTCTGGCAACCCTATATCTTCTAACAATAACTGTATCTCCAATATTAAACCTAGTTCTTTCTTTGATTTTTTTATTTTCTCGGCGCACATACATCTCCCCTTGCCTTTGTAGTCTTCCTCGAACAAAATTATTTCTCTCTTCTAGATTATGAACAACTTCTCCATGCAAATCCCATGGCCGACTAGGAGTCATTCCATTCATCAAAGTCGCTGGACACTCTTCAGTAAGGGTATTGGGCGAATTGTTCATGGAATCTTCTATCTGTTGGACATACTGGACCCAGCCTACATGGTGTTCATGGGTTTTCATCCTCAAAAATTTGATTACCTCTTGAATATACCGCTCACATGGATTGGCACATGGATGGCGTATCGAAGAAAAACATACATTAATATTTTGTTCATTTAAAGCATTTATAAATCTATCATTAGTAAAATAACTAGCATTATCTGCTAAAATTCGTCTCATTTTTCCTTGATTTTGTACGAAGTTATTAATACATAAAAGTGCAATCTCAGAATTGTATTTTGTAGTGGGAAACAGCCTAACAAATTTAGTAAAAATATCCACCATAACAAATATATTTCTATACCCATAATCTCCTGGTATTAAATTTCCTAAGAAATCAATCGCTACTAAATCCAATTTATTATTCACTATTATACTTTTTATATCATGTTGCAATGTGCGATTTTTATGCTTTCCAAAATAACATTCATTACAATTCCTTACCACCCTTTTCGCAATACTTCTATCCTTAACAGCATAAAAAACTTCTCTAAAAGTTAACCAAACTTTCCTAGTCCCAATATGTCCCAGTTCATTATGAATAATGGACATTGCTTGACGAGCATACATTTCATTTACAACCACATTATACTGATCACGAATCTGTTTTTTAATAAGCCCATCATGAAAAATATAATCTTTATAATTCCCCACATTTCTCAATTCCTCTTTAATATGATCAAAACATTCATCCTGCTGGACCTGATGGATCTCAACATAGTCAAACATTCCCTCAGCTGCATATCTGTTATAAGCATTTAACTCGACATGATTGAAGTTACTTTTTATATTGTACATTCTTGTTAAAGCATCAGCGGTAACATTTAGAACACCTCTGATATGTCTAATTTGAAATAAATATTCTGATAACAACAATGACCATCTATATATTCGATTATTTGAAAATCTAGTTGACAAAAGTGACGTCAACGCCGCATGATCTGATTCTACAATAAATTTTTTAGCCAACAAATAAAAACGTAATTTATTTACTGTATGCACTACAGCAAGTAACTCTTTTTCTCCCACTGTATATCTTAATTCATATTTTTTTAATAGCCTTGAAATGAAACAAATAGGCTCTTCATTTCCCTCATCATCTAACTGAATTAAAACTCCACTTATAGCAGAATCACTAGCATCAACTCTTAATAAAAATTCTTTAGAAAAATCAGGCAGTACTAATAACAAACTATTATAAAATTCATTCTTAACCTTTTTAAAAGCATCTATTCTTTCTTTAGACCAAATAAATTTTTCATTCTTTCTTAATAATTTATACAATGGTGCACATAATTTTGCCAAATACGGAACAAATCTTTTATAATAACCCACAATACCAAGAAAACCTCTCAACATTTTCACATTCTTAGGTCTAGGATAATTTTTTATAACCTCCAGCCTAGAATCATCCACACTGACATATTTTAAACTTAAATTATATCCAAGGAATTTAATTTCCTTTTTAATAAACTCACATTTCTTAATATTAATTTTTAAACCATTATTTGCTAATACCTCTATAACCTTCCTTAAATGTTCCATGTGTTCTTCAATTGTCTTGCTAAATATTAATATATCATCTATATAATGGGATACAAACGATTCATAAGGTTCTAAAATTTGTTGCATTGCTCTAATTAAAGCAGCAGACGAGCTACTTAGTCCATATGGTACCACTTTAAATTGGTATACAGCTCCATCTACCATAAAACCACAATATTTTCTACTCTTTCTTTCTAAAGGCACCAACCAAAAAGAACTTTTTAGATCCAACTTAGTATAAATCCTAGCGTCGTTGCACTTAGATAATAACGTTTCCACAGTTACAGGAGTCTCAAATTGCATCTTGGTACGCTCATTCAACCTTCTGGCGTCCAAGCATAAGCGAATATCTCCACACTTCTTTTGAACCACCACCAGCGGATTGACATACCTCGTGACACCTCTCTCAATAACACCATCTCGCAACATCTTTCTTACTTCTTCTCTCACCTTCTCTTGCATATTTTTGGGAATTGGATAATTTTTAATTTTAAATGGTCTCGACTCATCTACTTCTAATGAATGTACATAATTTTTAGCAATACAGGGAAATTTATCTACTAAGGAAATATTCTTCTTTATCATATCTTTGACATTTTCTTTATATTTTTCTTCAACATTAATTTCAAGTAAATCTACATCTTCAGGCACCTCGATACACATATTATTGGACTCTATTTCTTTAACCTCTTCAACCTCTTCATAATTTTCACCATTTATACTATTTATAACTTCTTTTACTTCATATACCATTTCCATATTATTTATAATCTTTTCATTTTCTTCATCTACTTCATCCTGCTGAAACCAAGAAGCTACTTGATTCTCCACCACCATACATTTTCTCTCAATGTCTATTACAGCCTTTATTTTCTCTAACAGGTCCATTCCAATAATACCATCTCTTTGTAAACCTTTGACTGACATAAATTCTCCCAAAAACTTATTATCTTTTACCATAAATTCAACTACATAAATTTTATTTACCATTGCAATTATCTTTTTCGTCGCAGACACAATTGTAATTTTTCTTGTAGGTGTATATTTACCTGCATTCATACTTTCTAATTTTTTTATTATTTGATCATCCAAGATTGAAATTTCACTCCCCGTATCAACTAAACAATTTACTTTCACTCCTCCCATAGTAACTTTTATATGTGGCAACATCTTATTATCTAAACTATCTGAATCATTATCCAACATTGCATTCATACTACTTATCTCTTTGGTTGGCCTATCTAAAAATCCTGACACTTTGCCTTTTCCTTTCTCTCTACATTTTCTCTACTATTTTCTTTTTTAGTACCATTATATGAAAAATTTTTATTTACTCTTTCATACTGTATATAATTACTATTTCTATTTTCCTGTCTTAATTGACATGCTCTATCATTCTCTCTATTCCAATTTACATTTCTATTTTCTACCTGTGGTCTCACAAATCTATTTGTCATGTTATAATTGTGTGAATTTCTTTCTCTATCATTAAAATTTCTTAGCTCTCTATATCTTATACCATTTCTATCATATTTTAACATATTAAAACTTTGAAATTTATTTCCATACTCAGCATCATCTAATCTCCTCAATAATTCTATAAATTGACTAATGGTCTTTATATTTTGTATGGCCACTGCCTGACTTACTTCAAAATCAAAATGACATGCTAATTGTGTAACCAAATCAATTTCTAGCATAGCAGGAGTTAAATATTTTAAAATTGAATATTTTTTTATTATATATGTCTCACGATTATCTGAACCTCCTTTCTTAAAATTACCAAATAATAAATCTTTTCTCACCCTCATTTGTGCCATCTGTCCCCAATACTGCTGTGTGAATCTCTTTTCAAAATCCTCGAACGTCATCACCTCGTCAGAAATCATGTCCCACCAAATAAGAGCATCGTCCTTCAAACAATTTCTCACCATCTGCAGCTTTCTACCATCTCCTGGAACATTCTCCAAACACGCCTTCAAATTCTTCAGAAAACCCATCGGATTTATTGATGTTGATCCATAAAACTTAGGCAAAGCATCATCTGCTACTGGCATCGGAATATATTTTATTATTTCACCATTTCCACGAATTTGTTCATTTTTTATTGCTGTTATCTTCTCTTCCACCTTTTCCATTTCTTTTTCATTTAATACATTTCTCTGTAGCACTTTTATGCATTTATCTTCAATAATATTTATTCTTTCTAACATTTCTTCTTTCATTACATCAACTTTAATTTTTAATTCTTCAATATCTTGTTTATTTTCTTCTATTTTCTTTATTTGTCCATCCACCTGTCCAAACTTTGCCATAAATACCTCAAAACTTCTTTGCATCCTTTCTTCCATCTTGTCCATTCTTTCTCCCATTTCCAATATCATTTCCATCAACATTTTATTTTCTCCTTCTTCTTTTTTCTTTAAGATAGACTCCATACCCTGACTCTGCTCCTGCGACTCATCACTCTCATACCCTGCTGGTTGTCTCCATTCCATTTTCTTTTCTCCCTCCATTTTGTTTAACACATCCAAATTTTGTTGAGCGCCTTGTAAATTTCTGCTTCCTTCCATTTTCAAACCACGTTGTTTCAGCCAAAATAATTGCTTTTCTATCACACGTTGGTTGCCGCCAAAATAATTGCTTTTCCGCCCCACGTTGGTTCAGCCAATTTAATTGTGCTATGATATTAGTACAATTATTATAGGGTTGCCACGATCTAGCTCATAAAACAAAATTCTCTCTCTCTCAGGTTCCCTCGGCGAGACTGTACAATGTTCACGTCAGGAATCGTGATCTTAGGAAACAGTATAAAAAAACCACAAATTACTTGAAGACAAAAAAAATGAAATAAATATTTTAATTATCTTTTCTAAAATCTTTAATAACAGTGAAAAACAAATCATATATATATTATTTATTATAAAAAAACAAAAAAAAAAAAAACTTCATTAATAAATTCTCAAGAAAAAATCCTACCCACTACTTGACCAGATAGGATAAAAAAAACTTGTACTGACAAACGCGACAAAATTTACCTAATTAATTACTTAAATAAATCACAAATTTTATACAAAATAATAATTACTTAAAATAAATAAATTAAATACCTATAATTAAAATACATCAAATTATAGCAAACTGATACGGTAAAGAAAATTATCTAAATTAATAGCTTCTCAATTAAATATAAAATATTCTCAAACACGTGCAGGAAACAAAATGAAGGCTACGAGTCTACTTTTTCAATATTAAAATTTTCTCTTATTATTATTATAAAGAATGCATTCTCTTTCTTAAAATTAATACTTAACTAGTGTAACAGCAATAACTAATTCACGAACTTGATTAAATTTTGGCTCCGTAAAATATAAATGAACTATAACAAATTTTATTCAAACATCAAATATCTAATAAAAGAACTGCATTTAACGGGAGACCAAAATTTAATGTCTTTCATATTCACCACAGGACAAGTCAAAGTCCATATCCCTACTACCACGTCTAAAACTTCGCACATGTATAGGTACTATATTAATATCAAGTTGAGCGTAAATAATCTTTGAGGCATATTCTCTTTTAAATTCAAATAACAAAATAAATATTAATATACACAGATTACCAAAACATTTGCCCCACAGAAAAATAAATTTGAAGTAAATCAATTTATTTAATATTACTTATCCATGATATAAAAAAACCATAGCAATACGTATAAGAAAGTCTTGTGTGGCCTTCATTTCCTTCTCTTTTGCATTATTCAAGTGAAGCCATTAATGGGAAAGTGATAATATATGATAATTTGAAGATAGATGTAATTCTGATAGATAGGTACGCGTTTCCTAAAGTGTTGAATTTTGTTTAGGCTATATTTTTCTCAAGCTGACAATTCAATTCTTAGTTTGCACATTTCTTTCAATATTCTTACAAGAGCATCTGCAAAATATTTTCAATTTGGTGACTTTATTTTATCGACCAGAACTTGTAAAGCTGCTAACTATATGCATGGATAACATCAGCAAATATATTAGATACGTTTACTTTATTCTGTTTTCATCTTCCACTCGTACATATATCTATTTACTGTTTACTCCGTGCCTGTCGCAACGAGCAAAAAACGACATTCACTTTCAGACTCAGGAAACTCCTTCATTTCACGCATTGAAAAAATGACGTTGAAAATACGTGAGAGAATTTCTCTTTTTATACAAGTACACGACGATTCGCACTTGGCCGCCGTTTAAGAAAACATCAACCGTAATGTAATGTCACTAAAACTGACCGATAAAATCCTTAGATCCACACGCATACACAAATACGGATGTTGATGCAGAGCTATGCCACAGCAAGCGTGATCTCTTAGATCTTTGCATATTGCCGTCTACTGTTGTGTGTGCATTACATATTTTTACATTTCGAGGTTGCAATATTCCATCTATATGGTAATACTTTAAGCTGTTTATCGTCCGCTTTTTCGCGATAAAAATTGTAGAGTGCACACACAGACACGGGTGTATTATAGTACCGGGGATCTTGGAACAGCACCATTGTCGTAAATTACCAGCAATGAAAGAAGAGGAGACGTCGCGAATTCTAAAATATGGAAGGAGATATATTGGAATAGGGAAATGTCAATCTATATTTTTCCAATATTTGAAAGTCACTAAATACAATATTTCTGTAGCAAAGATAGCTTTATCTCGGATCCATATTCATGAATAAATTTCATTTTAACGAAAGTCAAAATCAAGGGAGATATTGTCAAGTATGATTGCAAAGTTTTAGCGGTAATAATATATGTATCAATCAGATTTTGTGTTTTTGTGAATATTTAAATATAGCTCTTTCTTATTACTATGGTTTCACTCACTACTGCTCAACGAATACAATAAATTGTGAAGGATTTGTAAAATTGGTTGCCAATAAAATGCTCTCTACGAAAACTACAAATAATATATACGAGGGCGTATTTTTGTGCTATCTCCCTAGCCATGAAAAAAAGCACATAAGAGAACAAAAAAAATTATTTTTCTACATAACTCCCTTCAACACTAATACAGTTATTCCATCTTTTTTCCAGTTGTCCCATACCCTCAGAAAAAAATTGCTTCGGTAACCCCGCAAAATATTCTTCAACAGCTTCTTTTGAGTTCTTCATCAGAAGCAAAACGCTTTCCTCTGAGATGCTTTTTTAAATTTTTGACTAAGAAGAAGTCTGACGGAGCTAGGTCGGGGCTATAAGGTGGATGTCTTAAGTCTATAAACCCACAATCATTGATTATCTGCTGAACTTTGTTTGCCTTATGAACCCGACAATTGTCGTGCAGCAACAAGTTTTTTGTGGATAAGAATGCGGGCGTTTTTCCTCCAGAGCAGTTTTTAAATTTTTAATTGTGTTTCCGCAGGCCTCTCCATTTATGGTAGACCCTCTCGGCATACATTCAATAAGCAAAACTCCTTCAGCATCCCAGAAAACAGTTACCATCACTTTTTTTCCAGAAAATTGTGTCTTTGGCCTTTTTTGGTGGTGGAGAGCCCTTATGAACCCACAGCATGGATTCTTGTTTTGTAGGACGGTCCCAGTAATATACCCAAGTCTCATCCCCGGTAATAATTCGAGATAAAAATGTTTTGTCCCTCTCCAACTTGACCAAATTTTCTTGAGAAACTTCTTTTCTGCACAGTTTTTGTTCAGGTGTAAGCAATCTGGGTATCCACCGTGCAGACACCTTCTTCATACCCAAATCGTCATGCAAAATTTTGAGAACACTTGTTTCGGATATACAGACTTCATTGGCAATGACAGAGATCTTTACACGCCGATCTTTCAGTACCAAATTTTCGACTTTTCGCACAATGTTTTCAGTTCGGGCTTTAACGGGTCGTCCGGACTTTGGGTCAACATTGATTGACCCCATCGAAAGAGTTTAGACCAATATTTTACTTGGAAATAAGATGGTGTATTTTCCCCATATACAGCAACAATTCTTTCATGAATTGCTTTTGGACCATTGCCTTCCTTTGGCAGGAACTTTATTACTCTGCGATGTTCAACTTTAGTTTCACTCATTTTATCGAGAAATGGGCCGTCTCAAATCTCTATACACAGCATAAACTAAACACAACTTAGCACATGTACTTCTAACAGTGACAGCAATTTTCAGTAATTTGTTTGACATCGTCACTCTTTTGTTTCATGGCTAGGTAGATAACATAAAAATACGCCCTCGTAAATGCTGCTAAATTAAAATATCTATACTCTCACCTTCACCTTCAATTCATAGGTTAAATAGTGCAACCGATTGAAAACAGGTAATTGTGATTAGAAATATTTTGAGTGAATCTTAATTAAATTGTAAATATTTCCCTCCCATCTGTCATCTTGCTATACCTATTTTACGAAGTCATTCTCTCTGCCTCTGAATTTCTAGTGAAAAGTTTACGTGCCCACTTTGTTAGACGATTATATAGATTTGTCGAGGAGTAGAATTCATATTCTAAACTGTTTATGTCGTGTTAATTTTTGGAATTTAATATAATATTGTAAATGTAGTTACGTTTGTGTAGTTTTTCTCTTTCTCGCTCAGAATTATTTCGTTGTATACCCGTTCACTTATCAATTATATTGCGGAATAACCGGTAATTTCTTGAGAGTTAATGTTCTATATTCTATTAGTAATTTTTGTATTAATTGATTTTATAATATAAATAAACCCGATTAGCGTTGAGTCATTGGTCGGTGTACGTCCCTGATTTTATTTTGTGCGTGTGAAGAGCGCATGCGTTAATACGAACAGAGACATGGTTTGTGTGAGTCTGATATGTTTTGGGGAATCTGTTGTGGTTATTCGAGGTCTGACAATTAAGTATCCGGAAAAGTTTTTTGCGGCCCACGTGGCAACACTGCGATCCGCCACATGGTCGGGCGTGGTAGAGGGGACCTTGAACTAAATGCCACCCAAATTTTAACTCGTTTCACGCGGCAGTCTGCGTGTTTCGCAATACTGTACATGATGTCTACGCCAGAATATTTTGAGCAAAGGGTAACAGTTGAAATTTTTCGTTAAGTGGAGGAAATCGAGAATTGAAACGTTAACAGCGTTAAAAGAAGTGTATGGCGACAATTTAATGCCAAAATCGTCATTATATGAGTGGTACAAGAAGTTTGAGGAGGGGCTAGAGGAGTTCAATGACGCTCCGCGCTCTGGTCGACCAGCTGAAGTTCGCACCGCCACCTCTCTGCAAAAAGTCGAGCAAGTGTTGAAGGATGATTGTCGATACTCGATTAGACATATATCGGAAGTTACTGGTATCAATCGTGAGACAGTTCGGTTGATTTTACGTGACGATTTAGGCATGACGAAAGTGTACGCCAAATTGGTTCCCAGATTGCTGCCTTCCGACCAAAAGGAAACTGGACAACGCATTTGTCGGGACTGGCTCGACAACTGGGGAATGTTCGATCGTGTGATTACTGGTGATGAGAGTTGGATATTCCAATACGAACCAGAAACCAAACGTCAAAGTTGTGAATGGAAGAAACTTGGGGAGCCAAGAACCAAAAAGGCGCACATGTCCAAATCGCAGGTGACGGCCATGATTAGCACCTTTGTCGACTCCAAAGGCATCATTTTGAAACACTGGGTGCCTAAGGGGCAAACTGTAACTGCTGCCTACTATGTTGAGGTTCTGAAAACATTGCGACGCCAGATTGCACTAAAAAGACCTGAGTTATGTGCCAACCAGAATTGGTTGCTGCATCACGACAATGCGCCAGCGTATTCAGCCAGACTTAGCCCCATGTGATTTTTTCCTCTTCCCTAAAACGAAGGGGGTGCTCAAGGGGACTCATTTTGCTACCGAAATGGTTATGAAACAGGCATGTACAGGGGCCATGGACGCTCTTGATGAACAAGCTTTCCAAAATTGTTTCCAGTCGTGGAAGTCACAAAAGGAAAAGTGTGTGTGGGCCGGAGGGGAGTATATTGATGGATGTAATATCTTATTTGTGACCAATTTGAAATAAAAGCTCCTAAAACCAATACTTAATTGTCAGACCTCGTACGTTGAAAGCACTTGGCAGATGCTGTTTGAGCACGTGGTTGACGCCCATATATGATCTTCTCTAAGTAACACCGACTTCCAGTTTAAGGGTTTTTGGGACAGGGGGCATACAACTTTAAATCGTGATATTTTTGTAATATGTCCCTGTTGTAGCTTTTTGTTTCTTAAGGCGCTAGAAACTTGCAAATTAGACGTCCACTGGGCTATATCTTTCGTTATCTGGTTTATCTTGATGTGATATATATTTTATAACTTTTGCAACATTTTCGACATATGCCATAAATTCAAAAAACTAAGAATTTTATTACTTTTCGCTGCCATATAAATATAGTTGCAATTAATTAATTAAATTTTTAGTTTAGTGAATGGTATGTAATTCTAAAAAGAATGTGCGATAAAATGTCATAACGAACATTAAATTCATATAATCGTATAATACATTTACGAATTGAACCTATAATAGCTATTTCATCGTTACTTCTTATTCTATAGACATATTTCAAAAATTTTGGAAGAAAAATCATTATATCTCAGAAACAGTTGAATATTGGTCAGTGTTAGTCTATGTTACAGCTCAGCACATATAAGTTGAACGGTGATCGACGCAGATCAAGAAGAGGGAGAATGCACGATAGAGATAGATATAGCTGTTACAAGTGCATGCGTGTACACCCCGCTACTACCACTCTCCCCCTTGTCCTTTGCGCATATGACCTTCACCGCTCAAGTAATATGTGCTGAGCTGTAGATTAAACAACTTTTCTCGAACACTCTGTATAAATGAAAATGTTTTATCTTGTACAGCACAATTTTTCAGTATTTACAGTATCGGAGCTAATGGACTTTGCCTCTTCTGTGGGACATTCACTATAAATGGTGGCAACAATAATTACTAGGGATATATTGACAGAATTTATGTTTATATAAATATAACTATTTATAACATATAAATTCTGCTTACTGGCTGGTAATAATTACCAGAGAGTAAGTAGAAATTATATATTACAAATATCTTTTCCTTTTTTTTCTCATATTTGAAGTAAATAATGTTCTCTTTGTGATAAATGTGCGTTAAAAACATGAAGTATGGTGGAGGCAAATACTGTCAGACCTTTTACTTTCTTGTACGTAGTATAAGGAAGTATTGTGATGAAAATTTTTGACTTCGAGATTTTTGCAGATATCCACATTTTGAAGTTCCCTGATACCAAAAAAGTGGTTTTTGAAAAATGTCTCTTTCACATAAAGGTATTTAGAACCTAATTTTGAATACCTTTTGTATAAAAAAAAAATTCAAAATTCGGACCGGAAGTAATACTTCTACTCTTAGCGAGTATCACTTTTTTTCAAATATCTCGCAAAGTACGCGTTCAATAGAGATTTATTAAGAGAATAGAAGTATTTAGAATAGGATTTTCAATATTTTTTGGATAAAAAAATCTTAAAATTTGGACTTGAAGTAACACACTACTTACAGGTTGATTTTTCGGTTTATTTTTCTACGATAAAAGTATTTAAAACAATTTAGAACAATTTGTGTATAATTTGAAACCCTCATACGTGTAAGAAAGTCGTGTGGTGGCCACACCTCACTTTTTTAATCTTTATTATAGAAATAGAGGTGGGCGAGAAATGCTTAGAGCATAAAGGAGTCTTAATCTGGCACTGTATATATAACAATAAAAACTAGCAAAGAAAAATAAATAAAAAGTATAGACGGTGAAGAATAAATTAATAGTATTACATAATTTGTTGGGATGTGATTATTAATTATCTGCGTATAGTTTGTATGGTTTAGAATAATACTGAATGCAAGAAATACAAACAAACCGATAGCGAAAGAGTATCTGCAATCGTTTATTAAGATACACGTTTAGTACATATAAGGTAGATAATTTATTTGAATGTAACTGGGCACCTATCAATAAATTTCGCATCATCTTCCGCAAAACCACCAACGGCGGTCGTACAAATCTGTCCGTTAAACAATACTGAGCCTGATTGATTTATTTCACTATCAATTCGGAATATCAATCAACTTCATCCGATGTCTATTCCGTTTAAAATAGATTTATACCATCAGATCTAGCCGGTCGTCAGTGGCTATCCGCCTAATATACAATAGCCATGTGCTGCCACCTATTTGTGCGTTTGTAACATATACGAAACAAGTGGAGAGGATATCAAGACCCAAGACAATTTCGCTATTGATCCGAAGAAAAATTATTATTTTTTATGCTACAAATCTAAATAACTATGCATTAAAATCATGAAGAACAACTAATGAGAGTTATGCACATTGTTTTTTTACTTTACATATTCTACGGTATTATAAGGTATATTTTGTTCCAAACATCTTCAATGAAGTCTAGAGGTTAACTTGGTAATTTGGTGAGCTCAAATCATCACAGTCAAAATGCTTATAATTAAATTTTTTCTTAACTTGGACGAATAGCACTACAATTTTTAGAAACATTTGGTATGTGTGTTGTCTAATGTCAGCTTTGATAATGAATAATGAAAATATATGTAAGCTAGTTGGCGAGTAGTACATTAATAGCGATATTCCGGTCAAGCCGGAATAAATCTTATTCTGTTTTGTTGGGTTTGGGAAAACACATATTAATTTCGCACCCACTTGCGAGCCCGAATTTAACAGCCATGTTTGAGAAATGGCCAAAAACGTTATATTTTTCTGATATTAGTATCAGCTTTTGAGAAAAACCCATGTAGTTCTCAAAATTAAAGAAAGTAAATTCTCTACAGAAAATGTTTCCTACATTTTTGTCATACGTTTGCTTGCTTCGAGTCTATAAACGCTGAAACATATTTGTTCGAGGATTTGTTTTTACTTTCTTATACGTAGTATAAGGAAGTATTGTGATGAAGAAAATTTTCGACCTCGAGATTTTTGCAGATGTCCACGTTTTGAAGTCCCCCGATACCAAAAAAGTGGTTTTTAAAAAATGTCTGTGTGTGTCTGTGTGTCGGTCTGTGTGTGACCACGATAGCGGTCAAACCGCTGTAGATATCTATTCCAAATATTGTATTTACGTATATAATCTCCCTCTTGAGATATAATTAGTTTTTCAGTAAAATCGGTGGATCGGAAGTAGTAGTTTACTTTGGTGACAAAATCGAATTTTGCAAATATTTCGTCAATTACTAAGTTTAAACAAATTTACAAAGAATTCAAATGTACTCAAAATTAAATTTGAGACAAATTGTCTTAAAAAAGTTTTTTGAAATTCCTACCGGAAGTAGATCTTTTACTCTTATCGAAAATCAGTGTTTTGCGAATATCTCGCAAGTCATGCTTTCTAGGCAGGTACATTACGAGTATAAAAGTATTTAAATGATAATTTTAAATATCTTTTGAATAAAAGTACCACTTTTACTCTTACCGAATAGCGATGTTTTGCAAATATGTCGAAAATTATCCATTCTATTTATATTTATTTAGAGTACAAAAGTATTTACAGCTGGATTTGCAATATTTTTTGTATACATGAAATTTCAAAATTCGGACCGGAAGTAGCACTTTTACTCTTAGCGAGTAGCACTTTTTTTCGAATATCTTGCAAAGTATGCATTCTATAGCGATTTATTAAGAGAATGAAAGTACTTAGAATGGGATTTTGAATAATTTTTGTATAGAAAAATTCTTAAAATTGTATAGTTTGAAACGCTCATACGTATAAGAAAGTCGTGTGGCGGCCACACCTCATTTTTTTTAATTATTATTGATGTTTGATGCGACAAACATTCATAACTGGTATAAATACGTAATGCAGAAAGCATGTTAACCAGTTGCTTCAATACATAATTTTGATTTCTGAAAGAGGAAAGCTTGACCTGAAGCCCGGTAAAAAGGATTTTGGTCGGGTCTCTGCTATGAAAATATATAATCTAGGAATCGATTCCCTATTATAGTGCTAATAGGTTTGACAGAAGATATTACAACTGCCATGGATGAGTCATGCGAGTTCACTGCTAATTCATTGTATTTGATTAAGGCCTTCAACTGCGTTGACCATAATATTCTCTTGGTTAATTTGGAATTTTATAAGGTAAAGAGGTACATCTCTGGGATTGTTTAAATTACACTTGAGTAACCGTCGCCAAATGGTGCAGGTGAAAGATAGCTATTCAGCAAATCTCTTAAGTATAATTTTAAGCGGAACGCTGTGCTCTAAATTAGGTCCAATTTTATTTATCATTTTTGTGAATGATTTGAATAATCAATATTGTATTGTTTGCGGATGACACGACGATTGGATGAAAAGATGTTCTTTGGAGAGCGCATAAAGTGAACCACTTTATTTATCGTATGGCTATTAGACACATTAAAGTACAGTACAACATAGAATATATACACATAAAGTATGAGACACAATTTATAAGGCACACACAGTGAACCACTAGGAAGGCCGAAAATTATACGACAGTGTTCTCAAATTTTGATTGTCCGGGCAGCTGCTGAAGGAAAATATTATATGGTGTCATTCACTCTTTAATTTTATATGGTGCACCTCTATGGCATGAAGGTTGAAGAATGAAGAAGTATAGAGAGACACACTGGCCGCCTGCTAAAGAAAAGAACGGTGTCCTCCACGGTCATATAGATGATTATGTCTATAGATAAAAGGTATTATGAAGTAGATTAAACAATAACCGCGTTGATCTATCATTTATCAAAGAAACAATTAGGATAATCGAAATCTAATGTAAGCATATTGCAAAAGAGCATACGCATGTCAAATATGTTGTAACAACAAACTAGTTACTTTATAGTTTATCAAGGAAACCATCAAGTAAATTACAATCTAATACATGCATATTGCAAGAAAGTATACGTGTTTGGAATAGACTAAACAACAAGCGCGTTGTTCTATTCAATATCAAAGAAACTATCAAGAACATTACAATCTGATACACATATATTGCAAGAGAGTATATGTGCCTATTATCTTCTCGGTTGTGGATGAGAGGCAACGGCTGTTCCATGATGAGTCTGCTCAACTGGGCGCGATTTGGAATAGAGAAATACAGACCACGATGACTAAATGGCGGTGAAGTTGGACAGATCATTGTTGTACTGCAGTGTGGAAAAAAAGACTAATTTCTGACATAATACCCTTGGCGAATTGTGAAAGGAAGCCTTTTCTTTTGACAGGCCATAGGTAATTCGGAGAAAATTTGAACAGGATGGGAATAACACCAGATGATCGATGTGTGTATTATTAGAAAATTGACACTAACAACCGCAAACTATACGAATTTATGACGGAGGGCGAAAGAAACTGGGATCATGTCAGTGCATTTATTGGAGGTATGATGAAAGAGGAAACTTAGAAGAGGGGAACGCGCATACGGTTAAGGAAGGATGCAGTTTTCTGCCTGGACTACCTGTGGGTATGTAAATAATTGCTCGTTCCGAACCCATTGGCGACGAAAGCTGATGAGTTTTAGAGATTATATAGAGTCCCACACTGCGAACTCGAGGACCAATAGATGCATGACGCGCACAAAGCATTTTTCTTGGCAAGAAAATACATGTAAAATGTAATGTTCATTTATAAAATGCTTCTAAAAATGCACTATGACTGCAAACAACTACTTACTTGTAATTTTTTTATTTTTGGTTTCCATTTTAAAGTTTACTTTACTCGTTCCTCTTTACGGTGAAGTTATTTTCAAAGGAATTTCTTACCGCTAAAAAGAAATTTGTTTGAGGTTTTGTAACTATGTTTTACATCCGTTATATTTGTCCGCATTAATTACCAGTGGTTACGTAAAATATTTATATTTCTCCGTTCTTTATTTATATGCTAGTCATCGTATATATATAAATAATTCAAAAATATAAATTTTCTTCGTAACCACTGGTAATTTAAGCATGCATATATGACGCATTTGAAACATAGTCATAAAACGCGTTTTTAAGTTTGCCGGGGAAAAAGAAAGAAAATAAATATACAAAATTATTTTTTTTCAATATATTCACTTGCTACCCAAAAAGATTTTACAGGTCATTCAATTACCTTGTGTATGCCTTCATAAATGCCTTCTTTACATCTTCATCGCTCGTACATTTCTTTCCATGCATCACCATTATGCAGAACCAGGACACATCTGTCAATTTTCCCTTCTTTCTTCTTTAGTGACTTCTTTTAACCGCTCCAGGATTGGAGCGTAGTATTCTCCAGTTATGGAAACGCCTTTGTAATTCATCAATTAACGAATTCCCTCGTAGTCCCAAAGAGTCATTCCCGTGATTTGTGCTCTCTTTATTCGAGCATCCTACATTATTAATTTTTGGACTTGTTTATCGAGTTCTGGAATTATCACTTCGATAGGCTGGTCCGACAGTGGGTCGTCTCCAAATGATTTCCTACCGTGCTCAAAGCGACTGTGCCTCTTAAAATCCATCTCTTCCAGTATGTAACGAACTTGGTAACGGCACAATACTCGATTTTCTCTATATTTCACACTTTCTTCCCGATTAAGTTACTTGGTCAACGATAGTTTAAAGAATACTGACGCGATTGTGTAAAAACTTTATATTCATACTAATAACGAGTCACTGAACATGTTATGACACAAAAAAGCTCTCCCACTTCCATTTCGGGAACTTAAAAACGCTCCCTCGTATAGCCCAATAGAGCCAACATTATTGAACTACAGAATACAATATACTAGAAAATATAAAATAAATACAATGCAATGTATTTATGATAAATAAAATGCCTGATTATTATGTAAAACATATTACATTTGTTCAATCCCGAAACAGCCTGGGTAGTTTAATTGGCAAAACACCTGTTTAGTGAGCGAAAGTTATGAGTTCGTATCTCATATTGGGAAAAATGTTTCATATCAATTCTTAATTAACAGTGTTTTATAATGAAAAATTGTACAATTTAAAATCCATAATAGTTTTTGTCAGTCACAATTTTACTGAAAAGCTATGTAATTATTGTTAATTTAAATAACAACAAAGAGAAATATACTGAAATTATATTTTCAGAACGAAACACTATAATACCCAGTGATTTATACTGTTTAGCAATGCAGGGAAATGTCTCGCCTTTCTAAAGTTTCTGGCTAATAAAACAAAATGTCCGACTTTCTCTCAAGCTCCAAATTGAGACTGAGCCAACGGCACCAGCAAAGATACATAAATTAGTTTTGTTATTTTAATTGGAACCAAATAAAATTAGTCGTCGTTCGGCTCCTTTTTCCAGTTCTGCCATTTGTGAGTTCCCACGTTAACTATTCCTATTTTTTTTTATATAGATTAATATATTATTATTATATTAGATGGTTTTTATGTAATAATTTACTCTTAATTTATCCATTGTAATATTGAAACCCATGCTGCTATGAAAGGTACAATATTACAAGCTTAATTGATTAATTTCTTCCTCTATGCTCTGTAATCGGAGAACTGGTCCGCATGATCTCCTATTGTTGTACAGCAATTAATCCTGACTATTAAATGAAATCAATTTTTTTTCTTTTCGGAATTTGATTAAGCGGTGATTTACACAATTTACATAATGCAATATTTCTTAGGCATTTTCTCACGTCTGCTGGAGAGCCATTATTAATAAATAATTATCTTGCGTAACTTTATTACAAATGAAAGAAGCAAAAAGTGTTCGTAGCCATCAGAATAATAAGCTGGTAATGAGACAAGTAATGTGAAAAAAAACAGGTACAGATTTTTAATACAGATTTCCTTGTAATTAACAAGCAAAGGTATACGCATGGAGAATATGGATTTTAATTGGTATTTTTGTACTTGCTGCAGGAGTAATGCATTGAAGAAGTGAATAAATAAAAAATAAATTGAACTTTTATATATACTGACGCATGGCTCAGCGGGAACGAAGCAGTCGGGTTAGCACATCAATTCATTTGTTTATTATATTAATAAAGAGAACTACAAATTTGCACAGGTCTGTCATATGTCACACATATGAAAAGTAGGACAAAATTTCAGTTTCTCTAAAAGTCACTTGATTATGTGTAAAACGAGAAGTAGCAATTTTTCAAGTGTTAACTCTTCTGAAAAAATTGACTAAAATATTGTGCAAAAGCAAGTTAAATGAAATGGAAGGAAGCTGTCAATCAGTAGATCGCGAATATGTATTTCATGTTCAGGGCAACTCCTTATTTTGAAGAGATTTTAAGCTTATTTGAGACTGTAATTGATCGTCATATGTTTCACTTTTGATGAGTGCTAGAAGCAAATGCATAGCTGATATCTGCGATGGAATACTAGATTCGTTTTTAGCGTCTTCGAAAACCTTGGTGACTTCATCAAAATTGGCAAATTTCATGGCTTAACTTCAAAAAAAAAAAGGCCTAAAAGCTCGAGTTGGTTTACAAAACGTTTCTGCTTTGGTCACATGCAAGTCATTCAAAGTCTGAAGTGCCCGTTCTTTCTTGTTCGTTATTAGCGGATTCAATTTTTTTTCCATTATCATATCACATTTGGAACAGGTGTCCGATTTTGGATTGCCTAAGGTCTAAAGTTTTCGACAAAATACTTTCTGAAATAATCATACGTAAGTTTAGAATTTGCTGCTTCTTTTTTTCCAGTAAAGCTTATTGTTCAGGTTCAAATTTCGAAAGATACATTTTGTGTTTCTTCGTATTCAAGTTTAGTGATAAATATTCATGCTTGACATTATCTTTTTTGTAGTGGGAGATGTATCTAGGAAACCTGTTGATGTGTAATGGTGGTAGTGGTCAGGTGGTAGAAAGACTCTCGTCATTTCTTCTTCTTTCTTCGCGGGCACAACATGATTTCGAGAATTTACGTACTTGTAAGACGTGATTCAACACTATTTAAATATAGATCACTTTCAAAGCCTTTTCAGTATGTTTCGTTTTTTTTCCTCTGAGGATTGAGGGTTTGTTGAATTTTGCATCTCAGATTTCGATTCTGATTCCGCGTCCGAAGCAACAAAATCTTTTTCAGTACCGGTGTTTGTGCTTTCGGTTCTTCCACACTTTCAGACTCGTAAGTTGACATGATTTGACAAGTTAGCGATAAGCACCAACGCTTTTTAATTGCTAGGTATCGTTCAGGAAGATAAAACACAACAACCTAAACGCCCTTTTTACTCGTAAACAGTAACTTAATAAACAAATTTATGCAACAATATGCGCTTGCGCCTAGTACAGGCTGTCCCAGAAATAAAAAGACGGAGTAGCAGAAATCGGAAGCTAGATTATGTAAAAACGTACCCTCAAAATATCAAGTCTTTATTCGTGCGCAGACGGCAGAAAAATAATACTAAAGAATTCAATTGGCCTTACGCCTACCCTGGACTAAATACCCACCTGCATCACTTTCACAATCGGTCCTTTTCAGGACCACCATATTACTTGTATTAAAAAAAAAGGAGGAGGAATAGATACTCATAATAAATATCAAACCATTAATTACTTTAATTTTACATCTGCTAGAAAAAATAATTACATTCTTGATATTAACTACGATTTATTGAATATTCTAAAATAATAATAATCAGCTGTTTGCGACTACAAACACATTAAAAAACAACAACCTTCCTATTTTAAAAATAAAAACAATCTTTTATTGTCTGCAATAAAGTGCGTCGCCCATCTGGGTCAACAACCGACTACATATCTGCGTTATGTGGACGCATCGGGCAAAAAATGTTTTATATGAATGAGTACGATTTAACGTTTTTTCCCCGTTTTATACAAATAAAAGCGTATTTTTCTATGAATGCGTGTTCGTTTCTATTTTCTATTTACAAATGAGCATTCCTACGTGTATTTATAAACATACATTCTGTGCCAGGTCTGTAATATAATTTTTTTTATCTAAAAAACAACATAGAAAATTAAATTTTTAATTTCTTCGTTATTGCGGTATATTTGGGCCTGTTTCTGTTCGGACTTTACATACCTGCTACTCCGTTTTTTTATTTCTGGGGCAGCCTGTATATGCAGATACAAGTGTCCGATTTATTTTCATCACCACCCTGAACTCCTATACCGCATGTGTAAAATCATATTAGGGATAGGATATATGTATACTAGACCGGCAACAACGCCTAATCGTGGCCGTAGTCATGGTACAAGGAAACAAGGTATGCTTTTGCGCATCTCTGGATGACGCGCATTCGACCTCTAGTACTACCAGTTCAATAAAGTTGTGAATTCACAGGACACTATTTCAATAAAGTCCTTTTTAACAGAAATACAATACAACACAGTAAGAAAATAAAGCACAATTCTAATTAAACATTAATTCTTTGTAAATTATTATATAAATTTATTAAGAACGGAATTCTAATGAAAATAAAAAATATACTCTAAACAATACTAAAAAATAAAATGTTATTGCATAGGTTCAAAAATGCCTCCTTCAGCAGCAAGGCATTGTCCGAGCCTATCATAAAAATTTTCTCGCACATTACGAATCACATCGACTGTTACGGATTCAAAAGCCTCTATGATTAGCCTTCTCAAAATATCTAAGTTTTCTAGCCTGCCAACTTGTACACTGTATATTTTATATTTGATGTATCCCCACAAAAAGAAATCACTTGGCGATAGATCAGGAGATCGCGGAGGCCAACGAATGTTTCCAGTTCCACTAATGAGACGATCAGGAAAAGTATTCATTAAAAAATGCTTTACTCTGACCGCATTATGTGCAGGGCAACCGTCCTGTTGGAACCAAATAATATCCCGATCTATTCCGGTATTATCAATAGCGGGAAGTATCTGATTCTGTAGCATATCGAGGTATTTGTCCGCATTTAACGTACCACCAATAAAAAATGAACCAAGCAAATGGTCACTCAAAATACCTGCCCAGACATTCAGTTTCTGGGGATATTGGGTGTGTTTAACAAAATATCTGTGCTGATTTTCCCGAGCGCAATATCGAACTACAGAAGGATTGTGCTTTCCATTTAATGGAAATGACGATTCATCTGTGAATACAATATTTGCGATAAAATTCTCATTTTCATTTGTCTTTTCCGTTACGGTTTCACAAAAGTCCATTCTTCTAAAATTATCATCGCGAAATATTTCTTGCGTTTTAGAGTATTTGAAACATTTTAATTTATTTCGCTTCCATATGTTCGCGATGGTTTTATTACTCACACCCAATTCCTCAGCAACACTTCTGGTAGATAATAGCGTATCCTCTACTTCGAGAGTGCTACAAATCATTATATCCCGCTCTTCTCGTTCCTAAGCTTTTAGTGGATTTACCTCTCTAGGATTACACTTTGTGCAATTATTTAAACAAAGACATTTTTCAAAGCTATTCAAAATATGTAATATGCTTCGCTCACAGGGTACGGGTCTGTCTGCAAATATTTGCGGAAATAAATTTATGCAATCCTTTGCAGAATGCCTACTATAGTACCATTTAATAATTTGCAGTTTTTCTTCTGGTGTGTAGCGAGGCAATGTTACCATTGACTCGTCCTCTCACAAACACAGAACGACGCTGTTCGACACGATCTCCAGATACAATTTTAGTTGTTAAAGGGAGTCTTGGAAAATGCTTTCTGTCAGTTACTTCTGTCAGTGAGTTCAGTCAGTGACTTCTGTCAGGGTTGTCAAGTGACATTTTTTTCGATAAATGCGCGTCATCCAGAGATGCGCAAAAGCATATCTTGTTTCCTTGTACCATGACTACGGGCACGATTAGGCGTTGTTGCCGGTGTGCCTAGTATACATATATCCTATCCCTAATATGATTTTACACATGCGGTATACACTTTTCAGTGGCAATTGGTTACTTGACTAACACCGACATTTTTCTCGGAAAAACAACGACTAAAATCTCGAGTTCTTAATGTCGCAAGCTCTCACATTGTTAATTGCGAATATATATGCTTCAAATATAGCGCAATTGTCTATTTCGAGATTTTAATTTGTGGTCATATGTTTCAATTCTGATGGGTGCTTGAATCGAATGCAAATTAGACACAGATTTCAATGCATGATTCTTTTTGAACACCATACTAAACGTTTTTTTATACCTATACTTTTGAGTGGCAATTGCGGGCTTGACGGAAACCGTTATTTTTCCCGAATTAACACCTTTAGAAAAAGAAACGACCGAAGTGTCGAATTCTTCAAAAGTAACTTAACTATATATGGAACACAAGCTGCCACACAATATACATTACAGATATGTATGTTTAGCCCTCTATTTCAATATTTTAAGATTTTTTGATCTTTAGTTGCATCCTTACCTGTTGGGTGAATCATGACAACGTTTTGGTAGTGTCTTTTAGTAATTACTGCTATTGTTAGCTTAGGTTTTTTTAAGCTAATATACATTCTATTGTAATTTTTCTGTAGACGTTATTGTAGGCACTAGTACGTTACAATTCATTTTAAGTTTTTTTTTTATATATCGAAATATACTATATATATTATGTTTGCTTTTTCATGTATTCCAATCTGTTTCAATTTATTCGTCTGGAATAGTTATCGTTGTTTTCTCGAAGTCTTCATTATCATTATTTTTCTAATTACATTCATTTCTACAAAATTCGGGAAGATTTTTCAATTGTAATCCACATTTAGTGATCTCACATAATGTTCTACACTTTCCTTGAGATATAACAACACATGGCGTTTATTATAAGAGTTATTACCTGTATATGCTATGCCCACTGTTTGTTGTGAATTCTGTCTTTCATTGTTAAAGTTTGCCCTATACTGGCATAAAATTGAAATAAATATTTATTTATTATAAACGATAAAGGAATGATTACGAATAAATGTTTGTTTTGTTTGATGCGAACGTATGAATTTTACAGTGTTTGAATAGGTCTCCACATATAATTCTGTACTTCTTAATGTCACATCTTTATTTATCGCACTATATTCTCGGAACTATTGATATTAACCACGTATCCTATAAAGTTCATAATCACTCGCTGAAGTACATCTCTATTAAACCGAATGGGTTCAAGCGTATTGACTCTAGCGTTTCGTGCAGCATCAGACATCCATCAACAAACGGTCTTTCCATCTATACACATCAATCTCCGCGCGAGTGTTCACCAAGCTGTACTGACCTTTGAGACGGGATACGTATCCCTTTAACACGACCTGGGCATGTCTTTACTTATCAGAAATCAATCGTGGAATATGAAGCTAGATGCAGTGCGAGTTTAGATACGAAATCCGTACACGGTCAGTATTTTTACGTCATCGTAAGGAAGATCAAAGGTCTATACATATTTACATTACATCCAGCGGCTACATTAGTGGAAATGTATACACCATAAATGTTTTACCGTTCTGTGTTTGCTCATCGCTAGAGGCATTCAATAATCCTCTACGAATAGATCCAGCTCTTCCTTCTTTCTTATAATCCGATGAGTTTCTACGCACGCCATATATACATGAATAAAAGGTCGGTATTGCTACCAATATCACCCCGAGTTGCCTCTAGCGTTTGATTTATGCGACAATCGGCGATTACCTCGTTACGCGTTCATTTTTACCGATTGCGGGGGTGTTGGTGGAAACATTAACTACCTACGCCTAGGATTTTAACATCTTGGGATGAGAGGTTTTGTTTGGTCAGCACCATCATGTAATTGATTAATTTTCAATTGAATAATGCGTGAAGCTAATTCAGGGATTGCGTCTTGTTACTTTAAGGTTAAAAACTGCAAAATTGAACAATCGACTGCTTTTACTTTTCCTATATTTTTTGTTTTGGTATCACTTTGTCCCCATAGTGTTTTCTATACAATTCTTTAAGTATTCCCACTTTTCCCCAATATTTCCTGTTTTTGTACTCGCTCTCAATTCTTTTTACTTTCTTATACGTAGTATAAGGAAGTATTGTGACGATGAACATTTTCGACCTGCGGATTTTTGCAGATGTCCACGTTTTGAATGTCCCTGATACCGAAAAAGTGTTTTTTTTTAAAATTTCTCTTTGTATATGTGCGTGTGTTTGCGACCACGATAGCGGCCAAATCGCTATAGCTATCAACCCCAATTTTGTATTTACGAGTACACTCTCCCTCGTGTGGTCTAGTCAGATTTTCAGTAAAATCGGCAGAGCAGAAGTAGTATTTTACTGCAGTAAAAAAATCGACTTTTGCCAACATTTCGTCAACTACTAAGTTCAAACAAATTTATGAATTCATTCGAGGCAGTCGCCATAAATACTCGGCCTGATATACAAAAAAGAAACTTGGAACAATATAAGAATTTTTATTTTTCAATGTAATCTCCCCTAATTTCTATACATTTATTACATACAACGATTAGTTAATAATTCGGTACCCTTGCAAAAATAATCTGAAGTTTTTCTGACAAAATGTGCTATAACAGGTGCTTGCAACTCACTGTCGTCCTTAAACCTACGTCCCCTAAGGTTTTTTTATAAATTAGAAAACCAATAAAAATCACAAGGAGCCATATCCGGACTGTACGGTGATTGATCCAATTCTTGAAAAGCGCATTCGCGGATGGCAGCTAGTGAAATGGCGGCAGTATGGACGGGAGCATTGTCGTGCAATAATCGCACACCTTTTGTCAATTTTCCACGACGTGTTGCACGAATACTATCCCTTAATTTATGCAATAAAGACGCATAATATGTGCTGTTCACACTTGTATTGCGCTCTTTAAAGTCCATTAGCAAAATGCCCTCACAATCCCAGAATATTGTGGCCATCACCTTTTTCGTTGATTGAACGACATTCGCCTTTCTGGGACGACGTTCATCAGGTCGTCGCCATTCCATGGACTCCCTTTTCTATAGGGGATCGTAAAACAGAACCATTGTTTCATCCCTGTGACAATGGACTCCAAAATCGCTTTTGGGTTCTCTCCACACATGTTAAAAAACGACTGCGCACATTCGACTCGACGTTCACGTTGGAGAGCAGAAAGAAGTCGCGGTACCCATCTAGCACTAATTTTATTCATACCCAAATGGGTATGAATAAATTACCAATTGGTCATCGAGAATTCGGCGAACACTTGTTTCGGAAATGTTTGTTATTACTGCTAATTTCTTCACTTTGAAACGGTGATCTTCTAGTACTAAATGTTCAATAATTGAAATTTGTTGAGACGTTATCACTTCAATTGGTCGACCCGACCGATCAGCATCTTCGAGGGATTCTTGTCCCAAACGGAAACATTTTGCCCACTTTTTTTACACTTGAATACGAAGGACATGAATCACCGTAAACGCCGTCTAAACGGTGTTTAATGTGATAGGGTGTATGCCCTTCTTTTGTTAAAAATTTAATGACCGCGCGGTACTCAATTTTCGTTAGTACAGACATTTTCGTGCGCTAGTCACGTTGGTTGGCTGGTTACTAAAAACTACTAGGCTTCGAACCGTCATATTTATAGTGTGCACCTCGCGTATGTGCATGCATGACGTGACGGAGTTTGAACACGTTTGAACCTGTATAAATTTCTCAGGCCAAGAATTTATGGCGCCTACCTCGTATGTACTCAAAATTAAATTTTAGAAGAAGTTTATTATGAAAGCTTTACCAAATTCCTACCGGAAGTAGGTCTTTTACTCTTACCGAAAATTTGTTTTTTGCGAATATTTCACAAGCCATGCTTTTTAGACAGGTACGTTACGAGTATAAAAGTATTTAGAATTTAATTTTCAATAGATTTTGTATAAAAAAAATTCACAATTCGGCCCGGAAGTAATACTTTTACTCTTATGGAAAAGCGATTTTTTGTAAATATATCGTCAATTATGCATTCTATATATTAAGTCCAAAAGTATTAAGAGCTGGATTTGGAATATTTTTTGTATAAATGAAATTTCAAAATTCGGACCGGAAGTAACACTTTTACTCTTAGCGAATAGCACTTTCCTTCGAATGTCTCGCAGTGTATGCAATCTATAGAGATTTATTAAGAGAATAGTAGTGCTTATAATAGGGTTTTGAATAATTTTTATATAGATAACAAAATTCTAAAAACTATTTAAGACAATTTAGAACAATTTTGTATAATTTGAACGTTCATACGTAAGAAAGTCTTGTGGTGTTCACATCTCATTTTTTTTGTCTTATATATATCGTATATGGAAGTATTGTGATGATGAAAATTTCGACCTCGAGATTTTTGCCCGTTTTAAGACCCCTAATACCGAAAAAGAGGGCTCTCATTCTCTCTCTGTTTGACCACGTTATCGGCCGAACGGCTATAAGTACTAATACTAAACTTTATATTTATGAGTATAATCTTCCTCTTGAGATTTGATTAGATAATCAAATAAATCTGTAGACCGGAAGTAGTAGTTGACTTCTGTAAAAAAAAACAAAATTTACCATATCTCGTCAATAAGTAAGTTTAGACAATTTTTTAAAGAATACAAATGTATTAAAAAGTGAATTTTAGAAAGATGTTTTAAAAAAGTTTTTCGAAATTGCTATCGGAAGTAGATCATTTTGTCTTATCGAAAAACGTTTTTTTGCAAATATCTCACAAATTATGCATTATATACAGGTTTATCTGAAATAGAAATGTATTTAGAGCTCGAGTTGGAACAATACTTGTTTAAAAGATATTTTATAGTTCGGACAATAACTTTTATCAAAAAGCAGTTTTCTGCAAATATCTATCAAACAGATTTATGAACCCAAAAGTATTTTGAGTTCGAGTTCGAACAACATCTTTATATATAAAAAATTACAAAATTCGGAGCGGAAACTATACTTTTACTCCTATCGAATAGCATTTTTGGCAAATATTTCTTAAATAATATTTCTAAGAATAACACTAATTAGAGCAGGATTTGGTATAATTTCTGTATAAAAAAAATTTCAAAATTTGAACCGGTAGTAACACTTTTACTCAGAGGTTTATTTTATTAAGGATTACAGAATTTAAAGTTAATTTGGAACAACTTTTGTATACACATTCCGTAAGGCATATACGTATAAGAAGGTCGCGTGGTGCCTACACCTAATTTTTTCATTTTGTTGCAGCCTACTTATATACACTGTGGCTATTACGTTAGTCATAAGTTAATAGAGCCATCTAGTGTAGTTATGTATATACTGCGTGTCCCAGGATTGATGTTACTAGAGGTGTGCGGAACTAAAAGTCTTTGAATGTCAATTTGATCTTTTGTAAGTAAGCCCTGCTTGGTTTGAAACTTATTTTTAGTATAGTTTCGCGTTTGTGAAATCACGTAGGCCTCGTTCACAGTATGCTAAAATATTACTAAGAAAAGTTGTTCAGAATGACAAACTATGGTCCTATACAAAATTTCAGAAAAACCTACTTTGATTAGATCGTTATTTTTTAGATTCACCAAACTAAAATTATATTTATTCACAAATTATGTGTACAAAATGTAATAATAGTAAGATTGATTGTATTATTACATTTTGTTCACTTAATTTGTGAATAAATATAATTTTATTTTGTTGAATCTAAAAAATAACGATTTAATCAAGGTAAGTAGATCTTCTTGAAATTTTGTATAGGGCCATAGTTTGTCATATTGAACAACTTTTCTTAGTAATATTTTAGGAGACTGTGAAAGAGAAAGGTACTTTACCTGAAACGGAAATAGATCTTGCTCGACTGTCAAGGCCTACTTGATTTCACAAACTCGAAACTATACTAAAAATAAATTTCAAACCAAGCAGGGCTTACTTACAAAAGATTAAATTGAGATTCAAAGATTTTTAGTTCCGCACACCTCTTGTAACATCAATCCTGGGACACGCTGTATACGTGCATGATTTGACGGAAGACGAGGCTTCAAATTAAACACTTGAATGAATTACGGCAACTAGTTATTTTTATTTTTCAATATATTCCCCTTTAACATTAATATACCTGAACCAGAGGTGCTAGGTTGTCACTATACTAGTTTTACAATCATCAGTATCAAGATGGTCAAAATATTGCTCTACTTCTCCAATAACTTCTTCTCCAATAACTTCCGTGCCGGTCTTGAATTCCTGCTGGCGAGAAATAATTTGAGTTTTGGAATTGAGTTGAAGTTTGAACGGGCTAGGATCCGGTGAATAGGGTTCTTGGGTCACAATTTGGAATTGCGTAATTCAACTAGGTTTTATTGAATAATGGGATTGGTGTGCAACAGCGGTTCTAGCACCTTTGGCGACCCCTGTTCCTCTCTTTGCCTTTCATTAGAAGTACAAAGTCATAACAAAGTGAAAGGTAAAATGTTGGATTTCTTAAGCAATTTTAATTCTAAGTAAAGGCACATTAATATATAATATTTATAACGTCCAAATTAAAATAAAATAGGAAATTTAACATGTTTTTGTGCCTTTTTTTAAAAAAATAAAAATAAATGTAAATATTGAAATGTTACCTTCCTTGCTTTGGCGCTTAAAAATGGATTAATAATGTTGTCTGTGTTTATGTCATCGCAAATTTTATTTTCAGTAGCAATTATTAATAGGTCAACTAGCCGTTATTGTGATAATTTTGGTTGTACTTCTAATATATTTGCTAATTCTGAAGAGGTTTCTAACAATTTTACAAAATTTTCATCTGAACGATAATTTCTAACGTACGCAATCGCATTACTATGAGCTGTTGCAATTTCTGTATTTATATTTTGGAACATTTGGCTAACAATATTTATTCTATTGAGTAAATCATATTAAATTACTAAAGATCACGCAAAGTTGCCATTTTTAATTGTGTGCATAATAATCTGGCCTGGTGTCTACTGAGATTGTCTATCTCACTATTTTTATGCAACTCAAATCAGACATCATAAGTTTCACCAATTCGATATCGCAGTGGTTTAAGTACATCAATACGAGATCCCACCGTGTTTCTTATAATAGCTTTAGTGTAAAAGTGTTAATATATTCTCTTAAACAACCCACCCTTGAAATGATGCTGGAATTCCAAAAAATGTTAATGTTTTCCTATTAATTTTTTTTTTTTAATTAATTGAGGGAATGTGTGGAATATGGAGTAAAGAATGAGCTGTAGGACTAATGTTTAGGACATGTAGTTGTAAACCGTTTCTTTTTTCTTTCATGTTAGCACCATTGTCAACCCATGACCACGCAAATTTCTAATATTCAGATTAAATTTATTGATTTTCTCAATTTAGTAGTTTGTTAAACCCTCACTGGTTAACTCTGTAATGCTAATAAAATTTCGAAAACTCTGCATTTTTACTTTTTTTTTCAATTCATACATATCTTATTTGTTCAATTCTGCTAATATTTGGTGTGCAGTCCAATATAACAGAAAAATATTTTCCTTTTCGAATAGGACATAAAATGTTTTTCTTTAATTTTATTAGCTAATAGAGCATCTTTGCTCAAATAATGCATACGTTTGTTTTGTAATGCTTTATGTATGTGTTGAAATTTCGCAAAAAGTTGCAAGAGCTGCAAAAAATTATTTTTAACAAGCTAGTTGTCAAATTTACCTCTTAACCGAAGATATTGGTCCAGTATTTTACTAGTTGAATAATACCCTCTAAAACAGCAGCCAGTTTATTTTTCTAACTCAAATAATTGCTCATGTTGTTTATTTATGGTGCTTTTTGTTTGTAGAGAATGTTGTAACTCAATCCATGTTTTAAAGTTACCTGTAAAGTGTTGGATAGGGGTTGCTAGTTTGAGTAGCCTGTTGTAATGAGACGGTTTAAGCAGATTTAGTTAGTATTTTCGACTGACCGTGAAACAAAAGTAAATAATTTACAACAAAAACAATAAATATTCTATTAGGTCTTTGCGAATAAACTAACCAATTTCTAAGCAATTTTTTTAAATCTGGCGTTTGATGATTGCAGCATGTAAGTACTGCTAAATCATCTATCTTGATCATCTAGGGAATAATATACAGGGTGTCCAGAAACTCTCCTGACAAACGAAGACCGGAGATTCCTCAGATAATTTTAAGACAATTTAACCCAATTCGCCCTAGTCCGAAAATGCTTCCTAAGGGAGCTAGAGCTCTTTGAAGATGGCGCCTTGTAATTAGTTTTTTTTTAATATCTCCCGAACGCTTCTATTTAGAAAAACAAAAACTGGTATGCTTATTTATCCTCCAGAGATGAATCGATTCCATCAATTGTGAATTTCTAGTACCGGTCATAGGCGTCCGTTTTGGGTAGGTTAACGGTTATTTTAACGCATAACTTTTTTGTCTTTAACTTTTAAGCATTTGTGACACTAGATTATTATATTTTCAGGTATTCTAGTACTAAAAGGTACTCTTACTTTAAGTCGGTAGGATACACCGTTTTCTAGAAAAATCGATTTGAAAATTTTTCGTTTTTTCGTCATTAAAATTCAATTTATTATTTTTTGCACTAGTTCGCTCTGAACTGCCAACAGAAATAAAACCTACGTTTTTAATTGTCAAATTGTTGTCAGTTCGCGAAGTTTATCTTTTAATTTTTTACTTTGTAGCATTCAAACACAACGATTTCAATTTAAAAAAAAATGGTTTTTACTAATGAAGAATACGCCCATATGCATTTAGTTTATGGCGAAATGAGGTGTAACGCTCGAGCAGCGCAACGTAGATACGCTGAAAAATTTCCCAATCGTCAGCATCCCACTCACTCAACATTTACAGCTCTTCATCAACGATTAAGAGAAACAGGTTCAGTGGTCCCAAAAAAAAAATGGAACGGGGAGACATAATGATGTAACAGCAGAACATGAAGATGTTATTTTAATGGAAGTTGAGGAAAATCCAAAAATTAGCGTTCGAAGACTAACTGCCATGTACCCCACAATTTCAAAATCTTCCGTAGGACATATCTTACACAAAGAAAATTTATATCCTTTTCATTTTACAAAGGTGCAAGCACTGCTAGAAGGAGATTTTCCTGCTCGCGTAGAATTCGCTAGATGGTTACAAAATCAGATAAATCAAGATGAAGATTTTTTCAGGTACATTTTGTTTGGTGACGAAGCTTTACTCTCAAAAAATGGAATTTTTAATGTACATAATGCACACTATTATTCGTACGTTGGTGACAACCCCCACGTTGTTCAAGAATTTAAGCATCAGCATAGGTTTAGCATAAACGTCTGGATTGGAGTAGTTGACGATTATCTACTTGGACCTGTGGAATTACCTGCTCGTTTAAATGGTGTTGATTACTTACATTTCCTGCAAAATATTTTACCTGATTTGTTAGATGAGGTGCGTTTAAATATTCGGCAAAACTTATGGTTTCCACAGGACGGCTGTCCGGCCCACTTTAGCAGGAATGTACGAGACTTTCTAGATAATAACTACGAAGACCTTTGGATTGGAAGAGGCGGTCCAGTTGCTTGGCCAGCAAGGTCGCCGGATTATTGCGATTATTGTGTTTGGGGATACATAAAAGCATTTGTTTCTTCCGTTCCGATACAAAATCGTGCACAACTCTGGCTAAGGATACAAGATGCTTGCAACGAATTTAGAAATAACTTTGGAATTTTTGCAAGAATTCGGCGTTCTCTAAGCAAAAGGGTAAATTTATGCATAGAGACTAATGGTCATCACATCGAGCATCTTTTGTAACTATCTACCTTTGATACTTGTTCTTTTTTGTTAGTTTCGTTCCATTGTAATAAATACTTTGTTTTTAAAAACCTTCAGCTAAAATGTTGTTTCAAATTGATTTTTGCTTTTTTTCCCAAACTTTTTTTTACGAATTGTGTGCTGCATTTATTGAAACAAAAGTACGAATTGTGTGCTGCATTTATTGAAACAAAGGATGATTTTTTCATCCATGCCTTGATAGTCATAGGCAACTTCGTCGCTAAAAATAAGTAGGTACATAATAAATTGAATTTTAATGACGAAAAAACGAAAAATTTTCAAGTCGATTTTTCTATAAAACGGTGTATCCTACCGACTTAAAGTAAGAGTACCTTTTAGTACTAGAATACCTGAAAATTTAATAATCTAGTGTCACAAATGCTTAAAAGTTAAAGACAAAAAAATTATGCGTTAAAATAACCGTTTACCTACCCAAAACGGACGCCTATGACCGGTACTAGAAATTCGCAATTGATGGAATCGATTCATCTCTGGAGGATAAATAAGCATACCGGTTTTTGTTTTTCTAAATAGAAGCGTTCGGGAGATATTAAAAAAAAATAATTACAAGACGCCATCTTCAAAGAGCTCTAGCTCCCTTAGGAAGCATTTTCGGACTAGGGTGAATTGGGTTAAATTGTCTTAAAATTATCTGAGGAATCTCCGGTCTTCGTTTGTCAGGAGAGTTTCTGGACACCCTGTATATCCGTTTTCTTAACCGACCCAGGTCCTCTTAGGGGTGTCCTGATATTATCGTTTACTTCAGGCCAATTTGAAGGATTGTCAAGTTTGCTTAAAAGGGTATATATTAGTGCTTCATTGGAGGTACTGGGTTGTGGTACATGGGCATTAAAAATTTCACTCTGTTCTGTAGCTGACTCAGCTTCTTGCACTTTATCTAATTTCACATTTGCGTGCTCAACTTGGGATCGTTGCTGTAAATGTTGTTCATCAGTTTTTTCACAAATTTGAAAATATCTTGCAGGGAAGCATCACCGTATAATTTTAAGAATTTCTTTAAGTTATCCTTTTGCTTCTCGTGCGATTTTGTTATGTAAGTACTTTACGGTTTCGACTTTGAGATCCCGATACATTTCTTGAAAACATGACTAAATTACTATATTATAAAAATTTATAATCCATAAATTTCACGCACGTGCGCAAAATTCTAAAAATTCAAGCGATCTAAACAACACTTAGAAATCATTCTAGACGCAAGAATTGTCATTTCTCATACTATGCAATTGCATTAAATGGAGCCGCTAATGGGATTAAGTTAAACTATAATACAATAAAAAGAAAGAAATACTATTTTAAGTAACAGTCATTCTGACTGGAAGTTTACTAACTTTACATTATGCACCCCTATGCGGCGCTTACTTTGATTAGCACCTACCGCCGCAACTCACTCTATTTTGTATCTATCTTTGTATGTATTTATTGATCTATTTATAACCTTGTTAGAACATTTCATATTGCAAAAATCGTTTTACACAAACTACGTGTGACACAATAGGTGGTCTAGATATTACTAATACGAACTGCGAACAGTAATGGAAGGCAATCTAAGTTACCTTTAGCATAATATGGATTGATTTAATGGGGCGATAGAGTTGCCGCAATTTTGTTATTATATTAACTATAGATGATGCCACGTCAATTTGATGCAAGCATTAGATTCACTTATATCATAAATGCCACTATCACGAAAACCCCTTCGCGGTGGTTCTTCCATATAACTTACATCTAATAACCGAAGAAAAAAAGATGAGAAGACCGTGCAATATCCTCACAATTTTAAATGCAATTTCAGGGTAGATAGTAATGATCTAGTACAGCAATATAAGAACTAATAAAAGCCAATTTACTCGGTTAATTGCGATGCAGCTATTAGAAGAGAGGAATAGTATTATCGATTACACTGTCAGACAAAAAAGATTGTAAATCTTTACCTTTTTGCTTTAACTACTGCTTGGAATATAATCTGTAATTTGTGAAACGCGTTTTTTATAAGATTAAATTAAAAAAGATTGTATCATTCCCCACCATTGACAAGTAAATTAATCTTTAGTGTATGTATATAAGGCAGATTATAGGCATACACTTACTTACCTATTAGGTACCTAGATTTTATAAATTCAGAGTGTGCAAAAAGAATCTCAAATTTACATAGTCGATGTTATCTGGTAAATTAAAGGCTAATATTTAGTTTTTGTGGGTAGCGCAAAAAACTCACTTAACATTTCAAGTTTTTCGTTATGAATGCACACTCGCTTGGTTCTTGCCTGTGCCTACAAAAATATTTCGACTCAGCCTTTTTTGTACTCAACCGTTTCACCCTCAAGTTGTGTTTTTGTTTGAATTGTCTTAAACGGCGAGCTTTTTTTTTTAGACGTAAACCTATAATGAAAGTAAAACGGTCTCTGTGTAATCGATGGAAATGTATTTATAATAATTATGAGGATAATTCTAAACCAAGTGCATATTTATTTAAAGGTATTGTTAATTTTAATAATTAAAGAAGCTAACGTATACTATCAAAACTTTATGAAGACCTGACAAGACTTCCTTGTTATTGAAGAAATATTATATTTTCTGTTACTTTATAATCAAGAATACATACAGTCTTCTTCTACCTATCCCGCAAGTCTTGCTTTTTAGACGTATATATTTAGTGTATATAAATATTTAATGCTGGATTTTGAATAATTTTTGCATAAAAAAAATCTATATTCGCACACGGAGTAACACTATTACTCTTATCTAATAGCAAAATATCTTGAAAATTGTGCATTCTATACAGATTTATTAAGAGTATAAAAATATATAAAGCTCCATTTGGAATAATTTTGTATAATTTTTTTTTAACTTTGAACTAAAAGTAGCATATTTACTCACCAGTCTGTTAAGAAAATAAAAGCACTTAAAACGTAATTTGGAATAACTTTTGTATAAAAAATTCGTAATCACATACGTATAAGAAACGTATGATCGTATGATTGTTGATCATTGCTGACAGCACCACGTACACTGACGAGGCCTTAAAGGCCGAAACACGTGTCTGTGCGTTCGCTGTTGGTAATGACACCTAGATGTATGCTGTGTATCCCCAATTCGTACATATGTGCATTTACGTTTACGTGTAAATGTATATATGTATACTTGCTGTGTTTTTTCATTATACAGTGGCGTCGTAGGTAATAAATACTTAAATATTAATATTTATTTTAAACATATCTCATGTTTACTTATGTCACGTAATGGGTGTCTGTAATTGACTTGCGCCTCGCGATTTAGAAATTTTTATTTTATTAAATTGTCAACTTGGACACGTTTTCCTTCATTTGTTCTACCGCTAGTGTTTAAATGTTTAATTTACATCCTAAACATCACCTTATAATCATATACCGTATGTGTCAAATATCATTAGTCATAGAGTATCAGTGCATGCAATACGTGGCAACGTGGTACCCCTACTTTCCTTTCCAATGCCAGCAACGACCGATACCACAACGATTATCTCGCAAATACAAGTTAGCAGTAACCATTGGACCACCGACTTGGGTGTTTGCAATGCGTTCAGAAATAATATTTACGAGTTGTAAGGATTTGGTTTTCTTTTTCCTTTCAGTAAATGCAGAGAATTCTTAAGCTGCGTTCACGCTGCTTGACACAAACAAAAGCCTAATTCACATAAAATTAAAAAATAACCATAATAAAATAAAAAATAACCCTAATAAAATAAATCAAAAAAGGATTCTGAAAATAATAATAAACTATACCTGTCCAAACGTTTACTTTTTGAGGATATTGGGTGCGGTTTGCAAAATGCCGGTGTTCATTTTCCGTAGTCCAATATCGAAGAACAGAGGGATTGTGCTTTGCGTGCAGTGTTGATTCATCGGTGAAGCAACTACTTCTAACGAAATTGTCGTCTCGATGTATCTTATCCATAACAGATTGACAAAACTCTATTCTTCGAAAATGGTCCTCCGGAAATATATCTTGTGTTTTCGAATATTTAAAACATTTCAAACCATTACGTTTCCAAATACGTGAAAAGTTTTTTTTACTTGTACCCAATTTCTCGACAGCACTTCTAGTTGATATCGTGTTGTCTATTTCCACAATACTACAAACTAATACATCCTGCCATTCACTTTCCTCAATTTTTTGTGGGGATATCTCTCTTGGTTTGCATTTCGTTCAGTTATTCAGACAGAACCATTTTTCAAATGTATTAATAATATTATAAATTGATTGTTTGCAAGGTACGGGACGGTTTGCAAAAGTCAGCGCAAATATATTTATGCACGTTATTGCAGAGTTATTACCATATAACCAATTTACTATCTGAAGCTATTAAGTGGGTGTATACAGACTCATTATTATAAATTAATTTTACTGAATGTTTTTATTGCACACCGTAACGTGTTCGCAGCTAAACATTGAATGTAAAATCTGGGTGGGGAGTTGTGAGAATAATGGGGATCGAAGAAAATCGTTGTGGTGTCGGTTGTTTATCAATTAATGTAACTTAAACTAACTAATTAAAACATTAAAACTCCAATAACTATTAATAAAACTGTAACATATATTTGACAAATATTTTTTTGACAAATATATTTGCCGCCAATATACACGACTTATAGATAAAATACCAGAAGTAAACATACGCTGTGTATGAAGTTCCGTGTAATGACTGCCGCCAGGGCGTTTACATAAGGCAAAGTATCCAACATTTTAAAGATGGATTAAATGGACATAAGTTTGCAAACAATACTACTGCATTAAAAGAAACATATAGGTACAAACTAAACATACATTCCCGAGACAAAGCTAGAGTATAAGTATACATATTAGAAAAGATCAAAATTCAATCAATGACAGAACTAATACAGATAATTTGTCATATATATATTTATCATTACTTTAAATAACATATAAATTATGAACCATAACAACTGAACAGAATTGCATTTTCCTTTCAAGATATGGACAAACTAAAAAAGAACATAAAATAAATATCGACTAAGCTGACCCAAAAAAAACCTATTCATACACCCCATTTACATATGACACATAAATTGTTGAATGATGCATTCACAGTTAATAGACACACTAGTACAGATTAAAGCAATATGTGTTTGAAATTTAAAATGCAAAACACAATTAATGTTTTCCTATTGCTATAAATCAAATAAAATTAAAATAACACAATAGTGTTTTCGAGTTACAAGGCGGAGCGGAAAAAGAGAAAGTGATTTTAAAGTGTATAAAAATCTGTACAGTATCAGTGTCCGAATGGAAGTTAATGATGTTCCTAACAACATTGAAATGTAAGCAAAATGTAAGTTACCTTCCACTAATTAGAATAAAATGTATTATTAGACAATTGTATTCCAGGAAAAAATAAACAAACAATGTTTACTAGCTTAAGATTGTGAGTTGTTTATAAAACTGCATTCCAAAAATATATAATATCCGCAACTCTTTGTACTTTCTTAAATGTAGTATAAGGAAGTAGTGTGATGACGAAAATTTCGACTTCGAGATTTTGAAGTCCCCTAATACCAAAAAATTATTTTTAAAATCTCTCTCTCTCTCTCTCTCTCACACAACACGATAGCGGTTAAACCGCTATAGCTATCAATTCCAAATTTTGTATTTAAGAGTATAATCTCCCTCTGGAAGTAGTAGTATACCGTTTACGAGTATAAACGTATTTAGAGCTGGATTTGCAATGTTTTTGTATACATGAAATTTTAAAATTCGGGCCGGAAGTAACACTTTTATCGAGTTCCACTTTTTTGCAAATATCTGGCAATGCATGCATTCTGTAGTGATTTATTAAGATACTGAAAGTACTTAAAATAGCATATTGAATAATGTTGGTATAAAACAAATTAAAAACTAAGTTTAAACAAATTTATAAAGAATTCAAATGTACTCAAAAATATATTTAAGAAGAATTTTATTAAAAAAGTTCTTTGAAATTCCTACCGGAAGTAGATCTTTTATCAAAAATTAGTTTTTTGCGAATATCTCGCAAGTTATGCCTTCTAAGCAGGTATATTACGTGTATAAAAGTATTTCAAACTGAATTTTCAATACCTTTTGTATATACGAAATTTCAAAATTCGAACCGAAAATAACATTTTACTCTTGGCGAGTTGCACTTTTTTTCGTATATCTTGCAAAGTATGCATTCTATAGAGATTCATTAAGAGAATATGAATACTTAGAATAGGGTTTTGAATAATTTTTGTATAAAAAAATTCTATAATTTGAAACGCTCATACGTATAAGAAAGCTGTGTGATGGCCACATCTTATTCTTTTCTTTTACTTCTATAATCTTGGTAAGTGTCTGATTTCTAAATCTACATATTTATAAAAAAATTGTATATATTGTACTTACAATACAAGATGCCAGTAGAATATTTCATAAAATATATAGAATATTGTACAATAAACAAATTTTTACCCTAATTAGGAGGTTATATCAACCGATCTGTAATTAGTGAAAAAGAAACTATAAAATAACAATACATATTGCTGTGAATGCAACATTACTAATAAATGGTAAATGTTTATTTGAGATAAAAATGTAACATTGCCACACGTTGGGTACAGCCATATATAATATATGCTGTGATACCTATTTGTCTAAATGATAAAAATATTGTAACACATTCTTTATTTGTTTTTTCGTATCAGCATAAAATTTTAATTTTTCTCATGAGTTGGCGCAGTGATTTACTTCTTAACTCTGGTTTTCCTGTTAATGCGACATTCCAATATTCAAACAATATTCAATATGGCGACTGCATATCTGACAGATATACAAATAAAGTAAATGTGACAGTTCTCTGCAATTTACAAGTAAGTACTTATAATTTGTGCTTTTTCAAAAATATAAACTGTAAAAATGAGGGATAATGACAGTGAAATGTAAAATTTGAGTCCACCAGAAATTATGGAACAAGCCTTAGTAACCACGAACAATTTATTACCAGCTAAATATGCAAATTTGCATGGAAAATTTTAACCTCAATTTATGAAATGGAATATTCAAAAAATAATGTTTTATTATGGGGTCGTAGAAAAAATAGGGTATGCAACTCGCATTTAATGGCTATTAAGACACTCGTATTCATTACAATGCTCGGCTTCGCCTCGTATTGTAATTTTCTTACTCGTGTCTTAATAGCTATCATTAAATGCTCATTTAATAATATACTATTATATTTTAAGAAAATGGTCGTTGATAGTATCATTATTTCATAAACTTTTGTTTTACAATTAAAAAAATACATTTACACTCTCTTTAGAGTCATAATGTGTGTGAAATACTTATATATAATAATAATTGACTTAATATTCACCCTGTTCTTTCAAGTTTAAAAATATTTTTGATTCTTGTTAATTTTATTAATACGATGCCGTCACTATTTTCTAAAACATACATTCTCACATAGTGCTTTAGTAACCTAGAATCTTGCTATGTGAATGCTAACTGCTAGCTGCAAAAATTCTCACATTGTACCTCTAGCCATTTAGCATTTGCCCATTAAAACCATCCCCGCATATTCGTATTAATTTATTAGAATTTTTAATTAAGAGATTATTTAATATTTAATAATGCCCAACAATCCTTTAAAGGCAAATATTCTCACATAGTACCTTTAGCATGTTCAACACTATTAAATTTATTTATTATTCGGAATGACTAAACACAATTAATAATCAAGAGAATATTCATTTGATATCCAATAAACTAAAATATTTTTATATCATGACTTACTTCATTCGATCATACAGTCGATCGAATTCTATTTTATTGATATCCTTCATTTTAACATTAATAACGAGAAAAGAAAGTTAATTGAATAAATTCGTTTAAAAAGGAAAACTAAGTTGAAAACTTGAATTCTAAATCTTTAATATATAAACTATGAAATTGTGAGTTAATAAGAAGTGCTTATATGCTCTACTCTCACTTTATTATATTGTAACGGACTTTCGCTATCAAAATTTACGTCTTAACAATTCAAATTCCAAACTTAAAATCTAGAAGTCCTATCACGTTCTTGCCCTTATATACTTAAAGAAATGACGATCGCCGCTTTAGCGCCTCTCTTATTCAATTAAATTTTAAGTTGGCATCTTTTTCAAAAACGTTCGTAGTACAATTTTTGTTCGTTCTTTAAGTTGTCACTCTCACACCGATACACATAGATCATCTTGACAGTTGCACACTAATGGAGACGCTTCAAATTGTTTGTTGTTAAAGTTTCACAAATCTGCTACGTCTCATCTTAGGTAAGTGTATCTTTTATTCTCTTCCTCTTCAGTATAAACCTTCATTGTATTTGTATATAATTGCATTGCCTTTTTCACTGTTTGTTACATACTTCCTCTTGCCACGTATTAATTTTATTCTAATTTTTCTTTTAGTAACCCGTAGATTTGGTAGCAAAGGAAATACATACGTTACATAAACGGGAATTTTCCTTGCCGTGTCCGTACTATGAAGAATTGTCGCCGCCGTCACATCCTCTCTGATTTCCAACCACGTTCTTTCCTCAGGTAAAACGTCTATCTGTAGAACGCTATAAACACACATTAACATTGTGTTTCTCTCTCGCAGGTATCTAAACCACACATGACCATTTCCAGTGCCTTTGAAACCCTTGAGCTACACATGCAAGAACCAACAAATATCTTTTAAACTTATATTATTATTTACACAAGATATTTTTATTTGCGATATAACATTTTTTACCAGAAATGTCTTGATTTATATCCTTTTTTATAAAGTACAGGCATTTGCTATATTTTATGTTTTATTATTAGCATCTTTCTTATGAATTAGTACCGTTATTCATGTTCAAATTTATATTTCTTTGTTCAAGAATGTGTCATCATCTCGAGCACGTTTTGTTTACATTCATATTATGGCTTTTCTGTGTCATTTAGACAAAATAAAGCCTATTGATTTATTTAGTATTTCTATTGTACCTAATATTTACATTTACCTAACTAATGTATACCAACAATTTATGTTTATTTTGAAGAAGTTTATCCTTAAATGTGGGCAACCTATTCTACTTCCATGTATCTGTTTTAAACTTATATCCTAACTTTAAATAAACTTTTTTAATATAAAATTAGTACTCTTTTTAATAACTAAATTAATTCTTAAGATTATTATTTTCAACAATGTGAAGGTCACAGCAATATGTATACTAAAATAAGCAAAAATTATTTCAACAAGTATTCATATGAGTGTAGACCGGACGTACCAGGTTTAAATTACGACGGAGCGAAGAACTGATGAAAGCAACATGCATTTACCGAATAGCATTATTCATATGGTGAACTGCAACATTTGTTGTTGTCGCGAAAACGACAGCAAAAAAGACCATTTAAATGGTAAATTCCTATCTTTATCGGCGTAGGTAGAAGCGTGAGGGTTTTTTACATTTTATTATATTTACCTTATATTTCGTAAGATAAATAAAATTATACCGTAGTCGTCAAATTTTAATTTCGATTTATACTTCTATACCATGCAGAAGATGACCTTATAATATGCAGCGATACCTGCTTGCTAACAGTGGTGGGAGAGCAACGCAGTGTCGGAGGACCCTCACGCCTCACATTTCATAGGAACGGTTTGTCGAGTGTACTGTCTTCGCAGCCTCGCTTATGTTTATCTTTAATTTATTTCGTCGCGCTCTTTTCCTCTTTCTACTTTCATATCAGAAATTAAAATATGTCGACTACGGTATATGTAGATATATACGCATTCATACTTATATTAGCTTCGTTTTTTCATTGTTTTGACTCTTAATTACATACTTCGTAATTTTTGTAATAGTTCCTGTTTAATACCGTTTCATTGAATCTACTTCTCCCAATTATCTTGACGTAAGTGTGCACTGGATTTCGTCAAGTTTCAATAATATACGCATACATTTTTAGTTATCATTTATTTAGATCTAAAACATTGTTTATGTTACTATGTTATGGAAGAACGTCGAGAATGGCATCGTGAAACAATGGCGAGTTGGACTAAATGTCATACTGATTGTATGACCATTGTCAGTGATTCCGAAATTTATTGCATAGTCTGTAAAATATCGTTACAGAATGCCCAAAAATCGCACGTACAACGTCACATAGCATTGCTGAAACATACACAGGAAATGGACCCGTTGGAAGCTTTTAAAAAAGTTTTCAGAAAGTGGCTCTTTACGGGGAAAAACTTCTATCTTTATCACTGCCTCCCCTCTCCCTCGCCAGTAGTAACTAGAAGGGGAACATGGTTGGTAGCTACTAGTTTTTATGCAGAGAATTTCGATAGTTTAAAAAATTTCGTTACATGTGTATTTGCCTAAAATAATCACATATTTTGAAAATCGAAATCTCAAATTAAAAGATCGATTAACCACATTAGATGTGACTATTAATAATTTAAAAAGTATTCCAAGTGACTTCGGATGTGGCCTTCGGCAAAAGTTAGACGCAGTGTTTAATAGAAATCCAGATTTAATAACATTGCGGCAACTGTGTATGGGAACAATGACACAGAATCTAACTGCTAAATACGCTTAAATAAAAGAATATTTTCAGTATGCACCTGTAACCAGTTGCGATGTAAAATGGACGTTTTCTATCTACAAGGATGTACTTCATTCAAAGAGAACAAATCTTACAGAAGAGCACCTTGAGAAAGTATTAGTAAATTAGTAATACTCCTTTACTCGACTTGAACTACAAGATGAACAAATACTAACGTATTTTGTATTTTATAGATTACCACCCACTTGTTATCCAATTATATAAATAAAATTAAAGCTCCTTAAAAATGGAAAATTTCAATAGTGCGGTGATGAGTCATAAACCTCAGTGCCCGGTCTATATATATTCACTTCTAAACATTTTTCAGTACGTTTCTGGAATGACATACCGACATTAAGAAGAACTTGAGGACTTATATTTCTAAATATATCTTCTTTTGTTGTTACAGGTATTCTGTACAGTTGCTCTTTTACACGTGCGTATAAAAAAATTGTTATATCGAGAGACCTAGCAGTCAGTGAATAGGACCTCCACGACCTATCCATTTTCCTGGAAACATTCCATTTGAAATATTCTGTGCATGTAGGGTAAAATGTGGTGGTGCGCCGTCTTGTTGCATCCACATGTCTTCATAAATTTATTCGAACATCTTCCATTAATTCCAGTAAATTGCTAGAAAGAAGTTGCGCATAAGCTTGTCCGTTGATGCTACATTCAAAGAAGTGCGGGCCTGTTATTTGATCACAAAGAATGCTCTATTTGACATGAGGGTTTTCAATTAAATAGTAATGAAAATTTCTTCTATTGACTATTCCGTTACTATAAAAAGTGGCTTCATCCGTAAATAACGCATTGTAAAAAAAATACTTTGGACTTAATTTTAGTTATTTCCCATTGGCAAAACACTCGTCTATCTTTAAAATCATCGTCGCGTAATTCAATATTTAAATGTATTCGATACGAATGAAATTAATTTGTTTTCAGGACTAAGATTAATAGCATCACCAAATTACACCTGTCAACTGAAAAGTAACTTATTAAACGTCATCCATCAACATCACAGCTAATTTCACGACTTACTATACTATATTAATATAAAACCATGAAACTGATAAAATAATTCAAAAAACGACAATAGCTCAGTAATAGTAACTTTTAAAGTAATAACGTGTTACACGTTTTGAATGTGCAATTTAATAAGCAATTCAAAAATAACCTGATATAAAGGCTGTTCCATTTGAAAAAAAAATGACTTTTATACAAAAACATGACATGTCATTTTAATCCCGTTTTCTGCACATGCAGTTAGTAACCGAAAAAATTTAAATATGCTTCTACTAGAAACTCTTATTGTGAACAATACTACATCTAGTACTACGTGGTTTTCGAGCAATATAATTTTATACAAACATTGAGTTTTTCAAAAAAATGGGAATATGTCAAAACTGTTGCCTTTAGGCCTATACTATCTTATTACTTTTTGCCTAAAAATTATAGGGCGAATACAAAAATGTAATAATAAATAGGTGTTCTATTTGAAAAACCTTAACTATGGTCAGCCACCAAGTTATGGAACACTCTGTATAATACAATATATTTTTAAAATGTGCTCCTAATAAACAGCTATCACAAGAAAAAAAATGAGGTGTGGCCACCACACGACCTTCTTACTTTGCAAGATATTCGAAAAAAAGTGCTACTCGCTAAGAGTAAAAGTGCTACTTCCGGTCCGAATTTTGAAATTTCATGTATACAAAAAATATTGCAAATATAACTCTAAATACTTTTGTACTCTTAATAAATATTTATATATAGAATGCATAATTTACGACATATTTGCCAAAAATCGCTATTCGGTAAGAGTAAAAGTGTTACTTCCGGTCCGAATTTTGAAATCTTTTTTATACAAAAGATATTGAAAACTATGTTTTAAATACTTTTATACACGTAACGTATCTGTCTAAAAAGCTTGACTTGCGAAATATTCGCAAAAAACCGATTTTCGATAAGAGTAAAAGACCTACTTCCGGTAGGAATTTCGAAAAACTTTTTAAATAAAATTGTTCTCAATTTTAATTTTAAATACATATGAATTCTTTATAAATTTGTATAAACTTAGTATTTGACGAAATATTGGCAAAATTCGATTTTTTCACTGAAGTAAACTGCTACTTCCGGTCTACCGATTTTACTGAAAAACTAATCAGATCTCAAGAGGGAGATTATACACGTAAATACAAAATTTGGAATTGATATCTCCAGCGGTTTGACCGCTATCGTGGTCACAGACAGACACACAGACACACACACAGAGAGAGAGACATTTTTTTAAAAACCACTTTTTTGGTATCAGGGGACCTCAAAACGTGGACATCTGCAAAAATCTCGAGGTCGAAAATTTTCATCATCACAATACTTCCTTATACTACGTATAAGAAAGTAAAAAATGAGGTGTGGCCACCACACGACTTTCTTATACGTATGAGCGTTTCAAATTATAGAATTTTAAGAATTTTTTTTACAAAAATTATTCAAAATTCTATTCTAAGTACTTCTATTCTCTTAATAAATCTCTATAGAATGCATAACTTACGACATATTTGCAAAAAATCGCTATTCGATAAGAGTAAAAGTGGCACTTCCGGTCAGAATTTTGAAATTTTCTTTATACAAAAGATATTGAAAATTATGTTTTAAATACTTATATATCCGTAACGTACCTGTCTAAAGAGCATGATTTGCGAAATATTCGCAAAAAACCGATTTTCGATAAGAGTAAAAGACCTACTTCCGGTAGGAATTTCGAAAAACTTTTTAAATAAAATTGTTCTCAATTTTAATTTTAAGTACATATGAATTCTTTATAAATTTGTATAAACTTAGTATTTGACGAAATATTGGCAAAATTCGATTTTTATACTGAAGTAAACTGCTACTTCCGGTCTACCGATTTTACTGAAAAACTAATCAGATCTCAAGAGGGAGATTATACACGTAAATTCAAAATTTTGAATTGATATCTACAGCGGTTTGACCGCTATCGTGGTCACACACAGACACACAGACACACACACACACACACACACACATTTTTTAAAAACTACTTTTTCGGTATCAGGGGACTTCAAAACGTGGACATCTGCAAAAATCTCGAGGTCGAAAATTTTCATCATCACAATACTTCCTTATACTACGTATAAGAAAGTAAAAGCACTGGCGCAGTTATTTTATTCAAAATTGTGTTCAAAATGCAACGCTTCAAATGAAAAGGCCACTATGTAATGGTTCTATTTTATGAAGGAATATTGTACCCACGTGTAATTTACACCTTAACACTTATGCTTTGTTGCTTACGCACTGGAGGCAAATAAACAATTCTATGGTTTAATAATTATATCTATAATGTACAACATAGTCGTGAATAACACTGGCCGACAAAGTTTTTACCCGAACTCATTAATTAACAAAATTAAACATATGCAAAGTACAAATTAATGGAATAGCCACAACTACAACAACTTCCTCTTTAGAATTGAGATGTATGTAAACAACTAATGATACAATTTACTACTTTAATCTTTTGTTAAAATTCACCAATTATTTAATCGGGAAAGCAAAGAATTATTAATAAGTCACGCGCATAGATATTATTTACAATGACTTTGATTTCGAACAAAGTAAATGCGGTATTAATCACCTGCACGTTTCGAACTTTGCATCTGTATCATTCCAGGAATGTTCCTTTTAAATCGAAAGACAATGGTTTCTAATTCGAATTGCATTATTCGCGCCTTTGTATATCGAGTCTAAAGCTCAATAGCATTAATTGCCAATTAAACTAACGGAAAAAATGACTTTTTAATAGGGAAAGATAAGTAACAGAATGGCACTGTTCCAATACATCAAACAAATCGCTAATTGTCAGTGTGCTCATTACACGTTCCGAGAAATATTCCTTGTAATAATCGTAATATAAATGAAATTTAACAGGTTCTGATAACGGACAATGAGAACTCGTACAAAAAGTTTAATTAACGACAAATGTATTTGTTGGACAGATTACGAAGAACCGACTTAATTGCCTGTTTGAATTTGATTTTTATTTGCTCATATCTGTATAGGTCGGACAATACAATTTAGACTTGCAAACTAGCGATGTCAGGTTTGGTGGAAATATTACTGTGGTATGCAGCAGCCTGAAGATATGTACTAATCCAAATATATATTAAAGGTGTTGTAGTAGTTGCTCACTAATTTTGAACGTTTATAATTTTTACAGCATCCAGATGAATAACTTGTTTAGAAAACAAACAACTAAAGAACGATAACGAGGAATTAATGTACTAGTAAAGTATAGATTGTATGAGATGTGAAAATTCGAAATACTTCCGTATCACTGCTAGAAATATTGTAGTGGAGGTGTGTCATAAATATTAAAATATGTTATCAAAGAATATTTTAGTTATTCACTGAATAATGGATACAGAGCGAGTTATCTTTGAGGGGAAGGAAGATTTTGCCTTTATGAATAAACATCTTTTGTAGAAGTTATTCCCTATATTAATGACTTAATAAGCGCACTTTTCAAATTTATTGGTTGACTGTAGTTATAGAATATTCGGTACTTAAATAGTCCCCGTACTTACATCAATCTACGATATCGACTGTCGCGAGGAGAGATTTGATTCGACAAAATCAACTGCTTCTTAGCAAAATAATCAAAATATCTCCTATAAATCCCTACTACTTAGTACTAATTATCGTAAATATAACATAAAATAGAGTAGACTCTTGAGTCACTTGCCCAAAAGACTTCTACTGATTTTACTGAAAAACTAATTAGATCTCAAGAGTGAGAGTATACACGTAAATACAAAATTTGGAATAAATATCTACAGCAGTTTGACCGCTATCGTGGTCACAGACAGACAGACACACAGAAATTTTTTAAAAACCTTTTTTTTGGTATTAGGGGACTTCAAAACGGGGACATCTGCAAAAATCTCGAGGTCGAAAATTTTCGTCATCACAATACTTCCTTATACTACATATAGGAAAGTAAAAGGCTTGCGGGAAAAGAATCAAGTCCGTTGCATATTCCCCTAAATACAAGTTATGCCTTTTATTAACGCGGAAATTGGGTAGAAAATCAATACGATATTAAAAACAGTTTTTGTCAAACAAAAGAAATATGAAAAATAGACAAAAAATAGTAAAAGAAGATAGTTATGCTATTAGTTTAGAGATGTCGATGCAGGTAACACTTACTGCAAATTAAAATAATAATGAAATAAAAATTACAGCAGTATACAGGGGACCGAAAACTAAATACTACAAAATAAAATAATAAAATTCTAGTTGAAATTTAAACCGGTACAAACTGAATAACAAGTTACCATAATAACTACAGAAACTAAACTTTTTAAGAAGAAAGTCAGATTATGCTGATTGACATGGAACGTTTACAGGAACATTTACCTCACCAGCCGCGAATTGTTTAAACTACTTTAATTGTTTGTAATGTTTAGTATTTATATAGTTCGTTTGCCATGGTTAATCGTTTCTTTTTTTTATAGCACAAAGCATTGAAAGTATATTCTGATCATGTCACACGCTTCAACGTTGGAATATGACATTATACAGACTTAATAATGATGTACAGGTGTCGAAAAAGGGCTTAATTTGCTAAATACACAAGTGACACTAATATTTTGACATTTCGATTTTCTTGGCCCACCTTGGTAATCTCATAATAATGTAATTAAGTATCACGGTGCATGCGATATTTTACCATGGAAATTTAAATAAAAGAAAACTATGAGATAATAAGAAATTATTATTATTAATAATTATTATTTTATTTCAGTGTTGGAAAGAGAGAATTTCAAAACATTTAAAAGGGGAATTCAATGTAATTTATGCAATTAATTAAAAAATCGGTGTAAAGATTGAAATGAATACATTTATGGAAGAGTATGATGGAAATTCAAATGAAAGCAAATTGTACACTGTCTAGCCACCCTCTTAAAATAAAAATAAAATTATGTTACAATTTTTGTTGTTGTATTTTATCCTTTAATGGATTATTTTAGTTGTCGTGGAATACGTAATTTATTTTGGATTAAATTTATGTCATCTTCCTACTACTACTGTCATCTGGCGTAGATTTTCATAAGGTTCCTATTGCCACGCGTTCTGCCTTATCGCAGGTGTGTGTAACGTATACAGGCATTGTCGGGTAGATGGCGTACGAGGTTTTATTTAATAAATTTGTTACTTTTAATTTTTGCTAATTTCGTTTTAGAACTTCTTTTGGGCCTAGAGTTATGTAACAAATTATTTATAATTATTTTCCATTTTTCTATTGTCATTTGAACCTGCATTTATGTCGTACGTTTAAAATATTAGATTGGGTCGTTCGGTCTTTTAGAGCAATTGTCGTGTGCGTTTGAATGGTCGGGCTTTGACGGGTTAGAGTCTTTCTCTTGCACGTTAACGGTCATCGAGGAAGGTTTAAATACCACAAGAGCAGAAGCATTTTCCTTAGCCTACTTGAGAATGTTGTAGAGTTTTGAAGTTTTATCGTCTGTAATCGCTTACAAAAGCGGATGTTATAGTACTTCTCAAGTGTTATTATTGGATTTTGGCGTTTTTGATTGAATCTTGCGAGGATATTTTCTTCTTGGCTAGGAATTGTTTAATTGCTGTAAGTATAATTTTCACGTGTTTGACCGGTCTTAATTTGTGTTGTTTCTTTATTTAAATATAGCTGCTAGTGTTAGTGCTGGCCTAGACCTCATTTGAGCACTTTTGTTGGGGTTAAGATTTAAGAACCACGTGCTTGGTTATCGTACGGTTCCAAGGAAATTGATTGCTGGATCTTGCGGTGAAGACATAATTAAGGTACAGATCAATGGGATACTGTAGCCTTCATACGCTAATTTTCTGAGATGTCGTTAGCCGAAGATAAGAGAGCAGATTTCTTGTAACGTGTGGATCCGTAGAAGGTATCATGTTTGGTAGCTGTGGATGTGACTTCTTTAAGGTACTGTGACTGTGTAAATTTCTCTGAGATTACCCAGAGTGTAGAGTTTATTGATTAAACAGTTTTGGTAAAATTTATGTCAATATCGTGTACTTTGAACAGTAGATTTCAATTTTCCGGCCTAGCTAATTAATTAAGTCATCGTAATTTTCCTATTTTAACTTCTGGTGGCATGTGAGCCTTTATGTTTTGAATTAAATGAATTAACGTAGTTTTATAAATAATAGTGACTTCAATTTGGAGGTTACTTTGTCATTTTTTTGGAGACGTTACGTAGCCTTTTTATTTTTGGATTCAGAAATTGAACTAAATTTTGGATGTGTATGGGCAGTGTAGCCTCACATCTGTCTTGTGTAAATTCTTAAATGTTATTTAATGCAATTAGTTAACGATTGTAATTTATTTTGTATAATCTCGTAAGAAATTATTGAATTTAATCTAATCACTTTTTCTTATGTAAAGCATAGTTAACTAGCGCTAATTTTTTTAATAGAATTAGATATTTTACAACTTAGAGTCTGCACTCTAATGTCGAATAGATTGTCGGTTGCCTCTAATATACAGAGTGGTTTATTTTAGTTTTGACGTGTTGCAAATCACGATCAAACTGTTCGACTTTGGAGGGACTTTCGGCAAGTTGCCTTATAACTGTGTGCTTGTAAGAATATTGTTGGTTAATTAATTTTAATTTTAAGATTGTTTCTTGTGTAATTGTACGTCATTGATAAATTTTGAGTTGTGGATCACCTTGGGTGGCCATTTAATGTTAATTAACCCTTCAGGAATTTAATATTTGCAACCGAGTTGCGCTTGTGATTTACTTTCCATTGTTTTTTTCCCTTCTTTTGCTTTAAATATCTCTTGAAGGCAGAGATCATATATTATAGCCGGTTATGTACGATATTGAAATGAACCGTTGAGAATTGAATTGAATTTTCAATAAACTGCTTGTTAAGTTTGAATGAACGTGTGTTGGTCTTATTTTCTTATCACCTGGGGAGTTTTATATTGGATCTGGTCCGGGGTCTGAATATCTGTTGGGCTTAGCATATTTTTACGGATAGGCGCCCTGACAGCTTAACCTTCGACTTAGTACGGTGTTCGAACTCGCCCTTCTCTGACTGTAGCTGGAGGCAGTGCTGACTCCCATATTTAACATCGACCCTTGGGGAAGTAAGAGGTAAGACTGAGTGTTATAAGTTGGTGATTAATTAATAGACAAGCGTCCTCTTTAAAATTTAAATATAAGGTTAATTACCGTGGTGGTGTCTAACTCGGTACCCTCTTGGAATTTTGGGTACCGATTTTGTTTAGGGCCTTGGCCATTTTTATTTTAAATACAAGAGGGTAGCAATTATTACTGGCAATAAATAAATAAATTTATATTTAAAAATTACATTTTTCTGGATTGCCTTCGTATGACAAGAAAAAAGATAGCAACTTCCTGTTTTCATCACTCTCTTTGGTTTTTTATGTGCTTCAATATTATGATATTAAAAATATATCGTTTCTTTTAAAATGTTAAAGAAAAAATAAGTAATATACATAAATTAAGAGCAGTACCCCTGTTATTTTTTTTTGGACAACGACGCAATTTCCTACTACATACGTTTCCATTCTCTATCTAATGAGCCTAGAAGCATTAAAATCCGTTAAGGCAAACCGAAGTTATACCTAATTTTGTACGCAGGCATACTCTTCCCCATCCTCCCCTTTGTTTAGTCGTCGATAAATACTTTTATCGACGACTAAACAATAAAGTATGTATTATATTAATCAATATTGGCTAATAATAACACTCATAATACCCGTAGGGAATAATGAAATGCGACCAGTGAATAATGGGCCATAACGTTACCATTATTCACTGCATTCCGCCAATAAGAACATATAATGGGCCATAACGTTACCATTATTCACTGCATTCCGCCAATAAGAACATAACGTTCCTAACGTTGTCATAGTAACTATAGACAAGTCCGGCCATTTTACTGACTGCATAACCATCAAACGTCATATTGATATAGTAATCTGACATTTTCGTTTACTTATTTTGATTTTTTTTAGTAATTTTCAGTTAGTCGTCGATAAAGTAGTGTATACTAACTCGCAATAATGACTATTATTCCCTCGAGCTGAGTTACTCCCTCGCCGCTTACGCGGCTCGGGAGTAAATTCAGCTCTCGGGAATAATAACTGTCATTATTGACTCGTTGTATAAACTACTATTAAATCGGTATGCAGTTTTGCTGCTGTTTCTTTAAGATAATTTTAAGGCCCATTATTTCAAACAGACTAAATTAAATATAGCTAATGCGAACGTTGCTAGACAACTTACTACTTACAACTACGAACTTATTGTTTCTTAACTTAAATACCATTTTCGTAAATGTAAATCTTACGTGTATTGAAAAAGAATTGAATAAACCATCTAAGCACGTAAAACAAAATGCTTTTATCATAGTGTGATATTAATTTAACGAATTAAAAATATGTTTTGCCATTGTTAAAAATAAGTCCAATGTCACCAAATACATCGGAGTTCTACACGCCATCATGTTAATACATGTAGCGCCAATAGTCACAGGTACTAAACAAGCCGATATAAAGGACTACTAAACGAAGTATATATTGACATGGTTTAAATAACCATGCCATATATCTAATTGTTAATTGTTTTGGAACTTATGATTTTTCAATTCTTAGAATAATATTTTTGGTATTGATGAAGAATTTATTATTTAAATAGTTACTAAATATAATAGTTGTTATCTGATGAGATTTCTTGATTCACCATGTATCGTAGTGGAACAATAAGGTTTTCTTTCTTCCATGTTATATTTATAGAATCTCTTGGGACGAAATTAAAAAATATTAGTATTGTTACCAAATATGATGTATTATGTTTTTTGTACAAAATTGTTTAATTAACGATGATATGACAAGTATAATAGACGAAAATAATTGATTTAGAGTATAAACTAATTTGAATTAAGATTCCCGCCGTTATTTGTACAGGTGGTAATGACAGTTTAATTTTGGACAGTTCCTGTAATAGGAATTTTTAAATAGAATGAAAATGGTTGAAAAATGCATTGAAATTAGGTTTTTAAAATAGAAGAAGAATAAATAATGTGCTTAGTATTAAATTAAAGGGATATAAATATTCAAAAGTTAATAGTAAAGAGATATGTTGAATTGTAAAGGTAGGTGTAGATTTCTCATTGGAGAATTTAAAAAGCTAAAAAGGTTGTCAAGGGGATTTGTTGAAAAAATAACAAGGGAGAATTTTCAGAGATTAAATTGAGTGCGGACTTATTTTTTTTTGTAATGTGAGATAAATCACATAAAAATTAATACGCATTGGTATATTTGTATTCAATAAAAGTGCTTAAAATCCTTATTAAGCAGTGTCTGAAATTTTAAGAAGATACGTATAGTTTTCCTACATCAAGAGGATTTCTAAATAAACCATTCACAGCTAAGAGAGTAGTAAGTGATTGCTATTGTAATACTACAAGCAATAAGAAGATTTAATTACGCAAATAAAAAAATAACTTACCATTTATTTATAAAATCCGGATCCAAACCAGTTAAAGTGTCCGAAGATATAATAAGTGGAACCATTAGATGTGCTGAAAAATATAATCCAGGTTCAAGAATCCGTATTATTTCAAGATTTACCATTAGAGGTGTTGAAAATTATAATCCAGATCCGAGAAGCCGAAAACATTTCAAGAAGATCCGTTAGATGAGCTATGTACTGCAAAATATAATCCAGGACCGAGAATCCGAAACATTACAAGTTTAACCATTAGATGAACTTCCGAAGTTTTGAGAAGTATTTTTCCAGTTTCGAGGAAGTGTTTTTATTTTAAGGTACAGCCAAATTTCCATATACAAGAACCATAAGTATTAGTAGCAGGCAGTTTTGGAAATATCCATCATTTGTAAGCACGTAGGAAGGTGTAATACTCCGGAACAGGACATCTAATCGAAGATATTGGTTTCATCGAGGCACGAACTATAAATCACGAAAGGAATGTCAGATCGAAAAATTGTGTGTAACATCTGTATGTAAATATTTCAAGGTTGTGTAAGACATTTATTTATTAATTTAATAACCGATTTATTTACGAATTCAGTATTGTTTATATAAAATTCATATTGAAATCTATAAACATAATAAATTAGTGCTATCTCAATTTTTATACGTATAATAGAATTATTTATAAAAGGAATACTTTATTGGGAGTAATATTATGAATTTTATCCATTGGAAATAACATCAAAAATCGAATATTTACTTCTAAAGTTGAAAAGCATTATTTGATGGTTGTAGAAAATATAGAAGTTGTCGTTCAACAAACATACTCGCTATAAACGTATCATTGTCCATAATGGTTTATTTGCCTAATCTCTACCATACGAAATTTCATCGTTATTAGACAATTTTAATTACCTTTTATTATTACTGTTGCATCGATAAAGACATTTAATATACATTTATTATCCAGATTGTTGTTTTCCTTCAATTGAAGTACTATTTATTTACCATTCTTCAATCGTTCATGTGGTTCATAAGAGTTGTATAACACTGAAACAAAACAAACATAAAGTTAAGGTTATCTGAAAAAGATCGAATAAGATAAGGAATACTTACATGTCTAGTCGAAATCAAATTATCTACTAGCAAATAATCAGTTACAGCGAACCTCATACACTGCCTAATGAGATAAATAGAAGGATTATATAAAGAATTTTGTAAAACTAATCAGTGGTAAACGATTTATAAGTAAGGTTATGAATTTTTGACATTGAACGTGAAGAACCCCACCTACTTTTGTAATATACTGGTATAGGTTTAAAATAATATAGTCCTACCAGTTTAATTAAAAAAAAAATAAAGGAAAGAAAAATATTAGGATTTGTTTTATTTGAGTTTTAGCCAGAGGAATAAAAAAAATAGTAATCATAGTTTGAAATTATTATAGAGCAAAATATTAACTCATTTAGTACTTGAAAACAGAGTTTAGTTAATCTTATATAAATATTCTAGCCCAATATTACATTTTGATCGTCCAGAATGTGGGACATTTATATTATTTATAATAAAAGTTATAAAGATTTATCTCATCTCTATTATAGTTTCATTTGGCTGGCCCAACATGGGGCTTTGGTGATATTTAAATATACACTCATCTATAATTAATTCATTTGGTCGCCCGAACATGGGGCATTGTAACCTATTAAAAAATTAAGTGTTAAAAATAACACTCATCTGTATTAACTAATACAATATGTACTCAGGAAAAATATTCACCATGGGTACAATTACATTGTTTTATAACACATTCTGCTAAACACAACTATAGGATTTTACATATCATGTAATACATTGCGATTTCCAACGCGTCTGTAGTAATGATATCAGTATTAATATCATTACTACAGACGCGTTGGAAATTGCGTGATATTCTTTCACACCTCCGCTGTTATGCATAATTGACGCGAGTCAAATTAGGCTAATTGTCCTGTGCTGTAAAGGCGTTCTCGTTACCGCTGCTGCACGGGACGGAAAATAAAGAACGCAGAACTTAAAATCACACCAATGGAGTATAAAATGACACTACTTCTTTGCTTGTCCTCTGAAGCGTTCAAACTTATTTCCCGGAAAATATATTTATAGTTTTCATTCGGACTACTCCCAGAAATAATAAACAAATCCGTCTCTATTTAAGCAATATAAAACGTGTTTATCTCACATACACGTACCCATATGTGCGGATTTATCTTTTTAATATCATCTTAATAGTCAAAACTATATTTATACAATATAAAAATTCTTTATGTTATATACGCATATTGTCTAAATATCTCTTAATAACCGTAAGCTTCTTATTTCGAATATGAAATATATTTATCTAAATAAATAGACTTTAATAGAAACACTTTAAATGTTGAAGCACATTTTTTAAGCAATCAGACGTTTCAATGACAACATATAAATATTTTGTTAAAAATGAATAGTTGTAATCATTAAACATTATTTAAAAAACACGGTTGAAATGTATAGATATACGAGGGAGCATATTTAAGTTTGCGGAATGAAAGGGATGGACGGTAATCGTACAACTCTTTCGTGTCGTAATGTATTCACTGAATCATTATTGGTATAAATATACAGTTTTAACACAATCGCACCAGTAGTCTTTAAACTATCGTCGACCATGCATCTTAATCGGGCAGAAAGTGTGAAATATGGAGAAAATCGGGTATCATCAAGTTACAAAACAAGGAAAATCTGTTTATACCATACTTGAAGAGATGTTATCTATTTACGGGAAAAAGTATGGTTTTCAAGTGACACAGTCGCTTTAAACAAGGTAGGGAATCATCTGAAGATGACCCACGGCTGGGGCGACCTTTCGTAATGATTATTCGAGAAATTGAAAAATTAATAATGAAAGATGATCGGATAAAGAAAACACAACACGCGGTCTTAACTTGCAGGAACTACCCGGGCATTTGATACAACACTTAACATTTTTCATGGTAATCTTGGTATCATTAAGGTCAGCGCAAGATGGGTACCGAGAATGTTCAGGAGGCTGCCTGTATAACAACAGCGCGTGTAAAGTTCCCGTGCGCTTTTGGACCTCTTTAATGAAACTTGAGTTAATCAGCATGTCCCTGAGTACAAGCGAGAGTCCATGCCGTGGCATAAAAGATCCACACGAGCACCTAATAAGTTTAAGGTGTCAGCGTCGACCGAAAAGCTTATATGGTTGCTGTTTTTTGGGATTCAGAAGAAATCCTGTTAATTGATTACAAAGATAAAGAGGTTTCCATAACTAAAGCATACTACCGCATGGCTGCTGGCTTTTTTATTTTGAATCATTCACCCTACAGCGTAGGGTACAGACCTGACTCCTAACAAATTTCAAATGTTTTCTTAAATGGAAAAGAGCTGCCTGAGAATAAATTTACGTGAATATATTTTCATGTTTTCTCTTTTTCTTCCATTACGTTAACTTACAGACGCAAAATATAAGAGATTTATATTTAATACTGTTCAGGACGATAAATTGTATAAGAAAGAATTGTTTTATATATTTATATGTAATACGTTAATTTTAAATATTGATAACTCACACTGTATATGTATATGTATTCTAGAACTAGAAGTTTAGTTAGAAAAACCCAGATTTCTTTTATTGTGACGAAATGTATGTAAACATTTATGTGCATGGCATTCATTATAAAGGTACAATAGTTAGGTCTCTTTCGACGCGACCGCCATATAATCATTAGAGCCGGTCTATAATCATTATTTTATTACTTGGTATTTACGTTTCACTCGAATATTATATTGTAATTTTCAACCCCATGTGGTGAGGCATTTTTCTTGGTAAATAATTTTCCCTCCTATTCATGAAAAGAAAGTACTGTAACTGGGTAAAGGGAAGAATCTTTGATAAAATAACGATAAAATATATTAAGTTCTAAACAAACGTCCACACGAAGCAGTTGTGTTAGGCTTCAACAATTCAGATTTTAAGCAAGTTCTATACAAACATCCACATGAAACAGTTGTGTTACTTTCAACAATGTATATTTTAAGTGTTAGATAAAATTAAAGATAGTGACATATTATCAGTGTTTTATTTAATATTTAAACAATAAGCATTTATATTCCTTCAAAAAAGGAGGAATCACCAAATATTTTAACTAAGAATTTAGAATTTCAGTTAGATTTAGAAAATGATTTGGATAATAATTAAAACTATTGATTATAATTAAGAATTTAAATAATATAGTAGTTCTATACTGATTTTGTCTATGTACAAATATCTTAATTCTAAAAATCACCGATATCAGAAATTTCAAATGATTCGATCCTCATGAAAATATTTTTATAAAGAGATGCGTACCCAAACTAAAAAAAAAATGGACGTGCTTAAGACCACACGGCAGAAGTGAAAACTTCATCAAGGCGAGGTTAATAATACGAAATACAACTTTTTTTTTCGTTCTATATTCATTTACATTTACATTTTAGTTCTATATTACATTTAAAAAATATATATTTTCTAGTATATTTCGCTCGGTCTGATCATGATTTGTATCAAACTCTAAAGACGAACGATTATAGCCGTGACGCGTTGACTATATTTCTCTCGCTCCCTTAGTCGACTCGAGCCGACTTTACCCGAACTAGCCTTACATAGCCGAACATGACGGCTCAGTCTCGTTCAGTGCCCACAATCAACGCGCTCATAGAAGTTTTCACTTCAAAAAGGTAGTATTCACATAAATTAGCTTTCTCTGAAAATTGTTATTAATCAAATAGACAATATTATATTAAAAGATGTTTTATTCGTAAAAGATTTATAAAAGAAGCGAATTTAGTAGAGTTCAACAAGAAGCATACCTACATTCTCTAAATACTTCTTCATTTACCATTTTAGTCCCTGTTTTATATTTATCTTGTGAGTTATAGCTGTTATGATTTTATAACTAGCTATATTTCTATTTGTTTCTTGTTTTCCTATCGATGTTGTTTCGTAGATTTTTAAATTTCGAAACAGATCAGGCGACTGGTTTCGTAACAGGATATCAAAGAAATTAAAAAGTAACAAGAAGAAAAACGAAATCTTCATCATTATTTCTTTAGTCAATATCAGCGTGGGTTGTGTTATATTTTAGATATTGCGTAATATGCCCTTAAATCTGCAAACGAAATAGACCCTGCAACATCCATCCATAAGCTCTTCTTTCTGCAAAATAACAAAGCACGGAAATGTTTCCGCGAATTTTTCTTTATTCCACGCTATTTTCGCGTTCCTATCCTGACGTACACACATATATTTTATTATTTTTCCCAGACCGCCCACGCACCACTAACATCATGCGCATCTCACATCTTCTCTTTTTTTTCCGCTAAATTTGTTCGACAATACGGTGAGATATCGTATGCCCGCTGCATTACACATATACGACGCATACGAGCACACTGTTCTCAGATACTTCCTTTCAGTTTTATTGGCAGACACGAGTGTTTTTCTTGTCCCCTTCTCCTGCTCGAAATTTATTACCAACTCAACGAATTGACACCCCGCGAAATATAAAAGGAATCGCTCTGAGCGACCTCCTCGAATGTTTGTATTGCAATTCTGTTTGAGTGTTGTGATGTTAGTGTTTCGCGGGGCTTTTGCTTACTACCAGGTTGTGAAGGAAAGAGGAACGTCTACGAAATAACAAATATCGTGATGGGGGGGAAGATCGCTGGAACATCTTGTTTTTATTATGTTTATTCCCGTGATATTATTTTATTTGAACGCGGAATTGTCAGGAAGGGGGTGCAAGGGGTCGTGAAATTTTGATGACCCTCTAAGATGTCTCTTTGGAGCAACGAGGCATAAATTGTAAATTAAATTTCCGGAAAGAGGAAAAACGAAAGTAATGGATGGCGGGGGCGAGGGTAGGGGTTAAAAGAAGACGGCGTGCAATAATAACAATACTCTGAATAAAACATTTTACGATTTTGAATCGAAAAATATTAATGAAACTTCATGAAAACAAGAAATATTGATCTGATATGAAGAATGTTTTCAGTGTAGGTATGTATATTAATATATTTCAATTCTCCGCCGATGTGACTGATTGTTATTACCTTGACATTTTTATTTGAGAAGATAAATCCTTTAGGATAAGGTCTGACCTCAATTTTCAACACGCTAAACTTTTACCAGCTAGCACCATCTACATCTACAATATTCACTTGACCCCTATTTATCTATTAAAAAGCAAATCCTTGTGCATTTTATTTTATTATACGTAGTATAAGGAAGTATTGTTATGTTGAAAATTTTCGACCTCGAGATTTTTACAGATGTCGTCTTATAATCCACTGATACTGAAAAAGTAATTTGAAAAAATGTCTCTCTGTGTGTGTGACCACGATAACGGTTAAAGAGCTAAAATTATTGAATTCCAAATTTCATATTTACGAGTATAATCTCTCTCTTGAGATCTGACTAACTTTTCAGTAAAATCGGCAGATCGGAAGTAATAGTTTACGTCAATGAAAAAACCGAATTTTAAACAAATTTATAAAGAATTCAAAAGTGAAGTTGAGAAAAGTATTTCGAAATTCCTACTGGAAGTAGGTCTTTGACCTTCATCAAAAATCAGTTTTTTGCGAATATTTTGGAAGTCATGTTTTCTAGGCATATACATTATTATCATAAAAGTTTTTAAAGCTTGATTTCCAATACTTTTTGTTTAAGAAAAATTTTGGACTAGAAGTAAGACTTTTACTATTATCGAGTGGTACTTTCTTTGCAAATATCTCGCGAAGTGTGCATTCTGTAGAGAAATATAAGAGAAGGGAATGGAAATACTTAGTATAGGATTTTTGTGTAAAATTTTTTTTTAAGAAGGTAAAAGTATTTATACTTAATTTAGAACTACTTTTGTATAAATTGAAACGCACATACGTATAAGAAAGTTGTGGTGCCCACACCTTATTTTTTTTCTGGAGTTTATTATTTTGGTTATTTTGGATGGAATCGACATTTTCGATTGTCATTAAAGTTATTTATTTTTGTTAAAACGATAGCGCTTTAGGCTTTGGCCTTTCAAAAACCCTAAGAAAATAGTTTGTCAACAATATAATTCTATATATAAGTAACTATTTAAAAAGTAATTCTTCCAGGGTAAAGTCTGACCTTATATCGTGCCATATGCTGAACAATTACTCTGTTACTAAGTTGTCGAGACTAGTGCAACCTAACACAATGTACCCCTACAATATCTATTTGAATTTTAATTTGCATATTAAACAAGACGATTTTACTTGCACCAAATTGCTGTAAGATGAGTAAAGCACTATACTTTTACTGAAAGATCATATATGAGCTGTTTATTAAAAACAAGAAAATGGGTGTGCTTAAAACCACACGGCAGAAGTGAAAACTTCATCAAGGCGAGGTTAATAATACGAAATCCAACTTTTTTTTTCGTTATTTATTACATTAGGGTCATCCTGCATCGACGAATTCAGTTGCTGAGATTTATTATATTATTATAGAGATAATGTCTCATACACACACAACAAAACACAGTTCGCGAAATACAATTTCGCGGCCGTTGTTATGGCAGCGACCGCGATATATAATCGCGTGTGTGTATATATAAATAGAGAATATGAATATTCGCTTACGACTCCCGCGCTGGTCTGATGCTAAAGTGCCGGCTTCTCACCCATGAGATCGCGGGATCGAATCTGCTCGGGGACATGAATTTATTTATTCATTTAAATTTCAATTTAATTGAAATTAAATACCTCTATATGATATATTTCTCTCATTCCCTTAGTCGACTCGAGCCGATTTTACCCGAACGAGCGTTACATAGCCGAGCGTGACGGCTCAGTCTTGTTCAGTGCCCACAAAAGAAGTTTATACTTCAACAATACATTCTAACTAACTTTATGTCCTTTAAACAAAGGAGGTTAATTGAGAAAATCTTGTTTCCAAATTGGTTTACACAATTTCAACTTAAAAAATGCATGTTCTGGAGGAATCACAGTGAATTCGACAGTACCAGTAATAATTATTAATGTAGAATTTCTTCAAGTTTCAATTTCATTTCTAATTTTACTTTCTTATACGTAGTATAAGGAAGTATTGTGATGATGAAAATTTTCGACCTCGAGATTTTTGCAAATGTCCACGTTTTGAAGTCCCCTGATACCGAAAAAGTGGTTTTTAAAAAATGTCTCTCTGTGTGTGTCTATGTGTGTCTATGTGTGTGTGACCACGATAGCGGTCAAACCGCTGTAGATATCAATTCCAAATTTTGTATTTACGTGTATAATCTCCCTCTTGAGATCTGATTAGTTTTTCAGTAAAATCGGTAGACCGGAAGTAGCAGTTTACTTCAGCGAAAAAATCGTATTTTGCCAATATTTCGTCAACTACTAACTTTAAACAAATTTATAAAGAATTCATATATACTTAAAATTAAAATTGAGAATAATTTTATTTAAAAGGTTTTTCGAAATTCCTACCGGAAGTAGGTCTTTTACTCTTATCAAAAATCAGTTTTTTGCGAATATTTCGCAAGTCATGCTTTTTAGACAAGTACGTTACGGGTATAAAAGTATTTAAAACATAATTTTCAATATCTTCTGTATAAAAGAAATTTCAAAATTCAGACCGGAAGTACCACTTTTACTCTTATAGAATAGCGATTTTTTGCAAATATGTCGTAAGTTATGCATTCTATATATATTTATCAAGAGTACAAAAGTATTTAAAACTGGATTTGCAATATTTTTTGTATATATGAAATTTCAAAATTCGGACCGGAAGTAGCACTTTTACTCTTAGCGAGGAGCACTTTTTTGATAATATCTTGCAAAGTATACATTCTATAGCGATTTATTAAGACAATGAAAGTATGAATAGGATTTTGAATAAGTTTTGTATTAAAAAAATTCTTAAAATTGTACAGTTTGAAACGCTCATACGTATAAGAAAGTTGTGTGGTGGCCACACCTCATTTTTTTTTCTGTAATGAATTTTGTTTTTGGATGAATGTTGTTAAAATGTTTCAAAGGTACAGATAATTAAAGACAGAAAATTATATTAATAATATTTAAGACTTTAAAATTTTACATGTACAGGATAAGAGAAAAAAACTAGATAAAACTGATAGCAAAATATTGTAACGAAATATGTACACACAAAAAAGAAGAGTGCGAGCCTCCGAAGCGACGATAAAAACGAAATGTAAACAAGTCGTAAACCATGTGTGCACGGGTACGGCGTAGCAGGCGAAAAGACTGGAACGTCTCTCGGATTATCGAGAAGAATTCCCGTATCCTTCTGGATCTTCTGTATGCGTATATACCGTATGTGTCAATTTTCATTAGGTATAGGGATTCAATGTTTACGTGCGATTTATACGTATACAAATAATATGTGGCAACGTGTGTCACTCTACTCTCCGTTACCAATCCCGGCAACAATCGACATTACAACGATTTTCTCCGATCTTCCCACCAGATTTTACATTCAATCTTTAGCTGCGAACACGTTGCGATCTAGTCTGCCATAAAAGCCGTCTTATTACTGGAACGGGATTTTCAGAATCCTTTTTTATTTACCTTATTTTTAATTTTATTAGAATTACGCTTTTGTGTGTGTCATGCAGCGTGAACGCAGCTTAATAATTCTCTGCATTTACTGAAAGGAAAAAGAAAAACAAACCCTTCCAACGCGTAAATATTATTTTTGAACGCATTACAAACACCCAAGTCAATGGTCCAACAGTTACTGCTATAACTTGAGCTTGTATCGGTCGCGCTCGCATTGGAAAGGAAAGTAGGGGTGCCATGTTGTCACGTATTGCATGAATTAATCGCCTATGGCTAATGAAAATTGACACATGCTGTATAAGGCGGCTGGGTCACGGAGATGACTAATTCCTTCAATGGTAGTCGCGCAGTGTTATATAAATTGAAGTGATCGAATTAAATACGAGTGTTTATTTGTAGTATGTAGTTTTAAGTGCAATACATTTATTTTATATTCTTATATTGTGATTAGTTTTAAGTGTGTAAATATACAGACAGTTTTAAAACATTTGCACGAGTTGTTTATTTCGAACCCGAAAACGCTACAATATGTTTGACATTAAACGAAGAAACAGAATTAAAGCACTCCCCTCTATTGTCTTCCTTAATTTGTAATAACACCCCCTCTTTGAACACCTACATTTATGTAAAATATATAACGCTAAAATCATTTCGTAAACATTACTCTGTCATCACCTGATGAAACCAAGGTTTGTGACACAATATTCTAGTGAACAATAAAAATTATTTACTCTATTATTTATTCTATTATGGTGAAACTTGTTATTCAATGAAATTATTCCTAGTTTCTTCTTGTGTACGTTTTAAGAAAATATTTATGACATACAATAAATTATATCCAACTCATATTGCTATACTTTTTAATCTTAATTTTAAACATTCCTTTTACATTCTTATATGTAGTATAAGGAAGTATTGTTTCGACCTCGAGATTTTTGCAGATGTCCACGTTTTACGTCCCCTGATACCGAAAAAGGGGAGTATAATCTTGCTGTTGAGATTTAATTAAATTTTCAGCATAATTGGAATACCGGAAGTAGTAGCTTACTTCAGAAAAAAACTCAAAATATCCCGTCAACTACCAAGGTTTGACAAATTTCTAAAGAATTCAAACGTACTAAAAAGTGAATTTCAGATTTTATTAAAAAACTTTTTCGAAATCCGTCGCGGAAGTAGGTCGTTTTGTTTGAGCGAAAAACAGTTTTTTGTTAATATCTCGTAAATTATGCCTTTTATACAGATTTATCAATGGAAACGTATTTAGAGCTAGATTTGGAACAATTTTTGAACAAAAGAAATTTTAAAATTTAGACATGAAGTAATACTTATAGTCTTTTAAATGAGCAGCTTCTTGCAAATATCTCGCAAATTCTGCATTCTATACATATCTATTAGGAATACCAAGGTATTTAGAGCTACATTTCGAACAATTTTTGTATAAAAAAAATTCAAAATTTACACCGAAGGTAACACGTTTACTCAGAACTTTACAAAGATGATACAGAGTTTAAAACTTAATTTGGAACGACTTTGTTTACACATTTCGGAATGGACATACGTATAAGAAGGTCGTGTGGTGCTATTACCTTATTTTTAAGATTTATATCTTCATTGCTTGGTAACGGCTCACAGATATTCGCCATCGAAAAAGTTTTACAATTACATAATTAATGTGGTTGAATGTTCAACATAAAACCTTAAGACCTCGGCAGTGCATTTATGGTATGAAAAAGTTTTGTCAATTGCACCATGTTATCTTTTATGATTATAAGATTTCTACATAACTATTTATTGACGTGACTATTTAAGTATAATGCAGAAATGATGTATCATACATCTAAAACGATTTCAATACAAGTCAATATTCATAGAAATCACATGTTTTCTACAATTATAAAACACCATTTCAAACTAACAGAGCTCGTCGACAGTAATCCTGCTACATCTCTAAATTCAAACCCTTTCATTTCACAGAAAACTCATTAGTACATAATAATTACTGAACACGGTACTGCCACTACGTTATAACGGTGCATAACTGTGTGATTTTAACTCGGACATTGTTAATAACGAATTCCCTCAGTGGCATATTTTATTATTAATCTATCGGTAATTACGTTTTCATAACATTCTCTCCCTACCAATGAGACTACCGATAAACAGGCGTCAACAATGCCCCATGTATTGAATTTAATTACATCCAGCTCCATAATAGTACACCGTGTTTGTAAAGATTCCATCGGATCATTTTGTTGGTGATGCCGCACAATAGAGACGAACTGGATGTTGGACGGTAACTGGCATCGCAGTAGATCCTAGATTCTATCTGGATGAACTAAGAGATTATATTGAAAGCAGTACATCGCGATGTCTATCATTCGAGGTGTCGACGTCTGTTATTAACCCAATTAGGCGCTAGCCGATCTGTTCGCGGGAATTTTTCAAGTATGTGTAATGACGTTTAAATGAAGAGAAATCGTATATGTCTATTCGAATATATACTACCGTCTGATATTTGCATTATATTACTTGACTGTGTTAATACGGTTGAAAGCGAAACTGAAGCGGTTGTTACTAGACAGGCAGTTCATTAGTATATCGCAACAAAACAGGATATACGTGTCGAGTATTGACTTATCACTTATTGAATACTACAACAGGTTTTCAAAGTATTTTACTTAAAATGTAGCTGTCGCGTTAGATAATGATTACGTTCATTCGAAACTTGAATTTCGATTGCTTGTATTACTTGACCTCTATCCGCATATATCATTACTTGTTTTCTGAAGAATGTTACATTCTTCATAACGATATATTGGTGTTTTGTAATATTATTGTATCTTTAACGGCACCCATTTTTTACTAGATCAAATGGTGAATAAAGTTTATTATTATTATTACCATAAAGTACTCAGAATATGGTAAACATTTATTACCGTTAATGTTAAAATTCCTTTGCTGGTATAGTTTGTGTTTATAAGGAATTAAGCTTTTATCTCTTAAATTCCGAGGTTAAAAATAAATATTTTTTTTCTGTAGAATTTTACACAAGTACAAATTATTATAGGAAATCTAAAATTGTACTTTAATTTTACTGAGAGATACTGATTTTGATTGGATTTCTTTGACTTAATATTGACGGCGTAAAAATTTGAAAAAAAAATTATTACAAATTTTAGTTGCGCGTAGTATTTCCAGATATTAATTTGAAAAGTACTGCGGCTAAAGACTTTCCTTTTATATTAGTTTATGATCTTCCATGTAAATAGTAGTCTTTTCAAAATATTTGAAAAATCGATGTCTATAGATGTGGTAATACATGTTCCGGTCGACCTGTCAGTTACTCTTGAAGAGTTTGCCGCGCAATGACTCGGACTCGTATGCTCTCGACAAAAATTATCTACGCTTCACGTAATATAGATTGTAGAAACGTCATATACGCATGCGAAAGACGTGGATTAAGAACTTCCCGAGATGTCATTTTCTCAGCAAATATGGAAAACTAGTAGCTGAAATTTGAATGATTAATACTATAGTCTATTTTTTAATTCGGAGGAGTGTTTTTAAATTGAAGCGCTAAAAAGGAGGCTTGCTATTTGTCAGTTTTCGGGAAGAATTACAATATGGAAATTTTACATGTCTACGGCCGCCATACTGTTACAACAGCTGTTATTGTATACATCGTTAATTTTGTCAGTGCGTTTCTGTTCAATTTTTTACGTTCAATTTGCGTTATAATAGTAAAATAGTTCTTTTAAGAACTGAATCGACTGATATACTCTCCGTGTTAATCATTTTCATAGCGTTTTTCTTGGATATGGAGGAAGTAGCAAGCACTTCTGGATCGCAAATTTCCCCGTTGAGAAGGCGAAAATTGGTGATCTTAGGACATCTATCTGTTGTTGAGAAGCTGAATATAGTAAATATATTCAAAAAATTACGTGCTGATAACCCCAGAATGAGGATTACTGCTATTGTCGCAAGAATATCGAGTATGATAGGTTAGTGTTATAATACATTACCATCATTAGGTATATATTATTATGTTATCTTGATTTTAGGAGTGGCACGGTCTACTGTCTATCGTACCATAAAAGAATATAAGCAGAAAGGACAAGTTATCCCACCCAAGCAAAGTTCTGGAAGACACTCTTTAATTACTGATTATAGTGAAACCGTCAATAATTCTATAAGGCAAATAATTCACAATTTTTTTTATAAAAATGAGCTTCCTACACTTGATAAAGTGCTGAATGAAATCAAACAGCGTGATGATTTGCCACAGATGAGCCGTTCAACATTATACAAATTGATGAAAATGATAAACTTTAGGTCAGCGCCAATGTTCTAATTAATATGCAAAAAAAAAATGAGTATATAAGTATTCAAATTTATATTTTACATGCTTTGATATGTTAGAATAAATATGATATATTATTGTAGGTATATGAAGAGGAATCGAAAGAGTGTTTTGATAGAACGTGATGATATAATTAGGTGGAGAAGAAGATATTTGATGACAATTAAAGATTATCGTCGTCAAAATCGGCCAATTTATTATTTAGATGAAACATGGCTAAACGAAGGTCATACCAAACAAAGAGTTTGGGTAGATGGCAATATAAGAAGTCGACAGGCATTTAATGAAGGACTGACTACAGGCTTACGTAATCTTGCAGGGAAAGGAAGACGTCTCATTATTTTGCATATAGGATCTGAGGCTGGATTTGTGGAGAATGGTTTATTGATTTTCGAAGGAAAAAAGACAACCGATTATCATGAAGAAATGAATGCAGAGGTGTTTGAAAGATGGTTTCATAAAATATTAACAGTGCTGCCAGATAATGCTGTTATTGTTATGGATAATGCTACATATCATAGTCGTAAAATTGAAAAAATCCCCACAACAAATTCTAGAAAACTCGATATGCAGGCTTGGTTGAATTCAAAAAATATTGAGTACAATGAAGAGATGGTTCTATCTGAACTTCTTCACCTAATTCGTCTCAATAAGGACCAATACAGGGTGTAACAAAATAAGTGTAAAACATTTCGGGGGGTGATTCCTTAGCGAAAAAGAGATAGGGTCTTTCATATAAAAAAACTTCAATGGGGCATCCCTTGTTAAGATACAGCCCCATAAAGGGGGTAGATAAAATTTGTTTTACAATTTTTCTCACAAACACTAAAAATGTAATTTATTTCCAATGTAACTTTTTGTCTGATTATTTGTTTACCATTTAAAAATCTATTTCCAATACCTTGTTTCATTCGAAACAAAAAATGTCTCTTGAATTTTTTGCCCAATAATAATCAGTTCGCAGCAAAAAATTATTTTACAAAAAACTACAGAGATACATCGTAATAAAACGAAAATGTAAAACTAATTTATTTAGTAGGCCGCTAGTAGTGGTATCACGCTGTCAGTTTGTAAATTTTTGATATTGAATTAATACTTAATTGTGTGTCGTTGTTCTGTTCGTAATTTGTTAGTTTAATAATTCACTTGTTATTAAAATGGCATACACAAATAAGGAAATGGCTGATATGCATTACGTTTACGGTCTGTCGCAGGGGAATGGGTTAGAAGCTTCTAGAAGATATGCTGAAATGTATCCTCAACGGCAGCTTCCTTCGCATAGAATATTTGCCCGACTTCATCAACGATTACGAGAATATGGTTCATTCGAAAAAGAACGCAGGATTGTGGTCGCCATCGAGAAGTTAGAACAACACATCTTGAAGAAGCAGTACTTAATTTGGTTGAAGAACAACCTCCTAGTAGTACTGGAAAGATTGCTTTCGAGTTAAATGTTGATCATATGACGGTATTTCGAATTTTAAAGGAACAACTCTTATACCCTTACCATCTGCAACGAGTACAGGCACTGTTACAGCGAGATTTTCCGAACCGTCTTGAATTTTCCAATTGGATGCTGGAAATGATTAGAAGAAATCCTGACTTTCTGAAGACGATCGAATTCACAGACGAATGTACTTTTTCTCGGGACAAGATAATTAATTTTCATAATAACCCCATATGGGCTGATGAAAACCCTCACGCTATTATACAAGCTAACCATCAAGAACACTTTTCTCTTAACGTGTGGCTCGGAGTTATTGGGGATTATTTAATTGGCCCTCATTTTCTACCTCCTCGATTAAATGGTGAGGCATACACTCAATTTTTAAGAGAAGTGCATCCAGTACTGCTGGAGGAAGTTCCCTTGGGCGTCAGAAGGGATATGGGGGCCATTTACAGACTTTGGTTTATCCTACTCCTGTTCGCGATGTAGAGGACTTAAGAAACCGCATCATCGATGCGTGCAGGGTATTAGAGAGAATCCTGGAATATTTGAGCGAATACATGGCTCAATGCGCCGACGTCTAGACGCATGTGTAATGACTGGAGGTGGACATATTGAACATTTACTATGATTTCTACATGTTTTATGTTTTGTTATTAATAAATTAGTTTTGTTTATTCATCTTTAATCATATGTATTTTGATGCAGGTAGTAACTACAAAATAACAATACTAATCCAGTTCGCATTTATGACGATGTATCTCTGTAGTTGTTCGTAAAATAATTTTTTGCTGCGAACTGATTACTTTTGGGCAAAAAATTCAAGAGACATTTTTTTTTTCGAATGAAACAAGGTATTGGAAATAGATTTTTAAATGGTAAACAAATAATCAGACAAAAAGTTACATTGGAAATAAATTACATTTTTAGTGTTTGTGAGAAAAATTGTAAAACAAATTTTATGTACCCCCTTTATGGGGCTGTATCTTAACAAGGGATGCTCCATTGAAGTTTATTTATATGAAAGACCCTATCTCTTTTTCGCTAAGGAATCACCCCCTGAAATGTTTTACACTTATTTTGTTACACCCTGTATAATATACATACATGTGACAGATGAGATGGCCAAAAGTTGTAACAAAACTGTTTTGAGGTTACCACCCTATCACTGCGAACTAAACCCAATCGAGTTGGTGTGGGCTCAAATAAAAAATGAGGTGGCAACTAAGAATACTACATTTAAATTAGCTGATGTGAGGATACTTTTACTAAAAGCAATCCATAATATCACTACGGACAATTGGAAGAAATGTGTAGGCCATGTGATTAATGAAGAAAGAAGAATGTGTGAGTTAGATGGGTTGGTCGATGATATAATCGAGCCATTTATTATATCAGTGGGTGAAGATAGTTCAAGTGAAATGGAAAGTGATAGTGAATAATTATAAATTGTTACTGTTTCATATGTATATGCTATAATTAACATTTGTCTAAATTGTTGTTCACTTGTATATAATAATAAAAAATTGTGAATAATTATATGATTTATATGTATATGCTATAATTAATATTTGTCTAAATTTTTGTTCGCTTGTAAATAATCATATAAGAATAAGAACCATCTGTGTTTTCTTTTTAAATTTGAAAATATACAAATCACCTTTAAAACTTTTAATTTAAGCATTTCACTTACGATGATGATTCCTTTTTATTTCAAATTAAAATTATCTAATTTTTTGAATAAATTTTTAATTAATTGCTTGACTACAATTTATATAAAATCGTCGCTAGTTTTAAAACTGCCGCCAAAAAGTAATTTTCCAAAATTCCATTGTGTAAACGCGCCTTTTTATTTTACTCCTCCGAATTAAAAAATAGACTATAGTAAATATAGTGATCATACAGGCAAAATATGAACATACGGGGAGTGTAAATTAAGTAATGAGATTGACAACGTAGCTTTTGATCTGGATCTGGATCTTCAGACTTGGCCACAATGCAATGGCAACTTTTGCAAAACTTCAGCAGACCTACCGAGAGAGTGTTTTGTCAAGGTACCTGGTTTTTAGGTGGTTAAAGATATTTTCAGAAGGAAGAGAAACGACTGAAGAATAACCATACCTCGGAAGGTCTTCATCTTCAAGAATAAGTATATGAAAATATCGACAGAATCCGGGATCTTGTGCGTTCTGATCGTCGGTTGACAGTCAAAATGATCGGAGAATGATAAATTTTACTACCGTTCATCAGATTTTGATCAATGAATTGGGAATGATAAAAATTGCGCTAAAATAGTTCCAGAAAGCTTTCGCAGGACCAAATGACATCGGAGAGAAAGGCGCCTTGACTTATGGATTTAATTGAAAACCCCATTTTCTGGAACGTGCAATTACTGCTGACGAGTCTTGGGTGTTTGAATACGGGCCGGAAACCACGGGCTAAAGAGCATGGAAAGGCACACTTCAGCCATTGCAAGGCCCAAGAAACCAAGAATGAGCAAGACGATGATCAAATACTTGCTGACTTGCTTTTTCGATAGCCAGGGAATCGTCTCCAAAAAGTTCGTGTCTCGAGGCCAAACGATCAATCAAGACTTTTGCCGAAAGGTTTTTGAAAATTTTTGAAGAGGGGTATTTGTGAGACCAAATATCAAGAACAACTGCGTTTTGCATCACGACTGTTTGCCGGCCTAGTTTCAACCGAAGGTGTATGGGATATTCAGTTTAGCAGTCCTCCGTTCGTCCAGCCAGCTGTTAAGATGGAACTGGAAGGCTAGCGTAAGGTTAGTCTCAGTCCTGGATAATAATATTATTCTTTGCTTCACATATATTGTCTTTATAAGATCTGGCTCATCGTGCACAGAAATATTCAACACATTTAATCATGTCCATGAAATGCCAACATATTGCTACTTTATAGCAGTATGTCACTAGTGGTAATTCTTCGGACTAGGCAGACCCTATATGAATGATTGGTGATGGTAGATCGATATCCTCTTCGGCGATCATTGTTGGACAGGCTGTTCCTCAAGGTTCTATACTCGGGCCATTTTGTTTTCAGTCTATATAAATCAACCTCATAAATGCGTTCACTGTAGTAACGTTTTTTAATTTACATAAGAACCTTAAGAAATACTGTATACATTGAGTCACCTTTCACCAAGCACATATTGCTTCTAGATTGAGATATGGCATTATTTTTTGGGTACATGGTTTTATTTGTTTCCATTCATTTTGCTACAAAATAGAAGAGTGACATCTATGTTTTCTTTGGCGATGAACTCAATCATAAAGAATAAGAATAAGAAGATTTATTATATCAATTTCATATACAAAAAACGTACAGTATTTGATGAGTCGCGTAATCTCATTCAGTTTACGCGAAAGAGACGTACAATGCGAATAAATAATACAGATTTTCTAAACATTTACCAAAAGAGAAAGATGAAAGTAATTCAAACTAGAAGTAAGATATAATATTTCCTGTTAAAAAGTTTCAAGCAATTGACTTAACTTTCATTAAGAATTATTTGTTTTTCTTCTCCGACCGTATATCAGGTGGCAACCTTAGCACACATATATGTTATCTAATGCTTACTTGCTTTTAAAAAAGTTATGTCATAGCCTTTGGTTTTTCATATGAATTTATAATGTCTATACACGAGCATGGGTTTAGCTTTGTTTATAACAAATATATTAATGTTACGTACATTATGTGTGTAGTTTATTTAGACCATTTAGGTATTGATCTGTATTACCTCTTTCCACTTTTCTTGGAATGTTCTATGTTCTCTCCAGGCAATATTTTGCATAGTTCCTTTCTTGCCTATTTGTTTCAGATATCCCAAAAAATGTAATCGCTTTTAACCAATTCGCCTATAGGCTTTTCTCCAATAACTATATTAGGTCTGTACCGAGTTTCTTTGGTTTTCTTGCAACCAAAAATCTGCTTGAGTATCTTTCTTCTCCATCACTCTGTCCTCTCTTGATTCTACCCAAAGGCTACCCAAAATAATTATTTTAGGCTGGAGTTTCAGAGACTTCGCCGACATATTAAGGCTGAGATTAAATCTGCGTACGCCTCATACATTCAAACCACAGAATCGAACCTAATTAGCGATCCGCGTGCTTTTTGGCAGTTCGCTCGCTCTAAGCAGGGTGTAAGCAGGATTCCTGGTAGGGTGCATGATTCGGGCAATGAGTATGAAGATCCACTTTCGATTGTGAATGCATTTGCTGCTGCTTTCTCTGATACCTTCTCGCCAGAATCACTGAGCTCTGAAATGCCTGATATGAACTCAAATTTGCCTGCTCTCTGTTTCGGTAGATGAGGTGGTCCGTGCAATCAAGAGATTAAGAAATAAATCAACAGCTGGTGAAGATTATATACCTAGTTTTTTAGTAAGGGATTGCGCTTACATGTTTGCTATGCTCTTATGTAAGATTTTCAATTTGGCTATCAGAACGTCCATCTTTCCCGATGTCTGGAAGATTGCCAGAATTTCGCCAATTTTCAAGAAAGGTGACAGTTCAGACATACGAAATTACAGGCCTGTAGCAGTTATCTCTACGTTTGCTAAGGTGTTTGAGACGTTGATCTACAAGGTGCATCTTCTATGGAGCTAAACCTTTTCTTTCGACTTCACAACACGGATTTATTCCCGGCAGGTCTACCACAACCAATCTAACGCTGATATCCCAGGAAATAGCAAAGAACCTGGGTGAGGGTGTCCAGTTGGATGTAATTTATACGGATTTCACACGTGCGTTTGAGCGATTGATCACCGTATTTTATTGGAGAAACTGAGTTTTCTTGGTATTGGCGAGTCATTCCTTGGTTTACTGCGTTCTTAATTGCTCGGTAGGGTGAACTACGTTTATTTTAACGCATACAGGTCTCGTCCTTTTCTCTCTACATCTGGTGTGCCCCAAGGATCGAATTTGGGTCCACTCCTATTTAATATCTATATTGACGACCTCATTAAGTTGATTACTTGTCCCGTGTTGGTTTACGCAGATGATATTAAAATATACAATACCATACGCTCTTCGTCTGACATTACACTTCTGCAGGACAATCTTAATAACATACAGCAATGGTGTCTGCGCAATAATCTTCTCTTGAATACTGATAAGTGTTTTGTGTCATTCTCAAGGAAGATCTGTAGGGTTGAATCCCAATACGTGATTGATAATGTCAGCATTTCCCGACAGTCAACAATTAAAGATTTGGATGTAACATTCGATGAGGAATTTATACTTTCCAACTATGTCCTGTCTATAACGAGTGCAGCCTATAAGTCCCTCGGTTTTATTATTCGGATCTGCAGGGATTTTCATAATATTGATGCAATTAAGACTTTGTACTTTTTTGCTTATGTTGTATCCAAGCTCGAGTACGCAGTTAATGCTTGGTATCCCCTCTACGGTGTGCAGATTGACCTCATAGAACGGGTTCAGCGTAAATTTTTGAAGTACCTCTCATATAGGAGCGACGGGCACTATCCTGCGCGTGGTGTTGATTATGGTGAATTGTTGGAGGCGCACGGCTTCATTTCGTTGGGAGAAAGAAGAAAATGCATAAGTATGTCCTTTGCACTGAACGTCCTCACAAATAGGATCGACTCACCCGACTTTCTCTCCGGGATGGATGTCCATGTACCGAGTCTCCATTCAAGGCATCACCGGCTCCTCTGGGTCCCGACGGTTCGGACAAATGTTTTATGGAAGGCGCCTATGTTACAAGCAGCGAGAAATTTCAATTTTTTTAATGTAGATTTGCCTTAGCTTCTATACTTTAGCTTCTATGCATTTGTACTTATAATAGTTAATTTTGTACCCTTTGTGGATGTTAATCTGTTGGGTATTTAATAAATATTATTATTATTATTATTATTATTATTATGGTTTAGAATCATGTTTAACATCCATAGGTCTTAATAGCATCTTGTATATTTGTAATTTTGTATTTCGAGTTATTTTTCTAGAGTTTAGAATTCTGTTCAAACCTCGCCCGCACAGTTTTGCCTTTCATTATCCCTAAATAGCAGTAAATATTTTAAACTGAATCTAAAATGCCATTTTTCATCTAATTCAAGTTATAATGTCGCGGATTATATTGTTGTCCGAGTGCTCTAGGTTGGTATCAAGCAAAGAAAACTGTAATTTAAATATTAAGTCGTTTTTACCTGTAGTGTGTGTATTCGTTTGTAAGTTACATACGTTGATTTATCAATCTGACTAAGCCCTGCGGCAGCCACTCCCAATTATTACACAATACGATCCTGGTTCCCATATTATCATAAAATACGGTCGGTGGATTTTAAATTACGGCAAATCCTCCCGTGAATACACGAGTCTGGGCGGTTGATTTTATGGTCGGGTTTGCCTGCGTGTTGTCTGCAAATTTGAAGAATTTATGTAAATTGCCAACACCACACCATCCAGCCACTAACTACATCATATATGGAAATAATTTTATACAGTACAACGTTTCAAATTCACTAACCAATGTAACTAATGGTCGTTAGGACAGATAATGGCCCACGTTATGTGCCGAGTTCATTTCTTTTACGCCATCGCGTGCATTAGATATGTAGGTATTTAGAATCGATTCAGTTTTGTTGTTATTTTGTCTATAAAGTCTTTAAAAAGAGGTGTATAAAGTGAGCGTAATTCTTCAATTTTATGGCTGTTTATCAGAATTAGGCTTTAAATACACCAGCTGTTGAATTTCATGAGTAAAAATTAAGGCAATTTTTGTTTTAGTAGATGTACTTTCATCATCGACCAAAGTAATCTTCATCTGTTTGAATATTTTTTGGCAAATAAATTCAAAAGACGCATGTATTTTTTACACACAAGCCGAATACTTGGCTTGTAAAGATTTTTTGTTGTTACTAACGAAATCTATCAAATTTTGCATGAAGATTTGAGTAGGAAGATAAGTTATCAGAATTATAGACACCTGGAAGAAGTTAACTACTTCAAATTGAAGAACAAAAGCAGCTTAAGATATTATTGAATAGCAACCCATGAAAACATAATTTTCCTCCAATATATCTTGAACTGACTTCTCTAAACAGAATATTGTATTTATTGGAAAATTATATTATTCTAGTTATTTTACTGGATTAACTCTTCTACTATACCTTTTTATCCATCTGGTGGTGTTTTATTGTGGAAGGGGTTGAAGGATGGGATGTCGCGGTATCTTAATTTATAATGTTTGTTACCCCATCTTAGATAACTTCTTGAACGGTTGACACATGAAAATCCCCCACTTTCGGCATACCTCAGTTACGTGCCCTTTTCTTTGCCTTTTTATGGAGGAGAGGAAAATTTTATATGAGACTACCACTAACCTAGCTGTAAAAGTCGTGGAATATGTTAGATTTTTACTGAATAGAATCCTGGCCTCCTTTTGGCTAATGTCTCATACTGAAAACTGCCTTCGCATTAATTTCATATGAATTAGTCCTTGCTTTCTCTGTGTGAACAACTCTCTTGCTCTCTTTGGTCGATCTTCTTATTCTCGATTATGCCCCTGATTATAGCATATGCATTTGACCAGGCTTTATTTGTTGTTATTAGACTTTCTGTAATATTAACTTCGTCGAGGTCTTGTCTGGTTGCATGAACATGCATTCACCGTTGGTCTTGCCATCTACTGCACACAAAAAAAACTCGTCATCCACCATTCAGTAATATGGGCAGTGCGTCGACTCTAACCGCTTTCGTCGATATACATACTCTCAGAAGCATCCAGCCATCAAAAACCCAAGCAACATTTTTATTCGTTGGAACGTAACAGCGACCATCACTGGAACTTTAAAGTTCTCGCGACCAGTCGCCGGAACGTGGTGATAACGGTCCTATGACGTGCCTGGGACCAAAATGGGAATAATTATTCGGTAGTAGCTACGTTCCAGCGACGTCCCAGGAACTGCTTCCGCGACGTTTCCAGGATGTTGCGGGTACGTAACGGCGACGTAGCAGGGTGATGACAGCAACTGTAGTGGAACTTCTTAGATTTCTGACACTCTCAGTCCCTCTCCTTCAGCAAAGCTTCAACTATATTCTCATCTCATTCTATTGTCGAAGTTGGTTTGTAAACTGAAGGTAGAATATAATACTACACATTGATGGTGTGAGTAGTAACACACAATAATTCGACATATTAAACACATATTGATCATTTTAAAGGATTTCTTGGGTATTAAAGTCATATGCGAATACAAGTTTTCTGACAAATATGATGATGGTACTTAGAAAAATGACAACGCGTCCTTAAAATATACGTTCACTTATATATTTTTTTAAAAAAATATACTGTACAATTTCGAAATTGTCCGTCTAGGCATGTGTATCTGTTTCTAAATTATTCCTGAAATTCTAAATCAATAAATATTCATTGATTTGGTACTTTTAATACAGCTCTAAAGAAAAATTAATTTTTAATCAGTATTGTGATGGCATTCAACGTTCATGAACAGCAATGGCGTTGCAATTCTACTTGATAAATATGGCGAATTTTGCGCAAGAGAACTTACAAGTAGTAGTTACTAAAACATGCGTCTTTAAAGTACATACTACTTGACAAAAGTAACCGTGTAGTAAAGGCCACTAAAAATATTTCCTTTAAAGTTATAGTTACTACAAAGTAGCATATTAGATCAATCGGTTCACGCCGCTGCTACTTTAAAGTTGTGCAGGTTCGTTAAGACTACCATGGAGTATCACACAACTGTAAGTTTCCCTGTGCCACTTCAAAGTGCCACGTGGAACTTAACCTAAAATTAACACATATGATTGGGGTTAGTGGTGAATTATTGTAAAAATGGATTTTTTCAAAGTTGTGGCTACGAAAGAGAAGAATGGGGTCTATTTTACCGCTGTCCCCCATCAATGGGAGAACAACAGAACGAGTACTGGCCGCACCACTTAAATCATTCACGAAGCGAGGCATTAAGATGCAATTCCGCCAGTGCTCCAGAATTGTACATTATTCGTGCATCTTAAAATTGTCGAATATTAACAAGTTTAAAGACAGATCGAAAAACAATCAATTGGCCTTAACATATGCAGTAGATCATTGATTGAACTGTGGTTTAATCTATGCAATATAGACCATTCTCTAAGCTGTTGCAAAAATGAAATTTGTTTGATAACATCAACGTTATATTTAGGGACAAATAACTCATCATAGCCGTAAAATTGTCGATTTCATCTTCAGAATGTTCAATTCTTCATTATAGTTATTATTTCCGACTTCACGTCCACTTACATTCGGTTCTGCTTGCATGCTTGTCTACTATTAGTCGTTTGAACTGATGATACTGATGATTTTGCAATAGTTATATTTTTCCTGTGGCGATAATGCAAGGAAATATCACCATTACATCTAAGTGCGTGCGGCTGAAGCCTCAGTTTTCGATAAAATGTGGACGAATAACGCTTTCTGTTACGACGATTTTGATTTTCAGACTCCATGGATTCGAACACAGTTTCATTTTACAGTCACAAGCGATACTTATTGATGAGTGCCTTTGTTGTTAAAGTCGATGAAGTGAAACTTACTTTGTAGTAATTTTTTAAAGTAACTGCAACTATGTAGTCACTCTGAATTTATACGGAAAGTGAGAATTACCTCTAAGTAACATCTGCGACTAGCATGAACGCCAAAGTTACTATAAATATTACTAAAGAGTTCTGTAACTTTGAAGTAATTAATACATGTTCCGATAACGTAGCCAAAACTTGGAGCATAACTGTCAAGGAGTGCTAACTTTAAAGTCACACTTCAGTAATACGAGATGGTTATGACCACTATCGTTTTCTACTTTCAAATTCCAATAACTTTAAAGTAATCTTATTTAGTAGCCGTGTGGTTCCAAATACGTTAAGATCTACTAAGAGGTAATGAGACCATACAGGACCTACTACTAGTGACAGTTACGTGACTGCTACTAATAAGGTCTGAATTGGAGTAAATCTTACTGTTAAGTCAAACACTTAGTAGTAGTTACATAACAGTTACCGAGTCCAAGTTCCGGTCTCAGTTCCCGTCACTTTAATGCTGCTTGGGAAGTAGTCCACGTCACCATGCGGTCTGTCAATCTCTCTATATTCTATATTAATATGCTTGTACGTTTGTGCTGATTGTCTAGTTTTTCTTCCAGTCTTCTATGAGTTTTGCCCTCACCCTTTTGCGTTTTTTATTTTATTAATCCTATTGTATTCTTGGTGTCTCTTATAGGAGTAACTTTCAGAGAGGTTTTCCAGCGATGATATGGACCCCTCCCCTCACGTTAAGCATAAATTTTGGTAGCGCTGTTCTGGTTTGTTTACCATTTTATTGATATGATCCGAGAAGGTCACTATCATATTATTACCTTACGTATAGAATTACCTAATGCTACTTATATTTTTAATCTACGCTATGTCAGTATTTTGATTATGATTTCAATTAATCTTGCCATACGTGATTTATGTTATAGTTGTCTTCTCCTAGCCTCTCAAATTACTTTAAAAGGCCCAACTTCTTTACGTTTGCTCTATATTATATGTCATCCTTATTCTATCCTACGTCTGTCATCGATGCCGGTCGACACTTATGAATTCTGTCCAAGATTTTGGCACACTAAATATGTACGAGGATGACCAGACTGAAGGCGAGACTCGCCCTTCAAAGTTTGTTTATTAAAAATTGGTATTAATTTCGTGTATTAAGTTTTCAATATCGTTGGACTTTAGCCTCAGAGATCTGGTTGCTTAAAGAAGACGTGTTTTGTAAAAGTTGTAAAATGGAAAAAATCGCTATTTGCGGTGCAATTGAGTACATGCTTTTCAAGAAGATGGGTGCAATTAAGATTATGACCTATATTATCGAAAACAGACCCGCATCGTCTCGAAAGAAAGTGGTATTCCTTCATAATTTAATAATACTTATTTTCTTTATGTCATAAACGTTTTACATCAAAGAAAGGAAAGTAAATATTTATCTCTATTGAATATCTATTTATAGTACGGAAGTATCTTACTAATTGGTAAGTATTTCAAACTTCTCGCCAACAAAATTAAATTATAAACGTTAACTATTATTTAAAGAAATCCTATATTTCGCCCATTCACTTCAACTATCGACTATACAAGTTTAAACCTATTCAAGCGATAATCAGTACCCGGAATGCTCCATTGACATAGACCAACCAAGCATTTAAAGTTGATACAGTCCTTAAAGAGCCGAGCAAAATACAAATCGAGAAAATTGCAATATTAATTATTATTATAGACGCATTATTAAATCTCAATGGAACTATGCATGCGGATAATAAGTATAGATCGGGTAATCCTACTGTGAATTTTCTTAATCTCTTAAATAGATTTAATGACTATCTTCATGTTGTAAATGTTAGACGAATAATGGCATGAAAAAATAACGTTGAGTTAATGTAAAACTGGGAATAAAATGGTTTTGATTGCTTGATTGTATTCAGGAATATGAATGTATATACCACTTTATCACATTAGTGAACAGAAATTAGGATTTTCTAAAAAATTGCCTTTTATAATACGACTTGCTTTTATGGAGGCTTGATTATGATATTGTATAGTATATTTTGTTGTTAGTGTTGCAAGTGTTTTGTTGCTGTTATTGTGTTTTATAAGATTTTACTCTGACTCTTTTATTCGTATTGAATGCTATTCATAATTTACATTAATAGTTGTGGCAGGAATATTACAAGAAATTTTTCAATTATTTTGTCATTTGTCTTCTTTTATATTTATGCATTATACAGAAATTTCATTGTTAGCATTTTGATTACGCATTTTTGCTACAAATACATACTTATGTTACGAAGTGATATCATTTATTTTTCGTTTGAGACCATCTATATATGTATTTAATGGGCAAACAAAGAGCATTTTCTTACATATGTTTTGGCTGCTAAAACAACAATAAATTTGTTGATCTATCAAAATTGTAGCTTTAAATTATTGATCGAAATTGGTACTAGAAATTGATTCCACAATTTACTACTACAATCGGTATCTCGAAGTTATTAGTCGAAATTGTTGCTTTATATTGCTTCTAGAATTTGTGGCTCGAAGTTCTTAATCGAAATTGTTGGTATAGTTTCTACTAGAAATGGTTGCCACCTTTTTGTACCATACCTATTTTGTTTGTAGAAAATCGCATGACACCATGCAATTAAATTCAAAATAGAAAATGTGTTTGTTACTTGCGCCATCTATTATCAAATAGAGCCAGTTATTTCTTGTTTATTTTCCGGAACTTTCAGCATGGTCAAGAAATGAAACTACAATGCTAGATCTTTATGGATTTTCTGGAATCATAAGGTTTGCCTGTTTATAATCAGCGAAATACTTGCTGAAGGGTCATTTGCAAATTATGTACTGTACAATATTAAATATTTAGGGTTACTATTCGTTTTTTGATATTGTTTACCTTGTTAAATATGGAATAATTGCTAAAAAGATTCTCAGAACCATCTACCTTCCAAAGTGGTAAGAGTATACAAAGAAGAACAGATTTTATAATGATGAATATTTTAAGTGTGGGCGTGATTTTCAATAAAACGCAATGTGTAGTTTGTGGAGACGTCTTATTAAGAAAGTATGAAGCCATCGAAGCTATTTTGACATGCAGAAAAAAGGCAATGCTGTAGAATTCTTCAAAACAAAAGTAAGTTTCCTCCACTAATGCAAAAGCATTGCAAAAACCATATAATTGCTGAAGATCTAATTTTATCAGCAGCTGTTGGAATGGCGGATATATTGATTGATGGAAATGAAGCTACAAGATTAAAAACAATGCATCACCGATAATATTATCCAAAGGAGTATAAGTGACATGGCAGCAGATATTCGGGAAGTAATTGTTGAAAATATCAAGAATTGACGTTCGTCTCTCAACAGGTGGACGACTTTACAAACATCTCTATTTGTGCTCATTTTATATTATTCGTAAGATTATAGGCAACGATATCACCGAAAAAAAAAATATTAGCTTGAAATTGTGTTTAGAAGTTATTATTTTAAATTGTTATTATAGATATTTTTTCGAAATTCTGCACTAACTTGTTATTGTAGATTGTTTAAAATTTGTTGAACGAAATTAAAACTAAATATAATTGCTCGAAATTGTTGTTCTAATTTGTTGCAGTAATAGAAAAATTCGTAATAAAATAAATATCTGCCCGATTTTTTTTTTTAAATAGTAATACAGAAATTGTAACAAGACATGTTTTCTCAAAATTATATGATATACTCCGCATTTTATTGCGAAGAAAGTACTGTATGAAGCTTCCTTCCCAAAAATTCGTCACCGAAGCGAATTCATTAGATAAGCATTTTTTTCAGTTAATTATTTTTTTTTATTCTCAGAGGAGTCAGAGGATTCATTCAGATTTGAATTAGTAGAAAACTACAGAGACAAGTTTTTGAATTCACTCTAAATATGACTGTAAGTACAATTACAGTGGAATCTCTTTGTCCAATTATTTCTGTGACGGTTATAAAAGAGTAAAATGTCAAAAACGCATGACCTGCTCTTTAAACTACACAAGAAAATATTGCATTTTCATTAAATTTCTATAATTCTAAACATTCTTGTTCCCGTGAGCGTAATGGAAGTATTAGTGAGTTTCTTTATATGTTGATAATAGTAATCTTATCAATTTTTTCAAAAATGTAATTATCCCATTCTATTTCGCTTTCTTTTGTATTTAAGTTATATTTTAACGTACGTAGAACACACGTGCGATAAATAACCTGTCCAATAATATTTTTATCGTTTAAAAGTGACGGGGAGCATATAAGAATTCTCATTTCTGGCATGCGAGAAGGTGGGCACGAGCAGTAGCTGGGAATTTTCCGGTGAATTGGAGTCATTCAGGCGAAAAACGTAGGGAGAAAACGTAGCAAGAACGCAGTAGCAGTGTTAGGTAACAATTCCGGAGAAAAGGAAGAAGAAAACTTTTCATGCGAAGCCGGATTTCTATCTGGAGGCAGTATCAGATATTTGTGTGTGTGTGTGTTTCGGTATGCTTGAGCGGAATAGCGTAAACCCCTATAGACCCACGCGTGTATTGTTATTCCATTGGCAATGAAATTCATCGTTTTCGAAATATGCATATTTCTCAATGAAAATATTGATATTATATATGCGATTTTTCTTCCGTCCATTTTATTCCGACAAATATTCACGTAACGATTTTAAATTATTAGTATCTCCGTTCTTCTTTGTGCCTGGATACGTGTCGGAAAGCAATTTTCCAATATATACATTTATTACAAACATGTAATATATATATTTTTGAGCTTCTTTATTATTATTGGAATTCAATCGTTAAGCTTTTTCCTTCCTGTTCTTATCCCGTTATTTTCTTTGTTAAACTGGTGCTTAAGATTTGTTTAAGAATATTATTGAAACAGAGGAAATACCAGAACAATCAACACACTCGGTGCCAATTCCCTATGATGCCCTTCTCTTCACATACTATAAACATTTCCTTCTGACTTACCGCAAAATGAAGATTATCGCCATTCCAAAGTTCTCTTCTGTTTCAGTATTATTGTTTTCTCTGTTTTCTTCTGTGAAAATCTTGATTGGTTATCTTTTATTTTTTTGCCCTTTATTAGTGCGTAACTGTGATGTTCATATCAGTTTGTATCACATTAATTCTTCCTTTTTACAACTCCTTTAATTTTTGTCTGTCTTTGATATTTTGCGTTTTCGTCTTCTCTTTTTTCAGTGGTCTGTGAAGCAGTATTGTTTTAAAGGGGGTGCACGTCAATATTTGTGAATCCAGTTTTCTTGGTATTTGTAGGTTTTGGAGATATCTCCGGAAATGCAATATTCTGAATTTTTAATATCGATGGCTTTTCGCCTGGAATGTCGTCATTTAGATTTTGATTTTTTCTGTTGATTGATCGTTTTTCCTTCATTTGAGCGTTCGCGCTATCGATTTAGGAAAGAATCTGCTACAAGTAAACCTTCATTACAGAAGATTCCAAATCTTATCGGATGAATGCCACTGGTGTAAAAGCCTGATAGAACCTTCTCAACTATTGCCACAGAGGCGAAAGCTTTATTGAGTAGGAATACCAAATCGAAAGGAGTTATTTTCTTAAGCTTATTATATTGTAGAAGTAAACAGCATTCCCTTTTGTAAGCCCTTATAAGAGATTCCAAGAAGGTTACATCCAGATATTGTAGTCTAATAGACGTATGCGGCAATGATAGGTGCACGCACACTGAGGCGAGGCGAAGCGAAGCGAAGCACTTTTATTACTCCTGATAAAAATGCACGTAATCAAATGGGTGCCCGCACACTGAGGCGGGGCGAGGCGAAGCGCAGCGCACTACTTCGCCTGCTTGAGGTGCCCGCACACTGAGGCGAGGCGAAGCGCATTTATTACGCCTGATAAAAATGCACGTAATCAAATGGATGCCCGCACACTAAGGCGAGGCGAGGCGAAGCGCAAGGAAGCGTGGTCGCGTGAGAAGTTTCCAGAGCAAGCAGGCGAAGTAGTGCGCTGCGCTTCGCCTCGCCTCGCCTCAGTGTGCATTACCTAGCGACGCGTAAGATCACGTAAGATCAAGTTTTTGCGCTTTCGTTGGTTGTCGGACATTTCCGCTGTCCGATGAGAAGCTGGTAGGCTCGGTTCGTACTTTGCTTGAACAGTTTTTAAACTAGTATTATTTGCATATTTAAGTTTAGTAATAATAATAATAATAATACTCGTTTATTGACCGTAATATAGAATAATACAATAATACAATAATATAAATACAAATAAAAGTATTCGGAATTACCGATATGGGTCAATTGGATCTAGATCAGCAATAATACTGATCTTCCCCTAGATCCAAAGAAATAAACAAAAGTACATTAACTGCATGAATTGATAATTAATAAACTGTAAGTAGAAAAGAGTAATTGAGTATTAGTATAATGTAACAAGGAAATTACTATCAGGATGGATGATAAAGCGCTAATTTTTCTTCTGACATGTGAAAATATATGAAAAATTTCTTTTTGTCTTTTCGTAAATCCGGGAATTAGTGATGAAATTCACCAAAACTGTTTGTCTTTTGATTAATTTTATGTACCCAAACTCTTTTGTTTGGTTTCTCCTCTTCTTCCATAGTGGCAATTAAGCCAAGAGCAAATAAATTTTCTTCAGATGAGGAACTACTCATTTTCATCGAATCACTTCTACACACACAATGATAAATAACTGTTTCATATAATTAGATATTGTATCACGCCCATGCGCATCAAGCCGCCTCGCTTCGCCTCGCCCTAATGTGCGGTCTTCGGCCTTGCGACGATGCGCTTCGCCTCGCCTCGCCTCAGTGTGCGTGCACCTGATAGCTTCACGATTTCACTTTTCTTACAATAGTCATAAATTACAATTGGGACGTGACTGCCATTATTATCTAGGATAAAAATATTGGTTCTTCCAGAGTTGGTTTTACTTGATTTAAAGGTGTATATGACTCTACCACATTTTTGATACATTATAGATCATCTGGGGGACCATACTTTTGTAAAAAAGGTGACATATTCCTGTCTGAAGCACTTATGGAGCAGATTACTATCGTCTCATTTCACCGCTGGTGACAGAACCGCCACTCGTCTGGCCCTTTTTAGCCAAAATATTTTCTGGTTCTTATACGTTCGGAATACCTGTTTCATCAACGTTGTATATTTTAGCAGCTGGAAATTTATGCCTTTTCATTAAAGTTTTTAATCCCACTAAATACTTGCTCCCTCGTTTGTGTTAAAGTCCGTTGTCCTGTTTACGCTAGTGGTTTCCGGTGACTAACTGATGGACTTTTCCCACTAGAATTAAAGAACCAATCTTTTCCTGCCATTTGATCAATTCTGCTATATTTATGTTTATACTTTTACTGTCTACACACGGAAGTATTGTTTTGCGTTGTTTTTTAGGAGTTAGTCGGTAAAACATATTTGCTAAAGTTTTCAAACGCTTGGCCATATTTCTTTCTTCTTTCTCGGAAAAAGTTGCTTTACAGCCTAAGTTTGGATATCTAATCCTACTTTGTTCGCTCTTTAGATTGTGTTTAAACTTCTATAGGGCATGCCAAATCTTCTAGTACCGACATATTTCTTATTTCCTATTATTATAACATCTTTTGCTACCTCTAACTTTTCTTTTTTCTAAAGTTTATGACATTTTCTTTAGTATTTTTTCTACTAAATAGAGATAATCTTTACCTAACTCTGTACCAATAGCAGTCCTTTGAAACTAAAGTGTCTATTCATTAACACCTTATTTAGCACTCCCACAAAATTACAGGCTTTTCGAATCAAAACACATAAGTGCAAACCTCCACGTCCCCTTACATAAAAGATATTTTATTATATATTACTTACCATCGATTATTCAGTTAAAGAAGAAAGCGTTACGTTCTGAAAATGAAAATAAATGGTTCGAAAAACCCAGTAATTTGGATTTACTAGAATAATAATAATAAATATAGATGGAACACGAAAGGTTGATGACTCATCGCCCACGGGCGCACTATTGAAATTTTGTATTTTTAAAAAGTGTTTAATTTTATTTATATAATTGGAAAACAAGTGGGTGGTGATCTATAAAATACAAAATACGTTATTATTTGTTTATTTTGTAGTTCAAATCGAGTAAACTTTCCATACTTTATTTATCTGACGAAATATAATAAATTTTAAAAACCCCTCACGCTCCTATCTACGCCGATGAAGATAGAAAATTTACGAGTTAAATGGACTTTTTTTGCTCACATTGGGCGTAAACAGATGTTGCAGTTCGCCATATGAATAGTGCTTTCAGTAACTGCCTGGTGTTTACATTATTTCTTTGCTTCGTCGTAGTTTAAACCTGGGGTGTCCGCTCTGTAATAATAAAAAAACGAACTCCTTAAAAGGTTTAAAAGGAAAATGGCAAATCATTACTTGCAATTAGTGAATGCTTTATATTCTAGGAAATTTATTACAACAATGGTTATAGGTTATTCTACATTTTATAGCTTTATTATTAATCCTTGTATATTTCCTATACATATTTTAACAAGAATATCATATAGAGATCAAGAAGAAAACTACAATAAATATTTACTTTGTGAATGTCTTATTATTGGTCGGTCACACGCATCATCGGGTAATGTTTTCTAAACAGCCCCGCTTTGTCATGTTTATAGAGTCATAAATGAAAATCTGGCAGATACGTCGAAGATCCAGAACGCGATCGTTGGACGATCCAAAGCATCTCCGCCGCAAAAAAATGAAGAGGCTTATTCTCCTTCCTCCATTCAACAACCATTAAACACATGTTACGTTTTTAGTCTTGTAAATGTTCTAATTTTTTTTGTGCAGGATGAACGTAAATATACGTAAATGTTTATTCAGCGATCTTATATAATAAATTAATGGGGAATTTAATGCGGATTTGCTTGAAATAAAAGAAGTTTATGTTATTACTGTATTAAATGCAGGAAGTAGGCTAATAAAACGCGAGTAATTTATTATACTTAGTTGATGGAGTCTATAATATATCGAAGTAGTTGTTTATGTGTTTTTTTTAAATTTAAGCTTCTCGTGTTTCACAAATGGAATATAAAATACTTGAATGTGTAACGTACATTAACGGATAATTACTATCACAACTATACATATAGAAACTGTCGTGTTCGGTGTCGCGCTTGGATGGCAGATGTCGCTCAGATATTCTCACGGGCATTTTGACGTAAGATACGATCTTAGTTGTGATCATTGCTAACAGCACCACGTACACTGAAGAGGCCTTATAGGCCGAAACACGTGTCTGTGCGTTCGCTGTTGCTAATGACACCTAGGTGTATGCTGTGTATCCCAATTCATACATATGTGCATATACGTTTACGTATAAATGTATATATGTATAGTTGTGGTAGTGCTTCTCCTGTTTCTTTTTATATCGTTTGATTTCGCTGCTTCATTTATGATAGTGAATTTTATGACAGTATTTTAAATGGTAAATCAGTGCTGTAGCCAAGGTCTATGCTACATTCAATTATCGCAGTTATTTTCCAATCGAAATCAATTATACCATGAATTAATATTTTATAACTACAGAAAATGTTAGATGTGTGGCAGAAACTTGTTCTCTATATTTACCAGACATCGTAGGGTTTAGGCATCTAGTGCAGAGTATTATGAATACGGGACCAGTGTGAGATGATGGAATATCTCTTTCCCTTCCGAGGGAATGCTGTAGCAGTATTCTGTGACTTTTACTTATAAGTACATCCTTAGCAACCGACAAGTTTCCGGATTGTTTGAAGATTACAGTTATAAAACCCATACATAAAAAAGACGATAAATATGTATTAGGGAACTATCGACCGATTGCTATGACATCCAAAATATCGAAACTTATAGAGAAAATAACATGTATATAACAGTTTGGTTCACTTTATAAATAACATTTTTAGCAAAAACCAGAATGCGTTCAGAAACAGGCAGCTATGCGCGCTTTCTTTTAGTTGATTGAAGAAGTATTAAACGGTCTCATAACAGAGATACTACATCCACTGTGATGATGGATTTGCCTAAAGCATTTGACTGTGTACACCATGACAAAGCTTCACAAGATGGGAGTGCGCAGTGTGCCTTAGATTAGATTAAATCCCCTCTTAGTAACAAAAGCAGTGTATTCTCTCTAGTGATGCCATTGGAAGAACTATAAGAAACATTAAATTTGAAGTGCCCCAGGGATCCATTCTGGGATCGCTTAGGTTCGTGCTGTATATAAATAAGATGCCGTAAGTAGTACAGGATCTATTGATGTTGTTCGCGAATTTCTAATCGATGGTGGTACGGAAAATGATAATTTGAAATGAACTTGCAACATAATCTCATATTGAATTTAAATAAAACTATATTATATTTGATAACACAATTACTGAGAACTTTAATATTAAACATAAACTTGAGGTGCTTGTCGGTGTTGAGAAGAGTATGTTTTTAGATTTGATGATTGATGATCGGCTGTCTGGGATAGCTCACATGTTCCCTCTGACTTCAACATTGACTGGATGTTGTTATGCGTTGAGAAATGTCGCAGGGAATAATACTATTAAAGAAATTGTGAGAAATGATATATGTATTTTACTAAATTTGTTGTTTATGTTTGTATTATATTTTTATGTTTAAGTGAAAGATATTTTTGATCCGTACAAGATTTAACGAGACATATATGGACAATTAATTATTTACTAATAACACCTTTATTTTTAACGCCTTCTCATTATGAAAACTGGTGTAATAAAGGGTGGATGCTCAAAATACTCTTTTTTTGCAAAATTTCTTTCAATGTATTGATGAAATGGGGCAGCGTAAAGCAAAATGATATTATGTAAAAACTTTCATGGACGTTTCGTTTTATGGCTTGATGAAATATGTTCAGAGCTTTAGTGTATAGGCTTGCTTATGGTTGATAACATGACATATTTTACTTTACACTTATTTACTATCTTTTTACGATTGCACCTAAATTTTAAGCTTAGTTTAGTTTAGTTCTTAATATCCTACGTTCAAGCATTTACTTTTGTTCATTCCTTTTTTTTTCTGTATCTTTGAAGGTTTTGGATTGAAAATCAGGCGATTGCCTCATTGGTTATCCAGCTGAACATCACCTTCATTATTATCTGTTTTCTTATAATTCTTTTGTTTTATTTTTGTTGGCTTATATATATTGTTATTATACTTATGTTGCAGATGTATACGGAAATAAAAACATTATTATCATTATAAGAAACTCAACATGACTTTGTCTTAAGATCGTTATACTTTAAACTTCTTTAGTGGACGTGAATTTGAATGTTTCTTCTACCTCGATGGTAACATACTAGATGGCTCCCAGCAATGATAGCACTTCGTAATAATAAGCCACTATCATTTTAACTGTACTCCGAGATATGCTGCATTGAGAAGTATATTTGGTGCTCAGATATAAGACTAGGAATGCAAAAACTGCTGCATTTCAAGGTAACCTCACCATAAACGAAAGAAACAGATTAGTAGGATATTTACGTGTACTACTGATGTTCCAGCACGTATTTATATTAACAATTATACTACTTTTTTTAAATTCAGCATTTAATCAATTTTTAACAAATATCAAATAATAAACTGCAGCAAACATTAAAACTAATTAAAAAAGTTATTAATAATTATCATCTAGCATTGCATGATTTTATTTTTAATATTCAGCTTTAATATTCTTCTGTGTTCTGAGCTAGTATGTGTGAAATGTGTCAATTTAATAGACAATACTTACCTCTCCGTATATTGTAAAAGACAGAGGAAAAAGCTCGGCAAAACTTACACTACAAATGAAAATTGATGAATTTTAGCATAAAAAAAAGAAACTATTAAAATTCTAGCTTTCGAAGGGAATAGTCTAATCCGATTTTTTAATTTGCAAGCTTAATTTGCTGCTTGAGATTAGCAATGATCGAAGTTTGAAAACAAAGCTAAATTATAATTGAATACATAATTAATAATATCCCTCAGATTATGAGCTTCTGATTTAGGATAACTTTGGATTTTCTATTGCTCCGATTACATCGGAGACGCATTGACTTCAATATTTCAAATAGAATTTAACTTTGGTTACTGATATGTTTTCCAAAATAATTGTAAGACTGGTTTGTCTAATAGACTTTGCCTAATTATACGATAGTATAGTAAACACAATCAGACAAGAACCTCACCTTTACATCCCACCACTAGCATATTAGGGGTTTTACATTCACAGCTAATTTCAGCGTATCCGTTGAGTAGGTTTTGCTTACGTTTTGTACTTGTAGTTTTGAATTTTATATATTAATTTATATTTACTTTTTTTATAAGTTACTTTTTTTATAATAAATGAAATATACATTTTAGAAATTATATTTTTTTATTATTATCTAAAATACCTCAGAATAATGCTTATATTTCTAATAATAGCTTAATTAACAATTATACGTCAACATTTTTACCTTCAAAAATCTTTGCCCAAAAACTATGCAAATGCAAGTAGTTTTTTGAAAACTAATTTAATATTCCTGTTATATAATTTGAAAGTGACAAAAGCACTCTATGAAAAGCGACTAAAAATGCCAAAAGAACCACGACCTGCTATTCTGAAAAGCGGTGGCAACTGGGACAAGAAAACGAAGAAAAGGCAGAAACCTACGCTGAATATTTAGAGAATTCAGTCATCCCTGACGGACTTAGAAGAAATTCCACAAACCAAGATGGCAGGGTAATTAAGTCATTCAACACAGCAGCAATTGTTATAACCATAGACAAGCATCCCTCTCAATCCAAAGAAATCCACGGGTTGTGTCCTAATAACCACGCAAATACTCAGGCAGTTGCTGCGTAAAACCATCATGAAACTGATGCTACTTTACAATCCATTATTACGAGGTACATGCCAAAGCCGTAGAAGTTACTGACCAATTTCGTTGTTGGCGACTATATTGAAGTCATTCGAAAAGTTAGTTCTTCAACACCTTAACCCTTATTCCAACACATCAGTTTGGATTCCACAACAAGCACTCGATAGTAAATCAAGTACATTGAATCATAGACATAATTGAGGGAACATTTGAAGAGAAAAAGGTCAATTCGTAAGACCAAATGACATTTTGACTTTAGATTCGTGATCGGCGACCTAAGACACCCCCGTATCTAGAATTTCACATTCATACGTCAATTTTCAAGAAAATCGTCCGCCATTTTGTTTTTTTGACATTTTGACTTTGGAATTGTGATCGGCGACCCCCAAAACCCCCGTATCTAAAATTTCACATCCATACGTCAATTTTCAAAAAACTCCGCCATTTTGTTTTTTTTTTGACATTTTGACTTTGGAATCGTGATTGGCGACCTAAGACACCCCCGTATCTAAAATTTCACATTCGTACGGCAATTTTCAAAAAAAATCTTCCGCCATTTTGTTTCTTTTGACATTTTGACTTTGGAATCGCGATCGGCGACCCCCAAAACTCCCGTATCTAAAATTTCACATCCATACGTCAATTTTCAAAAAAAATCGTCCGCCATTTTGCTTTTTTGGACATTTTGACTTTGGATTTGTAATCGGCGACCTAAGACACCCCCGTATCTAAAATTTCACATTCATACGTCAATTTTCAAAAAACTCTTCCGCCATTTCGTTTTTTTTTTGACATTTTGACTATGGATTGGTGATCGGCGACCTAAGGCACCCCCGTATCTAAAATTTCACTTTCATACGTCAATTTTCAACAATACGAAATACACGCGTATAATATTCAGTAACGTATTAAATAAAACATATTCGCATATTTATTACATTTACGCGAGCGGCCATTTCGTTAGGTCGGTTCGGACGTATGTGTATGTATAAATAGACGATATAAATACTCGATTACGGTCCCGCGCTTGGTCTGATGGTAACATGTGGTCTTCATACCCGTGCGGCTTCGGAACGAATCTGTTCTGGAACATGAATTTATTTATTCATTTAAATTTCAATTTAATTGAAATTAAATACCTCTACATGTATGATATATTTATTTATCTTGTTCCCTTAGCCGACTTTACCCGAATGAGCGTTACACATATCCGAGCGTTACATATCCGAGCGTTGCAGTCAGTCTTGTTCAGTGCCTACAATCAGCGCAACGCGCCTAAAGAAGTTACACTTCAAAAAGGCCATACTAATTTGCAGCCGGTCAATCACTTGTTAGAGAAAGATGCGCCAAATGACTAACGAATGTCCTCTGTATTCTCTCGATAAATGGCCTGAATCTAATAAATAACGATTTTTCTATTGGGCATTAGGGTCTCTGAATTTGTAAAAGAATTTACGTTTTGTTACCATAATTAATGTTAGTATTATATTTCTTTAGATGTGTCTACTTGTGCGAGATTTTCAAAATAGTCAGTTTTATAAAACTATTTTAGGAATCTCTTCCACACTTTACTTTTGTTTTCCGTGTATTTCAGCACTTATAATTATTAAAGGATAGAAAAGGTAAACAAAAAAAAGACAAACATAAATTCACATTTGTGTACTTTCTTCCACATTCACAAAATGATAATAATAGAATTATTACAATTGTCACTTATTTCACTAACAACTTAAAAGACACCTAATAATTATTTAATTAATTAATTATATTCAATTAAGTATAAAACATAACATAAATTGCCTAAATAATTAGTATGGTATTTCTTAAATATACGTTTAACTAAGTTGGGGGGGCGAACGTAGTGGGAGAAAGGGGGTGAGCGCTAGGAGTGCACACGACGATATCTCTATATAAGTAAATATAAAGATTATCATCTCTTTCACATGGTGAAGACACAAGGATAAGCCATTTTAATTTATATTAAATAATGGGAGCATTCACACGCCTAAATCTAACAATTTCTTTTACTTAAAAATGGTGGAGGCGCTGGAAAGGGTTACGATTATTACGTTTTTTATTATAATTATGGGTTTAGGATAGGGGGCAGTAGGGCACACATTCTCTCCGGGATCATCCTTGAATCTTCTCACCTTATAAAAAATATAAAATATTTGTATATATATATTTCGTTTTTATATATCGTTTCAATATAGATTACGTATATTAGTAATTTTTATAAACATAATAAATTTGTTTTCTATTCTTGATTAAGTAATAGTTCAATAATTTAAACACTGAAATAAGTATGTATATTAAACCTGTACCATCAAGCTAGTAAGAACAAGAAGGAGGAGGTATTGCTTGCAGATTGTTGAAAAAATATTTTTGTTATTTTTCGACACGATTACTAATATATTATATATATAAAGAGAAGTTAAATAGTCTTTATAATTATGAACAGCATTTTTTCTATTATATTTTTTAAATTACAATTGACTGATAAAATGCATATTCTGTTGAAGCACAAGGATTCCATATTATTTTAAACTAGTTTGCAGGTGTTTGAAACAACGCGCGATTTATTGATTTTTTATAATTAATTTTTGATCAGTTGCTCGATGATTATAACAATTTCTAAGAAGACCTACAATAAATAAGTAATATTTTTTAATGTAGCTAACAAAATGCCATGAGATTTCTTTAATTACTTTAAAATTTTGAGGTTATAATTACATATGCACTATCAAAAATATGTTATTATTTAAATTTATTTCTCCCCGAAGATATAATTATTCATTAAATATATCTCCATGACAAGTTAATATTTAAGAATTTCAATACTCTATGACCATGGGACAATTTCGAATTAACTAAACAGGATGTCCAAAAGAAAGTCATATGCAATCATATAGATCACGAAAAACATGTAAAATAGACTAGATTATTATCTATTTCCATTCTAATATGATCTTACTTTGAAAATCCTGTTTTAAAAACGCCCAATTGACTAGTTTCTATATATATCAAATGCCTTCAGGACATGTTCTCTGAATTCAAGAAAAATCGAATGAGTATTATTAATTTTCTTCTTAAAAGTAATCCCACAATTCCTTGATAAATAATAGACCACTAAGCATATTGAGGTCTTCTATTGCAAAATTATTGGACGGATTCACTATCAAACAGTTAGTTGCTAGCTACTCTAATCAAACTTATCAAATGACTTATTATTCTTTAATAATCTTCATTAGAAAGGATATTTTCTCGTGTGTATCGCATCATTTCGTATCACAATCCTTTTAGATTAGACAGCACTTTCTGAACAATTTTAAAATCTACGTGAATGATTGTAGCCGGTGTCATACAGCTTCGACAAGCTTTCGGTACGCGACGCACTCATCACAGATGGTAAACTGACACTGACTGACATTGCATCGTTCAATTTGTCGCCCAATCGCCTCCTCTGCGAAATGAAGCTCCAGGCGGCTATGATGGCTAGTTGTGACGCCAAGAAAACCGTTGATGCGACTATAAGCCCGGCTATGTTGATGCAGAAACCATTCTCGTTGGTCGGTAAGTAGATCGCTTCGTTGGCGACTGATGAGGTCTTGTTATCATTGCCGAAACCGAACTTGTCTTTGATCTGGATTGTTTGGACTAGGAGCAGGTCATCGTGGGGATTTGTTGAACGACGTCTCCTGCGCTTGCCGTAGGAGATGACTGATCTGAGATCGCCGGTGGATTCTTCTTGGTTGCATTGAACTGGTTCGCACGTTGGCATGCACGGTGTGACCAAAGCACGGAATTGTACAACGTCTGATGATGGAAATTTGAATGCGTCGAAGTGAGATAATAATATCTGGAAAAGAAAAGGCACTTAATTATAAAAAAAAAACAACAGGAGAGAAATATAGAAGTAATCAGAGTGAAACTTTTACTTTTATATAATAATATGTATTAAGATATCTTTATCTTCGTCTATGTTTTTCTGGTCCTTTCTCCATCAAAAGTTTTCAGTCCTCTCTTCAACGTGTTTTCCTTCATCTTTTTCTTATATACTCCCTTAACTGTTTCATTTTCCCGTATGGTCGTTCTTTTTTAATGTTTCTCTCTTAATCCTTTTTCGTCAGTTATTCTTGAATGTTTCTTTCTCCATCATGGATTTCAGTTAGTTTTATGATATTCTTATGTTCATTAGTACTTTCTTAAATGTTTATATCTTCGTCTTAGTCTCTTTTTTTGAATGTTCTGTTCGTCATCTCTGCTGTCAGTTCTACTAGAAAGTTTTTCTTTTCATTACGGTCGTCAGTTCTTTCCTAGATGTTTATCTCTTCATTTGTCTTCAGTTCTTGTTCGACCGTTTTTTTTCTCTATGAGCTTAGTTTAAAGAGGTCGACTTATCCCTTCTATATCGTTGTATACAGGGTCCGCCATCCGTCTGGGATTGTCTTATTACGGCTTTAATATTGCAAAATTCGAAAAGTTATGTAATGTAGGTGGTAGCCGACTAGTAGGAGCACAAAATAAAATTATTGGTAATTATACAAAGTGTTCAGGAAAGGAGTGTGATGTCAAAGTTGTATTTTTTTAAATGGAACACCCGGTATATTATGTGATTTTTGAATTGCGCAATTAAAAATATTGGGATTTCATAAGGGATTGTATTGACCTAAAGCTTACGTTTTGGGAGTTATGGACGCATCAATTGGAAAAAATGCCATAATCTAGCAGGATGTGGATTGGTTAGTATAGTGTTTAGAAATATCGTGCTTATCATGAAGTTTTCCACGTTAGTATACTTTTATTCCGAGGTATTAATTTTAAGCTACATCGATCTGTTATACAGGGTGTTCACCATACGCGAATACTAATTTTGCTCAATTTTTTCAAATGGAACACCCTGTATATTATTACCAATTGTTAATAAGGGCACTTCTAGCTTTCATTTGATATAAGGGTATGGCTGTCTAACTCCAATAATTTTCAAGAAACATCGAATTAACGTTTGAAATTTAACATCTTTAATAACATTTTGTAGAAATTATTTTACATCTACTCATACATTGATATTGCACTACGAAAATGAGCACAAAGTAATATAAAAAATGGAAATTTACAACAAATGTTCAAAAACTCGGCCATCATTTGCTATGCAAATGTCAAGTCTTCGAATAAACGATATCCTAACATGTTCCAAAATTTCAGGAGAAATATTTCTAAATGCTTGAGAAATTCTAATTTGCATATTTTCGGCTGTTGCTGGTGCTACTGAGTAAACCTGTTGTTTTATGTGTCCCCACAGAAAAAAGTCTAACGGAGTTAGATCAGGAGACCTAGCAGGCCATGAGATAGGAAGGACCTCCTCGCCCTATCCATCTTTCAGGAAGCCACTCTTGCAAATAATTCCTGACTGCTTGATGATAATGTGCTGGCGCACCGTCCTGCTGTATGTACATCTGTTGCCTAGTTGCTAAATCAACATCGTCCAAAAGCAGCGGAAGTTCATTTCTTAAAAATTCTAAGTATCTTTCGCCAGTCAATTTACCATTGAAAAAATACGGTCCTATAACATGTGATCCTAGTATGCCTCCCCAAACATTTAATGACCACTGATGTTGATGATAAATGTATCTAACCCAGTGGGGATTTTCGGTGGCATAATAATGTATATTGTGCCTGTTAAGTGAACCATTGTGTCGAAATGACGCCTCATCACTAAACAGAATACAGTCTAACATTTCTGGGCGGATTTGGAGCCTTTGTCTCATTTCTTGGCAAAATCCTAGTCTATGCTCGAAGTCATCTTCATTTAACTGCTGATGAAGTTCCATATGATAAGGATGAAAATTGTATTTTTTCAGTATTCTTCTAACTGATGTTTCACTAATTCCCGTATCTAAGCTGATATTACTCACACTCGCATGGGGATTTTCTTCTACGGATAACAGCACAGATAATTTATTATCTTCATTAGAAATTAGAGGATGTGTGAATACCTTTTTAGGATACGCAACGCTACCTCTAGCATCGAACCTTTCTTTTAGTTTTTCAAATGCCGTTGGCTTAGGTTTACGTAAATTCCGATAACGTTGCGCGTACAACCTATTTGCTAATAAACAGTTACCAGAACATTCTCCCAAAATGTATACCATATTTATCATTTCCGGAACGGAAAAATTCATCTTTAATCACAAAATTATGTCAGCAATGACAGACTAGCTGCGCACAAGGAAAAAGTCAAACTCTTTTGTTCAATTTTATTTGAACTAGCCATGCCTACATGAGTTTTTATACAATACGTATTTATTCGTATGTGTATTTTTGTTGTTAAAGACAGAGAGCAACTGTGGCCACAGGCTTCCTTCTGGGCAGTTGGATAATAAAGAAAGATCATTACGTTAAGGCCACTAAAAACTTTGTGCTTATTTTCGTAGTGCAATATCAATGTACGAGTAGATGTAAATAATTTCTACAAAATGCTATTAAAAATGTTAAATTTCAAACGTTAATTCGATGTTTCTTGAAAATTATTGGAGTTAGACAGCCATACCCTTATATCAAATGAAAGCTAGAAGTGCCCTTATTAACAATTGGTAATAATATACAGGGTGTTCCATTTGAAAAAATTGAGAAAAATTAGTATTCGCGTATGGTGAACACCCTGTATAACAGATCGATGTAGCTTAAAATTAATACCTCGGAATAAAAGTATACTAACGTGGAAAACTTCATGATAAGCACGATATTTCTAAACACTATACTAACCAATCCACATCCTGCTAGATTATGGCATTTTTTCCAATTGATGCGTCCATAACTCCCAAAACGTAAGCTTTAGGTCAATACAATCCCATATGAAATCCCAATATTTTTAATTGCGCAATTCAAAAATCACATAATATACCGGGTGTTCCATTTAAAAAAATACAACTTTGACATCACAGTCCTTTCCTGAACACTTTGTATAATTACCAATAATTTTATTTTGTGCTCCTACTAGTCGGCTACCACCTACATTACATAACTTTTCGAATTTTGCAATATTAAAGCCGTAATATGACAATCCCAGACGGATGGCGGACCCTGTATATGTTATTAATGATATTGATGTAATATCTTGCCATTCTACTATTCTTCTTCTGTCTTAATTTGTACTAAACGTGTTTGCTCATGACGTGTAATTATTGACGATGGATAAGTATAACTTGAGTTAAAAAAATTGGTTTGGCTATTTCCATCGTTTGTGGAACTTTGATATTCCAACGTTTCGGCAGTCCTTCTACTGCCGTCATCAGAGTCCAAACTTGTCATTTTTGTATAACTACTTTACCACTCGACTAATTAAGAAAAAACTATTAGCAAAAAAGGAAAGATTATTTTGACATTAAAAATATTTGACATAATTTGACAAATGTCAAATCCACACCTTTTTTATAGGTTCAGTGTGTATGCGCAATATGCTGTTTTTTTCTCGTGTTAGTTAGTAGTAGTAGTTATTATTTTTAGTTGTCAGTCTGTCTCCGGTCTCGTGGCTGCCGGTCTTCGGTTAACACATTCTCTCATCATAGGGAGCCAGATATTCTTGATCTCCAGGCTGGGCGTACTGATCGTGTCAGGTGTTATCTTCATATACGCTGTTTCCATAATTTTTCTTTTTTGGCCGTGTTCTTGTTTGGCCAGGATTGTCGCCTCGTTCCATGCAATGTTGTGATCTTCTTCCTAAGCATGTTCCGCCAGCTGCGTTTTTTTCTGTCTCCCCTAAGCTGACCATTCTTTGGTGTTCTTTTATTCTGACTCTTAGGGGTCTGCTAGTTTCTCCAATGTATGATCGTCCACACTCGCTTGGTATTTTGTATATGCAATTCTTTGTTTGCTGGTCTTCGTTGTCGGGTTTTGTTCTGGTTAGAGCGGACCTATTGTTGTTTATTGCTTTTATGGCCGTTCTAATCTTGTAGTTGTTGCCAATTCTTCTGATGTTTTCCGAGAGCCCTTTAACGTACGGGATGACCGTGGTATTTACTTTTTCTTGTTGTTGTTCTTGGGTTGTGTCCTGTGGTGCCCGGACCTCTTTGGCTTTCGACAACGGTTTCTTGGTACAACCATTTCCTTGAAGCATTTCAGTGATGGATTTTTGTTCCTCCTCTCTATCTCTTTCATCGGAGCATATCATTCGTGCCCTATCGTATAGGAAGCGTGCGACTCCAACCTTAACATTGTGAGGATGGTTGGAATCGTGATGCAGGTACTGCCCTGTGTGCGTAGGCTTTCTATATACTTTTGTTTTTAGCGTGCCATTATCGTTCTTGTTGATCAGGACATCTAGGAATGGAATCTTATTGTAAGCTTACAGTTCCATGGTGAATTTTATGGATTCTTATAAGCTGTTCAGATGTTGCAGGAATCCTTCTATTGTATCTTCTCCGTGTGCCATATGACAAAGGTATCATCTACGTATCTTAGCCACAGCTTGGGTTTTAGTTTATACGAATCCATAGCACTCTGTTCGAAGTCTTCCATGTAGATATTGCTCAATACTGGAGATAATGGGGAACCCATAGCCATTCCGAATTCTTGTTGGTAGAATTTTTCGCCAACTTGGAAGTAGGTTGTGTTAACGCAGATGGCCAGCAGTTCTACAATTGCTTCCACACTAAGCAATGTTCTTTCATGCAATGTGGCATCCAAGGAGAGTCTGTTTTTGACTATTGTTAGTGTAGGCCCTGTTGGTACATTGGTAAACAGGCTAGTAACATCAAAGCTCACCAATTTATCTTCTTCCCCAATGTTTATGTTCTTGATTTTGTTGATGAAGTGTTCAGTGTTTGAAATTGCCGATTGTGTATTTCCTGATATTGGGGTAATTATGTCCAGTAGGAACTTGGCTAGTGAATGACACGGAGAATTTCTGGAGCTAACAAATGGTCTCAGAGGGATGTCAGGTGTGGATCTTGGGTAATCCATATAGATGCGGATGCTTACTAAAGTGTGGTGTAAGTCTATATCTGATGTTTTGGTTCGGGAAGGCTGATTTGTACTTGAACAATGTTCTATATATTCTGGATTCTACTGATGGTGTGGAATCCTTCGGTAATTCTTTGTATTTACCTGCCCTTAGAACATCCTGTATTTTGTTGTTGTATGTTTCCACATCCATTACAACTGTTGCATTCCGTTTGTCGGCTGGTAGTATCTTTATTGACCTATCTGCTTTTAGTTCTTTGAGGCTGCGTTGTTCTTCCCTCGTGCTGCTGTGCTTGATTTTCCTCGATCTAGCATCTTCTATAGCTGTTCTAATCTTCCATCGGTATTCATCCGCTGTTTCTGGAGATTCTATTTTTGTGCTGCTGTTTCCGCGGCAAGTATGATGTTCATAGTGGGAATTTGGTTTTTTGCTACTGCAAACTTCATGCCTTTATTGAGTATTTCGATAGCATGGTTGTTTAACTGTTTTCTTGACAGATTGATGACTGTCTTGGAGGGATCTAGTGTTTCTCTCTCTCTTTGTTGACGTATTAGGGTGTTCAATTTTCTCTTGTGTATCTCTTTATGTTGGTGGTTTGTTCTTTGGTAGCTTCTTTCCACTGCTTGAAGGATGTGCTCATAATCTTGCTCATTGATTTCATCTTTGATCTTCTGTGTTTGGATGGAGAGCCAGTCTACGAACCCCGCGTTTCGTATACATTCATCCATGTCTTGACTATAGACTGGTACCCATTCTCAGACCACTATCCTTGCTGACGTCATCTATACTAAGTATTTGGATTTTGTTCTTTGCCTACGCCTTCAACACTTTCTTGAATATTTATTTCTTTATTTTTGTCTTCAGTTTTTTCTTCATCATGGTCTTTACTTGTTGTTTAAATTTCGTCAACTTTGTCAGAGTTTTCTTCAGTATGAAATCGGGTATTCAGCTGCTGTGGTCTTTTCACTTAGAACCAGCCTCTGGTATGTTATAGCAATTGTAAGTACGTATACCAACGTTCTTGTATTTTACTTTAAATTGGTCAAGATTGAAAAATTGCTGGCCAATACCCATCTTCTAAGGTAATTTTCTCCTGTTCATTAACTTTCTGAACACCTCTCTTAGCTTCTTTTCATAACTTTCTTTTTCCATTGTTGAATTTGCTCATTCAGCCTTATCGCATGATTCATTTTAATTGTAGTTTACTCGATTTTTTTGAATTCCTAATTCGTAAATATTTTTCTTAAGTATGTCTATTAATGTAAGGAAGTATTTTTTATGTATTTATTTTAACTGCTAAAATGCGAAAGATTAGAAGTATTCCTTTTCGTGCACTAGTAAATTCTTTCATGTCGTGCGACTTTTCATATATACTAATATAATAGATATATAGAGAGATTATACTCCTCCTCCACCAAATAATACTACATGGTCTAGAATAAATACCATCAATAAACAACTTAGAAATAAATCATTCTAATTACATCTAGAATATTAGTATATTGTTTTATCTTCAGACATCAAAGCTTGTTGTTATTTCTTTTTAGACTAAACGCTTAAGAGAAAATCCATATTATATAAAATAAATAAATATTCATTGCATACCTTTCCGGTCTCAGCTGATTTGTAAATGGGTCCCATGATGAAATGATCTGTTGGACAACCATTTTCGTCAATCAGTACGATCTCACTAGAATCAACACCATCCATTGCCACTAACTCTCTGACGAAGATCTCGTAGGGGCTGTTTTTGTCCAAAATTTCGAAACGCAAAGCCAAAGGATCGCCTACTTCAGCTGCTGGCATAACATCACCTCCGTTCCTGTCAGTAATCTTCATGGCAACGTTTGGAGAATCTACGGTCACTTCCTCTGACAGAGCCGGTTCTATGTCTCCGTGAACACCTAGGTCGACTTCATTGGTGACGCTCTTGTTGGTCAAGTCGTACTGGCAGGTCACGGCCAAGCCCAAATCGGAACTGGTGACTATCTTGTCATGGTGTTGGATGACCACGTCATTGACGTATCTTCCCAAGCCATTCTTGCGCACGTTACAGTCCACGTCGTCGTATGCCATCTCCAATTCGAATTCAAGGCTGTTCTTGATGTCCCGAACGCAGGAGTTTGGACTGCCTTTGGCGTAGATTTTGCCGTCGAATAATTTGCTAGTCTGGATGCGTGCCACCATGTCACCTGATCTGCAATCGATGCTGACGTTGTAGCAGGAACTTAATTCGTATGTTGCAGCTTCTGGAACGTCCAAGTACGGTTCCTGAAAAAAAAAATAGTGATAAAAGTTTAACGAATTTTATTCCTTACTATACAATCGCACTGTATAATAAATATAGCGTCCACTAAATTCCCTATTATCATTCTATGTCTTCAATGTTCTACAGTAGACGATGAGAGATCGTCCGAAATTTGAATTTTGTAGTATGAAAATTGTGGCATCTTGGCTGTCGTAAATTATTAAATTACGTAAAACTTTTGACTATTCTGGTAAATTCAAAAATTCCGTTATTCAAATGCTGAAAATATGTTTAAGTTGCATCTGTTTTAAGCTAAAAAACAAATTTGGACAGTTTTTGCGAGGATAAATACCACTTAATATGCAAAATAAATCGTCGTTCTAATTATGGCTACAATTTCAAAACATATATTTAATATTATTAAAACTTACATAACTAATAGACACTTGGCCAATTCAATATCGAGGCCTAGGAACACTTTTTGAATTTCGTGTTTTAGTTTATCTAGCAATATTATATACGCTACGGTTGTCTGAATCAGCTTGTATATAGTAATACTAGCTAATACGGCAGGCCTAGAAGGCCCGCTGCCGCCTCTTATTCCGCTTACAGTTGATCAGCTTGTATATAGTAACATATGTTGAGCACTTGTGAAATATAAAAATAATAATAAAAATAAAAAAAATTATTGAACCTACAAAATAGATTTCCAACACCGAGTGTAGAAACGATCAGTCAGAACAATGTAATCAACAAATATAAAGAAACGTTTACAAAAGAAGAACTAGAATTGTTGAACAAAGGTTTAAAGTTCAGTGTTAAACCAAAGAAACCTCAAGTGGAGAATTTTCAACGACCTACACAATGCTACATATTTGATCCCAAAAGAAGACATTCCAGCGTTCAACATAGAAGCAACCCGGATGTTAGAACACAATATCAACAAAACAAAGGACATCAAACCGAATAGTTACAACCAAATAGTCGCATCACTCAAAAAGAAAAAAGATTGTATTTTTACGAAGGCGAGTAAAGGTAACGCTGTTGTAATTTTAGATAAAGTAGATTACATTGTTGATGTAGAGCTAATGTTACAATCGGGTCCATATATTAAAATAGGGAAAGATCCATTAAATATTTTCATAAGAAACATTAATAGAACCTTAAATGAATGCACCTTACTGCTAGACAAAAGAAAAAGAGTTAAATTAAAAATCAGCAACCCAAAATTACCACATTTATATTGCCTCCCAAAAATCCACAAACCAGGGAATTCCTATCGCCCAATTGTCTCGAACATAAACTCTCCCACATATGAAATTGCCAAATGGTTGGTTAAGGAATTTAGTAAATTCAAGTTTAATCATGACCTCTCCATTTCAAACACATCTGACTTCATTACCAAATTAAAGGACATACATTTAGAGCCAAATGATAGACTTATTTCCTTTGACGTAGTGTCCCTGTTTCCAAGTGTTCCGATAGATGCTACTCTTATCATGCTCAAAGATTCTCTAGACAGGTTTAACAAATGAATATATTAAACGAACAACACTGGAACATGGAACAAAACATTTTTACTTTTAACAACAACTTCTATAAACAAACTCATGGCACAGCTATGGGCAATCCTCTATCACCTTTTTTAGCTAACCTATTTTAGAACAACCTTGAAAACAAAGTTAAAGACAATTGTGGTTTTTTTCCAAAGTTTTGGGCTAGATATGTAGATGATGTGTTTGCAGTGATACCCGATTCTTTCAATACGGTGGCTTTCTTAAACATTTTAAATAACCAATATCCCTCAATACATTTCACACATGAATTAGAAAAAGAAAAAACTTTACCCTTTTTAGATCTAAAAATTTCAATATCAGACAATAATTTTCAATTTGATATTCACAGAAAAGAAACACATACAGACAATTACATTCACAAAGAGAGTAGTTTTTATTTTTTAATCAATAGATTACTTTCAATCCCCCTATCTCCTACGAATTTTAAGAAAGAATTGGACTATATTTTTAAAGTTGCAGAATCGATTGGTTATAATAAACAATCAGTACTGAAAATTAAAAATAAGCTAGAGAAGGAAAAGTTCATAAGCTCAAAAACTAAATTAACACCAGGCATTCTAAATAACAATAAAAAATACTGTAAGATATCTTTCCATAAAAACTGGCATAACAGTGTAATAAAACTGTTTAAAAAATACAATTTAATTGCAGCTTTCTCCAGCAATAATAAAGTACAACAGTGTCTAAAAACTAAAATTGTTAACACAGATCTATTGAAAGAATCGGGCATTTACAGAATACGTTGTAGTTGTTGTCCAAAATTATATATCGGACAAACCAGAAGAAACGTTCAAATACGATATAAAGAACACATGGCTCATGTCAAATTACACAATGTAGAGAAATCCGCATTAGCTCTACATCATATTGATACAGGTCACAACTTCAGCCTAGAAAATGTTAATTTAGTTAAACAAAGCAACAATAGAAATTTAGATATGTGGGAAGCCATATACGTGAAAAAACATAAAAGTTATCTCCTGAATAATGATATTTCTCCCCTTAATAACAAACTGTTATCTTGTATACCGACATCGGTTAACACTTAAGACACTCTTGAAATATGTATTCAACTTTTGTGTAATATCTTATTAAGAATTGTTAATCCATAATCTTGTCACTGTTAAATTAACCCGTTGTCTTTCTCAGAAATATTTTGTATTTAATATTGTTAATATTCGTTGTAATTTGCTTTAATCGTTTTTGAACTACCGTTAAATTTGCTCTGTATAACATGTATTTTTATTATAAAATGTCTCGTAGATTAGGTTTAAATAATTATGTAAAACTTTTCATTAATATCCTATTTAGAACTGTAATCCGTAATCCTGTCACCCTTAGTTTTAACCGTTGTTCTTTCTCATTAATATTTTGTTATTTCCCATTTAACTAATTCTCATAACTTTATACTGTTAACATTCGTTGTAATTTGGCATTAATCGTTTTGTCACCCTACCTTTAAAATTTGTCTGGATAACATGTATTTTTCTTATTATAAAATGTCTCGTAGATAATATGTTTAATAGTTACTACTGACGATGTGTGCAGTGCACACGAAATGTGACATATAGTGAATTAAACTAATTTTATTATCAGCTTGTATATACTTAAAAAGGATTTTTTTCTTAAGAAATACAAATACAAATCTTCTTATCATCCCCAGTAACATTTCATTCTTAATTTAAACTCTGCCATAACAAACTGCGTTCACGCCAGTAACTTCTCATATCTATTTGTACCTGAGAACATGGATAACGGTCCAAAATGACACGATAACCATTAAAACGGGGCATTAAAAGGAGCGATAACGTTGCGAGCTACGTCTTCTTGTACTCGATGATCCCGCTCGTTCGGGTAATTTAAAGTTAACAGGTGTTTCCTTGCCAGATCGCATCATGACGTCTTACCGTCTTCTCGCCTCATCGCCGTCATCATCAGCTCCTACCGAAGCTGACGACAGACGTGCACCTTCGTATCAACACTGCAATTACTCAACGTATATGCATCTACAAACTACATAGAGATTTTTTGACTTGTTCAGGTCTAGAAAACGGAAATAGCATAGGTTTTGTTACCGAAAGATCTTTTAGCATTGACATACGATCATTATGTCTTTATCTGTCGTCTCTACTATGCAAGTAATTATAAAATTAAATAATATCGGAAGTACAGAATCACTATTAAAAGTATGTTGATATAGAGAACGTCAAATTTTAGTGTAATTGTTTAGTGTGTTAGAAAAAGTGATTTGAGTATAAGAAATAAGATTCGGAATCTACTGTTTGACGGTTTAGAGCCTTATAATGTATGAAAGTGATAATTGTTAAAATCACAAAAATAATTTACATGGAGACAACTTCAGATACTCAGATAGCAAATCTTCGGGTGGTGCGGTCTAAGCAAGGGTGTCTTCAACATGCTTGTGTTCTAATTTTGCTTCCGGGTATTATCTTGATATGTATATGTATAACTGTTTATGTATGGCGAGTATACTATCACTAATATAATAAATGCTTATTTGGATGATTGTTCCATTTTAAGATTGAATAGAGCTTGAATTGCTCTTTTCTGAAGGAGAAGAAACCGCTCGGATACTAAGGTCTTTCAAATTTGCAAAATATGTTAGGCGTATAAACATGAATAGCCATATCCTTGAGGTCACTATTTTCCTCCTTATTCAGGTTGTAATACATCTGAAGTGTTCTTTCACAATTACTTGTAAGTTCCAATTGGTTGGATGAGACCCATGTTTCTGCTTACTCCATTATCATTTCTGCTCGATTTGATTTTCTTTTTTTGATGTTGTCTTTGATCATGACCATAAAGACAGATATTATTATAAGATATATTGACCACTAAATCGTTTATATGGGCAACAAATGAAAGAGGTCCCAAAATGGATCCATGCAAAACTCCTATTTGAACAGTCTTCAGCTTATTATCTATCTGTATCAACACACTGCTGTCTGATTGATAAATATTATGGCATTAATTCGTTTGAGTTCACGTTATGAAAAATAGCTTTATGTTTTGCAAGCCAGATACTGAGGACGTCACAACTTAAATTTTGTCATTGCAATTTATTAGAGATTTAGTAGTGGTTTCAGTTATGGTGTATCTGGAATGCGAATTAACGTATTCTAATGAGTGAGTATTGAGTACTGAGAGTATTGCTGAAATAATCTGTCAAATATTTACATTTGGACACCACAACCCACTATAATCTAAAGAACACATCTCATGACTGGAATTAGTACTATTATAAATGTAATTTCATGTTTATTATATACGTAAAGTAGTATTAAAATCAAAATGCTATGTTTATTTAATTTTGAATCTATATTAATTTGTATACAGCAAGAGCGCGCGAGGTATGATCACCCGATGGTATACGTAAACTCGTATCTAAACGTGGTCCGATAATACATATTAGAGTTACGGCACAACATACTAGCATTGCCTGCTCATATTCGAACTCATAGTGATCTGATTATTTTTGCGCAGATTGACAAAAAGAACAAATTAAATTTTCTCTTTAAGTGATGACGATTGCTTAGATAACTAAGTCGATAATAACGCGAAGATTGTAATACTTATAACGTAATTATGATTATCCTTATGAAATTAAATAATAATGTAGTTGTGTAAAAAGTTATAGCAGTACAACTGGGTTTTAGAATGAAATAAAGACAACCCGCCTGAAACATCTGCAGAATAAACTAAGATGTCTAGAGAAAAATAAATAAATAGAAATTTCATGGTAAAAAAAAACTATAAATAAGTATAACAGAAGTACCATAAAATAACATAAAAACGACCCTTGAAATAGACATTAAAATTAGAGATTCTCTCCAGTAAATATAACGAAATAACAACTTTGGAAAAATAAATCTATATATCTATATCTGGCGAACACAGCTGGCGGAGATCATTTGCCGAATATACGTCCAAAGAATATCGACTGGCATCGGGTGATCATACCCCGCGCGCTCAAGCTGTATACGAGGTGGGCGCCATAAATTCTCGGCCTGATATACAAAAAAGAAACTTGGAACAATATAAGAATTTTTATTTATCAATTTAATCTCCCCTAACTTCTATACATTTATTACAACGATTAATTAATAATTCGATACCCTGGTAAAAATAATCTGTATAATAATAAGTTTTTCCGTCAAAATATTCTATAGCAGCTGCTTGCAACTCACTGTCGTCCTTAAAACTACGTCCTCTAAGGTCTTTTTTTAAATTAGAAAACAAAAAAAATCACAAGGAGCTATATCCGGACTATACGGTGGATGTTCCAATTCTTGAAAGCCGCATTCGCGGATGGCAGCTTGCGAAATAGCGGCAGTATGGATGGGAGCATTGTCGTGCAATAGTCGCTCACCTTTTGTCAATTTTCCACGACGTTTTGCACGTATACTGTCCCTTAATTTATGCAATAAAGACGCATAATATGTACCGTTCACACTTGTATTGCGCTCTTTAAAGTCAATTAGCAAAATGCCCTCACAATCCCAGAATTTTGTGGCCATCACTTTTTCGTTGATTGAACGACTTTCACTTTTATGGGACGAGGTTCATCAGGTCGCCGCCATTCCATGGACTCCCTTTTCGATAGAGGATCGTAAAACAGAACCATTGTTTCATCCCCTCTGACAATGAACCCCAAAATAGGTTTTGGGTCGTCTTCACACATGTTTGAAAACGACTGCGCACATTCGACTCGACGTTCACATTGGAGAGCAGAAAGAAGTCGCGGTACCCATCTAGCACTAATTTTATTTATAGCCAAATGGTCATGGAAAATTCGGCGAGCACTTGTTTCGGAAATGTTTGTTATCACTGCTAATTCCTTCACTTTCAAACGGCGATCTTCTAGCACTAAATATTCAATAATTGAAATTTGTTGAGCCGTTATCACTTCAATTGGTCGACCCGACCGATCAGCATCTTCCAGGGATTCTTGTCCCAACCGGAAACATTTTGCCCACTTCTTTACAGTTGAATACGAAGGAGATGAATCACCGTAAACGCCGCGCCGTCTAAACGTTGTTTAATGTGATAAGGTGTATGCCCTTCTTTTGATAAAAATTTAGTGACCGCGCGGTACTCAATTTTCGTTACTTCAGACATTTTCGTGCGCTATTCACATTGGTTGGCTGGTTACTAAAAACTACTAGTTTCGAACAGTCATATTTATACTGTACACCTCGCGTATGTGCATGTATGACGTGACGGAGTTTGAACACGTTTAAACCTCTATAAGTCTCTCAGGCCGAGAATTTATGGCGCCTACCTCGTATGTAATGCAACTTTCAACTTTTGGTCATGAACAGGGTAATTTTGAATGCATTTTGCAACTAACTTGGGTAGTACATGAAGGATTAAAACAACAACGATGTCTATTATTTACAGAACTATATTTCTTGTTCCTTAAGTGCACTGAAGTAATTAGGAGACAATTAATCTTTAGTGTCAATTTTTTATTACGTTAATTATACAAATATATTTTCTTAAAGCATTGTTGTTTTTCCTTCTGTTGATTATCATGTATATTTTAGCAACTTTCAAAGTATTTTCAATCGGGTTAATATTATTATTTACCAGATTTGAGATTATTTTCTAAAATGAAATAAAAAACAGAAAATTATTATACTTTTATTTATACTAATATAAATTTTTCAATGTAAATTATATATTTACTTATTCATTTGTTATTTTTGATATGTTAGAGTACAGTTGTATAAATATTTGTGCGCGTATTTTTATTCATTTGTTAATTTTTTGAATGCTGCTGCTGCTGTGATAAAAATAAATATATATGTATTTTATATAAAAATATAAACATTTTTGTGTTTACAAACTTGTAAAGGTTAAATAAATGACTTTGTACTAAATGAAGGGGATGCTACTTGTTGAAACTGCATATTAGTATAAATAATAATCGTAACAATAGTTCAAATAATTTTTATTGTTCATTACAATATTGTTTCGCCTAACTATGGCTTCATGAGGTGATGACGGAGTGATGCTTACAAAATGATTACAGCGTTATATATTTTACATAAGTGTCGGGGTTCAATGAGGGGGTGTTTTTGCAAATTTGTAAACGTGTAAATAAATGATGTAACTAAATGAACGGGATGCTACTTGTTGAAGCTCTATATTAGTATAAATAATAATCATAAAAATAGTTTCAAATAATTTTGATTGTTCATTACAATATTGTTCCGCCAAACTTTGGCTTCATCAGGTGATGACGGAGTGATGCTTGCAAATTTAGAAAGACAGTAGAGAGGAGTGATTTAAATCTATTTGTTCGTTTAATGGAGTAGGAAAACAATATTGTAGTGAACAGTAAGAATTAGTTGAGACTATTTTTACGATTATTATTTATTGTGAATGATCCTTTTTTGGAGTTTGATAAATCCAAGGTACTTATATGTAGTATTTTGTAAAACTATATTGAGGAAATATTACTTTTCTTATACCTTTTAGTATATGTCATAGCTACATTTTGACGTTTGTCGTAATTGACATCCTAACAATAAAAATTTCTCAACAACATTGTCCTGCTTATCATAAGCCAAGTATTAACTAGAATATGGTTGTAGAAACGTAATATTTCATACATTTATTTATGAAATAGAATTATGTGATTTGCTTTTTTTTTCACGGTTGATGTCAATTTGCAGTGACATTGAGTAGAGTTGGTTTCTGAAATGTTTATGCTATGTTAGCTGTTCTTGCTTATAATTTCTTTTTTGCATTTTCATGGTAATTTTAGTTGTATAGGTTTTGTACTTTAAAAGGCACTGTTATTCGAGATATTGTCTTACTGTAATAGCCTTGGTTCTCGCAATAGAAACAGCCTTGTATATTTATTACCATTAAAATTGCATTATGGCGTAATAAATATGTGATTTAATTTCAATAAATTTATATATGTATATATCTATATTTATTATTTATTTTTAGTGAACCGTATAAATATCAAATAATTACCGACAATCAATTTTATTACAAAATGTATCACCTGTCAAAAGTATTGAGGCAAGAGCTTAAATCTGCGATAAGTGGAAACGTAGGACATTAGAAACTGACATCGAATAAATATCCAACAAACGCAAAGTGGGATAAACAACGGAACTTACGCATATTTTCCGATATATTATCAAAGTCCAACGTAACTGTTTTAAACAGCTTGCCCCAGTGTACCAAATATCGTCTTGAAACCTTGCAAAATAAATATCGTTCTGATTTCTTTCATTGCCCGGCTTTTATTTATTATTAGCGTCATGAGCGTGCTCCAGCGGCGTTTGTATTTAAATCTATTAGAATTTAATTAGTCTAAGCGGTACACATTTAACCTGATTACACATTAAATGACTTTAATCGTGGACTTATCGGAAATTATGTCTATTACCTGCAAAATAAGAATAATTTATAATAACATGTTAAGGCCGAATGTGACACGTTTATATTGCAAATTAAGAAAGGAAAAACGCGAATTAAATATGTGAAAAACAACGGTTGTTCGTTAAAGTTACCCGAGCCTGTGCTTTTAACGTACACGTGCTTACATCAATTATTTATATACATACGCATATACGTAATACGTATAAATATACAAATCTTGCTCGCTTAAACAAACCTGCAATTAGCAACGCTGATTAAACAGGTTTTTTTTGCGTAATTGCATAGCGGAGCGCTGATGAAAAATTTCACGGAAACGATGCTATTTCAAATTAGTATCCATTCAGATTTTATTTGATTAAAACGCGTATAACGCTGCACGAAATTACATTTAGTAATGCCGAAATTCGAATGAAAGTTGTAAAAGTGAATACCTACGTTTTGGTATGTCTGTTGTGAACGGTTGTAATTGTATAATATTAAGTTTCGACGTGCGTTGAAAATTCTCTGTGGTTGTGGGAATGATATTGTATGGTCGGTTATTTTTCATGTGTAGATATTTTATTATTTTTTCTTCTTCTTCCCTTTCATTTTCCAAGAGTTGGGTTTGGTATTTTTCCTATTTTCTGTCATTTTTATTTTTTCTATTGTTAACTGCCTTTGTTATCGAATCTTGTTTGTCGCGGTCTTCTTTTTCTTTTATTATACTTTCAGCTTCTTATACTCTCTTCTCTCTTGGTCACCAGATGATTTTAGCCTTATATCGGGCATCGTCGGCAGTGTGTTAAAGTAAGGCCTATGTCTGGGAACTCCAGTCAGTCATAGATCACCGTTGACTGAAACTGACATTAGGGTGCCCCAGGGCTCGATCCTGGGCCCACTATTATTTATTTTAAATGTAAACTATAAACACATCAACATAGGCGACATTACTAGTATGCAGCTGACACTACAATACTGATTGCAGATGAAGAAGATTTACAATTAGCAGCCAACGACATGCTAATGAAGTTGCATAACTGGTTCTGCAGTAACAGCTTGAATTTAATTATAAATAAAACTAATTAATCGTACCGATATACTACAGCGTGTTTCGGTCAGATTTTTGTGATTAGATATGGATGAATCCCTTAACCGAAGAGAGGATACCAACAAAAAAGGCATTATGGTTTTATTAAATGAGGATTTAATTAAGAATGTCTATGTGAGTCAAGTTGAGTCGAGGCTATGATATAGTTCTGGAGAACTTCCCCACATGTACACAGAATATTACATGCTCATAAGCGCGTCATGCGTGTTATGGCCACGCAACTTTATGGATTAGGTCTGGTGACGAGTTATACTGTACCTTCATTCTCTTCAGTATTTTATTGACGAATTTCATCATAATATTTATTCTATTTGATTACACATTCTCGACTGCAAATTGCGCTTTTTTTCCTTTTATCTTACATTTTGCGCGAATGGCCCTTTTTTGGGTTAGGCCTGAATGCTGATCTTCTCACAACAGAATTTTTTCCTTATAAGCTAGCGATACCAAACAATTACTCTCTTACACATGTTACGTCTTACCGCTCTTACAACTGGTGCTCTTAACAGTTATTCAAAGTCTACTCCTTTTAGTACTCCCCTTAAAACTTCCCACGTATAACTCACCACACCGAACCGCTCTTTTACGTGTATATCACCAAGTTTAATCCAAACCACGTCCCAGTCGATCCATTAATCGACGAGATCTTGCAGCGTCCTTTCGCTGTGGAAGCTGGTGATCGAAGCTGAGAATCCAAGACTTAAGTATCTTTTTTTCTATTTATATGTTTGTGCTTACACTTTTATTCTTTTTTAATCTTTAACATTAACCGTTCACAAAGTCACACCGATATTATTTTCTGTACCCAAATAATTGACCATCGAGGATTTATATCTTTTCCTATCGCTCTTAATCGCAATCCTAAGCATCAGTTTATACTCTAAGACTAAGAAATAATTTTCGCCGTGAACCTTTTTATTTTACTACTCATACACTTACATTTTTTAATAAATATTTAATAAAGAACTCTGCTATTTTATTTACTACGCATCTTCCCTGTTCGTGTTAACTATCTGGCAGATCTAGCTAGAACATTGCAACAACTGTCTGCACACACTAAGTTATAAAGTGGCACCGATCCAGTCAGCAAAATAATAATACCATCTACATCTGGTTTTCCGCGGGGATCCGCTGTAAGACCAATGTGATTCACAGTCTTTATCGATGATCTAGTTTAAAATTGAAATTTTCGTGTCTGATGACATTAAAATCAACTATTATTAGTACTCAGACTTAATATGTTGCGACTAAATATTGATTTTATTTATGGATTGCTCTTTAAAATCAAATTCAACTTTATATATAGCACTATAAGAATGGTAATGTTAAGCGTCCTATATAGTGGATCGGAAATGTAATATTGGTTGCATAGCACATAATTTAATAAGCCAAAGATGTTCGAGTACTTATTACACTTAGGGAATATATAATAAATATTTGAAATAATAGCTCAATATCTAAGCGAATAAAAATTCATTTATGACCAAATATTTACACATTTGTAACCGCGGGAAAGATTTTTACTAGAATAACAATTCGTTGTAATGTGGGTTGCCTAATTTTAATTTCTTTATATTGATTTAAAACAAAGTAAAGAATAGTTGAACGAAAAATAAGTGCAGAGCGGGGTAGCTTTTTATTCAATTTATAACGCGGTCCCAAGCAAACAAATCTCCTCCGAAGGATTTTTGAGAAAACTGGTTTTTAATATTTTGACATATTAAGTAATTTTCTTTAATCTGATAATTTTTTTCTAGATTTGATTCTTCAGCGGGGTAGATTACTAAATTCTTCATAAGTTGACGTTGAAAGGTTTTCTCCAAATTTAAAATCAACAAAAATATCTTGCATCTAAAATCTGCTATTTTCCATTGTTGACAGATCCACTATATAGGACCCTTAAGTATCCGAGATTTTTGTTTGACTCATGCCTCAGTTTCTTCTAACGTTTGAATACCGTTGCTTTACAGTCTTGTATGAGACTAGGATTTATCGGGCGAGTGTCGAAATATTATTTCCACTAATCAGATCTTAGCGACTATCATAAAATGTAAAAAATGAAAACCATTCCATTAAAAAAACACAATGTTGTGTTATTTCGTCTTTATTGAAAATATCTTTTAATTGCAGGGCTTATGATTGTTTACAGAGTTTGTTTTAAAAATTTTTCGCCATCTGCATTATTAGATATCAGTAATGCCCTTTGATTAATATCCAGTTTAAGTATTGCAGAAATTGTAAAAATCCTTAAATTATTAAGATTAATCCAATGTTGATAATTAAGTCATTGAACTTGTTAAGATTATAAATAGAGGAAATTGGGCATGTTTCGTAGTTGCTTAAAAATTAAAAAGTGATGAAGCAGTATATTCTCGATTAAATCTATTGTAAATAAAGTTTTAAGAAAATGCTTACCTGTATGTCGGACAAAGTGGTTCTTAAATGATGACTCAGACGGCAGACCATTTCGCCGGTATCACCATAGTCATAAGAGTGGCACCTGTAAGGGGAGTTGAGGCACAAGTCTCGGCATTCATCGATAGAAGCGACGTCTTGATAAACAGAGTCGACAGTCTTCAGGATGCGCCCATCTAATTTCTTGAATTCGCAGAGTTTGGTCGGCTCTTCTATGCAGTTGTTTTCCATGTAATCGTAACCTGATGCGGTTTGGAAAGCGTTGCTTCCCGCAACCGTTATTCTATCCATGATCGATAATTCGCAATCACCAGTTGCGTTGTTGTAATTGGCAGATCTGTAATGAAAGTAGCATTAGTACTTGTATTTGCAAGGCAATAATATATTGTATTGGGTAGCGGGACGATTCATTTGTTTTAGAAGATTACTAACGTTTTGCAACATAAGTAGTGGTTTTAGTTATCGCACTGATAATTTTTTTGGTTTATATTCAGCTAGCAGCCACAAGAATTCTACGAGTAGGATATACTTCATTTACTGGGATTATGAGATGTACACCTTAATTGTGGTAATAATTGTTCCATTTAATAATTTATAAATATATTTCTTATTGATTTTTACATGGACTATAGATGTTTTTCAGTTTAACATCCCTCGTATATACATACATATCATTTAGAAGAAAAAAGTATATGCATATATGCGTGTGTTTGGGATACACACATGCATTAAGTGCCATTGTTGACAATCGAACGCACAAACACCGGTGTTTCGGATGATACAGAAAAAGCGATGGCTTCTGACGGCATGTCCTGCTATACAGAGGCCTGTATGTTAATAGTGTATCCCGTGTGTCATCTTTTGGGTGTTAGATGTCACTGTGATACTCTCACTGCATCTACCACGCAAAACTGACATAAGTAGCGTTTTAAGTTTTAAAGCCATTGTCGGCAGTCTCCACGTGCACTGATGAGGTCTCAAAGGGCGAAACACCGGTGCGTTCGATTGTCGGCAACGGCACTTAATGTATGTTTGTATCCCAAACACATGCATATATGCATATACGTTTTACGTATAAATGTATATATGTGCGTCACAGTATTTATTATGAATCCCCTTAAATCCGAATCAGTGATAATAAAAGGAAGAAATCATTCCTATTATTGGCGAAAAGCCATTGCAAATAGTACCTTACCATGTATCACAAATCGCATGTAATATCGGTCCAATTTATCGGATCTGCGGGTCGCGTACCGAGCATATCTGACAATATTAAGATTTAGCGATCCAGATTGTCCTCTTACCGAAACACCACGATCGCTTTAGCGCTTTAACTATGCCCTCTGGCGGTGAGATCCTTTTTGAAAACGTATACATGTACATGTATTGTATACGCGAGCACACACTGGCTATGCATCACATATATATCTCGAACTCAGTAAATACCACGTATAATATTCTGATATTATTTCGTATTTTAAACCATTCAAAACAAGTTTACAACTTACCGATATGAATTTCTACTATAAAATACACGGCGTAAAATATTTTGCGAAGATAAATTTTGGTGAACGTATTGAGCGAGTTTTGAGGGCTGTATTTATATTTGGAAATTTAAAATGTACAGAATCTGTAAAAGAATGAATGGGGACTTTCTTTCGTTCACGTATGAAGAATAATATAAGAATGATATAGTTTTTAAAATTATATTAATGTATGAAACTAATTTAAGGAGTCAGAATTTAATCGCTTAATTGGCAATCATAGTAAGGTAATAACAAAAATGAGAAGACAAGTTAAGAAAATCTTTAATTTATTGGTGCGAATAAGTAATTTCACAACGTAGTAGACAACTTACTTGATAATCGCCAACAAGTGACACAATATAGAAATATGTTGACGCGAAAATGTGTAAATTAAAAACGAAGTACGAACTTTTTGTGTAGTGCAACCACAGATACATTCGAGAAAGAAATGTTGAAACAAAATTTTAATGGCAACATATAATCCCTAGTAGCCAAGTTCGTTGGCCTCAAAGCGGGTCAATGTCACTCCAATATTCTAAGATCGATAGAACATCAGTGACCCCCACCCAATGTCGTACGAATATAAAATTCCTATATCTAGTAAATGTCAATTTATGTCGTTGGGTTGATATCAGACCAACGATGTCTAGATTGGTAATATATTGGTTAAATATCTGATACTGATATTTTATTGACAACAAAAATCTACATACTATTAACATTAAAGAAAAATGTCTACATGATATCAAGTTCACAAAGTCACTGTGATATTGGTTGTAGGTCAGTGTTCGATATAAATTAGATTAAAGGGGATGACGTCACAATTTGTTATTCTGCGATTAAACGCCAACATCGTATTCACCTTGCAAGACAATATTGATATAGTCTATATTAATTTATCACAGAATATATTACACACTTTACCATGAATAATTGTTGGTGTGTGAAATGAAATATATATATCCTCAAAGGTAATTAAGCATTTGCAATAATGATTCTCACCAAATTAACATTAAAAGTACTACGCACACTTTTATAAATAATTTTAGAGACCGGACACGAGAGGCACATGACTCATCGCCCACGGCCGCGTTATTGAAATTTTGTATTTTTAAATAGTTTTTTTATTTTATTAACATAATCGGCTAACAAGTGGGTTGTGATCTATCAAAAACAAAACACATTTTTGCTTGTTCATTTTGTAGTTCAAATCAAGTAAATTCTCTGTACTTTATTTGTCTTATGAAATATAAGGTAAATGCTCAAATCGGAAAAATGTTGGGCCAATATCATGCAGTGATATTTATCCAACGTTGTAAAATGTTAACACTTGTACATCGGATTGATATCAGATGCCGATGTCAGGCCGATAAATAAACGACCGACAGCCAACGTTGGCCCGATATTGTCTGCTACTAGGGATGCGTGGTAGATTACACATTACGTTGTCCGGGAACGGGAAAAAATGCAAAGCATGCGCGTTTTACATAGCAAGCATTTCTGTAAATTCATTTTTGATGCTCAGTTATGCTAAAAGTTATTTAACTCGGATCGCAAAAAGATATATTGAACACAAATTATAATTACTTTAAAAAATAAATAACCAATTTTATGATTTTAGTTGCACATTTCACAGTATGTAAACTTTAAATTTATTTAAATTGTCGAGCTCAATACGATGGTAATGTTTCAGATAATAGCTAATTACAAAGATTTTATTAGTATCAGAAATAATTAATTTTAGCTTTTCGACACTGAAGAGACTGGAATCCTACGAATAAACCACGATAGGTCAAAAATGACAATAATATTGCGATTTTCCATATATACCATTAGTTGGGTGACAAAATGGACACAGAAAAAGTCATGGATGAATTTTTTTGCAGAAATACAATCGAATGCCTATGGTTTGTCCAAGGATGATCCGTAAGATGTTTCACAGAGTAAACGTTGTGCATAAATAAACTGATAACGATTTTATTTCGCGTATTTGAATGACTCTCAAGTTGAATCATTTAAAAAGTTTGGAAAGAACTTCCTTAGAAATCATAAGGAAGATATCTACAAAAACTTATAATTAAGATTCTTAAAAATTGTAGAGAATTTGGATATAAATATCATTAAACATCCACCCGTTGTTAGTTTCTCATTACATTTTACAGTGATGAACATGGAAACCGCTTCCATCAGAAAATATCCACCCTGGAAATACGCTACTAGTGAAAATAAAATACACGAATGCTGGCTGACTACTGGGGTGCGTTCAGAAAAGGAAAGTATGCTATCCAAGTGTCATTCCAATTTCACACTTTCCGTTCAGAAACAAAAAGATGTCCCAAAATTATGACGTCATTGCCGTTCAGAAATGATTGGTGCGACACTCGGAGTGTTCCTTCCATCACCCACCTATTTGTGATGGTTAATAACGGGCGATTCATGCGCATTCGGGTCGGAGTATTTAAAGCGCAGTTCTGAGTGGTTTTTAAGTCAATAATTATAATTTCATATAATATGGTCATATGTGTGTTTCTTGGAGTTTGAACTGTTTGTTTTTGGACAATATTAATTTGATCCAAAATTTATTTTCGATTACGATCCATTGTTCTAATTAGTTTTAATTTTCGACTTATTTCTTCAATGACTTTATTTTTTCATACATAACCTCTAACTCTGCAATGCTTAGCTTTGACCTTTGACTTTTGCCACAAACTAACTCGACTCACTCTACGGCGTTCAGAATTGTAAAGCGCTCCAAGTTTACCAAGTGGATGACGTAATAAAATATGACCTGACCATGTCAGTATCCTATCCAACATTTCTGAACGCACCCCTGCTGCAGTCTCAACACTCCACAATAAAATATAGTAGAGAATCCAAAAGTATCAGATTTTAAGCATATAGAGATTGTGTGTATAATATTGTTATATTATTGTTACAATGTTTCTTCTTATAAAAGAAATAGTAATTACAAAAAACTATAGATAGAAGGAAATCACTTCCATGGTAGAAACACCATAAAAAATAATATGAAATTCAGTTACTAACACTCTAGTAATTAATTTAGTATTCAGTAGTAATCATAGTCAGTAATCAGCTTACATATTCAAGTCCTCATTGCATGAGGACTTGAATAAACCGTTTCTGTTATATTAAATATCGATCGAGTCTGTTTGAAGAATGATACTTGTCATTGGTGACATTTCTGATCGAATTGTGGTGCCATCTCACGGAAATTAATCGAACCACATTCACCCTCGTATCTTCCATATTACACAGTAATTCCAGTAATTGCTATACTTAATAGATACATGAGTACGAAGAGAGTACAGAAATTGAGAGCGAATGGCAGGAATAAAGATAACATTGTGGACGCTCCATATTTATATCCTGTTCGACTTTGCGCGCTTTTAACATGCGGACTGGCGAGTGTATATCTTCTGCCGGCTCGTAATTGATTGCGTATTTACTATTATACCCTTTGGAACGTCGCACTTGTTTGTACATCCATTCAGGAGCGCGTAAACATTTTGCAAATGGCAAAAATTCGTCTCGCAGAGAGGCATGTTCTGTACTGATAAGGCGACGAAAAATCGTATACCAGTCGGTAAAGTAGTTATTTTTCCCCGTGTCCGCGAGCAAATACGTTATTCGTCTCACACTATATACATACAAATATGTGAGTGTGTATACATATTATGTACAATCTATTCGTCGTTGAATTCCCGGTAAGGTAAAACTCCAACAGGTTCGGATGTCTGAAACAGTTCCAAACAATGACATCTCTTAACGCTCTACCTTTTCGACGTGGAATATATCGTTCGTGTCTTAGAGAGCGACCCCATCGGCAAATCGCGAAAAGTATTCCTAATTATCGACCTTAATATGGCACTCTCGAGTCTGGGGCGTCAATTAAACGAATCGATACTAGGAGTGGACAGTCGGACAGACCAATGTCGGTAATTAAGGGATATTTGTGGGGATTTCTTCTTTCTGCTCGGTCGCCGTTGATTTTACTGCTGCTACGTGTTGCTTCTAATTGTTTTGCGAGACTATTTTTTTAAACTGTTCTTTTATTGTTAGAGAAAAGTAGTCACAGAATTAAATATAATATACAGTGTGAAACGATAATAATTTTTGATTTAATAATATGTTTTTTGGAGAAAATTTCTCCGAAATTGTCTTGATTAGAAGTGAAAGGAAAATGATAAACAATTATACCGTAGTCGACAAATTTTAATTTCGGTTTGTACTTCTATCCCATGCAGAAGATGACCTTATAATATGCAGGGATGCCTGCTTGCTAACAGGGGTGGGAGAGCAACGCAGTGTCGGGGGATCCTCACTCCTTACATTTCATAGGAAACGTTTGTCGAGTGTATTGTCTTGGCAACCTCGCTATATGTTTATCTTTAGTTTATTTCGTCGCGCTCTTTTCCTCTTTCTATTTCGTATCAGAAATTAAAATATGTCGACTACGGTATGTATAAAAATAAGCCCTATTATTATATTTATTCGATATATTCTTGTCCTTATTTTATAAATGTTAACTCACATTTTAATATTCATTTCTCTAACAGGTTCTGCGATTCGTTTTTTTTAATAAATCCAAATCACTTGGTAACTGTTCAAGCCCAAAAAAAAAATACATTAAGGCTAAGTTAAGCTTTCTAGCAGGCCAATTAATTAATTAATCTATTGAGAATATTAGCCCATTCTACAAGTGTGGAGAAATGACAAAGACATTAAAAACTTGTCTTGTGTCTTCGGTAGGTGAGGGCGTGTGGCTGCCTGCGCGATCGTCTGCCTAGACGAAATGTTCGTAAAAATGGAAACTTTTTATTCTTTAAAATACACAAATAATAAATTAAAATTCAAAACAAGTGCTAAAAAGGGTGAGAGGAAACAAAAAATTCTTTCGCATATTAATCTTATGTATAATATATGTGTATAAAAACGAGATTATTCGAAAGGTTTTTGAAGCAATTGCAATTCACTAATCTAAAGTTAAAGGTAGCTTTTGTATTAAACATGAAGAAGCTCACTCTGGACGCACTGGATTGTTTTCTTAAGCAATTTTATGTCCCTTGGAACGATAGTTGGGTTGTAATAGTTTCACATTATATATTTTTCAATATAGATTCTGATCAAGTCTTTGATTTTGCTGCGAAACGTTTGGGTAAAGAATATAAAATTTACTTTCAAACTCTAATAATAATATGTATAAATTCTTCCTCGGTTATCAGAACAGAGCGGACGTCCCAGGTTTAAACTACGACGGAGCAAAGAGATAATGTAAATAGCACGCAGTTACTGAATATCACTATTCATATGGTGAATTGCAACATCTGTTTACGCTCGAGAATGAGAGCAAAGAAAAATCCATTTATCTCGTAAATTTCCTATCTTCATCGGCGTAGATAGGAGCGTGAGGGGTTTTTAATATTTATTATATTTCGTAAGATAATAAAGTATAGAAAGTTTACTCGATTTGAACTACAAAATAAACAAATAATAACGTATTTTGTATTTTATTGATCACCACCCACTTGTTATCCAGTTATATAAATAAAATTAAACGCTTTTTAAAAATACAACATTTAAATAGTGCGCCCGTGGGCTATGAGTCATCAGCCTTTTGTGTCCGCTCTGTAGTTATCAGTAACTAGTGTTAAATCCTATATTTAATAATAAATATGACATGTTGACTTTTATCGAAAGAATAAGATATAAAAAAGTGAACAACAAACTTTTATTGATTTGATTGACGATTACACTGAATTATTTAATTTCTTCAATAAAAATGTCTGCCTTCCAACCATTTCGTTAGGTTATTGTACTTTAATCACACACAACAATCTAATATACACAAATTATTTCAACTATGTACAAATACGGGAAGGTTTAAATCAACCTGAGAATAGATACGTCTCAATATAACATCATAAGAACTGAGTAATGATTTGCATCGGAAACTGTTCAGGAAAAAATATTCGAAACGCAATTTATGCAGGATACCCAAACAAACGCGAACGTAGTGTGAAAATTGAATTTTGCACACTGCTTCCATTTCTATGACGGGCACAATCCACCGTGTCGTTGCCAACTGTGGACGTAATTTGCTCGTTTTCTGCAATTTTAAACATCTCGTTAACAGATACCTGCGACCTCTCTTCCACTGCGCGAGTCGCGTTAACGTATGATAAGTTCACAAGTTATTGTTCGCTAGCGCTAGCGTAGGCTAAGCCGTCGGAAAGTTCAGCGTTTTGAAACTAGGAGGCAGGACTGTCTTGTAAACGCCACTGTTTGTCAATTTTCACGAGTCGAGATGTTGTCGGATTTGCATCTATTGACAGTTACACAGCAGAAATAAGTAGCGATTGCCACCGGGCGACTTGTTGAAACAACTTGTATGTTGAACGAACAATAGACGACTTAGGTACCACATATGGATGAATAAAAAACGCTGAACAATAAATGTATTTAGTATACGAAAAATATAGTATTCAGTCGTATACTTATATGTTTGTCATTTTCTCCATACGTAATAAGGTGTATAGAAATTGTATATATAAATATAAAATGCTTCTTCCGCGTGAACAGCCGCTTCGTAAGAGTTCTGAGAGAAACCTTCAGTTGCTTCACGGAAGATTTCCCGAAAGAATCATTATTTTGTCCGCAAAAACATTAAATACAATTTATTTATATATGTATATACAAGTGTCCCAAAATTCGCGGAACAGATCCACACTATGATTTGAAGTAGCGATAAAGGAACATTCATTCTAGTAGATATTGGCCTTTTTGTAAAGATGATTTGGCAACACATTGGATTTATCCTAATAATGGATAAGGTACTAGAGTTGTCCGTATCCATGGGAACAAGAGAGAATACAACTACAACGTTGAAATTAAAAATTAAAATTAGCGTAAGTGATTTTCTGGAAATGATATGATTAGAAGAGTGATTAATTACAAACCTGGTTATAGTTGTTCAAAATTGTTATCCCATTGACCATATCAAAACCAATCTTTAAAATGTTTTACAGTAATTTACACGAACGATATATAAAGTGTTAACTTTGAATATTAATTTCTTTGAAATTAACAGCGATGGAATGTTTTCCATATTTTTCTCATGATCCTTGGTCCTCACATAATAGCGTACCATCCAGGTGTTCCGCGAATTTTGGGACACGTCGTATATATATACGAGGGATATTCGGAAAGTAAGGTCCGATTTCTGATAAAACATAAACCATTGCAGATTGTTTGAAAAAACTGTTTATATTAAATTATTTACATGTTTCTCTATTTTTCCACATAGTTTCCATGTTTGTTTAAACATTTGTCATAACGTTCTACGAGCTTTTGTATGCCTAAGTCATAGACGTCCGCCGCCTGTGAGGATAACGTGCGCAAAATTTGTGAAATTTCAAATTTTCAGAGATGATATTGTGCAGAGTTGTTCTACCCACATTCGGAAATTCCAATGCTAAAGTTGAAATTGTGAATCGCCGGTCTTCCTGAATCTTTTCGTCCACGGCATTAACCAAATCTTCTGTGATCACTGATGTTCGGCCTGATCGCGGTTCATCATGGACATTTTCCCATCCGTCCTTAAAAGCTCTCACCCACTTACGCACTTTGCTGTCACTCATCGCATTGGGGCCATAAACTTCACTAATTTGTCTATGAATATCCGCTGCTGAAACGTTCCTTGCTGTCAAAAACCGAATCACTGGCCGTATTTCACAGTCGGCGGGCTGATCAATTGCTTTAAACATTTTGAACGGACACTGTAAACAACACACTGCTACAATACCAATGCAAATGGCGTCGTTTGACGAGCAAGGCATGTCGGGAGTCGATGCGCATGCGCGTTACCATTTTCGCGCGACATTCGATTAGCTACAGCGATTCGGACCTTACTTTCCGAATATCCATCCTATATATATATGACATACTCAAGAAAACAAACACGTTAGAAACATATATTTATGTCAGTGGTTACTTAACATTCCATTTAGATTTTCATGTTTGATTTACACACTTCTGCATTGTAATATCTTTGACTCATTATTTGTGCGGTGACATTAGATGCTGTATGCGGCTGCTCGATTCCTACGTTTTTTACATTTACTTTTTTCTTCACACAATATGTGTCGATATTTGTACTGGAAATAAATGCTGTCTCAATATGGATCTAATGATAAAACGACATAGATAATAGCGGTTGTTTTATGGTTAGATGTTTACATTTTCACTTTTAATCACAAAAATCATTTCGAATCGAAAAAGAAAATCCGATTACGCAACGTATGCATATTTCTACACAAACCGCAGGGGCATTTCACATAAAGTTTCTGTTATAGCGGGTATGTTGCATAATCGTGATCGCAAGAATCGAAAAAGGACGGGAAAAACTGTACTTATGCGTTCATCTCGTCCGACTTATGTGTATGGAACTGTTGACATTTTGTATCTTTCTAGTAGACGAGAGAATTTATCGCCATAAGTGGTCGACTGAACATCGGTCGTTCAGCTGTTATCTACTCAGTTTTGAAAAAACTCGTAAAAGTAACAAAACGCGCATTTGTATTAATAAAGTGCTCTGGAATAAATCAATGAAATATTTAAACTTTATAATGGCTAGTTTTGATGTAGCATGTGAAATATGTTTGCTACGAATGGATGGAATATTCATCTACGTAATCTGTCGAATTTAATTAGCTTTGCAGGAAGGTAATCAAAATTTTAAACTAAGTAAAAGTTAGTAGGAAATATTTCTACATTACAGAAATTAATTTAGTAGTTTAATGCGTAACTAAGCGCAGAAATCTGTGGGTTGAAAAGTTAATTATATTTAGATAATAACTTTGAGCAGTTAAAGTAATAAATCAAAGCTACGCCTTTATACGATTAGATTCTTGACTTATAGATGGTATGTTAATTTCTTTCGTGCATACCAGCGAATTTGAAATTTTTGATGACTTTGTGCAAAAACTAGAACCTAAAGTTCATCATCAATGGTTTGTGGTTTGCTTATATAGACTGCAAATTTCAAATAATCCCCAAAATATAATCTACAGGAATTAAGTCAAGTCTTCTTCTACGCCAACAACAGCTGTACTGTTTGAAATATCTTTGCACCAAAATGTTTATACAAAAGATCAGTGTGATATATTGTTGAAATCACATGCATTCCATATCAATGTCTTCTGCATTTGACCAGAAAAATAACATGCACTTTCGATTGGAATCGCTCACCAGCCATTGAAACTACATCTGTTTTCTGGTTTTTGGAAAAAAGAATGATCCTAGAATGTAACCATACTGTAAACTTCACCAGATAGTAGTAACTGTTTGGGTATACAAGGGCTTCTGAATTGTTTTGATACACATAAAAAAACTACATTTTTGTTTGCTAACATATCCATTTAATCAGAAATAAGCTTGACCTCAGAAGGTATGACCTCAGAAGGTAGTAGTGATACATTTCAAGTTGGTTCATGATGAAGTGGTTTCAGTTTTTGAATTAACACAATCTTATGCGGGTTTAAACCCATCTGTTTTTGTAAAATATATCATATTGTTGTTAATTTAATTCCTAATTTTTGAGCACGACGGCACCGATTAATTTGGACTCTGCAATGATATCTCAGCAGCGTTGTTCTCTACATTTCCTGCATGTCGACGTCTCTTTGCTGTTTTCGCATCATGAAGAGTAAAACCCGATTCAAATTCTTCGATGATTCGATGACATGTGTTAGAAATAATAACACTTCTTTTTTTTTAATGATTTTTTTTCGTAATGATTTCAAACAGGGAGTCAGGTAATACGACGTTGATTTTGCATTCGTTCTTTCGAGTATCTTAGATGCAAGTAGATATGTAGACATTACCGTGTCGCTGTCCATCATCCCGACCCAAACATTTGCAATATTGCGTCCTCTAACGTTAGTAGTTTCATCTACCGACACCCAAATATATTTATCATTTATGCCATCAACAATTGATGTCTTAATTTCATTGTACACCAGAAACAAATAATATTCCTCAAGGCGGATTTTACGGACACACACAAGTCACTATATTTACCGTTAACATAATTTTGTAAAAAATGAGTAAATTCAGGGTGATTCATGGTATTCCATGGAATGTTACACCGCTACTAGCACTTTAAGTAGATCCGAATTAAATGCTTTCTAACGTTCACAAGCTGTTGTAGAGACAACAATACGTGCTTTATGTGTATGTGACGACACATGTTTTACTACGTGGATTTTTATTTGACATAACAATAATTCATGGCAAATTTTACATCGGAGTTGAATACCGTTGAATTCTAGCGCAGGACAAATTTACGCAACTTTCGCCGCAAAAGCCCGCCCGGTCTACAACGTCACGTGACATCCTGACTTCCGATCTGCAATTATAATATTTTAAGCCTGTTGTGAAATTAATATTATTCTCAATGGAAAGCATTTTAGATTTTTAGTTAAACTACAAGAGCCTTCTAATTGTAAATTGTGTGTGCATAGATGAATAGCTTTATTATGAAAAATATGAAATGTATCTCGCTTCGTCACACGATATAAAACGCTGTGCTACTTCCCAATACCTCGGACTAAAATGTTAATGAGTTTTCCTGTGTACGTTTTGTGTTGAAGTGGTGGTCAGTTTTCTGTGAATGCGCGCTGTTAAGTAGTGTGGAGGTGTTCTGCTTTTTTTTTTTGATTCTGCTTACTTATTTAAAATTGTTGTCTGAATTTTATTTTTGTGTATTTTGTTATTTTTAAGTTTTGTTGTTGTTGTTATACTGTTGGATAATTAAGTATGTATTATTACTATTATTTAGTGTATATAGAATTTCTATTGTAGATTTGATAATTTCTTTCTAATTGCTTCTGTATTACGCCAATCGAGCGCGACGAATTGCAACGACAATACTTCGAGATCTGTTGAATATATTATCGGCATCTATCCAGAAGACACACCGATCCGTTATTTACATTGCGGCTACTTCTGCTACTGAATCGCCACAGTGTAAAAACAGTTCCACGCGTTACTAAGTACATTTTCCATTCGAACTACGAGCCGTGTCCGCCATTGCTACGGTCTGTTTGACTTGGCGACATACTGATTGGTATGTTTTATCGTTTGCGATGAAACGATCGATAATTGTTAAATCTCGATTCGATTGAAATTGCGAGATAAACATGACGAGAATCAGGATGGTGTGGCGGTAGGCATTCTTGGAAATTGGCGAGAAATTGCTGACAGAATTGGACTACAACAGAGACTTGTGAATACAAGAACAGCTCGGGAGTAATACTTTTAGTTACACTATTAGTACACCTTTAGGTGTGTTCTTCTTAAAATTCCCTTCTCTAGAATATTATAATGCCATGTCATTTGTAAATATCAACAGAAATAATACTTACTATTAATTTTTAACCTCAGGGTTTGATTTAGTTGGTTGAATGAATCTATAATTATGAAAACTAGAACATTTGTTTATTTTAATTTTTTATATTTGCGAACACAAGATGTGATTACAAATAAAGTACAGATATGATTCAGTTAAAATAATTTATATTGATGAATGGAAACACTCTAATAATACTTAAACAAACAACAATGCTACCAATTTATATCAAAATACATAATTATGAAACTATTTTATATTATCTTCTTTTTAAACAGTGAAAACAACTGATATCTATATAAATATCAAACGAAGAAACATGGCATTAAGAATTTTGTTGAATGTTTATAAATTGATATAATATAACTTATTAACTTGAAGTGACATCCATAACCTTTAAAGCAGTAATTCTGTTACGAATTTTTAAAATTCATTTATATTAAGTGTGCCTTTTTGACATTGAAGCAACTGCGGCTTGTGTTAATTGTACGTTAGGGGCTCTTAGTTTTTAACATAACTAAACACGTGTTATTAATTGTAAATATAGCCCGTCCCTGCTCAAACTTCTGCATTCATATTTGACAAATTGGCGCAATTATGTCTTTTACAATGGATTCAGGTCATTAGAATTTACTCCCTCATCTGGGGTACCACAGGGCTCTAACTTAGGACCTCTGTTATTTACTCTATATACCAACGATCTGCTTCAATCAATGGAATGTACTCGCATATGCGGATGATATAAAGATCTACTGCTCTATACGAACTTGGAAGGATGTATTTCGTCTTCAAGAAAACTTGAGTCGTATATCGACTTGGTGTTCCAAGTTCAATTTGGAACTAAATGTAAGTAAATGTTATATGTCTTACTCTCGCAAAAATAACATTATACCATCTACCTATTCTATTGAGAACAACCAGCTCAGGCGGGTGGACAGCATAAAGGACCTTGGCGTGTTCTTTGACATACATTTGAGCTTCTCCAGTCATATATATTTCATTTGCGATTCAGCTTCAAAGGCTTTGGGCTTTGCTTTGCGCAGTTGTAAGTTTCCTAAAAATCCACTGCTTCTGAAAACTTTGTATTTCAGTTTTGTCGTCAGTAGGCTGGAATATGCATCACAAGTTTGGTCGCCTCAGTACTCAGTACTTATATCTACAACTAGCCATTGAGAGAGCGCAGCGGCGATTCCTGAAATACTTATCTTTCAAGGATACGGGAGTTTATCCGGAGCGTGGCATCGATTACAATCACTTACTGCAAGCACATGACCTCCAGTCACTGAGGGATCGCCGAGGGTTTCATGGCGCACACTTCATATGGAAGCTATGTAATGGAATAATTGATTGCCCACATCTCCTATCATGCTTAAACGTTTACATTCCCAGGATTTCTTCTCGCTCCTCCTCCACGTTTTGGTTGCCCTTTTCGAGGACTAATCTTCTTCGGAAATCGCCACTGGTCACCATGTGTCGTGCTGCGAACTTATATTATGAGGATATATTTTTTGTTTCTAATTCAGCAATTCAAATATATAAATATATGTAAAGAAAAAATTATTGCGGATCATAGAATAAACAATACAGAATTTAATGGGTTAACTTCGCTGCAAAATGCAACTGCGGACACGTGTTTCTAGCTGAAGCCTCAATTGGTAGGCTGTCCCCTGTGTATGTCTCTGCTTGATGTTTTTCAGCTCCAAGGTTATCCCATCCTATTCCTTGGCTACACTGCGCTGATGAGAACCAAGTAGTTCGAAACACGTGTCCGCAGTTGCACTTTGCAGCGGAGTTAACCCATTAAATTCTGTATTGTTTATTCTATGATCCGCAATCATTTTTTCTTTACTTTTATCCTGTGGGTTCAGATGGCGTGCGGGTGGACAATGTCTACCTCGCGGCGATGTTAGACTCATTCTCAATATCGAGGACACTCTAGCTGAAGCCTCAATTGGTAGGCTGTCCCCTGTGTATGTCTCTGATTGATGTTTTTCAGCTCCAAGGTTATCCCATCCTATTTCTTGGCTATACTGCGCTGACGAGAACCAAGTAGTTCGAAACACGTGTCCGCAGTTGCATTTTGCAGCGGAGTTAACCCATTAAATTCTGTATTGTAAATATATGTATATAATTATAAGTTATTTATATTACAAATAAGAATATTATTGATTTGTTTTGTATTAATGTACGTTATTTCTTTGTCCTATAATTGGTTTGATACTGTTGGACTAAATAAATTATTATTATTATTATTATTAGAATAATAATTTAATAATTTGTTGAAATATGAAGAGCAGTAGAACAAAAAGATAACTGAACGTAACCTTAAACAATATCATTGCTATTTGCGTAAAAGTGATTTCGGCAAATAGTATTTTCCCAGCTAAATGGCGTTTCATATAAAATAAGAAGGCTAAAAGTATGGGCCTGGGCAGATAGCATTTGGTCAACCAAAAGCCATTTGCTTAAAATAACCATTTGCCTGCGACGTACATATTACACACAAGGTATACTATTATAATATATTACTTTTAATAAGATTTTATGAAATATTCGAGATTTTTAGGAAACATAAATTTTAATAGAGAATATTTGTCCTAATATATTACAAATGTGTATTTAAATGGTAGATAAAAATCACAAATAATTAAAAGCAAGCATTACCATTCATCCACATTGCATCGCTATAATGCATTTGCCTCACTAAACGTGTCACGACGAACGTGAGAATCAATTTGGTTTTATTGAGCTAATAAATGTTCAGTTTATACTTTCAAATTAATTCCGCGTATGGACTAATGGAGTGATTATGTAGTGCTAACACGGGCGCCGATCCAATTTCTGTAAGCAACATGGAATTATTGCAAGCAGATAATACAGGTGTACACATGTATGTAAACAATGTACGTTTCATTAGGGTGATCGTAATTTAATTGCTTGCAATTTGTCATCATTTTTAGTGCTATATTTTCAAGAAGCCGTTGTGATTCATTTCAATGATAATAAAATTTTTGGATAAGTCAGATATTCTCTTTTGAGGTAATCGTCGAATTGAAATATTTCTGTCGTTATAAATATATGATATATTAATTTATGAGCAAAAATATTGCTTGACTTGCACAAATATCTTAAAAATATATTTCATTGTCTATCAAAAATGCGATGTGTTCAAATGTTTCACAACACCTTCGCTGTATAAATTAACGCTTCAGTATATAAAAATTGCTCTTGACCTCTTGGACAAAATCAGTTGGTTTAGCACAGTACGTGCATGTCGGCAGATAAAATCGTTTTTTTAGCTATTGACAGTGTTCGAAAGCTGGCAGAGAATTCATTGAAAATCACAAAATAATTAAGGGTTCTATTTAAAAAATAAAAGTTCCTAACAAGTAAGTCAAGCCAGTCACTTACATTTTATTCTTCATATTATGTGATAAAGTGGTAGAAATAAATTCAATTTTGATTTCCTATAATAATAGCACACTTGGCAGCAATGGATAGAATAATTCACACAGTATTTAATTACGTATTTGCATGTAATAGAGATTATTTTGATCGTTTTTGACAAAATATTTAGTTTATTTTCTAGTTAAATACAGCCTCGAGATAAAAGAAAAAACTAGCTTCTAAACATCTTTACTATCGGAATCACTATTTATTAAATCGAAATAATCTGAACGATTATTTATTTTATAGCAATGTACAAACTTGTTCAAAACATTTAGATTGCAGCATATTCATTATAATTGCAAACTAATTAGTGAAGAAAGAGCTTATTATTTACCGTTGTCTGTATTATAAAGCTCGAGGATAAATAATAATAACTAATTTAAGATATAGTCAGAAAAACGAACTTCTCAGCATCATTTACTAAAAGAAATATTTTCTCACATCAATCTGCTTTACTGGAACTTCTGTTCGGTATTGCTTCCGTGATTCCTTCAAGTCAGTGTTGTTTTTTGAACTTTCGATTCCTCGCACTTGATTTTTAACTGAGGGACAGCGTATCCAGTAGCAAAGGTAATCAACAATTTACTCGCTGCTAAAGAATAATGATATGGTATTAAGCAAGAGTACGTTTCCTACCATCATATATGGATTATAAATGTCGTGTGATTAATGTTTATATTGCGTAATATGTAGATTAAAGCATTTGGGCGATGCTTTTTTTTAATATTGGGCATAAGATGAAAATAGAAGTAAATTATAAACTATAATGATGGTTAATTTTAGACCTAACGGTACCGTGGGATATTTAGTAATTATGATTCGTATAATAGGTGTTAAATTCATCAGCAAAAATGTTTCCTGTGGTGCGGGAATAATAATATTAATTATATTATCGATTTGTAACGTAACGGATTCCTAAAACATATAATAATAAACACACAAAAAATAAATAATAAAATTAAGATGATCGATTTTGTATCGAAACCTATACTTATTATATGAAATTGAGATGTTATCACAGGAAGTTAGAGTAATAGGCGAAAATGCTAATCATATAGGGATACATGATTTGTTTATGTTTCTTATATATGCCTTCTATACCATCTTTCTGATGGCCGGACAAAACCACTAGAATTTCAGAAATAGAGGGAAGTATTTCAAGACAAACTTATGCTAAGAAACACTAAATGGCATGACTTTATAAATATAGTTTTTTCTGAATATTGGTGTCTAATAATGTAGATAGGTAAACGTTTTTAATACAAAAATTGTAGATAATTATAAGTACAGTTTGAAACTATTTTCATTTATATAGAGTGTTCTATTAGATGTTTTACTTTCTTGTACGTAGTATAAGGATGTATTGTGTTGATGAAAATTTTTGACCTCGAGATTTTTGCAGATGTCCACGTTTTGAGGTCCCCTGATACCAAAAAAGTGGTTTTTAAAAAATGTCTGTGTGTCTGTGTGTCTGTCTGTCTGTGTGTGACCACGATAGCGGTCAAACCGCTGTAGATATCAATTCCAAATTTTGTATTTACGTGTATAATCTGCCTCTTGAGAGCTGATTAGATTTTGAGCAAAATCGGCCGACCGGAAGTAGTAGTTTACTTCAGTGAAAAAATCGAAATTTGCAAATATTTCGTCAATTACTAAGTTTAAACAAATTTATACAGAATTCATATGTACTTAGAATTAAGTTTGAAACAAATTGTCTTAAAAATGTTTTTCGAAATTCCAACCGGAAGTAGGTCTTTTACTCTTATCGAAAATCAGTTTTTTGCGAATAACTCGCAAGTCATGCTTTTAAGACAAATACGTTACGAATATAAAAGTATTTAAAACATCATTTTCAATATCTTTTATATAAAAAAAATTTCAAAATTCAGACCGGAAGTACCACTTTTACTCTTATCGAATAGCGATTTTTTGCAAATATGTCGTAAGTTATGCATTCTATATATATTTATCAAGAGTACAAAAGTATTTAGAGTTAGATATGGAATATTTTTTGTATAAATGAAATTTCAAAATTCGGACCGGAAGTAACACTTTCATACGTATAAGAAAGTCGTGTGGTGGCCACACCTCATTTTTTTACTTTCTTATACGTAGTATAAGGAAGTATTGTGATGATGAAAATTTTCGACCTCGAGATTTTTGCAGATGTCCACGTTTTGAGGTCCCCTGATACCAAAAAAGTGGTTTTTAAAAAAATGTCTGTCTGTCTGTCTGTCTGTCTGTCTGTCTGTCTGTGTTTCTGTCTGTCTGTCTGTGACCACGATAGCGGCCAAACCGCTGTAGATATCAATTCCAAATTTTGTATTTACGTGTATAATCTCCCTCTTGAGATCTGATTAGTTTTTCAGTAAAATCGGTAGACCGGAGGTAGCAGTTTACGTCAGCGAAAAAATCGAATTTTACGAATAATTCGTCAACTACTAAGTTTAAACAAATTTATAAAGAATTCATATATACTTAAAATTAAAATTGAGAATAATTTTATTTAGAAAGTTTTTCGAAATTCCTACCGGAAGTAGGTGTTTTACTCTTATCGAAAATCAGTTTTTTGCGAATATTTCGCAAGTCATGCTTTTTAGACAAGTACGTTACGGGTATAAAAGTATTTAAAACATAATTTTCAATATCTTTTGTATAAAAAAAATTTCAAAATTCAGACCGGAAGTACCACTTTTACTCTTATCGAATAGCGATTTTTTGCAAATATGTCGTAAGTTATGCATTCTATATATATTTATCAAGAGTACAAAAGTATTTAGAACTGGATTTGCAATATTTTTTGTATATATCAAATTTCAAAATTCGGACCGGAAGTAGCACTTTTACTCTTAGCGAGGAGCACTTTTTTGATTATATCTTGCAAAGTATGCATTCTATAGCAATTTATTAAGCGAATGAAAGTACCTAGAATAGGATTTTGAATAAGTTTTGTATAAAAAAATTTTTAAAATTGTATAGTTTGAAACGCTCATACGTATAAGAAAGTCGTGTGGTGGCCACACCTCATTTTTTTACATTTTATAACTGCGCTTTTAGAGGTGATTAAACTGACACCAACTTGTGTTATTCGATTTTTCACTGTTTTTCGTAAAAAATTATACAACTTTTAACAAATTGCTATGAAATAACGGTTAATGATAGCAGACCTATTGGGGGTATTTATTTTTGATGTAAAGTTAAATCATTTACTTGTAGTGACGGTTTTGTCTTCCAAGTAAAGCTATAAATGTAAATTTGAAGTTTTATAAATTCTTTGACACGCAGCAATGTCGATATTTTTAATGTATTGCTAAATTAATGAATTTTCAAGCTTTACTTAAATTTTAGTGAAAATTTCATATTTTTATGTAGTAAATATGTATATAGTAATTTTCAGTGGCATGTAAATATAAAGTGAGCCAGTCATTTTTTTTAGAATTTATAACTTTAGCGAATGGTATTGAATTCTGAAGATGTGTTGAAATAAACATTATATGCACGTAGTGAAATGATACTTATACTAATTGAGCCCGCAATAGATCTTTCAACGTTGATCATAACTTCATAGCAATTTTTCCCAAGTTGTACAATTTTTGAGGACAAATCGCCAAATCTCAAAAACAGGTGAAAATCAACTAACAGAAGTTGATGTCACAACACATGAGAATAATTTTATATTCTAGATCTCGTGACTTCTACAATGTTGTATTAAATTTTTTTCACTATTTGTATTATTGATATCGCCCTGGAGACCCGGTATAATTGATAGCTTATTAGTTAATACGTATCAGCAAATCATATACGGTGCACTACCCATGTCACCTTAATAATGTTTCTTATTTATTGTTCAGTATAAGGGTTTTTCCTCAAGTATTAAGAAAAATAATTAATTTCGCCAAAACGGTAAAATATAATTTTGATAAAAGTGTACCTATACTGTTTCATTAAAATAAGATAATTCGTAGTGACTCTCCGTGTGAGCCATAATTCTTAATCTCTGGATATGCAGAATTTCAGATGATATTTAAATGAATTTCTACATTAATATTCGCAACTATATTTGACACCCAAAGCGTGGGACTTAATCTTTTTATAATATACTCCTATTACATTCTATTTTTATTTCAATTAAATGAAAATATTACCCAACAGATAAATTAAATGGTAACTCAAAACCGATATATATATAACGAGCAGCATTTACAAAACGTAACCCAGATTGATTGCAATAATGTGAGCTTTACAATTTCTCTACATTCTTGAATGTACGTAATACGGTACCAGAATTTATAATAATTACCTTATAGTGGAATAGTATATTGTAACATGTAATATTAATATTTGCATATATAAATATCTATGTAAATTGATTGTGTAACCTTGATGTGAACTTAATGTATTGATTAAAGTCTTGCATATTAAAATAATGATTCGCTTTATATTTTATAAAATACGTAGTTTTTTTTTTGATAGAGTTTTACTGGTTCGCAAGGTAATCCAGACATCTTTGAAGCTACATTATCCGTAACAGTACCGATATATTGTTAAGGGGACACTTTTACACGTCAGACCGCTTGATATTCAGGTTAATTGAAATGTCAAATTGAATGACGTCCTCCGGCACGAAATATACAACTCTATCGAGTAAATAACCGACACAATCGATCTAATCCATCTATCAATCAGTTTTGTGTATCCTGAATATGGGACAAGTGTGAATAAAATGCCCCTTCACAAACTAGAAATTGATAATGCGAAAAAGGCGGCTTTTTTGCTCCTTCAACGTTTAGAGCGGTCAAGTTATCGTTTTTTTAAATTATAGAGTTTCAGCGCTGAATTCGCGCAATTATTTGTTATATAATAGATGGAGTTATTGAATAGTTCCATTGCGGTATTGCTATCCTGCGGACAAGTGCAGTGTTGTAATTTGACCGAACCTGCGAAGCTTTAATCAGTCGAAGTTGGAACTGTTTATGGCAGTTATTAATTGATGTTATCGGTCATCTCGGTTAAAGTGTCCATTGTATATTCAAAATGGAGTTTTATATACATGGTGATATATTAGACACACGATTTTTTATACAGGCATATGGTGTTTATATAGTAATTAATATCTTCATTAATACATCAATACCGGGTATTCTACTAAGTTAAAGATCTTCATCACTCTGTATATATTTTTTTAAACCAAATTTTGTATAGATATTTATTGTGTTTGTTATCTTTATTTTGGATCATTTAGTTAGGTTCTTCAACAGTCTATAGTTGTTAATTGGTATATCAAAATGCCAGAAAATCAAAGATAACCAAATTATCGGCAGCTAAGCGATTTTGATATGGGTTGTAAAGAATACTGAGTTTTCCTTATTTACTATTCCTTAGGGGTCAAAAGGTACATTTGCAAAGTTCTGGAATTATTTGTTTTACCATATATGCAAGGGCTAACTAATATCACACTCCCCATCTTGTAGCTGTTACAATATGATTACTGACTGCAACAAGCCGGTTCTCAATTGTTGTTGGCGGTTGCCTGATATGTCATCTATAGAACATGTATAGAATGTGATAGTTCAAAGCGTTGGTATCGTTCCTAACACTCCAATGAACTTACAACAGCTAAACGGTGCCTTACAAAATGCTTGGAATGACCCGGACTTATTAAATTTAATCACTTATTTTTGTCAAATATAAACTTCTACTAAATGATTTGTTTTTCTGTTTCACGTAATACATTTCTAATTATTAGCAGAAAGGGCACTTAGAAAATATTGATGATGACGATTCATTATTAATGTTCTGCTAAAATCAATACAATTCCAATAAAAGATTACACATTATGCCTTTAGAAACATGCGTATATTTAAGCTATAAGTATTAAGAATGACATGCAAAGTTATTATTATTAGTAATGTATCTTATCTCTGTTTATTTCTTTTTAGTTGAACAATAATTTCTTCCCTTATTTTTAAGGTTTTTTTTTGTTCTAGGTAAGTTTCCTTTGCCGTTATTCAAATTGTTGGAGAATGTTTTCCATTCAAGGTAAAATTACTTACTAATTATTATTTAACTATTACTCATCCAATTAAGTTTGTATATCTTAATATTATTCTCGAAATACCGCAGTCTCGTATATTGTCTTAGCAAAGATGTTGATCTTTGAACTGACATACCAACATCACTTTTTATAGTTATTTTTAGTTTTACGTATTTACAAACGGAAAAAAGCTCGTTTCCCATGAAACATATAATAAGCATCTGCGAATTATACCTAATAAACTTTCTTAATTATCTTTAATAATAATATCAACTATTTTTGGACGCGAAATGTACTTAACACAGAGACATATATTAAACGAGGTCATTGCTACACAAACTTGTCTAAAACCGTGAACATTATATTATATTAATGCCAAAAAAACTCTGTCTAATTTGTTCGCAGAGGTTAATTGTTCTTTACACATAGGTTATGTCACACGCGTTTGTTCTAAATGTTTTGGTAATTGATACACTTATTATGTAATACGTTTCTCTAAACAAGTTCTTAAAATGTTATTTAGGGTGATATATACTTTTTATATTAAAGTCAGCTTTAAGTACGTCTTATATGCTATGGACAATTTCTGTAATTTAAAATTTCCAATATTTTATGCAATTTAAAAATTTGTTAGAAAACATTGAGAAATGTATTTCAAGTTAATAGATATGCAGAATTATTTGTATTGTAATTCCTTCAAATTATATTACATTTATTGTACAAACTCTGTTTAATTTCTAATAAAAACAATTTTTCTATTTATGTTATGATAGATACCTGTATATAATTGCAAGTCCCAGTAAAAGTGTATAGTGACAAGTATAAAACAACTAAATTATTTGAAAGAAATTTATCATAACGAAATAATTAAAATAACAATACTTTTTATAAAATAAGCATAACTGAAACCGTACGTATTTGTGGGACGAAAATGGTAATTAGGTGTTTAATGTAACGGGTTTACAGTCTATGCCTTAATTATAAACATCCAATTAATTGGGTGAACAAAAAAAAAGTGATAAGCTGTTGCCTAATTCCGTTGTCACCCGGAAGATTAAAAATAAAGTAGATACCAGTACCGTGCCTTCCGCATACCAGTTCTCACTAAACTTACTTAAGACTGTGTTTCAATGTTAGCATATCAATTTCGGTTTGAAGACCTTTTTTTTTCGCAGTTGTTCTAGCAATAGTTATATAGATGACGCTACAATATCAATTTTTAAGAAAATAGAATTTTTCCAATGTATGCAGATGTAATTATCCTGCATATACAATAACCTCGAATTATTTAGAATTATGGTTATAATTACTGGTTTTATGCAAATCAGTGGAAGTAACGCAGTTTTCAGTTTTTTAGATGCTAAAGACATTGATTTATACAGGATGTCCCAGAAATAAAAAGACGGAGTAGCAGGTATGTAAAGTCCAAACAGAAATAGGCCCAAATATACCGCAATAACGAAGAAATTAAAAATTTAATTTTCTATGTTGTTTTTTAGATAAAAAAATTACATTACGGACCTGGCACAGAATCTATGTTTGTAAACAGATGTAAGAATGCTCATTTGTAAATAAAAACGAACACGCATTCATAGAAAAATACTCTTGTATTTGTATAAAACGGCAAAAAAAACTTTAAATCGTACTCATTCATATAAAACATATTTTTTGCCCGATGCGTCTAGATAACGCAGCTATGTAGTCGGTTGTTGACCCAGATGGGCGACACACTTTATTGCAGACAATAAAATATTGTTTTTATTTAAAAATAGGAAGGTTGTTGCTCTTTAATGTGTTTGTAGTCGGAAACAGCTGATTATTATAATTTTAGAATATTCAATAAATCCTAGTTTTTCTAGCCTTTATTACAGTAAATATCAAGAATGTAATTCTTTTTTTCTAGCAAGTGTAAAATTGAAGTAATTAATGGTTTGATATTTATTATATATATTAGTATCTATTACTGGCTAATCCGCAGAAATAACTACTATCTAATTATGTAATTAGCTTGAATAGCAAGCGGGTTTAGAATTTAAATCCTTAGGACAACCGCGACCGGGGCGTACCTTCAGTTGCCTATATCGCAAAGCGGCTTGTCGCTCTATTATATCCTCGGTGTCTACTTCTGTAGAATATGTGCTTCGACGTTTTCCCGCCGTGTTCGGAACGGGGTATGTTTGAATTGTATTGACATATAACCTCTATTCTTTACTGATAATAAAATGAGATCATTTAATTAATGATGAAGGTGATGTGTTTAATGGTTGTGCCTAAAGAAAACCTTTACTACGGGTAGCTTTATTGTGGTGGAATACCAAAGATGCTTACTAGATATGTATTTATTTTTACAATTCACTGCTTCTTAACCCTACTTATCAATCTTGAAAATAGAAACGCACATGTATTTTAAATTAGTTTTATTTAACAATGTTTCATGAATGGTAAAATGTACACACACAATTTGTACAATTACATGTAATGAACATACATTTATTTTCCAATGAAATATATTTACAAACAAAATTGTCCTACAATGAAAAGAAGATACTATTCGGAAGGTGAGACGTATTATCAGAACATAATCTTATATGACAGGTCAAAGAATAGCAAATTTTGTTTTATTAAAATTTTGTTTTAATACAACCAAGTTTAGTTTAACAAGAATTAGCTTTATTTTATCGAAACGTAGACTTCCTTTTTTTCCAAAATTAATTTAACCAAGTCTGATTTCAGTCTATCAGAAATTAATTTTATTTTAACAACGTCTGACTTAAATTTATCAAAATTAATCTTATTGTAACAGAGTTTGGCTCAACTTTTATCACAACTAAATTTTACTTTAACAAAGTTTAGTTTTACGGTACATTAAATGAACGTTACTTTTAAAATAACACTTTTAGATAATCAGAAATTTAATATTATAATTTCGAGAAATAATTACAATTCATGTATACGAATATCAGATTTTATTTGATTTGTTAATTGATCTGTTTCGGGAAAATTCTATTAATGACGGTTTAACTATAGCCTTGCAATTTTAAATACGGATAAAATATTTAACATACTCCAATGCCAAGTTTTGTCGTTTTGTTAAATATAAGGAAATCCACCACTTGTACTAAGCCAAGCGGACGGAGATTCGGAGTGTCTGAAGTCGGTGCTCTGTTGCGGGAAAGAACCTTCTACTTGGGGACAGTTCTTTTAAGATAGGAAGGATGCCAATCTTCCACCAAGAAAAGACTAGATGACTCGAGGAAAACAAGTCAGCCTCCGCGGGCTGACTTGGGTGACTTGAGGAAAACAAGTTACTTTAAAGCCTTATTCGTCGGCTTATATAGAGGCCTGGGGCCTCCCACTAGAACACTAGTAAACGCGAGCATCTCTGACGTATGCAGAAGTGATGTAGCATGTAACATTCCATTCTGCAGATAATTTGAATATTAATTTAAATCAATTAACACATAGTTATGAGACATATATAAGAAACATTTGATTGCATATAAACATCAAGGAAAATTAATAAAGAAGTTATACATATCGTGAATGAATACCTGTAACATAAAAATATGTACAATATTGACCTGTTTATTAATCTAACGATGCAACATCGTTACAACTTGCACTCTTCCTCTCACTTCGTCTTCTATTTTAGTTCTATTTGAATATATGTACATTAATTATAGATGTTATATCGTGTACATAATTTTACTATACAGATTTATTGGACTAGTGGATATGCATAACAGCAATCTTCTAGTCAGTATTCTAGGTGATACATCAACATTACTTATTTATTTTCTGTCAGAATTGCATGATGTCGGATTTACCACAATCAAGAAACCACATAAGCGTAATCATTTATACAAATACTAATGTAGTAATTTGTTTCAATTAACGTTTTTTATGTAATGTAATAGACACACTCATTTCAGACGGGCAACATAATGTATTGGTTAGTTATCAGTATATGATTTGATAGTATGCTGCATGACATGGAAAGTGCAACACCAAGAATGGGTGCGAATTTTTTGACCAAACTTGGTAGAAACGTATAACTAGTCAAAAGCAATAATTGATTAAAATTTTGTTGCGATAGATCAAGTGGTCATGACACATCTGACACTTCATTCAGTTTTCGCTGACATTAATGTGTGGTGTATTAATTGTTTGTTTGAAATTAATTTCAACGGTTTTGTCTTATTATACCTTTGTTTAACGTGTTTAAAGAGTTTTATTATGCCTAGAGTGCGGCAACGTGGAAATTATCGCCAATTAAGCGAATTCGACAGAGGTCGAATTGTTGGTTTGCGAGAAGGTGGTTTTTCATACAGGGAAATTGCAAATCGCCTTAACCGGAACCAATCCACCATTATGCGCTGTTATCAATCATGGACTAGGGAAGGTCAGGAAAGACGCCAAAGGGGAACCGGAGGCCGAAGAAGAACTAATGAGATACAGGACCGCCGCCTTCGCTTAATGGCACTAAGAGACAGGTTTTCCAGTACCAGATCAATTGCTGACGTGTGGTTAGGTAATATTGGTCGTCCTGTAACCCTTCGAACCGTTTATCGTCGAATTAGGGGTTTCGGCTTACAATCTTATCGTCCACATCTTGTGTTACCACTTACGGCTCAACACCGACAGCAACGTTTGGAGTGGTGTAGATTGCGACTGCACTGGAACGTGGAGTGGCACAGGGTGGTATTCAGTGATGAATCTCGATTTTGTCTAGGGATGCATGATGGCCGTATGAGGGTCAGACGAAGACGTGGGGAACGTCGTGATATTCAGTTTTCCGTTGAAAGGCATGTGCATCGAGCAGTGGGTGTTATGGTATGGGGTGCTATAGCATATGGGAGTAGGTCTCAATTGGTGTTCATCCAAACCACCATGAACGCCCAGCGTTACATTGATGAGGTGGTAGAACCCCATATTCTACCATATCTTCAAACGCTCGAAGACCTACTTTTCCAGCAGGATAATGCCCCTCCCCACGTAGCAAGAATTTCTATAAATCGCTTGGAAGAGGCGCATGTCAATATCTTGCCATGGCCACCCAAATCCCCCGACCTCTCGCCAATAGAACATGTGTGGGACATTATGGGACGAAAACTTATGAATTTAGCCAATCCCCCGCAGACACTAATAGCTCTCCGGCATGAATTACAGGTTGCTTGGGACACCATACCCCAAGAGGATATCGACCACCTAGTCGAATCAATGCCACGAAAAGTGAGGGAGTGTGACACTAATAGGGGCGGTTCAACACATTATTAATAAAAATTATGTTAAATTGTGTTAGTCTTTTGTTTTTTTTCTTTGAAATTTTAATCAATTATTGCCTTTGACTAGTTATACGTTTCTACCAAGTTTGGTCAAAAAATCCGCACCCCTTCTTGGTGTTGCAGTTTCCATGTCATGCAGTATATATGAATATAAGATTAGATGTGTGCATTGCATGTAAGTTAATATGTTAAATTTGACGTCGTGTAGGTCGTGTACACTGATACTGCTGGAATAGTTGATTTTTTTTTCGATAGCCGAAATCTAATTAATTTTTGAAAAAGTTACTGGATGCATGTACTTTAATAACCGGCTAATGTTGGAGGTATTTTAAAACATAGGTAAGAGAGCTGTTTGAAAAGGTGCTAGCTTAATAATGAAAGAAATTTCTTTGGCGTGAAATATCGTTTTAAAATCATCATCCGGGTAATAATAATTTAATAAATTAATCTGTTCCAATCATATTATATTTTCTTTCGTCATCTAAGTACTTCGGACTGGGAAACACTGCTTGTAGCTAAAAACTGCTCTTCATTATAATTTTGCTCTCTCGATTGTCAAAATTGTAAAATATTCGTGTTTTACTTTCCCTTAATCTAATTTACTCAGTAAGCAACCAAAGTACATTATTGAACAGGAGAGCACTGTAGACCGGTCTCGTTGATCGTTATTCTTTGGTCAAGCTTTTTAATGCAGTAATGTCAATACGTCTTACTTATATAGATATTTTTGAATATCTTGATATTATTCCCCATTATTCGTCGGTAAGTGGTATTTTTCTATTTATACACTGCTCAACAATTGAAGTGGATATCATAATAATTTCGAAAATGTACATGTGAAAATAATTGTACTGCATATGTTCTTGAACATACGAACTGCTATAATGCTTAGTGGCAATTTTTTGTTTACTCCCATGCTTGTCAACGTGTCTGTGTCTATATGAGTAGGATTTTGATAAATGGAGTTTCAATAAGCGACTGTCTGAAACAAATAAACGTGCTCGTGTTAGTTTCATTGCAATAGTTGGGAGGGAAACATCACGTGAGAGCATTACTACAATGCCTTTAATACTGTTAAAAACCGTACATATCGATCAATTTGTACGTTAGGTAAATGCAGGCTTATCACAGCAAGAAGTCGCCGAACGATTAAATGTTTCCACAAAGTGTCATAAGTCGTGCATGGAATAGGTACATATCTAGTGGGTCCGCAGCATACAGGCATTGTGGAGGGCGAAAACGGCCTACAACTCCATCTGAAGACCGTTTAATGACACTTATTGCAAGAAGAAACCCGACATACACGGCTTCAAAGATGAACAGTTTTTCCAACAAGCCACAGAACGTGTAATTTTTGGACAAACGGTTAGAAGAAGGTTGCATATGCACGTAGTTTAAGGGCAATAACACGTGCTACACATCTCCGGTTGACGAGGGAGCAGCGTGCACGCAGAAATCATTGGGTGATTGATCACAGTGCCTGGAATCTGGTAAGCTGGAGTCGATGTTTTTTCACGGATGAGTCGGGATTTTGACTGCATACTACTGATGGGCTAAGGTTAGCCTGGAGAGAAAGAGAACAGCGATGAAATGAAAATTTGATGGCTCCAGCGACTTCTTTCGGGGGAAGGGCTGTTTGTGTCTGGGATGGAATATGTGTGTGTGAGCTCATTGACTTATTGGTGTTAATGAATGCATCAATAACATCCGTAAGGTTTTGCGAAATGAATGTAGAGTCTATCTTTGTCCCATTTGCTGGTGCAATTGGTGAAACATTCTTTCTAATTGATGACAATGCTCGCCCTCACCGTGCTAGGATTGTAAATGAACGGATAGAACTTCATGGTATTGAGAGAAAGGATTTGCCAATCTGTTCACCAGACATGAACTGCATCTAACACGTCTGGGCAGAGATGTCAAGACAATTCAACCTACTTGCACATGCGCCCCAGTGACAGAACAACTAGCTACTCCTTAGCGTCATATTTGGCGTAACATACCTGAACCTTTTATAGATAATTTAATAAGTATGGCTACTAGTGAAAGGGCACTAAGACGAGGCAGAGGTGATCCAACAAGACACTAAAATTAGTTTTCAATAGTCGACAGAATAGTTATTTTACTATTGCTAGTTTATTACTTTAGTTCTTTTTTGGTAAATTTAAGAAATTTTATTGTTTTAGTTACTTTTATCATTGCTGTGGTTGTAAACTTGATATCAGTGTGTCCTAATAAACAAACTGTGCAAACTGTATATCTGTAGCTTCATTTAGATATTAAAATTTTAGAAATTATTACAATATCCACTTCAATTGTTGAGCAGTGTATTTCAATTTTCCGTTTTTATATTTCCAAAATATTTCTATATGTTTATACCGTTTTTAATACAACTATACAATGGATTTATAATATTTCCTTAGTTTTCATTGTTATTATTTGTAGAACAGCAACATTCTGCTCTGAACTCGAAAAGAAACCGTATATAATATTATTATCTTCTTCAGAAAATACGTAATAACACCACTCGTTTTAAAGAAATGTTCCATATCTCTTTTCTCAGTATTGTAATAATAATGGTATTTTTGTAGTAACCAAGATATTTAAAATATACCTACCATCTATCTTTTAATATATGGCCGTCAGAGTGATTTATTAATTAGCTCTAGCCAACACACATTTTATACATCACTCTAATCAAATTTTCAAACCTCTTATTAATTTTTGTAAAGTATTATAAATCATATCATTTTCTGTGTAATCTTTACATAAATATTATATTTGAAGACAAATAATCACACTCTATAGCCTTTCCCTAAACTCTAATTTTGTCATAAATGTATGCCATGTAAATATCGAAGTACATAATCTACCTAAAAGTTATCGGGACATAGAAACCTCATTGATAAAATATTGCAAACTAATATTGCGTAAATATGTAAATTAGAAATGAAAATGAAAACTACTATGTATAGGAGGCTACTGCAGAGTCGTGTTTCAAACTCTCAGATATCTTTAGTTGAAATAATAATATGTACAATATAAATCTTACCCTTAAAAATCCCGATTTTCAAATACCTATATACTCTATCCATAGTATTCAGCAACAGTAGTATTCTGTACTGTGTAACTGCCAATTTCAATCAGGTATACTAGGAAAAACATTAAAATATTTATAGTCCGTATTTTAAAAAATGTATAAAATGAATCTAAAAGTGATTTGATTAGGGACTTCAGTGATAAAATATAGTACCTACATATTTATGCATTATCATCTTTCTATATAGGGTAAAAGTTGGATATATGCCCCACCTAAGGAAAATAATTTATTTCTATTTTACCTTATCCTATCAATCTACTGTTTTTTGCTAAAAGAAATTTCAATAATGTATGAACCTGAAAATACAATATATATTAAAATATAGTTGTATTTAGGGACCAATAAGTTCGATTTAAATAACATCTACATTTGGCCATATATCCCACATACGTTGTGTTTATGCCCCACCACGTGGTATTATGCCGCACCGTTGTTTTCATAAGGGATATATGGCTGTAGACCTGTAGAGATACCCGGTTGTACATTTTCTAAAATTAAGTGCCTACTATGAAGAGATCGCTCATAGCATGTATTTTGCATAAAAAAATTGATCAAAAAATATAAAAAACTTTATTTAAGTAATGTTTAAAATATAACGCTATTATAAGACTTTACATCCTACAACTTCTTCTTTACAGTGTCTAACCTTTTCTTAACTTTTCCACAATTATTGCATCGGGGGTTGTACATTGTGCAAGTTTCATGCAACCGCAATTCACAGTCAATGCATTGAATCCAGTCAACTGTCTCTTTCGTAGATAGATAATTTTCCAGGCACTCAATGCAGTCTACATCATCTTGGGAATCTTTTGCATCGTCTCTTTTTTGTGTTTTCCCATTTTTAGCCATTAGTTTGTTTTTTTCTTTTTTAGTTTCTTTTACTTTACCTTTTGACTTTTCCTTTTGAACAACTTTTTTTCCTTTGGTATCAGTATTGTTCTTTTTCTTATCCATAAAGTCTTGTGAAGTTAAAATTTCGGCTGACTGTTTCCTTTTATTAAATTTACTTTGAGGAATTGATGGAATCGGCGCAATATCTTCTAAATATTTTGACGGAGTTTCTACGATAGCATCAGATTGAACACTTTGAGATTCCGTCTCTGTAGAATTTTGTTGCTCATCAATAATTTCAACTTGTAAACTTTGAGAATGAGAATTCTCAGTCTCAGTCGCAGTCGCGTCATCACTATTATCCGTGATATTAGGAATCATAATAAAATTGTCTGAGTCATCGAAAAAGTTTTCTGGTAACTCATCAACATTTAGAAATGGTTCCATTTCAACTTCGCTATAGTTGTTACCATTTTGCTCTAAGTCATTCCTTAAAGTAAAATCGATCACAGCATTTGAGTCTTCAGTCGTACGATTTTGGTCCTGTTGTTCCGGGAGAACAAATCTGTTTGCCACATCCGATATTTTGAAAAAATGGTCAGGAACTGCACTCGGATTAAAAGGAAAAATCCCCGTTGCTTGAAATCCAGATACACCGTTTCCGACTGTACTGGCCTTATTCCATGCTTCTCCAATCAATTTTCCTGCGCTCATCCTATCTATCTTCCTTTCTTTATGAATAAACATAAAATTTTGAGCAGCTTCTCTAAAATAATCTTTTAATGGCTTAAAAAATGACCTGTCTAGTGGTTGCAAAGCTTGGGTGGTGTGACTAGGCAAGCACAGTAGAATCACATTATTTTGATCTGCAATCTCTAACAATTCTAATGAACAGTGAGAAGTATGACCATCTAAAATTAGAAGAGCCTGGCCAGGACTTTTTCTAGGAAGAAAATGTTCTTTAAACCATTTTAGGAACAGGTCTGTATTAATGTACGACGATTGCTTGTTCATGTAGATGTCCGAGCCAGGTGGCAAATCTTTTAAATGCTCCATCTTCTTACGAGTTCCCTTCAAAATTAGTACTGGAGGCAAAAACGTTCCCTCGGCATTGCAACAAGCTACAATTGTAACGTTCTCTCCTTTTTCCACAGATGTTAAAACATGAACGTCCTTACTTCCTTTACTCGCAATAACTTTGCCAGGCTTATTGTTCAGTTGGATACCCGACTCATCCATGTTATATATTGATGCAGGTTTATCCATTAAGTTATTTTGTTCAAGTGTGTTTTGCAATAAAGCAAAAAAATTGTTCACTTCTTCGCGACACATTCCTTTGGCACGAGCCAAAGATAAACCTTCTGATTGCCGCACAGATAGTTCTGGATGTCTTTCTAAAAACGAATAGAGCCAGTGAGGGCCTGCTAGAGTTTTGTTTTCTTTCGAATTCTTACTGAGCAGTGCCTTTTGTTTGCCTAGTTTTTTAGCAAATTCGAATGCGAGTTGTCTAGTAGTTCGACGCGATGGAGCAAAACCTGCTTCTTCCAATCGTTTGATGTGGGCGACTAATCTTTTTTCATTTTGAAATCCTAGTGCTGGTAGTTTTCCCAAAGGTTTTTTTGTTCCATCACCACTTTTTATCCTCCTTCTAAAGGTTCGAGACGGGATATTGTAGAAGCGGCTAGCCTGGTTCACCCCCATGGCCCTAGTTGATACCATTATTATGGCTGTGTTGAGGTTTTCTTCTGACCATGTAGCTCTAGGAACAACATTGGTTTTCCTGACGTACTTTCTCGGCATACCTATTGTAGAATGAATGTGTAAAAATGCAAATATGTCTAGGTACCTAATACTTATATCGAACTACTGTGAGAAATTACAGGCCATATATCCCATAATCAAGTGGGGCATATATCCCTTTTTTGTGGAATAAACGCCCCACCTCATAACTTTCATTAGTAACAATCAGTCGTATTGAAATCGCTCAAAATACTTAGGTTAACTATTTTTCTGATCTCAGTTTTCAAAACAACTATTTATCATGCAAGATACGGTAATAGGAGCTTAGCACAGGCCACCAAAAACTAAGAATTACATAGCATAACTTTGCACTTACCGTTCAAAGTTTAGTCAACGAACAACGAATTAACAGTAGCCGGCGTGATTGTTTTCGTTAGGTGGGGCGTATATACCACATTATATTATAGCGCCAAAATTCAAATATTCTCAATACATTACTCAATACTTGGGGTGGGGCATCTATCCTACAGGGGCATATATCCAACTTTTACCCTATTGATACTTTTGTTATTTACGTATAGGCTACCATTGTCAAACTTGTTAGTAAAGTTGATTGCTGTCGGCAATAAATTCTGGAACCCCTAATAACAACTACAAATTGGCCCTTGTTTTTTTTATTTGTCATTAGTTTGCTATATGTGGATGTAACATAAACACAATATTGTAAAATTATGATTATTATTACATATTTAATTAACAAATTGTTGCTATATCTATATACCAAGTAATTTGTGAGAAAAAGGAGTCCAATTGTGTCTAGTTTCATTGAATTTTTTTTTACTGCGTAACGCCATCATCTTGGCTATACATCTTCTTTTTCCATGTCTGTGAACACCGTTTAATACTTTGTTGTGCATTTTGCTTCTCAGAAAACTAATTTTAACACCGTTTTCCGTCAGCTTAATGACTCTTAATGTTTCTTACCTTTTTCTGCGAAAACGCATGTATAGATGTTTACCTGTAACTAGCTAAATAATACATATTTAGTTATGAAGTCACAGTATGAGATGAAATATCAAGTAAAAGACAAGCTAAGTACGTTAAGTTTAGTGATTTATTGTGACTGCCATTTATGTTCATTGCCATAGCAGGATAGTGTGACTGCCGGCCTGTTTGTCGATTAAGTTGGTACTACTGAGAATTCGAACTCCCATAGTGAAAGAGTTGACTCGTTAACCTATATAAAAACAAGGTGGCCGTGTTCACAGGCCGTCTACCAAAGCTACCGTAAAATGGCACAGGAAAAAAAGAGAATTCCTTATATTTATTACTGCTCAGCTTCGCTTAGTTAAATTTGTCACGATATATTTGCTAAAGTAATTTAAAAAATAATATGTATATCTAAACGATAAATACAATTTCGTTTCTACTCATATTTCCGAGAATTCCTAGAAAAGTAATATTTTATTTTTCAAGATATGATCCATTATTCCAAAGTTTTTACAATAAGGTTGCGTCTTAAAAATATTATTTTGTTAAATTCTCAGAAATTTTGTAACAGCTTCTTTCAGATATTTATCCGAAGAATAACGGCGAGTCCTCAAAGGAACATTTACAACAGGAATAATAGGCATTCAATTGCGAATATAGGCTGTCACCCATGTTCAACACCTGCTATAATTTTCTAAAGAAACTCTTTGTCGTTAGTGAAGAACATTTGATTACATAAATGTCATTGAAATAAATCAATAAAAAATTGTCCTCAATATATTCCCTTCAGGAATACCACTCGCTATAGTTGAGTACTCGTGGACGCTTTAATTCCCTTGGATGTTGTAGGTACAGTACGCTGCCTATTAGTTATATAGAATTCGAACCATCTAAGCTTTCAGAAGTATTATATTCTTGATATTGTTAAAAGATTCTATCAAAAAGCAAATAGCGATAATATTACTTTATTTTAAAACGACGAAAGAGGTGTCAAAAGACGCGATATAATGAATTTTTAGAAGGTTTTGGGGTAAATTGCTTACGCACATATACCGTGTGTGTGTCATAAAGTAGACTTACGGTTGTATATGTCTACTTTATGACACACACACGGTATATGTGGGTAAGTAATTTATCCAAAAACCTTCTAAAAATTCATTACATCGCGTTTTTAGACACCTCTTTCGGCGGGATTTATCTCATCATAACAGATGCATTCCCGAGAAAATTACAGTCTCGAAAATGGATTTCTAAACAAGAGAAAGCCTAATGGTCTTTTTAATACTCAATGAAAGCGGCGTTTGTATGCTTGAAAGCCATTAAGATGGACTGCTCTGAGAAAAATCTTTTGCCAAATAACAGCTGAAACGTGTCATGGTAGAATGGAGTATAGTGGAGCATGATGCTTGATGAACTTTCAAACTAATAGATTTATACTATTTTATAATTTCTTTACGTTTATGAAGCAGTCATGGTTTAAAATCCGACTCTATTCTAATTTGGATGATGTGTTTTCTAAAAGTATAAAATGCGTATAAAAGAGATATTTTTATTAAAGTTATAAAATATTCAATAATTCCATGAATATTGTAATAAAATAATATTGTTTTAACTTAGCATTATTTAAATGAAAAGTGGAAGAACAGAAGGTATTGCTATAGTGTTTGTAGTGGGTTCAGGCATAATTTATAGGCTTTGGATTCCCTTTTTCGAAACTCTTAATATGTTGGGAATAGATGTTAACGCGTCCAGAACTAGAATTGAATGAGACATGATTCTTTAAGAAATGGTCGACATGCTAATACATTCCATTAAAACCTAGTTAAAATGTAAAATTTGGTCAAATAGTTCTTACTAAATTTATAATGAAATCAATACAGACAGAACTAAGAGACACAAACAGTTTTATTTTGACTGTTATCTCTAAGTTTCTTAATGTTGTTCGTTGCCATTTTTACTACGTTCTGGAAGTGTTGTAACGATTAAAGAACCTCTAAAGAACATTCTTTTAGTGGCAAGTATTTTGGACGCCCCTGAATATCCATAGAATTGTCATGAAGTTATTAGCATTAATTATTAACATTTGGCGTGTTTTTTTTTTTAAATAGAATGCTTAAATAGTATAAAACTTGGTCATAAATCCTTTTGCGTTATATTGAATTGTCTACAAAATCTAGGTAGGATGTGAAAGCATTATATCTAAGGAATTTCAATTTAACTACATCCTAATTATTAGTAATTTTAATTTACATATTGTTGAATATCGAATTCAGCAGATGACGACTAAACAACCAAGCTAGCTGCGCCCACCAAAGAAACACGGACACCTTTTCAGCTTCTTTGTCGCTTCTTGTTATCTGGTCTACTCTTTTTACTTTTACTTTCTTATACGTAGTATAAGGAAGTATTGTGATGATGAAAATTTTCGACCTCGAGATTTTTGCAGATGTCCACGTTTTGAAGTCCCCTGATACCGAAAAAGTGGTTTTTAAAAAATGTCTCTGTGTCTGTCTGTCTGTCTGTCTGTGACCACGATAGCGGTCAAACCGCTGTAGATATCAATTCCAAATTTTGTATTTACGTGTATAATCTCCCTCTTGAGATCAGATTAGTTTTTCAGTAAAATCGGTAGACCGGAAGTAGCAGTTTACTTCAGTGAAAAATTCGAATTTTGCCAATATTTCGTCAATTACTAAGTTTAAACAAATTTATAAAGTATTGAAATGTACTCAAAATTAAATTTGAGACAAATTATTTTAAAGAGGTTTTTCGAATTTCCAACCGGAAGTAGGTCTTTTACTCTTATCGAAAATCAGTTTTTTGCGAATATCTCGCAAGTCATGCTTTCTAGGCAGGTACATTACGAGTATAAAAGTATTTAAATTATAATTTTAAATATCTTTTGTATAAAAAAAATTTCAAAATTCGGACCGGAAGTACCACTTTTACTCTTACCGAATAGCGATTTTTTGCAGATATGTCATAAATTATGCATTCTATATATATTTATTAAGAGTACAAAAGTATTTAGAGTTGAATTTGCAATATTTTTTGTATACATGAAATTTCAAAACTCGGACCGGAAGTGGCACTTTTACTCTTAGCGAGTGGCACTTTTTTTTCGAATATCTTGCAAAGTATGCATTCTATAGCGATTTATTAAGAGAATGAAAGTACTTAGAATAGGATTTTGATAAGTTTTGTATAAAAAAATTCTTAAAATTGTATAGCTTGAAACGCTCATACGTATAAGAAAGTCGTGTGGTGGCCACACCTCATTTTTTTATACGTAGTATAAGCAAGTATTGTGATGATGAAAATTTTCGACCTCGAGATTTTTGCAGATGTCCACGTTTTGATGTCCCCTGATACCAAAAAAGTGGTTTTTAAAAAATGTCTATGTGTGTCTGTGTGTCTGTCTGTCTGTCTGTCTGTCTGTCTATGACCACGATAGCGGTCAAACCGCTACAGATATCAATTCCAAATTTTGTATTTACGAATATAATCTTCCTCTTGAGAACTGATTAGATTTTGAGCAAAATCGGCAGACCGGAAGTAGTAGCTTACTTCAGAGAAAAAATCAAATTTTGCAAATATTTCGTCAATTACTAAGTTTAAACAAATTCATAAAGAATTCAAATGTACTCGAAATTAAATTTGAGAAAAATTGTATTAATAAAGTCTTTCGAAATTCCGACCGGAAGTAGGTCTTTTACTCTTACCGAAAATCAGTTTTTTGCTAATATCTCGCAAGTCATGCTCTCTAGGCAGGTACATTACCAGTATAAAAGTATTTAGAACGTATTTTTAAATATCTTTTGTATAAAAAAATTTCAAAATTCGGACCGGAAGTAACACTTTTACTCTTACCGAATAACGATTTTTTGGAAATATGTCGTAAATTATGCATTCTATATATATTTATGAAGAGTAAATGAACTTTCTGTTTGAAATTTATCATTTGAATGAAATGTTCGTTATGCAGACTAAAAACTCTAAAAAAAGTTAATTTTAACACGGCGAACGTCATATATGCATTATAATCGAATGAAAGATTGCTCTTTAATGCCCATCGTATTAGATATCCCGCGGTGTCGTGAACAGCCTTTATATGACGCTAATAAATATAAATTCTTCCCAGTAAACATAATTGCATTATGTCCATGCTATCTCTGCGTCCCACAATAGAAAGGCAATCGCGCATCACATTCATCTTTAATCCCTTCTCATTATAAGGGCCGTTCTGTTCCACATATATATACACACACACACAAACGTTAGCTGCTAATTCATCAAACAATCATTCGCCGAACATTGTTGCATTTAAACATTGTCGCCTTTCTCGTTTTGTAATTTCACGTTGCCTTCACTGCAAACACAATGACGCACGCGAACTGCAGTAGACTGCACAAATTTTCTTAAATGCAGCGTAGCTAGCGGGTTTCATGTCAACGAAAATTATAATTTTCCGCATCAAACGGATTTCGTAAAGCACGCAAGCAAGCTTATACTTATAGTAGTCAGCTCATTTCGAAGTGAGTCATCATAATTAGCTCAGCATAATCATGGCAATTATCGTGCACATTATAACGCATAAAAATAGTAATTAATATTTTTTTTAAGTCGGGAGTGCCTCAGGTTACGTTTTAATATACGAGGACCGTTTGTTTTTGTAATGGCAGTTTGTCATGCTATGGTCGTTATAAATTTAATTTTTATAGTGGAATTTGTGCAACTTCATGTACGTTACAAAAATAATAATCTTAAAAATAAGAATATTTGCTAAAAAGCCTATAGTACTCAAATATTTATGTATGTGTTTTAAATATCTACGGTACTAAAATAATCCCAGAAAGAGGATGCTTTTATAGGATAATTACTTCTATCTCTAGCTGAGGAAACGTATCAGTTGAATGTCGATCTGGATGAGATTACTAAATTTACCTGTGATAATAATAATAAGGCGGATATACCACATTATTATATAAATTAAAAAAATTGCATTGTTATACTTTCTTCTATGAGATAATGATTGAACGGAAAATTCTTCAGGTACATAGCGTGTTATTATCGGTAGTTTCAACGTATTAAAAATTGCCATTCTTATAACTTAGATATTTTAAGATACAAAACGTAGTAATACTATTTCAAAATAGCATTAAATAAAAAAAAAAAAGTTATTTTTCGGCCAAAAATTCAAGAAATGTTTGTTTTGAAGAGTTTTTAGGGCGAATTTTTATCACCTTCTCATGCAAATAAAAAATAGAATTTTTGTATTCTGTACTATTTGGAGAATATTATATTTATCGCTCATGATATTTTTACTTGTGGGACGGCCGCTTTTCTAATTTTACAAAAAATTATACATTTGTTCAAACCTATTATCAACATATTTTTATCATTAAGCTCTTGATGCTTTTAACAGGTGAGGTATGGAAATCGCAGTCCACGCATTTTTCGACATTCCGGAACACATCGCGCCATCTAGTGGTCTTTCGTAAAAATTTCGTTCGTAAACATTAAAGAGGCGGCCATCATCTTGTTTAGAAACTCCTGCTTCTCTTTTAATATCCTTTTTTTATATTGAAAGATAAGTCGTTAATCTTTTGTTGCTTGTTCTGGTATATTTCTTTAGTGAAAATTCTAAAGTAAATTTTGTTTTTATTTTAAAACAGAAAGAACATTAAAAAACTGCGGAAGATGAATTTAAAAACAAAGTTATTCATCGTCTTCGAAAACTCATTAAATTTATCGTTTACAAAAGGTGTTTGCGTCAGGTCCTTTCAAAAGGTTCAAAGTTTCGCTTCTAATTATCGGATGGATATTCGCTCTCTTAAAAGAGAAAGAAAATTAAAATTTGCACTTCAACTAGTTAAACAGGGATGGAAAAATAAGGAATTTCTATTTTGTTAACATTTTTATGACTTTAGTACATGAGTGTTTTGTAATATATGCTTAAAAGACAAATTTAGAAATACAAACTTGAATATTTAGTTTACGTTTTAAGTGTTCATAGAGGCGTGAATTATGATCCTTTTTCTATAAAAAAACAACCAAGCACGTATTAGTATTTATTATTTTGTGTACTTATATCTTTTATATGATTATGTGCAGTGTGCTAGCAGTTATAAATACATAAAAGCAGTGTTATAAATTTGTTGTTAGAAAAACACGAGTTTCTCCTATTTAATTATCTCTGTGCATTATAAGGACTGTCATCGTTAAGTATGCAATATTATTAAAGTTATTGGTGTTTTCAAGAGATTAAATAATTAAAATAAGTTGAATATGTATAGTATAATATTCATTGGATATTTTCTAAAATTATTCGGGCACAATCTCACCGTTAATATTATTAATATTACATTAAATAAATTTAGATATTGTAAATGTTTTATACAATGTGATTTATTTAAGACAGGCTTTAGAAAATTTGTAAATTGCCATCAAACTAGGAATTTGAAACATGGCATCGGACTATATGCCACAATTGCAATTCTAAGCAAAATATTTTCAACACGTTGGTAATTCCAGAAATAGGGGAAATTGAGGCCATCTTTGATATTTTAAATGTCAACCCACTATTTGTTTTTGTTCTTGAATTTACCCCTTAATTCTAAGTACAGTAAACCAGCTGTCAATATCTATCTGTCTGTATTTTTTGACATATCACAATTTTTGTCAAAAAAATCGGAATGCAAGAGTTCACTAGAAAATTAATATGTTTTGCGAGTTATTAATTTCCTATTACACCCTTGAATTTTAATATTTTTTTTTTTTTTTTGAGAAGGATAGACAAGCTAGTTGTACTCAGAATTCAAAAATAAAATAAAAATATTAGGGTGCCATTTAAAATATCTAAGATGACTTTTCAGTATTTCCGAAAATGCCCCCATGTTCAAAATATTACGCTTAGAATCGCAATGGCCCCATACCAACTCCAAAATTCCTAGAGGATGGCAAATTTTCTAACGGCTGTCTTAAATGAATCAGATTGTATATGTATGTTCCCGTCTATAATTAATTTTACCTTGGAGCTCTTTGATACCAGATATGGACTTTGTTTTATTATTGAAGTCTCCAAGTAACATCTCTTTCGCATCGAGAAATGCCTCTTTCACTACCGTCCCATCTTCGAGGGGTAAATTGTGTATTGTAAGTATATAGTAATTTTAAAAGTCAATTAGTGCTGGCTGATTCTTTTCATAGGTTTTATGCAAGGTTTTATTATGCCTGTCTAACTTCCTGAACAAATGAAAGAAGCACACTGTTCTTTGACCATAGTAAACAATAATTCTTCCACCCGATCATTATTAAAATGATACGTCTTACTTTTAAATGTGTAAGTAATACAACAATACATTTTTTATTTTAATTCCATTTAAATAACATATCGCCTGAGTTTGTAACTTTTTGTGAGTGCCCGAAGTAGTATGAACGGTAGTATACCTAACTACATTCTTTACATTTACTTTATGAAAGTCACTCTGTTATACTTATACTAAACTGCATCACACATTTATGATTACCTAGAATTAATGGTAATTGAATTCTTTTTCGCAGAGTTCTTTTTCACGTTAACACAGATGGCGCTCTCATTAACAATAACTTATAATTATGGATGTTAAGCATCCTGTGCAAGTTTAATCCAATTAATGCAGCATGTAGTAGGTAGTACTTTTGTTCTTTCTGTTTATTTCAACAGACGACGAGTTTTACATATATTCTCCTTGTATTTTTTTCTTATAATTACGTACATAAACATTATTGTTGGTCGATTTCTTCTCGGCCTTTCGAAAAATCGGACCTCCCAAGTGAAAATATTTCTCTCGATATTCTTCGCCTGGATGATCTAGTTTTTTTAGCGCGTGGCAGACGCCAAGTCTATTAAAATGCACAGAAAGTGGAGAAGAAAACGGCAAAGGAACATTCCAAGTATGGATGAGACAAATATTTTCTGTCTCTTCAATTAACATTTTATTGTGAGCCGATTTTGGACGTTGGCATTTCAGATATTTTTAAATTAACTTCCCATCTTGATCATACATAAATATTACTACAAATATATTGTTTCGCTGACGTTCAGTCCTGTCCATCCAATACTTATACATTAGAATTTACGTATGTATTTTAATTTGTTTTGGTAAATATCTAAGGCAGATAAAATATTTAAATTTTCTGAACATTTTAGTATTAGAAGGACATATATATGTATTTTGACATTGCTAATAGTTTTTAGAGAAGCAATTGAAATAGGTTGATAAGAATACAAACATAATTTGAAAATAACTTTTATGTATGTAAATGAAATTCTGCCAGTATCATGTACTATTATCTACGATAGATATGTCATGCACATTTCTATTTTGTGGGTTTAATGTCATTCATAGTTATGATGTAGATAAATTGCAAGGGTTGCAAAATCTATGCTTGAGGATCATTTTATAATATATTTAGAAAAACAGTTACTGTCCTTGTTATGTTTGTTGAATATTAAAATATTGATTACATATCAATATATGATGTAATTTTTTCTCAAACATTCAAAATCGACAGATTTTGAAAGGAAAATGTTGAAATTTTTTAACAGTTTGTCAGAAGCAAGTGGTGTGGCAGTAAATGATGCATGTTTTTGCTTAAGCAGTAAACGTGCTTATCAACCAGAAAGTAGATTTAATATACGCAATTACTTATTTTTTGCCATTTCTAAGATAGAAATATAAATATATAATAAAACTGAAGAGAGCGCTGAAGTTGATTGTATTGACTTTTTCATATTTTCCTTAATCAACGACATTGTTATAGAAGAATAGTTGAATCCGCAAATATTTATGATAGGCAATAATATTCCCTTAAATATCTAATCTATTTAAATTTGGTATCAACTGATTCAACAAAAAACGTTATATTTTATACGGAGCCAAACAATCAATTTTTTTAATGGACTCCCTGTGTTATTGCCAACCTCACTGCGATAGCTTGTCAATTTCCAGGCTTTCTATAAGAAGGTAATTCTTTTTCTATCTACAAACATATTTGTGGGTCTGTGTGTGACTACATTTAAGAGTTAAATGTTAACATACTGTCAGTTTGTAAGACTGGAAGAAGTTTGCTTCAAGTAGAAAATCAGTTTTTACCCATATCTCGCCAACTACTAAGTTTATACACATTTTTGAAGAATACAAAAGTATTCAAAAGGGAATATGAAAGCAACTTTATAGAAAACACTTTCAAAATCCATACCGGAAGTAAACTCTATTCGAAAAAATTGTTTGCAAATATTCCGCAAGTTATGCATTCTAGAGACATATTATTGAAAAGGTATCTCATTTGTAACTACAGGATATGAATTGCATTCTATTTGTTTACCGTGAAATAGAGGGCGCTGATATTTAGCATTTGTTGGAGTGCCTTTCTAATGAGAGTGGTGACATGCGATACGATGTCAGTGGGAACCAAATCGGTCATTATGTGGGTATACCCAATGGATATCTGTCACATGGTATAGTAAACCTATAATTCAGTATTATTAAATGTGAATTGGTATAATAACTTATACTTGGCGTGTTAAATGAATATGTATTTAAAGAACGTGATAAACAGAGATAAGAATGAAACTGTAAAATACATTTTTGACAAGACGCCATTACGTAGGTAGAGTTTGCATCAGAAATAATCTCATCCATTATCACTCTGATTAAAAAGGCACTCCGGCATTTGTCCTCTATAAACCGTACGACGTCAACATGGTGCGTGAATCTATTGAATAAAGGAAAAGTCATACAAAATTAGGACGAAGCGATGCGAAGAGTTAACAGTTTGTGTCTTAATCAAGAAATTTGAAGAGACAGGTTTTCTTATCGACAAGACAACACGAATACTTCGTCGTACTGTTCGGTCTAATGCCAATACTGCTGCATTGAGATAGAGAGGCTGAGAGAGAGAGACTGAGAGAGAGACTGAGAGAGAGAGACTGAGAGAGAGAGACTGAGAGAGAGAAACTGAGAGAGAGAGACTGAGAGAGAGGGAGAGGGAGAGAGAGAGAGAGAGAGAGAGAGAGAGAGAGAGGGAGGGAGAGAGAGAGAGAGTACTTGAAAATCGAAACATATCAATTTCACGTCCCTAACAGCAATTGAATCTTTCAAGAACCACCACTCATCGCATTTTAAAGAATGATCTGCATCTGATAGCATAGAAAGTTAATGACTCAATAATTAAAAACTAACAGAATATTTGAAACGTCGTACATTCGTGAATTGGTTGTTCGGTAAGAACAACACGATCCTGGTTTTTGCATCAAAATGTTCTAAGCTATGAAGTACAATTTTATGTTGATAGTCTATTAACAATTGTCAGATTTGCGGTGAAGAAGATTCACGTGCTGTTGAAATAATAATATATTCTCATAGATGCACTCTTTGGTGCGCATTTTGGAGTGATGGTGTAATCGGACCATACTATTTCGAGGTGATGGTGGTAATGCTGTTACAGTAGATGGGGATTGCTTCCGTGGCATGTCAAACAATTCCTTTTCTCATCAAATTGATGACCTAGATTTGCACAACATCATGTGGTTTCGACAGCATGATGCTATATGCCATACAGCACATGAGGCCATTAATCTGTTGCATACTTAATTTCTAGATCGTATTATCACTTAAAACATGAATTGGGCTACATATTGTACTTTTTTTTTGTCTGGGATTATCTAAAGAGAAAAGTGTACGCCAACAAGCCAGCAACAATCAATAACCTCAAAGAAAATATTCAGTAGTTTTTAAAAATATCATTCGATTTACTCAAAAATGAAATCCTATTGTTCCAAATGAGACACATTTACATTTTTCAGAACTAGTATATTTTTCAAGATTTTTATTCTCTGCAAGTTTTTATACAGCCTTTAAATGATAGCTAATATTCCAACTTCAATAAAGTTACCTGCATATAAAAAGAAACTCTCTAATTCATATTCGGATATTAACATTCCCAGACTGTGTGTATAACAGAATTTATCTGCCGGATACTCGATCAAATCAATACTTTCCGTTATATTATCTATGTACGTCGTAAGTTGTAGAGGTCACTCCGGATGGAATATCTGCCACCACCACTACCAAACACCACACCACCGCCAGTACCATCGCAAACCATCGTTATAACATCGGTCGGTCATGCCGTTTCGTGCAGTAATACCAACTGGACCGACCGAAACTTTGGTAATTATCACGGTTACTTGTCTTCCGAGGTTATGCGCCGGGCGACCTTTCATCGATGTAATTTAATAGTGTAGTTGGCCGTGGCGATAGTCCACCCGCTACCGCCGCTGTTGCTGTCAACCCGCAGAAACTAATTGCAATTAACCGATAAAGTAATGGGAAACAAAGCACTCATGTATTGCCCCAATTGTATCAATAATGGCCCTTTGTCCGACAACTCCAGACTCCCTCCTCTTGACTCACGAACTACCCACCGGATGACGATACATCCACCCGCCGTCGTTTCGGCCCCTTTTCGGCCCGCCGCGATCAACGTGATCTTGCACCGCCGCCCACTATTCCTAACTACTCGTGAATTGGTATATATCGTTTTATCTTTGCCATATTCTGATGTTTACTTGTTTAAGTTGTATAACATCCGTGCTACGTAGTATCTGAAGTTGTGACAGATTTAAATATCGATACAATCAATGTCGTAAATCAAGCTAATTGTTTTGGAATCAATTAGTATGCGCTCACATGATATGATACTTAAGTAAATTTACTGGAATTGCCAAAGTAAACTAGTACTGGGAAAAGTAAAAAAAAATACACAACAGAACAAAAAAAATTAATGCAATACTAAAGAATAGTAATACCAAAAGTATGAACACTACAACTAAGGAATGATTTACGGCTCGACAGATTCAAATATGTGACAATATCTGAATTTTAAATTTTGGACTACCCTTCAATATCGACATCTATTGAAACGACTGATTGTGAGACATCTGTAGTTTGGAACAAAAATTAAAAGCAAACATTCGTTGTGTTGTATTTGAGATTATTTCCTTCACCCGTCAAATTTAAATTTTGTCAAATCTCAATCACAACTGAAGTTGAAATTAACCAATGAACGGTACCGGTTCTTGATATCAGCGACTATTACAAATCGACTATTCAAATGTAGGTAACAAATCAAGTATGTATTTTTTCATTAAGTGGCAAACGTGTCAAATAGATGAACATGTCCGACAAAAAGAGATTTAGCGATGTTTCGGATGAAATTATTGATAATCACATCGATTTGACAACTCCGATAAATACAAAGAAAAGTAAAGACAGCGTCTGGAGACAGTTCACGCAGTTTTGTGACGAACGCAAGTATATTTTGGACGAGTCGACGCCAGTAAGTAAACTGAACGAAATTTTGAAAGACTGGGCATGGAACATGAAAAAAGAGAACGGAGATGATTATAAGGAGTATACTGTAAAATGTATGTGGAATTCTACCGCCAAAAGTCTTCAAGAGTTATATTTTAAGAAGCATAACATTAAAATAGATCCTTTTCAAGGAATTGAATTCGAAAGTTCTAGAGATGCTCGTAATAGCAAAAGACGAGTACTGCAAAAACATCCAGATAAACGAAAGCAAAGTGCGGCCTCTTTAAGTATGGACAATTTATTTGATATAATAGACCATTGTGACGAGACAACGCCAAATGGACTTCAAAAAAAATTCTACTATTTAGCTTCCGTGGAACTGGCATGGCGTGGAGGGGAAGGTGTCAACTGCTTGGTACATTACTTCAAAATTGAAATTAGATCTGATGGAACTGAGTCGGGTAGAGTAGAATATAATCCCATATTTAGTAAGACCTGCCAAGGGGGAAACCATAAATGCGCGGACAGTAAATGGTTGACGCCAAATATTCGAAATTCAGATCGTTGTCCAGTCAGAATTTTTAAAACATTAGTTGGGAAACGTGGGCCTAATTTTACGGCTGTTTTTGACGCCTAATCCATTTTGGAAGAAGAAAAATTCCTTCTGGTACAAAAACTCGCCTATTGGGAAGAACGAAATTTCGAAATGGACCAAACAAGGAGCAGAATCTATTGGTTTAAATACCAAATGTCTCAAAATTACCAACCATTCTTGCCGTTCAACAGCTGCATCACAATTAGCCAAATCGGGAGTGCCCGAACAACAATTAATAAAAATAACTGGTCATGCCAATTCTTCCTCGATTCAGCCCTATTTACAGATGGACCAACAGCATCACCAACAGATTTTGAATCAGTTACGAGGAAAACAAAACAAGGGACTGGAAACAAGACTTTCCACCTCATCAGAGACGATCGTGAGAAAAACAGAGTTTGTAAAATCATCAGCAACACCAGGAAATATAACATACAATAATTGTGTGTTCAATTTTGGTTCAAAATAATTTATAGTTCTCTTTTCTTAACAGATAATAAAATATGCTTATTTTGCTCATTTTTTACTATGAAACTTGGTTTAGGAAATAATCTTAACAAATATAGCTCGAGCTTGATAAGTAGTCGACTATTACATTGTTTCAATTTTTCTCGTGTGCCTCCTAATTTGACTTAACCAAAATTGGCATTAATAATTAAAGACTAAAGCCAAAGTCAAATTATTAATGCCAATTTTGGTCTCGTCAAATTGACCGTAGCGCACACTCGAAAAATTGATCACAATGAAATAGTCGACTATTTGTCAAGATCTCGTTATATTATCTTTGATTATTTCCTTCACCTGTCAAATTTAAATTTTGTCCAATCACAATCAGAACTGAAGTTGAAATTAACCAATGAAAGGTACCGGTTCTTGATATCAGCGACTATTACAAATCGACTATTCAAATGTAGGTAACAAATCAGGTATGTATTTTTTCATTAAGTGTCAAACGTGACAAATAGATGAAAATGTCCGACAAAAAGAGATTTAGCGATGTTTCGGATGAAATTATTGATAATCACATCGATTTGACAACTGGTTTAGGAAATAATCTTAACAAATATAGCTCGAGCTTGATAAGTAGTCGACTATTACATTGTTTCAATTATTGTCGTGTGCCTCCTAATTTGACTTAACCAAAATTGGCATTAATAATTAAAGACTAAAGCCCTCGAGCTAAAGCTCTCGTGCTCTAGTCAAATTATTAATGCCAATTCTGGTCTCGTCAAATTGGCCGTAGCGCACACTCGAAAAATTGATCACAATGAAATAGTCGACTATTTGTCAAGATCTCGTTATATTATCTTTGATAACTCAACGTGGTTGTAAGAACAGTTTGTCATGACGCGATTTATACCATACGTTTTACCAAAACGTCAAACTGACAGTTAAATTTTATGTTATTGCACAATTGGTTTTATATAAGCGCCAAATTCCATATAACCTTTAAGTAAGAAGGTTGTTTTTCCATGTTTCTCGTTATCATCACATGTTGTTCACATTTCGTTGTTCATCAAGAGCCATTTGATGATCCTACACTTTTTCAAAAACATATCTATTATGGTGGGTTTTTCGTACAAACATGTGACTGCATTTTTATCACTTCGCTAGTAGTTATTATAAGGAAGTACTGTGATTTTCATCATCACAATACTTACTTATACTACGTATAAGTAATTAAAATTGCTTTTCAATACGAGTAAAACTGTCGGTTTCGATTTTTTTATATACATCTCTAACCTCTGTTTTGCGCTAAGAACAATGTGATATTTCGGGTTCAAGATTAAAAAAAAATTAAAACTCGTCCCAAATATAATACGTTATAAATTTTTAGTATGATTACCGGGTGAAAGACTTACAAGCTCTTTTAACTTACTATTTTCAGATTTTGGAAACAGTTTCATCGAATTGTAAATAAAATGATTTTTATTAATTTTAAATTATGTTTGTTGCTTCACTATTAGTTACCGATACATTCCAGTTTTCTTCTGAATTTTCGTCATCGATACGCTAGTCTGTTCTTTATATTTTATAGTTTTGGAAGCCAGCTTCTGATTCTCGAATTATCTTATGAGGAATCAATCTTGCATAAGCTTCAACTTTTAACCTATTTTGAAATTTCAAAATTAATTTTAACTGGATGTATTTCAATTGTGGGCTTTGTCCTTTTGCGAAATCCTTGACTGGAGGTACACAGACTAGGATTTTGAGCAATATTCATAATTTTGTACCCATTTTGAATCCATCATTTAATTTAATAGGAGCGTTTACCTATCGAAAATTAAGGCATCGCCGTTTCGCGTTTTTTAACATATTTGGTAATTTTAGAATCTCAAATTTGTGTTAGTGATGCAAAAGGCATAAATTTATAATGTCAAGGTCAGTTTTTGTACTAATTTATTTTCTTAAGAAAGTTATGTGTTTTAGAAGTAACCACAAAAATGCATGAATTTGATTAATGTCTACTAAGGTTGGTACAAAAAAGAAAAAAAACCACCTCTACGAACCAGCTGCACATTTGATGTACGATATAAAGACAAAATCAAATTTATGTAATTATCTTTAAAGATAAAAAACATTAAACAGTAAACATTGTCACACACATTTTACACGTGGTTTTTCCAAGCTAATCGCGTCGTCTATCCCCACTTTACGGTATCTCTACCGGTCCTAGCGAAGATGAAAATCTATCGGAATCGGTCGGCTATTGCAGACTTAAATGCGACTGACAGTTTAATTAGAAACTGTCACTAGCAATTGTCATATATACCTATAATATTCGAGTGTATAATAATATAACAGTTATGGGCAAGCGAAAATTGACTTATTATAAAACATCAACAACATCAACAGTTCCGTAAGTACTCATTCTTTATACATTATGTTTCCTATCTATAGTACTTCTTTATCTATGACAGAATCTGTGAATATAACCGAAGGGCTGTGACAGAACCGAATATCGTGTAGCTCTACCTGCTCAAACCCCCTTGCGTCTACCCGTCCCGCGAGTAATATAAGTTGCATAAGATTCTATTTGTTAGTAAACGCCTCTTAATACAAGTATCGTCTAAATTATATTAATGCGGTTTATAAATGACCAAATATCATGCTTCACCCAATCGAACACCATAGAAAATAACGAGTCACTTAAAAAAGGAGTTTATTTTACTATAATATCGTTAAACATTTATACAATGTGTTGCTGATACGTTCATTTTTCGCTCTTATCATTGTCATCTTATGACCAGAATATTTAATAATTCACACCGTGCCGAGTTATTGTTACGGTGTTCCGCTGTACCAAGAAAATCGATTCTATTTTAAAACTTATGCATACTCGGTATTGACTCCTGTTTTACATGTTTCAGTTGTTGTTGTTATTATTCAATGTGTAAATTTTTTGCAGAAATTGTTAGCCGCGAAGCTATTTGCAAAAATTCCACACAACCTGCACACTGCACGCACACCGCGTCTATTATATTGTACAAGTCGAGGACCGTTGTACCAACAACGCAGACTCGCTGTTAGCCAACTGCCACTAGTGCGACACAAATGGGTACGATGTTTTTCAATTTCGCACGTACCGGTAATTGTTTATTTTACAATTTGATGGTCATTCATCGGTTCATGTCACAAAAACTGTTCGCTAATAGAAAGAGGTGTATTTTATCGAATGCATGAACGTACCCAAGAGATCTGGCGAAACATCATGTTTGTGACTTCTAACCAGATGGTGCTAAATATTGTAAGACATATTATAAAAGAAGTATAGATGAATATGTGTGTATTTTATTATATTAATATTTTTAAATTGTAAAAGGGGAAATAATAATAAGAATGTAACGGAACAGTTTTTAGTTTTCTTGCAAGTCTATACATACGCTAATATACAGGCTGTTCGGTAAACGTATGGTATACATTCAAGGAATATTTTCATGACGCTATTTTATGAATATTTATAAAATTATTTGATAATTTTTCTAAAACAAAATTAATTATCATTTCACGCAAACATCACCAAACATAATAATTTTGGTCCAATTACAGATCTAGCAGATGGCAGTATAGTCAATATAATGAACCCTACCTTATACAAAAACCAAGCAATAACCATAACATCATTTTAACACCAATGACTCAATATGATCCGTTCTACTAACTAGTACTAACAAATTCAGAGCAACTTAATAACTTCAGATCGTCTACAAAGACAAGAAAAAAATATCCGTTGATTATTATCATATATGTATATAGAGAAGGGACAATATAGGTTGGAGATGATTACCTTGGGGCACCCCTGATATTACAGAAATGCGGTTCTAAGTTATCGGTTCTAAGCGCAGTATCCGAGTACGGTCAATCCGTTAGGACTCAAAGTAATATTAAAACGAAAATGAAAAGTGTGAACACATGGATGTTAAAACTAACATCAAGCAGTAAATAATTACTGTGACTTACATATATACCTTTATACGTAAAACGTATATGCATATATGCATGTGTTTGAGATACACACATACATTAAGTGCTACTGTCGACAGTCATGTATGTGTGTATCTCAAACACATGCATATATGCATATACGTTTTACGTATAAAGGTATATATGTAAGTCACAGTAATTAATATTAAAAAGTGCTGCAAATACCATAAGGCTTTAAGCTTCTGAAGAAGGCGATTGTGGACTACTCAGTCAAATACCTTACTAAAATTTGTGTGTAAATATAAATAAAGTTATGGTAAACAGGACCATTGATTCCAGCACCCTATCCAAGGGTGCTAGAGCTTTTATGGGGCAATAAGAAATTTTCCGCTGACGATGGAATATGCCAGGCGAGAGGAATAAAATAAAGAGATAAAAATGGGCTACAGAGATTCACAAAATAATTTGGAATATTATCTTATCTAAGCAGTAGAAAATGAATGTATTCACCAATGTCACACTTAAGGCAATGCTGAGGAGGAAGAAAAAGTTCTTGAATTGGTAGAAGATGGTTCACATATTTTTTCCAGAATAAAAGAATGATAGGAGTTGTTAGAGACCGTGTATAATAAGTATTACTCCTTTTTTTCTGAAACTCCAGGTAACTCTGAATATTCATATCGAAACGAATTTTGAAAAAGTATTAGAGATTTAATTAAGAATAAAATATTTCACTTCTTGAACATTTTCAAAAACAGCCTTTATATAGTTAAAAGTGAATGAATATAAAAGAAACATATTTTCTTTAAATTGAACTAAAACCATTTATTACCACTATAATATTTAGATGTTGATCCACCTGGATAAAAATGTAGATGCTAAACTAGGGCTTTAGAGTGTTCTACATTTTCTTAAATGGAATTCTACTGTTGTTTATGTCTTATAGTTTTAGAGATTCACCTTCTGATTCTCTAGTTATTTTAGAAGGAATCATTCTTTCGCAGTCTTCAATTTTGGAATATTTGAAATTTCTTAATCCATGTTATTTAGAAGCTTTTTCGATTGTTGACTTTTGCATGTTATGTAAAATGTTGTTACTTTGATTTTCGCATCACATATATTTTTAAAAATCAGAAACGCTTTTCAAAGTCAGCCGTTTTCTGGACATTTATGAAATATTGATCAGACAATTGCTTAAAACCAAAGAAAATTTTGTAGGCAATACAATATTAAAATTGCGTTTTTGAGTATTTTTATCAATTATTAGTAAGACTAACCTGCATGTGAAATCAGTTTCGCCTAGACATAATTCGAAACACTCTTGTCTGCTATTGACGACTTGATGGGTTTGCGAGTAGCCTACTAGTCTATGATTTTGTACCCTGTCGATGCACCAAGCCTTCTCGCATGGCTTCACACCCAAACAGCTCTTTTGCGCGTATATCGTGAAGACGGGGAATTGAGATTTCGTCAGCGCACCTGTAACAGAAAAATATTTTCTTTTAATAAAAATCTTGGAAGGTAATATATTATATAAGTTTGTTGATTGATTTTTTAGTAATTCCCTTAAATCTTGTATTTTCTCATATAACTTTGATACTGAAATGCTAAACTTGATGCGATTCATATGCTGCCAGTCTTTTGCGAATTAGTATTAGTCTAATTTATGGTTGTAATAAATGTTTAACAATAATTACAACTTAAAGTTTGACATTTAATAACACGCAAATATTAAGGTATCTTTTCTATAATAGAACTTATGTAGCAAATGTGGATATGTGTTTGAGAAAACCATGTTAAATTTCCACAATCAGCTTAAATTTTGTAGGTGATTTTTAAAGATACGTATTGTCAATTATTGTTGATAATGCTAGAAGAAAAGCTACAAGATTTGCTGCAGATGCAATATTTAATTGTTTTAAAATGTAAGAAATATCACTAGATGTGACTGGATGTAAAAACATACTTTCAAAGTAGAAGGAAAAACAAGTAATTTTAAGGCGCATTAGATGCCAACAATTTAATTATTGCAAAAAGACAATAAGAATAAACTAATCTATCAGCGTAATACTCGCGAAGCTCACCTTCGCGTGTCTACTGAATATTGAGGACGGGATGTTGCGATATGTGAAAAAGGAGTAAATAAAAATAGCTAGTGTAAAGTAGAGATCCATTAACGTTGTTCGAGGGCATGCCGTATCACGGGATGGACGATAGTGACGCTCTTTCAAAAACGATCCCGACTAATTTATAGCTCTTCCTTCTGGTTTATTGCCTTAATTACAAGGAAAGAATTATAATTACACTTTGCATTACGCAGAATAATTAATAAGCGCCTTACAAATGTCCCGTAAGCGGGGTATTATACAAGCTTAATGCTTCTTTGAGAATTACGTACGGAGTAGGTGGCGCGGCGTACGATTTGACGGATTGATCGAACGTTAGTGTATCATTTAGTACATATGTCGATTGCCCGATGAAGATCGGATGGCACTTGCATCAAAGGAGAGTCTTAGAGCAGTATCCAGTTGAAATAATTTCACATCGTTAGGCATGTGCAATTTGTTCATAAAAAGTTAATATTTCCTAGTTTTACAAGGGCAATATTCCTAATAATCATATATGCTTGCTTGATGAATTTTTTTGCGAAGTACGATTAAAGTACAGTTCGTATCTTTAATCGTGCTCTACATTAAAACTGGAAACAATTATAACAAAATGGTTTGCGAGGAAAATATAATATATATGCTAACTTTTAATGATATAAATTTTAGATATCAAAATTTTACAGTCAAATTTAAATTTCAATGTTAATTCGATTGGAAAAACGAACACTAGAGTACCTTTCCTCGTTTCCCCATTTATGATTATAATCCTTTTTTTTTGTAAATAAGTCGTTTCGTAATATAAAACAACTATTTTTGTTAATGAAACTGCAGCTAAACTGTATTTCTGAAATACTGTTCGTGAAAATAAATACCTTAAGAAAACAATAAGTCAATGAAAACAGAACAATCTAAAATTGATCAGTACTCTCAATTGAATACCAACTAAAAAATTATAAATGCAACGCTTACTAACATTTATTGCTCTGTGAATGATTTTTAGACGAACTGTATTAATTTACAATTACTAAATAAATGTGGCTTTAATATCTATAAATAACATCTTACATCTTCTGACTAAAGTCAGGTTTTTTTTCCCCAGTCTTATTCGACTTAAGTGCCCACCAAGCGCTGCATCCAATAATGCTAACTGCGCTGAGCCTGTGTGGTTTATGATAGCTACTCTAGTACTTTTGTGTCCTATACAAACCCTTTACTGAGTTTTAGTTAAGTTTATACAGTATTTCCATGTCTATGTTCGATTGCTCAAAAATTCTCTACTTCTGTGATCCAGTGCCTTACAGTTTACTAAGATATTCCTGACTATTCCTGTTTTCTTATTGAATAGTCTATAGTTAAGGTCTTTAGATATGCACGACTTTTCAGAAGACCGGTTGTAGTTTGCATCAAATCCCCCTTCATATTTAGTAATACTCCAGGCCGTTTGTTACATGGTTGGCCAATAAATGCCTTACCATGATTTTGTCCTGAAATTGTTTCCCAAAAATAAAATTTCAGTTATAAATACACAAAAATTAGCTGCAGATATTAATATGAATCACTGGACCATAATAAATCCTTTTCACTATTATTATTTTCAACACAAATAACAAATTATTCTACTATATCATCCATTAATCCCATTGAGAAAGAATAGGTAGGGAGACGACGTTACGTGATCAAACTGGGTACAGGTCCGCCATATTGAGACTACACTTACGTCAAACAGGTAGTGTTGGTAAAAAGTGGAGTGTTTGTTAAGTGCATCGTGTATTAGAGTTATATAATAAGTTTAATATTAAGAGACATTATGGTTTCTTGTGCTCTACGTAGCTGCAACAGCACAGACGGCGTTGATAAGAAGAATTCGTCTTGAATAACATTTCATAGGTCAGTGTAGGCCTGACAGGTGTGGGATGACAGATTATAATTTTGAGTAGTTCGGACTAGGTGAGGCAGCCATATTGGTGCCCCACTTAGCCCCGCCCAATGCTCACGTTTTGATAGTACAGCAAAGATGCTTTACAGCATCTCCATGGTATTTTTCCTCAATGAATAATCCATACCACATTAGTTTTTCTAAGTAGTCTACCATTCTACGTGAATATAATGCATTGTCAATGACTGTTACATCATTCACTGTAAATTTATGTAATACTTGTTAAAATCATACCTCCAAAATAATTTAAATTAATTTATTTTATCATGGTAGTCATTTTATTTGTAAAAAAAGAAACTGCACACCATCTACCGTACAGTATTTTTGACATACTCCACTTTAGTTTGCTCGTTTCTTTTTTCTAATTATGCGATATACAGTTGATTTTGCCAGTTCTGTAATACGTGTATATATTTAATATATTGTAATTGGAATAATACCTAAATCTTACTTAACATCTTGGAGGTGTTAATTGTCATTATTATTGTTCCCATTTCTGAAGTTAACATTTTGTTCATATTTAAAACTGTTTTTGGCCGTCTCAATCGTTGACACTGTTTGGATAGTGAATTTAACGGCTTGCTTGAACCTGTCTGATGACTAATATTCATGACGTTCTTAGACGTAGAGATTTTATAACAGAGGAAAATATAATAAACCAAAGGAAAAATTTAAGAGAATTTTTACAGGTTAAAGCTTGGTTATGTTATAGAATATAGCCGACATTGCGTACATATTTTTCCATTCCTGACGAAATATATTGTTTCTTACATGTATCATCATTGAAGGTATGAAAAATATTTATTAACAATGTAAATAATAATCAAGTGTAACTTTTACGATTTTTGTTCATAAATTTAAGTCTCCTTTACAATTCAAAATTGGCACACAATATGTGGGGCTGTAAATAAATAAATTTACGATTCTTATTATATAAGCAGAATGTATTATTATTATTCTATTCAGTGTACTTTTGTAGGCAACTTTACTGAAACTATAATGCAAACGTAAGTGTTAATACATTTACGGCCACTTCCTCAATTGATTTTTCTGACAAATGTACATCCTCACATCTACAAGTATTTACCGCACTGCGTGCATATGAAGATATTACACCAACAATACTATTTACAGTTATTCCAGTTCATAGAATACATTGCCCACATCGCAACCGAACAGCTAGCTATTTGAATTGCTAATTTTGCGTGCATATAATTAACAGAAGGCGAGTACCTGTGAACATGAAATCCTTCTTCCGAGAGCGTGTCGTGTGTATATGTGTGACGCAAAGTAACGCGGTTAAAATCCCGAACAACTGAATCTATAATATGTAAAACAACGTTGAGGTAGATTCTTATGGGCGATCGTGTTTCCGCAATTTTAATTCTCTTGTTGTGGGAAATACCTTACTTGAAGTAGAAAGACGTTGTTAATAGACATCTCTTAATTAATGAATTAGTATGACTTTCCTTGAAAAACTTATTTAAAACCACCAAGTAAAGTTAAGAATATATTAAGTAATCTGTCTCTAAACGTTTTCTACTTATAGTTTAAATGGTTTAGGATGGTATTATTTTAATATATAATATATACAGGGTGTCCAGAAACTCTCCTGACAAACGAAGACCGGAGATTCCTCAGATAATTTTAAGACAATTTAACCCAATTCACCCTAGTCCGAAAATGCTTCCTAAGGGAGCTAGAGCTCTTTGAAGATGGCGCCTTGTAATTATTTTTTTTTTAATATCTCCCGAACGCTTCTATTTAGAAAAACAAAAACTGGTATGCTTATTTATCCTCCAGAGATGAATCGATTCCATCAATTGCGAATTTCTAGTACCGGTCATAGGCGTCCGTTTTGGGTAGGTAAACGGTTATTTTAACGCATAACTTTTTTGTCTTTAACTTTTAAGCATTTGTGACACTAGATTATTAAATTTTCAGGTATTCTAGTACTAAAAGGTACTCTTACTTTAAGTCGGTAGGATACACCGTTTTCTAGAAAAATCGATTTGAAAATTTTTCGTTTTTTCGTCATTAAAATTCAAATTATTATGTACCTACTTATTTTTAGCGACGAAGTTGGCATGGATGAAAATTAATTTAATAAATCATCTTTTGTTTCAATAAATGCAGCACACAATTCGTAAAAAAAGTTTGGGAAAAGAAGCAAAAATCAATTTGAAACAAAATTTTAGCTGAAGATTTTTAAAAACAAAGCATTTATTACAATGGAACGAAACTAACAAAAAAAGAACAAGTATCAAAGGTAGATAGTTACAAAAGATGCTCGATGTGATGACCATTAGTCTCTCTGCATAAATTTACCCTTTTGCTTAGATAACGCCGAATTCTTGCAAAAATTCCAAAGTTATTTCTAAATTCGTTGCAAACATCTTGTATCCTTAGCCAGAGTTGTGCACGATTTTGTATCGGAACGGAATAAACAAATGCTTTTATGAATTCCCAAACACAATAATCGCAAGGATTCAAATCCAGCGACCTTGCTGGCCAAGCAACTGGACCGCCCCTTCCAATCCAATGGTCTTCGTAGTGGGGATTGTCACCAACGTACGAATAATAGTGTGCATTATGTACATTAAAAATTCCATTTTTTGAGAATGAAACTTCGTCACCAAACAAAATGTACCTGAAAAAATCTTCATCTTGATTTATCTGATTTTGTAACCATCTAGCGAATTCTACACGAGCAGGAAAATCGCCTTCTAGCAGTGCTTGCACCTTTGTAAAATGAAAAGGATATAAATTTTCTTTGTGTAAGATATTTCCTACGGAAGATTTTGAAATTGTGGGGTACATGGCAAATAGTCTTCGAACGCTAATTTCTGGATTTTCCTCAACTTCCATTAAAATAACATCTTCATGTTCTGCTGTTACATCATTATGTCTCACTGTTTCATTTTTTTTTGGGACCACTGAACCTGTTTCTCTTAATCGTTGATGAAGAGCTGTAAATGTTGAGTGAATGGGATGCTGACGATTGGGAAATTTTTTAGCGTATCTACGTTACGCTGCTCGAGCGTTACACCTCATTTCGCCATAAACTAAATGCATATCGGCGTATTCTTCATTAGTAAAAACCATTTTTTTTTAAATTGAAATCGTTGTGTTTGAATGCTACAAAGTAAAAAATTAAAAGATAAACTTCGCGAACTGACAACAATATGACAATTAAAAACGTAGGTTTTATGTCTGTTGGCAGTTCAGAGCGAACTAGTGCAAAAAATAATAAATTGAATTTTAATGACGAAAAAGCGAAAAATTTTCAAATCGATTTTTCTAGAAAACGGTGTATCCTACCGACTTAAAGTAAGAGTACCTTTTAGTACTAGAATACCTGAAAATTTAATAATCTAGTGTCACAAATGCTTAAAAGTTAAAGACAAAAAAAAGTTATGCGTTAAAATAACCGTTAACCTACCCAAAACGGACGCCTATGACCGGTACTAGAAATTCGCAATTGATGGAATCGATTCATCTCTGGAGGATAAATAAGCATACCAGTTTTTGTTTGTCTAAATAGAAGCGTTCGGGAGATATTAAAAAAAAAATAATTACAAGGCGCCATCTTCAAAGAGCTCTAGCTCCCTTAGGAAACATTTTCGGACTAGGGTGAATTGGGCTAAATTGTCTTAAAATTATCTGAGGAATCTCCGGTCTTCGTTTGTCAGGAGAGTTTCTAGACACCCTGTATATTATCTATTGATTGCAACAAACAGTATATGGCAATAAAGTTAAATAAGCGAACAAGAATCAATACTCGTCATTCCTTTGAGTTGATTCTCTGTTCGAGCATCTTACATTATTACTTTTTCGACTTTTTTAGTAAGTTCTAGAAAGGTCATTTTGATAGGTCGTGGATCGTCTTCAGGTGGTTCCATACCTTGCTTAAGGTGACTGTGCCACTTAAAAACCATAGTTTTTCCGGGGCAAGAATCTTCGTAAACCGAAGACATTTTACTCAGTATGGTATGAACACACTTTCCTTGATTTGTATGAAACCTGATAACGGCGCGATACTCGATTTTTTCCATATTTTACATTTTCTTCTTCTTTCGGCGAAAATTAAACCGCCTCCTCGTACATACACAACAACATTGTCACGCTGTGCAATTGTGCAATTGTAATAACAAACAGCACAACATACCAATTCTTATTAACTCAAAACAAAAATGTAAATAACTCAAAATACAAAATCACTTAGTGAACGTTCCTTTAGGCACTTGTTGAAACCACTGAAGGACAATTACTTGAAATAAAGTGGCACATCTTTCATAACCAATGCACAATTGTATTAAAAGCAACGCCTGATGTGAGTGGTATTGTGACGAGCTATATCGATCAAATACTTTCTCTGAACGGTAATGCTCTACGTAAACTTTATAAATAACAAGAAGCAAACAATTATCGCAGAACTGTACTCAACAAGAAGTTTGTAATTTATTTAATGCTATTCATCCTAATCAACCTCCAATTACTAGATTACTGTCAGCAAAATTGAATTGAAATTTGCTGAGCATGGCTACGTTAGAGATTTGCGAAAAGGAAGACCAGCAAAAATATCAGAAAATTCTCAATTAGATGTTCTAGTAGAAATGGTAAATAATCCCCATGTGACCGTTAGGACAATCTCCGGAAATTGTAATATGTCAACGGGATCTATGTCACAAATACTGCGAAAAAATCAATATCATCCTTATAATATTCAATTAATACATGAATTAGTAGAAGACGTTTTCGATCGAAGAACGCAGTTTTGTGTGCAGATAATTAAAATTAATAATCAAAACTTAGATTTCATGAAAAAGATTATTTTTTTTTGGATGAGGTTACTTTTACTTTAAATGGTCACGTGAAGAGACAAAACTGCAGGTACTGGGCAACTGAAAATCCTGGTTGGACACAAGACTATCACACACAGCATCGTCAAAAAATAAATGTCTGGGAAGGTATTGTCGAAAATCAAATTCTTGGACCTTTTTTTTTTTGAAGAAACTTTAATTGGGAAACGCTACTTACACTTTCTTCAGTTTGAATTCATACCCGCTTTAGCTGTTGTGCTTTTTCATCCACAAGATCCAGATATTCCTCACAATGACATGGTTTCAACTCTTTTTGCAATTATAGTTCGACAATTTCTTGACTTAACTTGCCCTAATAAATGGATTGGACGCAGAGGTCCTATTGAGTGGCCACCAAGGTCACCGAAGATAACCTCATTAGATTTTTTCTTATAGGGTTATTCGAAATCTAAAGTTTATGTGAAAAGACCAAATAATCTTGATGACCTGAAAAATAGAATACGCCAGGATATAAGACTTATTCCACCAGAGGTAATTGAAAACGTTCAGCAGGAAATAATCCGTCGAATACAAAAATGTATTCAAGTAAACGGGCAACATATTGAACATTTATAAAGCAAACGTTATTATTTCTTTTGTATGATTTATTATTTAGGGTTCATCTATTTTCTTTTAATTTATCTCATTTCAAACGTCATTATTCCAGAAACCGCTAATTTTGGGGGTATGATATGTTACACAAAAAGTTTTGAGAATTTACCATACAATTCAAAAATGGCATAATATAATTTATTTAAAAAAAACAATGATTGCTGCATATGTTCTTCTTTAGACAGACTGTATATAATTTTCTTATGTCTAAAAATTTACAACTAAAAATACTAATCAACCTGTTCAAGCGTTTTTCTGCAAAATAATTACCTGAATTTTAAACGAATTTGTTCCTTTCATCATGAACGTATATATGGTGGAAACGGGTTATATTCAAATGTACGTCATACTAGATCCATGACGTCCCGTCTTGTTTATGTTGCCGGATCTATTTTTATTTCTGTCAGTTTAATTTGGTATAACCAAAGAAAAAAAAATGTTCACAATAAAATAATTATAACGTAATATATTTAGTAACTGAAATGCTCTAAGACTTCAGCCTTTCTCATCTTATTATTATATTGATTTAGATTGTCGAAAAACCTTAAATGTTTCATAACGTATCCATAATAAAATTTAAAATAACAATACTTACGCTATTCTCGTTAATCAGATGATTATAGAAAAGTTTGTAAAAATCTTCGACTGTTTACAGAAAGCTTTCTGTACTATATTCAAACGACGCAAATAGATAATAAACAGATTGTACATTTCTAAGAAGAACTGTTTTTATACAATTTATATCAAAGCAAAAGTAAACACGCAAATTTGACAGGCAAAATATACACAATACACCCCTTTTTCACAGATATGATTTATTTGACAACACCGAATTGAACTATTAGTCTATTAAAAATATGTGAGAGAGAAATTTAATATTGAAACAGATTTTATGTGTTTATTTACCATGAATGCGTATATTACGATCAATGAAATATAAGCCCACCATTATAATTTCACAAAATAACTTTTTTAGTTTCACTAATACAGTTATGACAACATGTAAATGTCATCAATGACGTGCAATTGTATATAACGCATCTCCTCTATATACATATATTATATAATAATTTTAATTGAACAGTCCTCGTATAGTAGACGTATCTAATATAGGGTAGGTCCGGGAGAGATCGACAACCGGGACAGTCCGACCAGTACGGATAACTCAAGAAAAAGCAAGAGAGGGCCCTGTGTCTCACATATTCGATAGAGTTAGTTGAGCTCATTGCAACCAACGCGCAACGTGTAAACACGGGCCGTGGCATCAGTGTGAATTTATTAAGTTTTAAACTTTTTACGAACTTGAAAGTTTTTTGACTTATTTACTATGTTTGTGATATTTATTTAAACTATTTCGATACTGGATGATAAACTATTCATGAATCTGTAACATAACGTCAAAAATGTAGCCGTTCTTCGTTATTTCTCCAATTAATAAGGTGGTCCATCTCTCTCGTGACTTTGGTAGAGTTCGAACACATTAATCCGGGAGAGATCGACCACGAAAAAAATTTAAAAATTTGGTTTGAAGGAAATTAGAGATTTAATTATGCCCAATTTAAACAGTTAAATATATTGTAAAATAATATTGTTACAGATTAACAAAAATGCCCACAATTTACAAAAGAAAAAATGAAGGAAGAGCTAAATGGTGTGCCGATTCTTTAAGAAATGTGTACAAAATCGTACAATGGGTGTAAATGAAGCCGCCCGAGAGTTTGGGATTCCTAAAACATCTCTAAAGGATTATATTAAGAAGTTGGAAGGAATAAAACGAAAGAGACTGGGTCCGTCATCGGTGTTGGGACATGATGCAGAACTGAATTTGGTGCGACATATTAAAAAATGCGAACATTTGGATTTGCATCAGATCGGGAGTCCGTCAGAATATGCGCCTTTCAACTTGCCAAACAACTGAAATTGAAGCACACGTTCAACAAAGAAAAAGGCAAAGCCGGCTACGATTGGTTTAACTCTTTTTTACGACGACATCCAGACATATCAATTAGAAAAGCCGAAAGAATTTCGATTGCTCGAGCGACTGGAATGAACAGTGACAATGTGAAACATTATTTTACCCTATTAGACAATATTCTCACTTATAACCAATTCCATGACAAACCTTCTAATATTTTTAACATGGACGAAAGTGGTTTGCAGTTGAAGAATAAACCAACTGAAGTGTTAGCTGCAAAAGGCTCAAAAAATGTTTCTTCGTTGACATCAGACAGGAAGGGCGGAACAATTTCCGTCATAGGTTGCTGCAATGTAGAGGGAATGTTTCTCCCACCTTACGCAATATTTAAAGGAAAAAATAGAAAGGATGAATTTTTAGACGGAATGCCTCAAATTGCTGTCAGTTAAATCGGCGTATGTCATCGCTACCATTTTCAAGGATTGGTTGGAATCCCATTTTCTGCCGCGAAAACTAGCTGGAAAATTGTTGTTAATTGTCGATGGCCATACTTCTCACACAGAAGTACTAGAATTTTGCGAAGCGAACGACATCATTTTACTTTGTTTGCCGAGTCACACGACTTATTACCTACAACCTCTAGGCAGGTCCTTTTTTAAATCGCTGAAAAACCATTACTAGGCGGCTTGTAACGCTTTCTTAAAGACCAATCCAAATAGAAAAATAACAGATATGGTATTTGGAAACCTTTTGGGAAAAGCCTGGGGTAAAGCCGCAACTGTGGAAAATGGGATGTCTGGTTTTAGAGCCTCAGGCACTGCACCTTTTAATCCAGAAGCTATTCCAGATTACGCGTGTATTGCCATTCAAATGGAACAAGATGCAGAAGCCACATCACATGACTCAAGTGGTATGGCTAAAAATCCATCCCCCTCCTTCGACTCCGCCACGGTTCACTACCATTCAGGCAACTAACAAACGTATTTCGTCACCTTTGGCTGGCTGTTCGCAAGATCTTTACACTGCAACAGTTGATATTGACCCCACGCCAGGGAAATTGTTGCAGAACGTTATTTCGCCAATTCCTAACACCAGCGCAAAAGCAGTGGTTAAAACACGAGGTAGACAGCTTGCAGTCATTCTAAATAGTTAAGATCGCATTGAGATTCAGAAGAAGAAAAAAAATACAAAGAAACAAAAAAACTGTCAAATTCAAAAGAGAAATGTGGTTAACCCGAAAAACCAATTAGCATCTTCAGATTCGGACAGCGAATGTCCGCTATTGCAGGAAAGTAATACATCAATAGAAGAGTGGGATGAAAATGAATGCGTAGCATGTGTGGAAAATTATTTTGAAACCACTAAGAACGATGACTGGATCAAATGTGTGAATTGGAGTTGTTGACTTCATAATTTATGCTCGAAATTTGAGGATTTCTGCGATTTACTCGGAAAAATGAAAAAGAAAAGTCGTAAAAACTAATTTTATTTATACTTTTCTATAATACTATTATTATTATTATTATTATGCTGTTGGAAGATATACATTTTGTTATTTTTTTGAAGTCGATGTCACTCATAGTTGGTGGTCGGTCTAACCCAGATATACAGGTGAGATTGCCCAGTTGCAATGTTTGTACTTTTTATTCCAAATAAAAATTGATTTTCTTATGATATCATAAATTATATTTTATATAGTCTCTAAACCCTTTGGTCAATGCTTTGACGGTTTAAAGAAAATTATCTCAGAACACAAGCAAGTTATAATTTTTTCCCCAAAACATTATTTTTTTTTCTATTCCATACTCAAATTTTATTCTTAAGACCTTTTCGTAAATTCATTTCAATAATTTTCTTATATTATGTTATATTTTTCTTTACACTCCAAAATTTTGCTTACTGATCTCTATGAACTATAGTTTCTAACTCCATACATAATGATTTGCAAATTTTCACCCCGTGTGCCCGTAACCGTAACGTAACTAAATTTATCCGCATAGCACAACACGACATCACAGATGTGCTTTAATCATACACATCCTCCCCGAGCGTCCATTTCAAGAGGCGACGCGCAAATTAAAGTCTCGTCAGGGCAAATTCTCTCGGCGACAGTGGATGTCCTCCCAATCTGCATGTTTTGACGCCTACGGCGTTCCATTCACTTCTCCCTGCCTGTTGTTCCCGTCCTCCGTGCGAAACAGTACGGAATTGTTGATGTGGCACACTGCATGGATGCGGTCTAGTGTTTCACACGTTGCAGATATGAACTTGCGATATTTCGAGCGCCTATCGGATGGTTGCAGTTATAAATACCAGCTGCCGATGACACAAACGCGACGAAAGCGGCGACAGGAGCAACGGTGACAATACTGGAGGTGTTATTATTCCCTGGAAAATTGCCTTTGTCAACCATGGAACTGAAACGAGAGTGTTGCTAGTGTTTGATTGAATTTTCGCCCCGGTCGGCGTTAATGCGGACACTGTGTTTGCGAAAAGTACAGTCAGAGGAAACAGCAGGAAGTGATGAAATGTAAATGCACAAAATTGGTAGAGAATGTTGAAGAAAAATAACGAAATGTGTATAAATCTTTTAAGTATACAAATATATGAAAAAATGTTTGGCGATATAATGCAGCCAATGGATAGAATTGAGAATTGGATAATCAGTTAATTAGTTTCATGAATGAAAAACCCAATATGTCAATAAAAACTAAATTTTGTATAAGGCAGAATAAATCGTAAAATCGATATTTAATTGAATCGGGTAATGATTCTTTTTTGGATAATTATTCTTGATCTGAGGCCTAATGGTTAAGAAGGCTAGTCACTGAAGAAATGCTTGATCGTTTCTAGATGCTGATAGGTTCAACTCTCCTCTTAGCTTCAGAGGATAGAATTCAACAGTTTATTCGCTTCTACAAAAGCTTTCGACTTGCTGACCTGCCTGTCGATTGTACATTTCTAGCAAATAATTATTTAAATTGATATACAGGGTGATTGTTCACTCGCTGGTATAATAAAAACAGTATGTATATTTATGTCAAGTATATCGATATCCGACAAAAAAATATTTTTTTTAATTATGTAGATTTTTTTTAAGAAAAGTCAACGTTTTTATATTAGATAGTACACATTATGCTGATCAACAGAGGTTCAAAAATAAACACACATATGATTTAAAGGTCGAGTGTGTGTTATGCATGTTCGCTTTATGTAAACACTTTCATTAGGTATAAAAAATACTTACACAGCTACTTATTCAGATATCCGATTAAAAATTAAGAAGTAAAACAGTTTATCTTTTAATAGGGATTCAATATGTTTTGTTGTTCGTTTGTAATGTACAATTACAGCAAATGTTCAAAATTCTCACTATTCTTTTGAATACATACTCTGGCGCATCGTATAAGTGACCCGCGCACACTTTGAAACGAATTGCGTTAACGTATACGATCCGTTTTCACAATAATACGTTCACGTATTCGTCAATATCGTTGATTTCTGGGATGCATTTGATCTTCCCGCAGCGTTCTCCAGACAGTATAATTGGACACATTAAACTGTCTAGCAAGTTGTCGTGTAGGTACTAAGTGTTGGGTCGTTTTCTATAGCTTCTATGATATCTTCTTCTGCGTCTAATTCTCTATTGCTTCTGCCATGTCCTTCGCGTCGTTGAGGTTCAATTCGTACAGTATCTCTTAATCGCTGAACTAACTGTACAAAGGTAGCTCTCGCGGGCAATTGCCAGTTTAAAAATTTTCCCGCATATCGTCGCCGAGCTGTTGCAGCATTTTGTTCGCATTCACCATACATTAACACCGTATCTACTAATTCATTATTATTGTAAGCCATACTCTTGAAAGGAAACACACAAAAACATAATTAAATAATACAATATCCGCTAGGTACAACTTCAGTGGTCCATACAAATACGAGCACTAGACTAACAGCTGTTAAATATCGTAATATGATACACTGTAAGCACACTCTTCGTGTTCGAGTTTCTTGTTTGCAACGGATCAGCATTTCTCGTTTAAATAAGCAAAGCTTACGTAGAAGGTACACACATACACACTTACACTATGTGCACAGACCGTCTTAACAACAATTTCCAATATTTTCTTCTTTTTTTTTCGCGCTTATTTGAAAACTTTTACTACGCGAATTTTTGTTAGTACCAACATTCTACATTTTGGGAAATTTATACTCTCCAAATTAGGAAACCGAGTAATCAAACACCCTGTTATAGCTTCATCATTTTTAATGGTTCTTATTCTTCGTAGATTTACGAAAAGGAATATAATATAGCGTAGGTTAAGAATTACTGCAGTTAGAAAAAATATAAATTTGCAGAAATCTTTAGTAGATATAAGTAGCAGCAATGGCTTTAAACACATGATTTGTTATCTTTGTCATTAAACCCACAAATTTTATTTACTACTTCTTACCACTTTCTAATGCAATGCCATCTGGAGAATGTCAGGAATTAGATTTTACAAAACTGTATGCGAATACAAAATTTTATATGTCTTGTATTTTACTTTGTAAAATAAGGTATAGGAAGGAGCACGTTATAATGACAAAACCAAGAATAAAAAAGATATTATTAAAAAAAAAACATTTGAGTCATGCAGATTTCTATACGAAATTATCTGAGAAAAGCTACAATCAACATAATAGAAAGTAAAATTGCAGTGAAACTGTAACTTGGAATTATCGCAACTGCAATGATCAAAGTTCGACATTATACTATTTAACCACATCACTCTAACAGCAATATTAACTTAGCAATAACCTTCACTTCCAAGTGTTTTGCATCTTGGGGTCAATAGTAACCAGGAATAGGTTGCTCTACATTTTATGTAGAACAACAACTAGAAAACTAGGCTTAATATTTAAATAAAAACAGAATATTAAAATAAATATAAGTGCCGAAAATCTTGTTGTTTAATAATAATGACATTTTGAATGGGCACTAGTCAGTAAGCAGTCAGAAATACCTGTCATTTCGAAGCATATTATGGAACTCTTCTGTGTTTCTGTATGCCATTAGGTAGTTGCCTGCAGATTACATAATTTTCTTAAACTAATGTGTTTAATACGTTGCCTATCTCGACTCCGTGATTAAAAATCGACGGAACAACCTATTTATGTAGTATACTTTCTAGGTGGTTGTAAAGGAGTTATCACAAAATATTCGTCACACATGAAACTGTTTTCTAATTTTGGATATATTTGGGGTTTCAATCCATCCTGGTATGCTTCGCTGCATCGCTAGTATCGCAGGTATCTTATACTGGTTTTGTCAGTCTTAATTCATTTAATAGTCTATGATTTATGCAGTTGCAAACATAGTAATATTATACCAATAATCTTTCATTTTTGATTTAATCATCTGTCAAAATTAATATCTTAAGAAATATATCCTAAGTTTACGTTCATAATAAATCAGCCTTAACATTCAACCTCATGATTTTTAGAGGTTCTGAGATTTTTTCGTAATCTAACTAAAATGTAACCTGCTATTGTTTAAGTACATCGTTAATTTCTTCTGTACTACATTGTAATATAATTATTGATTCAATCCAATACACAAATGTTTTAATCGCTAAACATGCTTGTATGTATTACAATAGTACCAAACAAGGTCAGCGATGCAAGGCATAAGCGACAATCGACCCAATGCTAGGACGAAGCGGGTCGAACTCGTGATGCACCTACTTGTTTATTCAAATACGTCGGATTTTTCTCTCTTTAACTTTTGCACCGGGGCAAGAAACATATCGTGAACGAAGAATCGATGCCCGTTGGAGAGAACTGAGGTACATCATCACAGTACGACATCGTGCATGGCGATTCGTGGATGGGAAACAAGAATGGTCATTACACAAGATCGGAACATTATGCAAAATTATGGTAATAAGTCTGCGGGCATGTGGTCACCCGGTGGAGGGAAGTGCAGACATTTTTTGCTTCTTCGTCACAACACTTACAAACACACATATACAGTTTTGAAGTTTATTAAACCAGACAGTAGGTCACCGGTGAAATGGATGCACAAAGTAAAGATGCAATTGGAGGAAGTAGTCACTGTTCAAACATGAGGAACTATAAAATGAACGGCACAGCGTTATTGCACTTATGCAGAAGGTAAATTACAAGTTGTCGGAGTCCGTTACCGTTCACACCTTAATCTGTTGGATTTATGACATAAATTTTCTTTTTGTATGCGGGTAATTCCGTTTGCAGATGGCATAAAGTTTATCTCATTTATCTAGTATGCAATTAGAAAGTTATAGATGAGAATAATGGAATTTGAAATCATGATTACTATTGATCACCACGTTAGCGATTATACTTATTGCGAGATAACCTAAATCCCGCACAGATTTCAAATACTATATAGAATTCAAAAATTAAAGTACGTGTTTATAAGCTGAACCTTTTACGGAGAAGAATTTATAGGCTGCACATTTTAGCCTCGATTGTACTCGCCTTCTCGACTTTCTCTCGAAGGAGGCTCAAATCTGGAGCTGTAAATGTTCTCCCCTATGAAAGGACAACAGCTTCAGTAATATAACTATATTGTCAATTTGAATGAAGCAAATTTTTACATTCCGCGCGTCGCTTTTGGACTGTGATAGTTAAGGCGGGAAAATTTAAATATATAGTATATTTTTCTTTTAAATCGTCCCGTTTGCAAACAAAATCAAATTACTCCTGCAAGGCCAGGTTACGAATGCTGTGAAAATATGCTCATTTATAAACCGAAACAGCATTAAAGGCTTAAAAACAGTAGAGTATGCTAGTAAAATATATATTTTCATTACATTGAAACTGGACTTGATTCAATTGACTTCTCAGTACTTTCGAACGTTTGATAATAAATGATAAATTCAGACTAATATTGATGGAATAATTTAGAAATTGTACTGCTATTAATTTATACAGCTTGAGCGCGCGGGGTATGATCACCCGATGCCAGTCGATATTCTTCGGACGTATATTCGGAAAATTGATCTCCGGCAGTTGTGTTAGCCAGTTATAGATATTTACATCAGTTGCGTGCTGGCTGCAAAGAGGAATGCACGTAGGTTTTTATGTTATTTTATGGTATTTCTGTTATACTTATTTATAGTTTTTTTTTTACCATGAAATTTCTATTTATTTATTTTTCTCTAGACATCTTAGTTTATTCTGCAGATATTTCAGGCGGGTTGTTTTTATTTCATTCTAAAACCCAGTTGTACTGCTATAACTTTTTACACAACTACATTATTATTTAATTTCATAAGGATAATCATAATTACGTTATAAGTATTACAATCTTCGCGTTATTATCGACTTAGTTATCTAAGCAATCGTCATCGCTTAAAGAGAAAATTTAATTTGTTCTTTTTGTCAATCTGCGAAAAAATAATCAGAGTCCGAATATGAGCAGGCAATGCTAGTATGTTGTGCCGTAACTCTAATATGTATTATCGGACCACGTTTAGATGCGAGTTTACGTATACCATCGGGTGATCATACCTCGCGCGCTCTTGCTGTATAGTAATGTGTTGGTATTAGCTAAATCCGTAGCTTTTACAATTCAACCGCCCAACACTGTTTGTTTAATGTCTTTTTTTTAAGAAGCAAATTTAATTTAGCTAAAGCTGAAATACCTTTTGAGCACCGATTACTGATTTGCTGTGAACGAGACCCTGCTGTAGGGCCCTTTACATGATACGCCCTCTGCGATGCTTACCTCGCCTACCGCCTACCACCGTCGCTGCTCGTTGTTGTTTTTACTAATTTGCAGTTTATTACTTTCTTATACGTAGTATAAGGAAGTATTGTGACGATAGCAGTCAAACCGCTATAGCTATCAATTCCAAATTTTGTATTTACTTGTATAATCTCCCTCTTGAGATCTGATTAGTTTTCCAGTAAAATCGGTAGACCGGAAGTAGCAGTTTACTTCGGTGAAAAAATCGAATTTTGCCAATATTTTGTCAACTACTAAGTTTAAACAAATTTATAAAGAATTCATATGTACTTAAAATTAAAATTGAGAATAATTTTGTTTATAAAGTTTTTCGAAATTCCTACCGGATGTGTCTTTTACTCCTATTTTTTTTGCGAATATTTCGCAAGTCATGCTTTTTAGGCAAGTACGTTACGAGTATAAAAGTATTTAAAACATAATTTTCAATATCTTTTGTATAAAAAAATTTCAAAATTCGGACCGGAAGTACCACTTTTACTCTTACCGAATAGCGATTTTTTGCAAATATGTCGTAAATTATGCATTCTATATATATTTATTAAGAGTACAAAAGTATTTAGAGTTTTTTTCGAATATCTTGCAAAGTATGCATTCTATAGCGATTTATTAAGAGAATAAAAGTACTTAGAATAGGATTTTGAATAAGTTTTGTATAAAAAAAATCTTAAAATTGTATAGTTTGAAACGCTCATACGTATAAGAAAGTTGTGTGGTGGGCACACCTCATTTTTTTATTATGTACTTGTGTAAAAAAAATGATTTTGTTTGTACAATACACAATAAAATTACATCTAAACTCAGTTTTTCATGCAAATTCATTTCAAAACGAATTTCTTTTAAACCAAAAAATTGATAACCACTATATCTGGAAAGAGAACACATAACTATTCGTTGATTGTATTTTGAATTTCACTTTCACTCTTATCGAATAGCGATTTTTTGCAAATATGTCGTAAGTTGTGCATTCTATATATATTTATCAAGGGTAAAAAAGTATTTAGAACTAGATTTGCAACATTTTTTGTATATATTTCAAAATTCGGACCGGAAGTAGCACTTTTACTCTTAGCGAGTAGCACTTCTTTGATAATATCTTGCAAAGTATGCATTCTATAGAGATTTATTAAGAGAATAGAAGTACTTAGAATAAGATTTTGAATAATTTTTGTATAAAAAAATTCTTAAAATTCTATAATTTGAAACGCTCATACATATAAGAAAGTCGTGTGGTGGCCACACCACTTTTTTTTATACTATAGCCGTTACTGCGGCTGACCTATAAGCATTTTTATTTGCAATTGCTCACGGACGTTCCATTGTTAACGTTGTTGCTAATCGTCGTTTTTTCCATTTTATATTTCTTGCATTGCATGCGTTTCGGTTCTCGAACCGCTAACGGTCATGCGGTCGGGTAAATCTTTCGTGAATGATTCGTAAAAGGAAGCAATCGTTCAACAATAATGCATGCACAAAAACCACAAGAATTCTCGTCCCACTAAGTTTTTTCTTCATTGGTGTAGATGTCGCATAACACACGCATTATTCACAACGAAGCATGTAAAAGCGGTCGACTTTACGGTTACAATTCGACATTTTCCGGTTAAATAGTGAGATAATTATTTCGGTATTAAAAGTAGATTTAGTTACCTTCATCTAATTGGTCATTCTGTCATCTGTTGGGCTTAATAAAAAAATAACATTTAAGATTCTGATGTTTGTAAGAAGTAATGTGTAGAGCGTGGTTAATTATATTAAAAAAAAACAGTTATTGCAAAGTTAAAGCATTGAAACAGTATTTATTAACTAATCGTTTAGAATTTTATAAATTAAATCAAGTTTGGTTTTCGACTTATTTGTATGTTTTGAGACGACATATTTATTAACAAAAGTAAATTCTTTTTAATATCCATGATTATTATAGTATATTATAAATAATAATAATAATTTAGCGTAAGATGTCATTCTTTCAGTAAAAAATTATAAGCAATTGCAGTTTCTAATATTTATTATAGTGTTCTGGTGGGGGTTTTCATGCTTTAATTTTTTTGTATTGATAATAGCCTGTTGTATGTAGAATGTTTCTCTGTTAATACGAACTATTATTAAGGTCTTCACAATCGATCTGCTGGTAATTAATGAATTGATTACTCTTTTATGAATCAGAGTTCATTGATTGAGCATTGATTTTATAAAAATTGTGAAATGATATCAGTAGTACCTTCACTAATACCTATCGTTGTTTTTATTGAGTAGCTCAATTAGTCGATGAAATTGTAACTATGTATTTACAGGATGGTTTACCGGGAACTGAATTGATCGATTGTAGAAAAACTATAGCTAGGAATGATCTGAAATTTTTGACTTTATACTAAAGTCGATGGGGGCCATTTGCCTAAAATATTGCCTAAAATATTGGCACTTCGGACTAAGCCAAAAAATTGGTAGTTTTCGAAATATTGGCAATTGTTTTTATCTTTTACAATACATACTGTCATGGGTAACTAATGAAAAAGAAACTAATGCAAACAGTATGTATTGTAGAAGACAAAAACACTAACTTGCCAATATTTCGAAAACTACCAATTTTTGTAATAAACATATTTATACAAAGTGATCCTTATTTTTAATGCAGAATAAGATAAAATTATAAAAGTTGCCGCTTCCCATTTAAAAAAATTGTCATTTGGCAATTTTTCCAAATTCGTTTTAAGGCGTATAATTCGTACACTCTGTACTAATAATTGTAACAATTTTATACAAATAGTATTTAATTAGACCATCTATTTGAGAGAATTTACTTCAAATTAGATAATATATTCATCTTTATATGGAAAAAGTGCTATTGATTTTCTGCCTGCAAACGTCTAATTTAACATAAGAATTTCAATAAGTCAAAAAGGGTTACACTTAAATATATGACTCCAAAAACTTGACAATATACAACGTATTCTATTTAAAATTAGGAAGTTGGTGCCTACTTCGGGCATAGCCCGAAGTGTCGCATCTTGAAAATATCTTAGGCTAATGGTCCCCATCGACTTTAGTATAGTATCAAAATATCAGATCATTCCTAGTTCCCGGTGAACCACCCCTGTATAATAAACACTAAGTCTAAATTTTCTAGTATACGATGGCGTATTGATATACAGTTAACCTTGAAAGTTTGTACTGGAGAACATTGAATGTATTTGCTATAGTTACAACTATGATGATTACTAAATTAGTTGTTAATGTGTGACTTTTTTGAGTTAGACGGTGGTAAAATTGTAAAAATTGAGAAAATTAAGAAAAACGTGGATCTTGAAAAAAACGAGTTTTGGTTATTTTCAGTAGGTATTTATTTTTGACATGGTTATCAGGCAAGGAAATTCTTATCTGATAGGTAGCCGTAAGTGATCAGTGTTTTCCATGCGCCACTATTAAAAACTGCATTGTGCAGTTTAAGTAAAAATGACCAGATTTCATATGTGAAGACTGGTATCGAAGATCAATTCCTGTCACCACTCCCGAAAAATAATTGTATTTGTAGGAAGAAGCTTGAATACATAACAGAGGCTTATTGGCAACGTATAAGAAAAGATTTCTCACACTTTTTGAATGGGTTTGTTACTGTTGATGAAAAGAGAAACAATCCAGAGACTGAAGAGCAATCCAAAGAGAGGAAAGCTTCTGGTTATCAAAGATCTAAGAAATAAACCTTATCCAAAATCGATTTGCAAAATTCCTTCTTCATTTTTCTCGGGAAAAGGTGAAAGAAATACGGGGAGCATATTATACTAAGATGCTTACTTAATTACACATGGAAATAGTTAAAAAAAGCCTCGGAAAATTTGTTAATTGTGTGCTCCTTTTACAAGACAACACTCCAGATTACAAGTCGTTGATTTCACGGGAAAAATTAATGAAATTGTTTTGAACTAGCTGACCAGTCGCCCTATTTTCCGATTTCGCAACGTTTTGTTCCAAAAACTTAAAAAGGAAGATATTTGGAAGGTAGAAGATTTTCGACAAATAATGAAGTATTTAATAATAATGTATGAGCTTCATAAATCTCTTTGGATTTTTGTCAAAATTTTATTTTATTGTTTAATTTGGCATTATATATTCTTTACTAGGTTTTAATCAATTCTACGATACATATTTATTATTTAATACATCTGTCTTGTGGCTATTCATTTTGTAATTTGTATTTTTATTGTTAAGATAACCAAACCATGCCTGCAAGTATTACTAATACATTGTAATGTCTGAAAGATTAGTATTTTAAATAATTTGATATACACACCTGACCTAACTTGTCAATTTTGAGTTTTTGTAAATGACAATATTTACTGCTACAATTAATTTATGTTAAATTTGGAATTTTCCTTAATATGATTATATGTAAATTATACAACATTTATCACTATCCCGTCCACTCTTGTAAAATAAGAGTGAAAAGCAAACTTCAAAATAAAAACTATCCTCATTTCTCATTACAAGCAATAAGATATTTCGTCACTGAGAGAAACCACGTTATTTTTTTTAAATATTATTTCATTTACAACCTATACCTTAGAGTATATAGGGTAAATTAATTTTGTTTTGTTTTGCATTATGTTGCAATTCCTTAACAAAGTTTAAATAAAATCGCCAAATTTTACTAAAAATATAGGTGTAAATTTTCATGTTACACATTTACAAGTATTAACAAGTTTTGAGTTTATATAAAATAGTACCTTAAAGGAGATACTGTTGTAACATTGATAAATTCTTATTAAACGAAACAAAGGTACTTCCTCTATATTAAGTGGTAATTAACTTACATTACGAAAATGCTTGTCAGGATGATACTAAATCAAAGTAAGTGAAAAGAATTAAAGATATTGAAATAGTTTTCAATTCTGAAATCCCCATTAAGTCAAATATTATAAATATTAATGAGGGACACTAACCGTAGCGTAAAAATATGTGCGGCGTAATTGAATTAACACGAAATATAAAAAAGCCTCTCACAATATTTTCAATTAACGACTCGCAGAGACAAACGAAGCAAAAAACAACGAAGAGCACACACTTACAGGATAGTATTATAATGCTGTTTACTTAAGATTCCTTTTTATTACTGCTCATTTTTTTAGATGTACACACTTAAGTGAATTCACGCTTCCTGACTCACGTTCATTAAAACCAATTAAGCTTCCATTTCTAAAGCAACTAACTTCTGTATTAAATGTCGACATCTATAAGAATGAAAGTAAATGAGCTCAATGAACAGACGCGCGCATTTATTGCGGGCCATCTTCAGGGATAAAGGAAGTGACAGATACAACACCGACATCTAGTCATTTTATTACTCTCTATAGTTGTATATGCGATGACACAAGTGAAACGTATGTCAAAGCTATATGTAATTAATATGAAATTCATGTTTAAGTCATTAAACTGGATGTTGTAAATGAAGTATGAGCCGTGTTGTGCCTCGTTTATGTATTTTAAGTTAATTAATCCTACGTGAGATGGGTGTAGAAAAAAGTGCCCGTGGTGTTTGCAGTATATCTTATACTATATACGTAATTGACCAGTTCTGCATACACACAGAGAAACTTGTTCTTTTTTGTATTTATCGTTAATCACGTTTTCAAAATCACTGCCGGTAATAAAATTAAGACAGAAAAAGGCTTTAATCAGGTAGACATTATTGTAATGATATTTAGATAAGAATTAGTTATATATGAGGCTGAAGAAAACGTTTGTTAAGTATTTTATAGTAACTGAAGACTTTTATAATAGCTACTGTTGGTTACTGGTTGATTCAGGTATTTTTGTTGTCATGTTTTTTGCAATAATCTATTTGATATGCTAGATAAGTTTGACAAATTAAATTTAAATAATGAATTTAGAAGGTTTTTGTAGAGATAATGTATGGTTTCGGTTTGCGGTAATTTATATACCATCCTACGAGATACTTGAGATATTTAAGAGGTATTTTTCTATATACAATTTTCGGTTGCAAGCGTAATCCTCAGAATTCAAAATACAATCAACGAGTAGTTATTAGTGTTCTCTTTTCAGATAAAGTAGTTATCAATTTTTTGGTTTAAAAGAAATGCGTTTTGAAATGAATTTGCATGAAAAACTGGGTTTAGGTGTCATTTTATTTTGTATTGTACAAACAAAATCATTTTTTTTACACTAGTACATAATCAAAAAAATGAGGTGTGACCACCACACGAGTTTCTTATACGTATGAGCGTTTCAAACTATAGAATTTTAAGAATTTTTTTATACAAAACTTATTCAAAATCCTATTCTAAGTACTTTCATTCTCTTAATAAATCGCTATAGAATGCATACTTTGCAAGATATTCGAAAAAAAAGTGCTACTCGCTAAGAGTAAAAGTGCTACTTACGGTCCGAATTTTGAAATTTCATATATACAAAAAATATTGCAAATCCAACTCTAAATGCTTTTGTACTCTTAATAAACATATATAGAATGCATAATTTACGACATATTTGCAAAAAATCGCTATACGGTAAGAGTAAAAGTGGTACTTCCGGTCCGAATTTTGAAATTTTTTTTATACAAAAGATATTTAAAATTATAATTTAAATATTTTTATACTCGTAATGTACCTGTTTAGAAAGCGTGACTTGCGAGATATTAGCAAAAAAATGATTTTCGATAAGAGTAAAAGACCTACTTTCGGTTGGTTTTTTAAGACAATTTGTCTCAAACTTAATTTAGAGTACATTTGAATTCTTTATAAATTTATTTAAACTTAGTAATTGATTTGCAAAATTTTTTCACTGAAGTAAACTACTACTTCCGGTCTACCGATTTTACTGTAAAACTAATCAGATCTCAAGAGGGAGATTATACACTTAAATACAAAATTTGGAGTAGATATCTACAGCGGTTTGACCGCAATCGTGGTCACACAGACACACAGATACACAGACATTTTTTAATTTTCGTCATCACAATACTTCCTTATACTACGTATAAGAAAGTAAAAATATTTTTTTTATATTTACTTTAGGCACCTTAAAAGTCCTTAAAATTTGGAAAATGATTTGAATGTCTAAATTCGAAAATAAAAGGAAAAGCTCAGACTATTTAGTACAACCATATTTCTTTTTGCTTTGACTGTGATTAATACTTTTATCTGTTTTCTTGTACGAAATATGTATTTCATCTCGAACCAGTGTATTATCACTCGTTTAGAGAAATATAATTTACCATTTCGTTAGAAAACACTTTGTTTCACTGATATACCAGCGAATTAAAAAAATGCGATTTGGATATACGTTTAGAGTTTTGAACCGAACGCACGTATCGCTCAGCTATTTGCTATAAGAAATAATGCGTTTTGTATAGGCTTGAACGTAGTATCTGAACAAGCTTATTTTAAATAACTTTGAAAAGTAGTTCCTTCATTTATTACCTAAAACGAAACGAGATTGGCACGGATATTATTTCTAGCAACAATTCTGATTTATAAAAGGAATACCATGAAAATAAGTCTTGAATTTATTAATTTTGCTTACAACAGTTTCTACATATGTATTTTTTACGCGCACTTTACTTTCTTGTAATGTAAATCGACTATGCAATTGTTAGAATTAGCTGAGTTGTAACAATTTCTTTAGAAAATAAAATCCCTGAGAGAAATTGTTCATAGTGAATGTGTCTTTTGGGAGTTGAGGTGCACTTGTGTTTTCCTTACAGGTTTTAGCGAACTTATTCTGATAGTTACGCTTATAATATTTAAAATAAATCATGGCGGTCTTTTTGTAACGGAAAATGAAATAATTATGACATTTGACTGTGCACTGGGAAGAAATAACCAATATACAATGCACAACACACATAAACTTGTTCTCTCAATTTGACATACAAATATGACCGTCTTACCTAGCTATAATTACAAAAAAAAAGTAAAATTCACTGTTGCAATACTGCTTCAGTTACAATATTTTGTTCCTTACTTAGGCTTTTAAATATGAAATTTGTTTTTGTGGGAACTATATGATTAAAATCTTTTATAAAATAGAAAACATTAACAGAATTTTCAAATTTTGCAGTAAAGTATGTAATTTTATATCTTGAAGAGGAGGTGGTAGCAGATCAACAAAATGGGTAGCTAAAAGTATCGCAGATGTTGAAGCACGAATAATGCAATTTAATAGGAAAACTTTGCATTGCTTTGCATTCTCGAAAGATGGGCGACCAATTATTTCGCTTAATATTTTTTAATCATGCTCTGAATTCTGCAAGATATTGAACTAAATACTACGACCATTTTTACATAAATTAAACGCTTTTAAAGCAATGGTGTTTGTTAATGTAATCAAAATTTCATTACTCGGACGAAGCTTTGAATATATGCGATAACTTTGAGAGCATGCGAATGTATATTCTGTATATTATTTTAATCTTTGTCTTAATGTTTATTGTATTTGAAATATATTTCAAAATAAATTACTTTTCGGACTAGGGGAGTATTTAAAGCACGTACTTTGAAATATGTATAGTTATTTCTAACCTTTTTACTTTCTTATACGTTGTATAAGGAAGTATTTTGATGACGAACATTTTCGACCACGAGATTTTTGCAGATGTCCACGTTTTGAAGTCTCCTGATACCAAAAAAGTGGTGTTTAAAAAATGTCTGTGTGTCTGTGACCACGATAACGGTCAAACCGCTGTAGATATCTATTCCAAATTTTGTGTTTGCGTGTATAATCTCTCTCTTGAGATCTGATTAGTTTTTCAGTAAAATCGGTAGACTGGAAGTAGTAATCGAATTTTGCAAATATTTCGTCAATTACTAAGTTAAAACAAATTTATAAAGAATTCAAATGTACTCAGAAATAAATTTTAGACAAATTGTCTTAAAAAAGTTTTTCGAAATTCCAACCGGAAGTACCACTTTTACTCTTACCGAATAGCGCTTTTTGGCAGATATGTCGTAAATTATGCATTCTATATATGTTTATTAAGGGTTCAAAAGTATTTAGAGTGGGATTTGCAATATTTTTTGTATACATGAAATTTCAAAATTCGGACCGGAAGTAGCACTTTTACTCATAGCGAGTAGCACTTTTTTTCGAATATCTTGCAAAGTATGTATTCTATAGCGGTTTATTAAGAGAATGAAAGTACTTAGAATAGGATTTTGAATAAGTTTTGTATAAAAAATTCTTAAAAGTCAATAGTTTGAAACGCTCATACGTATAAGAAAGTCGTGCGGTGGCCACATCTCATTTTTTTTAATAATGGTAAAAATATTTAACGAGGCAAAAACGAACATTCGTAAAAAAAAAACGGAACACAGAAACTAAATAAAAACGCTGTTTCATCATTGGCAGTATTTTCGAAATTTTGTGCAAACACCCACTTGCTGACAAGAGAGCTGCCTTTCCTCTTATCCAACGCGATCGAAATCAATCAGCTTCTTATTTACACTAAAAGTCGAGAAATATTGGGAGCAGGGTAAACATCGACGCTGTACATAGTTAAAGTAAATCAAAGAAACTCCGAAGTAAACTCGAAACAATGAGCGAAGAGGCATGAACGTTACGCTATCTGCGAAAAATTGCGAAATTTTCACACACCATTCCACGATTCTGTGACTTTCGAGCTCTCACAGAAAAGGACGAGAGCATACGATCCCGTTTTCTTAAGTGCGAGTTGAACAACAATCTTTATATATCCTTCGCATACACAATTTTCCGAAACAGCAACGCCGACACCGACATCCAATAGATGTTGAAGTAGTAGTGAATGTAGTGGGAGGGGGCGAACTGATCTTTGAAAATCTTTTGGAGCTCGTCGGCGCGGAAAATGTCAATATATAGAACGCGACTAGGCTGCTGGTAATTTGAATTTTCGGGGGTACAGGAAAGTACCTGGAACGCCTAAGATCAGACACGAGAGAACTAGGACAGATGCTCCAAAAGGACAAGGATGTACGAAAGTGAGCGTCTTTGTGATAGGATAAATCGAATGCATGAAGAAAAGTGAAATAAATAAAATAAAGTGTTGCCATTTCGTTACATGGAATATTTTGACAAGATACAAGGACTATTGTAATATTATCCATTTAATATTTGATAATCCGAGAGAAAAACTAACTTTAAATGTTTTAATGTTAGTTTAAGATTTACAAGGATAATAAATAGTTCTAAAATCCAACAAAATTGAATTGTAATCCGAAGCACCACCGACAATACAAGTTGTACATTCTGAGACAAAAGTTTTATGGCGTGAAATTTTAATTTAGTCTTATTATCAACTGAATTTTTGACATATGGAAAAGGGAAATATTTTATATTCAACAAAAACCACAGACATTATGACATTTTACTTTCTTATACGTAGTATAAGGAAGTATTGTGATGATGAAAATTTTGGACCTCGAGATTTTTGCAGATATCCACGTTTTGAAGTCCCCTGATACCGAAAAAGTGGTTTTAAAAAAATGTCTCTCTCTCTCTGTCTCTGTGTGTGTGTGACCACGATAGCGGTCAAACCGCTGTAGATATCAATTCCAAATTTTGTATTTACGTGTATAATCTCCCTCTTGAGATCTGATTAGTTTTTCAGTAAAATCGGTAGACCGGAAATAGCAGTTTACTTCATCGAAAAAATCGAATTTTGCCAATATTTCGTCAACTACTATATACGTTCAAACAAATTTATAAAGAATTCATATATACTTAAAATTAAAATTGAGAATAATTTTATTTAAAAAGTTTTTCGAAATGTCTTTTGCACTTATCGAAAATCAGTTTTTTGCGAATATTTTGCAAGTCATGCTTTTTAGACAAGTACGTTACGGGTATGAGAGTATTTAAAACATCATTTTCAATATCTTTTGTATAAAGAAAATTTCAAAATTCAGACCGGAAGTGCCACTTTACTCTTATCGAATAGAGATTTTTTGCAAATATGTCGTAAGTTATGCATTCTATATATATTTATCAAGAGTACAAAAGTATTTAAAACTGGATTTGCAATATTTTTTGTATATATGAAATTTCAAAATTCGGACCGAAAGTAGCACTTTTACTCTTAGTGAAGAGCACTTTTTTGATAATATCTTGCAAAGTATGGATTTTATAGAGATTTATTAAGAGAATAGAAGTACTTAGAATAGGATTTTGAATAATTTTTGTAAAAAAAATTCTTAAAGTTCTATAATTTGGAACGCTCGTACGTATAAGAACGTCGTGTGGTGACCACACCTCATTATAAATAAATAGCTAAACTGTAAAACACATGAAATTGACTTCATAGAAAGAACGCCTGATGACATACAGAACATTTCTATTCATTTGAGTGCTGTTCATTGCGTTATATTCCATTAAAAATCCCGTTTCTATTCTTACATATTATTTCTTAAAATATGTTACCTATAAGTAAAAAAATTGAAAAATTAGAATACTAAAATTGTTTATATAACTAATATGACTATGATTTACGATATTTGTTTACTACAACTGATATTCTACATTAATGTATGTATTAGAAAAATGCTATTAGGTTTATTACTAACATATGTTATTTTTAAATTAATTGAAATAAAAAATATTCTCTTGCTATTGGACTTTCTTTTGTCGTCATTATTCCATACCTAATAGTTATGCTTGCATTTAGCAACATGTCCTGTGTTTTCTTAATTAACAGAATATTTACATTTTTAGATTGTAGGTATACACTGTAATATTATTATAACAAAAGATAATACATAAATACATACAGGGTCCTGTACTTGAACTTCTGTGTCCAATTAGTCAAAATTTTATATACAATAATTAAAGTCTGCTGTAGTTGGATAGAATATAATTAGGATTGCAAAACTAGTTCTCTAAAGATTAGTAAATAAATTATAAAATTATAAGGGGTTTCATTATAATTAATAAATCTTTAATCTAAAATCAAAAAGCTGTTGTATTGTTGTGATTTGAACTAGAAAATAGGTATTGGTTTTGATGTGATAGTTCGATTTTTCTTCTGTATATCTAGAACCTTAATAAGACGCGGGTCTACTGATTTTTCGGTAGAACTACCAATTTTACTTTCTTATACGTAGTATAAGGAAGTATTGTGATGATGAAAATTTTCGACCTCGAGATTTTTGCAGATGTCCACGTTTTGAAGTCCCCTGAGACCGAAAAAGTGGTTTTTAAAAAATCTCTCTCTCTCTCTCTCTCCCCCCCTCCCTCTCTCTCTCTCTCTCTCTCTCTCTCTCTCTGTCTCTGTGTGTGTGACCACGATAGCGGTCAAACCGCTGTACATATCAATTCCAAATTTTGTATTTAAGTGTATAATCTCCCTCTTGAGATCTGATTAGTTTTTCAGTAAAATCGGTAGACCGGAAGTAGCAGTTTACTTCAGCGAAAAAATCGAATTTTGCCAATATTTCGTCAACTACTAAGTTTAAACAAATTTATAAAGAATTCATATATACCTAAAATTAAAATTGAGAATAGTTTTATCTAAAAAGTTTTCGGAAATTCCTACCGGAAGTAGGTCTTTTACTCTTATCGAAAATCAATTTTTTGCGAATATTTCGCAAGTCATGTTTTTTAGACAAGTACGTTACGGGTATAAAAGTATTTAAATCATAATTTTCAATATCTTTTGTATAAAAAAAATATCAAAATTCATTCCGGAAGTACCACTTTTACTCTTATCGAATAGCGATTTTTTGCAAATATGTCGTAAGTTATGCATTCTATATATATTTATCAAGAGTAGAAAAGTATTTAGAACTGGATTTGCAATATTTTTTGGGTATATGAAATTTCAAAATTCGGACCGGAAGTAGCACTTTTGCTCTTAGCGAGGAGCACTTTTTTGATAATATCTTGCAAAGTATGTATTCTATAGAGATTTATTAAGAGAATAGAAGTACTTAGAATAGGATTTTGAATAATTTTTATAAAAAAAATTCTTAAAATTCTATAATTTGAAACGCTCATACTTATAAGAAAGTCGTGTGGTGGCCACACCTCATTTTTTACTTTCTTGTACGTAGTATAAGGAAGTATTGTGATGGTGAAAATTTTCGACCTCGAGATTTTTGCAGATGTCCACGTTTTGAAGTCCCCTGATACCGAAAAAGTGGTTTTTAAAAAATGTCTCTCTCTCTCTGTGTGTGTGACCACGATAGCGTCCAAACTGCTGTAGATATCAATTCCAAATTTTGTATTTGCGTGTATAATCTCCCTCTTGAGATCTGATTAGTTTTTTAGTAAAATCGGTAGACCGGAAGTAGCAGTTTACTTCAGCGAAAAAATCGAATTTTGCCAATATTTCGTCAACTACTAAGTTTAAACAAATTTATAAAGAATTCATATATACCTAAAATTAAAATTGAGAATAGTTTTATCTAAAAAGTTTTCCGAAATTCCTACTGGAAGTAGGTCTTTTACTCTTATCGAAAATCAATTTTTTGCGAATATTTCGCAAGTCATGTTTTTTAGACAAGTACGTTACGGGTATAAAAGTATTTAAATCATAATTTTCAATATCTTTTGTATAAAAAAAATATCAAAATTCATACCGGAAGTACCACTTTTACTCTTATCGAATAGCGATTTTTTGCAAATATGTCGTAAGTTATGCATTCTATATATATTTATCAAGAGTACAAAAGTATTTAGAACTGGATTTGCAATATTTTTTGGGTATATGAAATTTCAAAATTCGGACCGGAAGTAGCACTTTTACTCTTAGCGAGGAGCACTTTTTTGAGAATATCTTGCAAAGCATGCATTCTATAGCGATTTATTAAGACAATGAAAGTACTTGTAATAAGATTTTGAATCAGTTTTGTATTAAAAAAATTCTTAAGATTGTACAGTTTGAAACGCTCATACGTATAAGAATGTCGTGTGGTGGCCACACCTAATTTTTTACTTTGATTTACCGGTCTACGATTTCAGTTAATAATCTACCGAAGAATCAACTTAACTTGTCTTATGTTCCAGAAATGAAATCGGTAGACCGTTAAATCAAAGTAATAACTGGCAAGTCTACCGAAAGGCTTGGCTACACTGGTAAGACATATAAAATCCATATGTTGACATGAAGAATGAAAACCGCAATATTTGGAAATAGGGGATCATGCATATTCCTTCACATGCTTTGCTCTAAAAATTACTAAAACTTATTTTCTAATAAATGTGTTTATACAAGGGCAATGTAGTCGATTGTAAAATGAATATAATTAATAAAATACATAATGGGTAATTCGAAAATCAAAACGTGCATATTATTTAAGCCTTAGATAATTTTATTACTTTCAAATAGATCAAATAGATATTTGTACTATAAGGACTCCTCGAAATGATTTTTTTTGTTTTCTTCAATTTACTTTAATATAATTTTCTCGGATAAGCCCTTGTAACGATTGTTTTATGAATTTGAGCCAATATTTATCGTCTCTATTCCAAAACATTTAATTCGTTATTCGCGCAGAAATACAATCAAATGGGAACTAATATTCTTTAATTTTCGAATCAAACGTTTCCATATTCCTGTCTGGTATACGCAAATATCTGTTATAGGTAAGCAAATATGTAATAGGAGCAATACATTAGTTATTAATAGGTGTATATATATTTCTTAGCTGACTAAAAATCAAGTAGACGAGTCATTTAAATTATATTTGAAAGTGATATTGTGGTATATTCTGTAACAATTAAATACATTAATTACAACTATTCACGCTTTTTTCTAAATATATTTAACAAATTATTGTTATATATAACACAAGATACAATGCAATAAAAATATATAGTAGGATGCACGTTTTATTCACTGTTATACAGGGTTACCGCTAAATAGGTACCAGACTATGCGAATCCATAACGTTGCTTATCCTATATGCATTTACGTAAATACCACTAGTAATTCCAGTTTAAGGTTCTTCCAAAAAAACGATAAAATGCAAATAGCAATTGAAAAGATTTTCCATGGCGATGTTTTTTTTTGTGTGAATAGCACTCCTTCATGTGAAAAAGGACGACAACTTCGGTGCACAACCATGTTTTTTTTCGTTAAATAGAAGTATATAATTTTGAAACTTAAAATCCTCTATATATATATATGTGTCGTTGTGGTTTTCTATGAGGGTCGAAATATGAATTTCCTTTTCCTCTTCGTCATCCATTTACCCAGAGTGAATAATAAGTGTGGGAATTATTTAATCAAACTTGCGTTTAATTAAATAATTCGTGCATGTGTGTGTACGCTGTGTGTTGTGTTAGTGTGTGCAAATGTGTTTATGGTCTGTTGAAAAAGAGTTGTGTAATGTTTTGTGTCTGTTTGATAAAATCTACTATCTGTTGTTGTGTTGCGTTTGTCGATTGTAGTGTAATGAGCATTCGTCCTAAGATTAGTGCTAGTTCGTCTGTGTTGTTTGTGTTTGTGTGTGTTGCGTTGTTAGTATTGTTACGTTTAATAGTCCAAGGATTTTGTTTAGGAATAGGTGCGTCTATGTAGGTGGTGTTCGGTTTATGGTTTGGATTTTTCGGACATGATTTCCAGATGGATAAGTGTTCGCCATTGCAGTTTGCACATTTAGGAGGTGTCGTTTTAGGTTTGGTACATGTGTGAGTCGAGTGTCCGTCTCCGCACTTCATGCATTTGTATTCGATGTGGCAGTTCCGTTGCGTATGTCCGTACCTTTGACATTTGTGGCACTGTACGATGGTCGTTCGTCTGCGTAGAGGTTCAACAGTTACTGCAAGTCCGCAACATTCATGTATGTCGTAAATCGTCTTGTATTGTCTCGTCAGTTCTACTAGGATAAGAGGGATAGGTTGTTTGTGTTTTCCGATCATTCGTGTAAGTTTGAGTGTAGGGATTCCTTTGTCCGTTAAATCGTCCTGTATGTCTGTGTCTGTTAAGTGTGTGTCTACTCCGCGAATTACCACTTTCAGCGGTTTTTCGCTTCGTAGTTGAAAAGTGTAAAACTGAATGCTGTGTTGTTTGAGTGTTTCGTGTAGGTTTTTGTAGTCTGTTTCTGTTTTAGGTTCTATGTGTATGCCTGATTTGACTGTTTTGCTTTTTGTGACTGTGATTTTGTGTGTGTTAATAAGTTGTCTTACGGTGTTCCATTTGTCAGTGTCTGTGATTATGATTGGTGGTATTTTGTGTGTTTTTTGTGTGTCGGTGTTTTGTGTTTTTGGTGTGTCTGTTTGTGTTTTTTGTGTAGTATGTGAATTATCACTCACCCCGGGTTTGTCGTCCTTGGATGTGGAGGCCTGTTGGTGTTCTTCTACCTCGATGTCTTCGTCCATTTTTGTTATTGAGTCGGTGGTCTGGAGAACGTTATACGGGTTTTCCGTGTGTACCGTCGTTTCTTGTGTTTTCGTATGTTTCTTAGGGCGTTTGTGTTTCCTGGGCTTTTTAAACGCACCTTCGTCTTCGCTGGTCTCTGAGTGTAGATTTTTCTCTGTATGTTTGTGTATGTATTCAGCAAGGTATTTGTATTCTTCTTTTTGTAGAGTTCGTTGTCGTAGCGCGATGAGTTGTTCTTTACTCATGTTGTCTATTTTCCGGTGTAGTGCAAGCAAAGCCGGGCTTGCATGTTCGATATCTTCGTCGCTGGGAGAGAGGTTGCCGGCCATTTCTTCCGGTTTCGCCTTGTCGCTGATAATAATAGTAAAGCTGTTATTCTGTGCTGTCGCTGAGGCTACTGACGATCAGAATGTCCTCTATATGAAAATTATTATGTTTTTATATCAACTGCGGCAGGCTCGGACTCGAGGAAAGAAAAATCAATATCTCGTCACTGCGTGAACATTGGACCGCGATTTTTTTTTTGTACGGGCATTACTCATATTTTTCATTCATTATTGGTACTAATATTTATGTGTAAATTATCTTAATCATTTTTGTAGAAGTTGATATGTTAGGTGACTGCGCTGATGTTGTTGTTTGATTTTCTTAATCTTGTTAAACTATTTCTTGCCAATTCCTACGATGCTATACATAGCTGAGAAGAGTAGGAACATAACATTGATTAATAAAAATAATGATTTATTGTCAACATCAATTGTCAATAAAGAGACGACCACGCACAGTGAATAACGGTATACATTTTATTAGCAATTATATTTTTCGACTTGTTTATGTTTTACGTAGGTTCGCATCTCTTTCATTTCACCTTGAATATATTTGAGATTCCTAAAAGGTGTTAAGTAATTGGGAATATGTCATAATATTCGATCGTGGTAAATATAATCCATTCATAAGAAACGGAAATGTAAGATTTTATGCAGTACTAAAATTACCGACTAGCAGAAAGTAAATTAACATGTACGTAATGGGTACACTCTCGCAAGTTATCTATTTCGTGGCCCACAGCGATATCTATAATCGATACTTCAATAATAATATCGGAGCCGTATTTTATCCCATCGGAATTTCTAGCAGTTAATGCATATAGCCGCGATCGCTGGACACATTTATCTTGTATCGTATTCGTTGGTTGTCTGTGTACACATCGTCTGTTGTATGTATAATCGTTAAATGGTTATTTGATTTCATGTACCATGGTTTTTTTAAGAATTTACATGCAGTAAATTTATACAAAAGTACTGTTGCAGTGGAAGAGATGTACGTTATAAACTTTAGGCGAGTTTTATTAATTGGCTATTTGGCATGACAACTATTTAAATCCTGTTCCATGTGCGGAAATTACAAATATAAATCAAAGAAGATCTTCAGTAACATTTTATCTTGTAATATATAATAGACGAAGATATGAGGCAATCACATGGTTAAATAAATGTCTATTTTCTGTTCATACTGGTTTGGTAACATGTTTCTGTTAGAAGAATCAATAAGTAATCCAAGAGACACGCATTTAACATGTTCAGAAAAGGTCAAAGAGTGAATTCCCACTCAATCAATAATGAGAAAGATAATTTAAATATATAATCTACTTGTAGATATTTATCCAATTGTTTACGAATACGTCCTTATATTTTTTAAATTCAATGATCAATTTTAATGACTTAGAATATTTCTCCTGGCTGCCTGATTGACTCACATAAATAATATCAACAGCTCTACCCGTAATTTTTAATTACATAGTTGCGTAGTTACTTATTGCGTGTTTATGGTAGGCCTAAACTTGATAGGACTGCATTAGTAATACCGGCTGTCTCATGCTTATTTATTTACATTTTCAGTTATACATATTTGATTTTACACTCTATATTTCTCATTGTGATGTTTTTTTAGATGACAGCCAAGTTATTTTGCTATTATTTGCTATTTTTTCAATATATAATATATATCTTGTTTCCTTTTTCCTCTCAATTCAGCAAACCATTCAAATATTCTTTATTCATACGCCAGTTTATCAATAAATCTGTATTATAGATGAATTTATTACCGAACCATTTCACGCGTATCTGAGATACGAGAAATATAAGTGGCAACTTTGAAACGAGTAAGTTAGAATCGACTTTAATTTTTTAGATACCAATTAACTTCGCCGTGAATTCAAACTGCATTTAAAAGCAATTTTAACAACTGACAGTTGATAATAGGTTATTATCTAAATATTATTATAGTGTATATATCCTTATATTTTCTATTCTTTATTGCCGTATTTATATATTTTTTAAACTCTTATTATTGTTATTTTATCCGTTTTTGTTGTTGTTTTTGCCGTTTCCATGTCAGACTAAACCAGCATTGTAGACATTTCATTGACATTCTAGATCATAATCGTTTGACGTTACGTATTTTAAATCTTAATAGTATATTATGCAATGAGCATTTAATGATAGATATTAAGACACGACTAAGAAAATTACAATACGAGGCGAAGCCGAGTATTGTAATGAACACGAGTGTCTTAATAGCCATTAAATGCGAGTTGCATACACTATTTTTTCTACGACCACATAATAAAACATTATTTTTTGGACATTCCATTTCATAAATTGAGGTTAAAATTTTCCATACACCTTTACGAATTTAGCTGGTAATAAATTGTTCGTGGTTACTAAGGCTTGTTCCATAATTTCTGATGGATTCAAATTTTACATTTCACTGTCATTATCCCTCATTTTTACCGTTTATATTAATTTTCAAAAAAGCACAAATTTTAAGTACTTACTTGTAAATTGCAGAGAACTGTCACATTTATTTAATTTGTATATCTGTCAGATATGCAGTCGCCATATTGAATATTGTTTGAATATTGGAATGTCGCATTCCTATTGGATATAAACTTGTATCGTAATGAAAAATCTGTTTTCCTATTGGATATAAACTTGTATCGTAATGAAAATCTGTATCGTAATGGACATCGTTAAAGTACTGGTTCGGCATATCTAATAATACAATTAACCTATGGGAGTAGAAAAAACTCCTTTTAATGTATTTTATTGTTATGCATGTTTTATAATAGTATATTAAAGGACAAGTTTCATTTTGACGTTTCAAAGTACGAATTCAGAGTTTAAGAAACGAGTGGCGTAGCCACGAGTTTCTTAACTGAATGAGTGCTTTAATGTCAAATGAAACGTGTCTTTTATGCTATTTTTTGCAATTAGTTTTAAAATTTCTCTTTTTGTAAAAGCAAAACGAGAAAAATTTGATAATCAAGGGAAATTTTGTGGCGGTTGTCACCTTGGTTTGGCACAAGATTTAAATTGACAAGTTAATTTAAAATTGACACATTTTTGATAATTTTCAACAGAATGTTTCTACTGCACACGGTATCACTATCACTTCGAAAGATAATTCAAACGTTAATATAAATGTTTTTAATAGTTGTACTATTTCAAAGATTAATTAAAAATATCAAATCTTACAATGAATTTCAATATAAAAACCTCAAACTTGCTTACAAAATGTCATTTTGACATCTCCATTTCTGTTGCAATGTGACCAACTTAAAATAAATCTGTTTAAATGTTCCATTTCTATTACGCAACTAGTGCTGTAATAGATCCTATTACAGCACTAGTGAAATAAATGGTATGATTACGGTACTAATTGCAAAAAAGTTATTAGAACACTGTTGTTACATATTTTGGAGTAAGTTTTCTCATTTTTAATATGTTTCTTATATTTTTTGTATATATCAAATTATTTTTATGTTATCGCATTTTGTATATACTTGGTGTAAGATGTTTCAGAAAAATTGTTTCTTACCTATATTATTATTTCTGATGAAGACCAAAAGAAAGGTCGAAACGTTAAATAAATCAAACATCATTATAAACTAATGTATGTTTATTTAATTTCTGCCGAAAATGCCCAATGCTTATCAAGAGTTTAAATAATATATTCTTATATATACCTGGTGTATAATATTTATTGGCAAGCTCAACTGTTGTGTTTTTTTTATAAATATGAATATGAACACATTTTAAAAAAATGTTATTAATTGTTAATGGTGATCATTTAGGGCACAGCTAACGAGTAATAGTCAAGTACTTTTGCAATATATATTTATACTGTCTTGTATATAATAAGTATTCTGCAGAACCCATTACGACTCAATCTCGAAGGTAAACTGTTAAAATTGTTTTCTTGAAGCTTTCTATTTATTAAATGGATAGCAAAGCGAAGATTGCTATCGGAAAAATCTGCATATTTTCTGTCAAACGATAACGTATCTCAATCACCTATCATATTGTAGTTTCCTATTATGATATTATAGACATTAGGCGACCACCACGATATGCATTTATTACGTAATATGAACTTTTAGCCCGAGTAAAAATACTAACACAGGAACAACGTGTAATTACTGCTGAAGCACTTTCACATTACGGAGCAGATTTTCTGAATATTTAATGCCGGCTTTGCCCTGCGCGTCCCAACTTTACCATGCGTCAATTATAACCATTTTACTTACCAACGATCATTAATTTACATCGCAATAGATCAACGAGAGAGTACGCGTTTTCGTTTTGCGTGGTTCTTTTCTTCCGCCACTGATTGGATACACTTTGAAGATTATGATTCAACGGATTGATCTTATATGGTGATGCGGTTATCCACCGAGAGGGGAAAAAGATTAGCCCATATTTCTGATATAATGAAATCGAACAGGGGGAACAGACCGGTCGATCGATTTTGCTTTATTTTCGTGCGTGTTTGAAAGCAATTAAAATGAGTAATAAGAGAACGTATAAAACGATGAGTTGCAGATATAATATCTTTAATTAATGTTTCCGTGATTTAGAGAAGTTGTTTTAATGAAAGAAAAAAAAGTGGAAATACCGCATTCACGTCGACCTGTTAAAGTAATCTTGATGTGGTTAGATTTGCGAAATATGACACTATCAGTAACTACTGTCGAAGCATTAAAAAATATCGAACCATTGAATATCTTGAATAAACGAAAGAAGGATGAAAACCTAACATCTGATTCATGTTGCATTTTTTTTCTTTACGTATATACACATGTATTTTTATATATTCATATTGTTTTTAAGTTAAAAACCTTATTGGTTTTAATTTATTGTTTGTAGAAATACATAGATATTACACATTCTTCCAAGTTAAAATAGCAATATTAGTTACTTACTTTCCAAGATACTGGAGACACAGTGTCGGTAAAATAAACATATTACTAGGATTTTGAAATATTCATTAAAACAGTATAGCTTTAAATACAAATCTTTTGATTTATTTTGGACATAGTGATTATGAGTCGTGTGTAATAAGTCATTCATTAACATTAATTTACAAAATATTTAATTACTACCATCTCATAACTAGGGGTACATTGCAGGATTGAAGTTAAATGAATAATGTAATGCGAAATTGGGCACAGTAATAGTGATATAATCTATATTCATCAAATTAACCTGTCTTTATGACAAATCATGGTAGGCTTCATTTATTAAAAATAGCAAACTAATAACAAAATGACAAATAATATGCAGATCGTTGATTTATTAAAGGCAACATCCAACTTCACTGCAAGGTAAACAATGCTGATCTATGTGTTTAGTGACAAACGAGTGACAAAACATAGGAAGATGCTATATTAGATAATAAAAAATTAAGTATGGACATCACACGACTTTCTTATAAGTATGTGTTTTCCGATTTTTTTATATAAAAGTTGTTCCAAAATATTGTAACGAAATGAGTGTACGACGACAAAAACAGAGACCATAAATCATCTCGGCGCGACGTATAAAAACGAAATGTAAATAGCGTGAATCATCCATTTACGCATGGTACGGTGTCGGAGGCAGAATGTCTATGGAATGTTCTTCAAACATCGAGAAAAGGATGGAGTTTTACACGAATGCTTTGAGATGTTTCGCATACGTATATAAGGCGGCTGGATCCATTGCGGGAGGAGTAATTGCGGAATATTTTCGGGAAAGAAAGTCCTTAAGTAGTCTCGAGTGCGAAGAAATAAATAGTGGTAGCCAAAGAAATAAATAAGTAGTGCCGTTGTATATAGACAAATAGAAGTGTTAATTTTAATTTATTAATAGTAGTTTAAGTGTGATACATTAGTTTTACACTTTTATATTGTAATTAATTTTACGTGTATGAATACACAGACTGTTTTAAATAAATAAATTGCTCGAGTTGTTTATTGGAACACGAAAACGTTACAATATGTTTCAAATACTTTTATCTTTCTAATAAACCTGTGAGTAAAAGTGTTACTTTCGGTCAGAATTTTGAATTTTTTTATGAAAAAAATATTGCAAATTCAATTCTAAATACTTTTATAATCTTAATAAATCGGTATAGAATGCATAATTTACTAGATATTTGCAAAGAACTGCTGTTAGATAAAAGTCAAAGTGGTATTTCCGGTCCTAACCTTGTAACTTGTTTCATACAAAAAACATTCAAAATGAAGTTCTCAGTACTTTCATACTCTTTATGTTTGTTCAGTACGCGTAACTTGCGAGATGTTCGCAAAAAAATACTTTTCGATAAGAGTAAAATTACTTGCGGTGGGAATTTGGAAAATTTTTTAAAATTTTTTTTTTGTCAAATCCACTTTGAGTAGATTTGAATTCCTTATAAATTTCTTTCAATTTAGTAGTTGACGAAATATTGGTAAAATTTCATTTTTTCACTGAAGTAAAGTGGTACTTTCCATCTACCGATTTCACTGAAAATCTAACCAGATCTCAAGAGGGAGATTATAATAATAATAATAATAATAATAATAATAATAATATTTATTCGTTCAGTTGACCACAAAAAAATGGTATAGAACAAGTCAACATAGTGTAAATGTAAATATAAACAGTCAAACAATACAAATATGATACAAGCATAAGCACTAACCAATGCAATACAGTACAACATGTAAAAAATACTCGTAAATGTAAAATTTGGTAATGATAGCTTTAGTCGTTTCGCTGCTATCCTGATTACACCCACAGTGAAACAGACAGACAGACAAAGACACGTCTGCAAAAAAAAACTGCTTCGGTATCAAGGAAAAGGTTTACAACTCTTGAGCTTGTACATTTAGATGTTTTCCGGGCATTGTAGTACTGAAATACTAAATATAAATGTGCTGTAGAACGAATTTTATAGTACAATAATTTTTCTACAATAACTAAACGAAGATTCAAATTAAAATCAGCTCTGAAATAAATGTCAAAACCAATGTGCGTATACGTCTATCTTCATTTAACATATTACATTTCGGATAGCCGTATCTCAATGAGACTAATCCAAAGAATTTATCGCCTATCTTCTTTTACATGCCTGAACTTGCCTTATACCTAATAAATATAACTTTATTCATTGATTGCATAGAAACTCGTGATGTAACTATTATCTAAAAACGAATTGTAGGTATTAATATGAATCGAGTATTTCTACAGAGATTTTTTACTTTGGTCATTGCGCCTTATCTGCATGAGGGTCATGTTTTAAATTGCTACGAAAACTACAAAAGAAAACAAAATTAGTTGGATAAACTGTTTTATTGCTTTTCAAAATATTTGACTTTAGGATTTATATACGTACTTTGCGTCGGTCAAATTAATTGTCGAAACATTCTTAAGTTGGTGTATCAGAAACATGGTTTTTGAAGACTTTAGGTCTCAAGATGATTGAAACCTCTGTTCACACATTTTTTCTTTAACATTAATCCATAAAGAAGTCGCTATACAATAGATATGGCGTATACATGCAGTAGGATATTAATTCTATTTACGAGTCTTTGATATGTCTGAGGATGTCTCCATCTGACTGTAAGTCACATGACGCTCTTGTTAAACCGTGTTAAGCGCAGCATCGATGTTTCTTGGATAACATTCGATTTTGCTTGACCTTCATGTTATTCACCACTGATAGAATCACGTAAGCGGTCTTTTCTGATGGTAACTAATTACTTAAAAGTTGACCGAAGCGATTTGTGCATTGTAGTTGAGTTAGGCCTTTATTACAATTATAAAAGATTATTATTATTATAATTAACTCTTTAAAGACTTTCTGTAAACAAAGTACTCAGTCAATTTTTAAGCTGCTTCTATTCTCATAAAATTTTACGAAAATAGTAATGACGCTTCTCAGTAGCGCCCCCTAGTCGTCGTTTATAAAAAGTAACAACATATTACATATTTATGCGTATGCATTCTTTTGCCTTTTTTGACTTTCAGTAAAATGTATTATGTTGTTTTTTGTTTTAATTATGCTTCTCTTTGTTAATATTGAAGCCCTGTGGCATAACATGTGTAGGTCACAAATAAGCAATAGTGTATCACTCTTGATAAATACTGCAAACTATGAGATTAATAGGAAGTCAGGCCCTCTAATGCGATAATATAACTTAACAGTAGATTGATAATAGTGTCGATTGCCTCAAATGAAATTTATATATACTTCTGCATAATGTTAAAAATTGGGGTAATGCAAAACTTGTATTCCATACGTATATTACGTTGAATAATAATATTAAATTTAATGTGATATAATTATTCACATTCACAGTATTACCAACGTTACTTATTTATAACGTACAACACGGTTAAAATATATTTCGATTAAAATTAAGGAAGTAACTTCTGGGTCTGGCAAAGTGTAATAATAGTGTTTGGTTTTGTCTTCCTTCACTTTGTACTTGCACGGGGAAAATTATATCTTTATTGTCGCGTTAATAAAACCGTATATTTACTCGGCATAATTAAAGATTCAAAAGGGGGGAAATTTATTAAGTGAGCCCCGTTACTTCGCCTGTGCGACTGCTGTATCTTGCTTGCTTGCCTGCTCCTAATCTTAAAGTTGAGCGAGAATATGACAACGCAGTAGATAGTTTAGAGGCATTAAGGAAATTGCTTATTTGCATTAAAATACGATTTACTGTTTAAACTACTAACGTACATACTGTAAGGTTACAATCTTCCTTATGACGTTCCGTGTATTTGTGGATATTACATCCTTTTGTGTTCACTCTGCTATAATAATTTAATAAATTCTCTAGATTATACAGAAGACTGATAAGGAAATTCCACGAGATGAACGTGGAAATAAAAAGAATGAAATGGATAGTGTAGAGTGCAGTTTTAAAATGGGAATTTTTCACGTTTCAAGTCTTTCAATGTTGTGGATGTTGCGGTACTATTTGAAAATTATTTATCAGATTAGTTTTCTTCACTACAAACGACTTAACAATTTTGAATGTAGAAAGAAAATTAAATACAAATTGTTATCCACTGCTAGTACTTTTAAATTAATTAAACATCAGTAATCCTGGACTTTCTTGAAGACATTTCTTTTCTTAATTTCTATTTTAGTAATTTTTTTACAGAAAAACGCTAAATATCTAAGAAATCTAGATAGGTACGCTCGAAGAAATAAGTAACCGTACACTTCGCGGAGATATAAAGGGGTACGGGCATGTTCGCCATATAGTAATGCATAATAAACACGCCCATACCAACTTATATCTCTGCGAAGTGTATGGTTACTTATTTATTTAAGTTAAACAAAAGTATTTCCAATATGTTTGTTTATCTTTTTATTTACTCAGTTGTTTATACTTCTATTGTTATTTGAGAATAATTACCTATTATTATTAAATTCTATCAGGGATTTTTGTTTATCGTAAATATAAGTATATTCAATATTTTGCTGTTTATATTAGCAATGGCGAGTTTAGTAAACTTGAAAGAATTAAAATATATATGATGCTGGGTTATCAAGATACACGCAGAAGTGTACAAGACGTTTGTAATTTATTTAATAATATTTATCTAAACAGAAATCGAATTTGTAAATTCGTTGTTGGTTAAACTTACAATTTGAGTAATAAATTTATATAAATTATAATGGGCAATGTATGTAAATACTATCGATTTTCCGCTTTGTAACCTCTGCTTTATTTCCTCAAGAAAGAGACTAATTTTATAAATTTACTTATATCTATGTCTTTATTGTTAATTACTGCGGCCTTGATCTCAATTGAGTTAGTAGACCATAATGTGGAAAGAAGAAATACATGCTCAGTAAGAATTTCAACCTGGTGACGCTTAGACCATTGTTCAAAAGCTTTGTATTGCTTGATAGATTTTCCGTGACTTGTAGCAAGTTTTTAATTTATAAAATTAGTCTCTTTCTTGAGGAAATAAAGCAGAGGTTACATGCTTTATTTCCTCAAGAAAGAGATTAATTTTATAAATTTACTTATATCTATGTCTTTATTGTTAATTACTGCGGCCTTGATCTCAATTGAGTTAGTAGTCCATAATGTGGAAAGAAGAAATACATGCTCAGTAAGAATTTCAACCTGGTGACGCTTAGACCATTGTTCAAAAGCTTTGTATTGCTTGATAGATTTTCCGTGACTTGTAGCAAGTTTTGTATTGCAGGACTTGCGGCTTGATAAGTATCTCGCTCATTTGCCTTCTTTTTGGAGAAATTTATCACAATTTAATAATTTCTATGATAGTCAGCAAATTAGTTATTAAGGTAAAAACACATTTTTCAGCTTTAGGTGCAGTATAGGGAAGTATTGTGGTGATGAGAATTATCAGATGCAGATGTTGAATCCCCTAATACCGAAAAATTTGTTTCTGCAAATGAATCTCTCTGTCATTCTCTATGTGTTTATGACTGAGATGGCGGCGAATTGGTCTATTAATGTCACACTTTATATTTAAAAATATAATCTTTTTTTAGGTGAAGGAATAGCCACTCATCTGAAATAGTTGTTTGACAGTTTAGTGTGAGTGGTCATTCCATCGTCGTCTTTCCACTTTCTCCTTAACTGTTTATGTGTGTTTGCTTTGTCTGCACTAACTCTTTACTTTCTCCTATCCTGCATTTTTCTTTCCATCTTTCAATTTCTGGTGTTCTAATGTCCTCCATCAGTTGGTCCTCCTATTTTTAGTCTACCTCTTAGTCTTCCTACTTGTGGCTTCCACTTTGTGTAATTATTTTTACTAATACTGTATCTTCCATTCTATTGATGTATCCAAAGTATCTTAATCTTTGACTTTTTAACACTTTTACTATATCTGCATCTTCTTACGTGTCATTAGTCATAAAATTCAATAAACTTCTGTATTCTTCTCCCAACTTTTTTAGTTCACATATCCTCCTTATAATCTTCCTCTCAAAATTCTTAGTTTCTCCTAATACCGATTTGTTAGGCAGGATTCTGACAAGTTACCACAGGTCGTATTGTTGCTATGTAGACTTTCAATTTTGAGTTTTTACTTAATCACTTGTTTGCCATGAAAGTTTCAAACATGTAAGATACCCTATACCCTGCTTGAATTCTTTGCAATATTCGCCAATTCTATCGTTTTTGTTGTTAACTATTGTGCCCAGGAATATAACACTTCAAACTTGATCGCTTTTTTCCCTTGTTTTTGGAAGCCACTTGTATCACTTCCAGTTATTCTCATATACTTAGCCTTTTCTTAGTTAATCACTAATCCTATTTTTACAGCTTGTTCTTTGTTTTCCAGTCTTCGTTCTTCTTTTGCTCTAATTGCGAGATAATCAGCATATGCAACCATCTGTACTGCATTTTTTATTATTCTTCCCTTAACATTACAATTTCTTGTAATGCCTTGTAGTTCGATATTAAATAACCTGCTGAGGAACCATTAATTTGACATTATCGGACATTTCTGTTCGGGACATTTTTGTACCTATTGAGCTTTCCATCGTCATTCAAATTAATCTAATCAATTTATGTGGTATTTCAATATTGTATACCTCTTTTAATACAATATTCCTTTTGATCCTACCATATGCTTGTCTGAAATCTATACATGTTATGTACAATTCTGTATTATTTTCATATGATTTTTCATTAGTGTCATTCATGGTGTAAATAGCATTTATTGTAGATCTACTTTGTCTAAAGCTGTAATGATAATCTCCAACTGTATCTTCTGTACATGTTTTTACTTTTTATGAATCAGTGTTGTTACGACTTGATGTACAGCATCGCAGTGTCGACTTCCCTGTAATTATTGCATCTCATTGGGTTTCCTTTTGTCAGTATTGGCACTATTAGTTTCAGGTTCCATACTTTGGGCATTCCTTCTTGTTCCTATATTAGCTTAATTCACCTACATATTCTATTACTCAACTTAAATCATTTATTTTGTATCATATCGCCACTGAAATTAGCATGACCCGACGCCTTGTTCTTTTTCAAGTTGTCAATATCTTTATAGCACTCCTCTATTGTTGGCCTGAAATCTGGTTCTGTTTCATAAGTACTCCCGTCTGTCTTTATACTTATGGTTTAACAGTGCCTTAGAGTGCTTCTCCTATTCTTTATTCTCATTGTAAAGAGGTTTATTTTACTTATAAAATAAGGGTATGTAATACTTAAATTTGAACAACTTTTATATAAAAAATTTGAAGTTGCGTAGTGGCCACACTTCATTTTACTTCCTTATACGTAGTATGAGGAAGTATTGTGATGATAAAAATTTTCGACCTCGAGATTTTTGCAGATGTCAACGTGTGTACCGAAAAAGTGGTTTTTCAAAAATTTCTGTCTGTCTGTCTGTCTGTCTGTGTGTCTGTCTGTCTATGACCACGATAGCGGTCAAACCGCTATAGCTATCAATTCCAAATTATGTATTTACGTGTATAATCTCCCTCTTGAGACCTGATTAGTTTTTCAGTAAAATCGATAGACCGTAAGTAGCAGTTTACTTCTGTAAGAAAATCGAATTTTGCCAATATTTCGACAACTACTAAGTTTAAACAAATTTATAAAGAATTCATATGTACTTGAAATTAAGTTTGAGACAAATTGTCTTAAAAAAGTTTTTCGAAATTCCAACCGGAAGTAGGTCTTTTACTCTTATCGACAATCAGTTTTTTGCCAATAACTCGCAAGTCATGCTTTTTAGACAAATACGTTACGAGTATAAAAGTATTTAGAACATAATTTTCAATAATTTTTGTATAAAAAAAATTTCAAAATTCAGACCGGAAGTACCACTTTTACTGTTACCGAATAGCGATTTTTTGCAAATATGTCGTAAGTTATGCATTATATATATATTTATCAAGAGTACAAAAGTATTTAGAACTGCATTTGCAATATTTTTTGGGTATATGAAATTTCAAAATTCGGACCGGAAGTTGCACTTTTACTCTTAGCGAGGAGCACTTTTTTGAGAATATCTTGCAAAGTATGCATTCTATAGCTTTAGTAAGAGAATGAAAGTACTTAGAATAGGATTTTGAATAAGTTTTGTATAAAAAATTTCTTAAAATTGTATAGTTTGAAACGCCCATACGTATAAGAAAGTCGTGTGATGGCCACACCTCATTTTTTTAACTTAAAAAATCAAACTAAATAATGAAAATCAAATTAATTGATTAAAAGAAATCAGTTACACTAAAAATTAGTTGTAAGAAACGCGTTTTTCTTAGTTTTTGGTTGGAGAATGGAAACAAATGAATGGATTTTCGTATTAAAAATTTACAAATAAAATATTGAATATCGAAATATTATTGTACTTGGGATTTGTTTCTTTAAATGTCTTGATGAATGAAGAACAACCGCCACATGGCATATCAGCAAGAAGCGGATGTTGTCTCGCTTGCCCAACAACGGTGTACGCACATCACGATCAAGCCGAAAAAAGAATTCCACATTCAAAGCTAACGGTTGTGCTAATGTTAACCACAACAAACATCAATAATTAATTATTTGAAGCGGGCAGGATGCGAAGTCACGTCTTCTTTGCGCTCTTCTTCCTCTTCTTCATCTTCTACTATTTCAAAATAGGTGTACATGAAAGGTAGAAGAACGACGAAAACAAGTGGTGAGATGAAATATGACGGGCTCTAGGGCAAATAGTAATCATCCAAGTAACCATTTGGTGTGTTAAGTCGTACAAGTCACATAAAGAGGTATTACCTGTCAGGTCGTTTCTGGTTTGCCGTTATTGTTTTTTTTTCTCGTTCCAGACACGTTAGTTACATGTGGCAGATGATGTTTACGAATAATTATAACAATTTAAACATCTAGTGTCGAATTAAGCAAACTTGAAACTTCTCTACGTAGGTAGATACGAACATTACAATTTGTAGGGCCGTACTTAAATCTCCGTGGAAATTGTACGTTGTTCGTATCATAATTTTGTTGAAAAAGTGTAACGCTATATCTAAAGTGTAAAACCATACCTTCATTCTTAATAGTGAAATGCTCATTGTGTGCATTAAAATAGCAAGGAACCCAAATCGTCCTCCTGCGGATCTCATCAAATCTGATGTGTACTAGGCCCACGACTGTACGAGGATTTTTGATAAGAATATTTAAAATTTTGATTTAAGATGACAATTACATTATCAGATGCATGAAGGAACACTTTGATAATAAAATCACTCAATCAACCGCGAATTAATAGACCATAAATCTTTTATGAAACAAAGGAAGTTGAAAGCCCTAACACTAGTGGGATGTTAGAAATATGACTTATCTCTTTGCACTTTTTTAGTAAGTAGTAACGGCTATTGCTTCTTTCTTGTTACGCGTGAAACAAATATGTTTATAAATACGGAGTATTTGAATACACCGGTTGACCCTTCATGGATCACGTATTAAAAGTACAGGAATAACTAATCTGAATTCGAAGTAGGATGCGATTAAAAAATTTTCATTCATTCAGTTTTGCCACTTCTACCACAATTAGGTAACAACTTCCTATTTTGTTGCTGTTATAATCTGTTTTCTTATCAAATTCTTTATAATGTCTCCATTTACTTCCCATCTGAAAGAGCCTTCGAGATGTAAATATATTTTTTTAGTGAATATATTCAACCGGTATTGAAGTACAGATATCTTTGCTATGTAAAACAACTCAACGTTTTTTGAAGTGAAAACTTCTATGTGCACGTTGATGCATTGATTGTTGGGCACTGAACGAGACTGAACCGTCACGCTCGGAATGTAACGCTCGTTCGGGTAAAGTGGGCTCGAGCCGAGTCGATTAAGGGAGCGAGAGAGATATAATTAACGCAGAGGTCTCTGCTATACTCGCGCGACCACAGTTTCACGCTCGGCTATGTATTGTAACACTAACTAGCGGTATTTAATTTCAATTAAATTGAAATTTAGAATAAATATTGTATTTTTATTTTCTGAAAATTTTTTGTCCGCGTGCAGATGCGATCCCGAGCCGCCCGGGTATGAGGCCGACACGTTACCATTAGACCAGGCGGGTACTCGTATGAGAATTATCATATCGTCTATTTGTATATATACATGCGTACGTATGAATTTTTGAAGTGAGAACTTCATCAGACCGAGCGAAATGTACTAGAATAATATATACACAATAATAAGAAATATATATTTTTTAAATGTAATATAGAACAAAAATGGAAAATGGAAAATGTAAATGTAAATGAATATAGAACGAAAAAAAAGTTGTATTTCGTATTATTAACCTCGCCTTGATGAAGTTTTCACTTCTGCCGTGTGGTCTTAAGCACACCAATTTTTTTTAATATGATTTAAAGAAACCTCGGGCAAACTTACGATATTGTTAGAGTTTAGTTATATTATAGAGAGCGTTTCATTAGTTACCTTTTCTAAACTTGTAGTAAAAATTGCTTTAAATCATGTCCACAAATGTAAATATTGTGTATTATTTATATTTATGGTGAGTGTGATTAGAACATCAGCATAATGCTTAATGAAATTTACCCAAATTTACGACCTACCACAAACAATTTTCAAGACTGTAACGTAATATCATTAAAATACTACTGTTTGTCTATGCTTAATAGCCGTAACAAAATTAACATAACGACGTATTGTAAAACTCATCCCCTATCTTGTTTTGGTTTAAATAACAAATTGGTAAATTTGAATAAGTTGTATCAGTTGCCGATATTCTTATCACACCCATCACAAATAATGAATAAATTCATAATAACTTCATTTAGGGGGAAGCTTTCGTTTTTCTGAAAGTAATGTAATAAATATTTAATTACAAAATAGACATCATTGTATAATCATATGCTCATGCTTATGTTGCAACTATAAAATTGTCAACATGGTGAAATAGCAATTATAACCTGTGATTTCGAAAAGTAAATTTTATTCATTCTACTTTAATAATTTTCAAAAGTTACTAACGGATTTTGGTTCGTATCTTCCAGACATAATTTTAATTTATACTTTTTACTTTCTTATACATAGTATAAGGAAGTATTGTGATGATGAAAATTTTCGACCTCGAGATTTTTGCAGATGTCCACGTTTTGAGGTCCCCTGATACCAAAAAAGTGGTTTTTAAAAAATGTCTCTCTCTGTGTGTGTCTGTCTGTCTGTCTGTCTGTCTGTCTATGACCACGATAGCGGTCAAACCGCTACAGATATCAATTCCAAATTTTGTATTTACGAATATAATCTTTCTCTTGGGAATTGATTAGATTTTGAGTAAAATCGGCAGACCGGAAGTAGTAGTTTACTTCAGTGAAGAAATCGAATTTTGCAAATATTTCGTCAATTACTAAGTTTAAACAAATTTATAAAGAATTCAAATGTACTCAAAATTAAATTTGAAGAAAATTGTATTAATAAAGTTTTTCGAAATTCCGACCGGAAGTAGGTCTTTTACTCTTATAGAAAATGAGTTTTTTTACAAATATCTCGCAAATCATGCTTTCTAGGCAGGTACATTACCAGTATAGAAGTATTTAGAACGTACTTTTAAATATCTTTTGTATAAAAAAAATTTCAAAATTCGGACCGGAAGTAACACTTTTACTCTTACCGAATAACGATTTTTTGCAAATATGTCGTAAATTATGCATTCTATAAATCTTTATGAAGAGTACAAAAGTATTTAGAGTTGGATTTGGAATATTTTTTGTATAAATGAAATTTCATAATTCGGACCGGCAGTAACACTTTCATACGTATAAGAAAGTCGTGTGGTGGCCACACCTCATTTTTTAAATTAAAATCATTTTGAACTTGTTTACTAATAACAGCAGATTTGGTGGTTTCTGAAACTATATAAATACATAAATAATTTTGCTCACTTATACATTCTGTCTTAAAATTAGCACCAAAAAAAATTTGTCTATTTGATATTTTCTCAGTAATAAGTGTTTTATTTATAATAACTAGGGTTCGGTAGTAAGGGGTACATAGGCAGAATTTACATTTATAAATTTTTATATATAACTTATAGCTACTTATAACATACAAATACTGGTAGTGTTCCCCTGACTGCCGATCTCTAATAATAATTATTTTATCAGTAACTGCATTTTAAAGTTTCAGTTTATAAACTGAAAATATTTTTGTAAGATGTATATAATCATACATAATAAGAATCTCATAAATTTTTTTTTAAAAAAGTATTAAACATTAATGGTTAAAACCATAGATTTCATGCGTTATATTTGTCAAAAGTTACATGACATTTTGGTTATACTATCGCCCTCCTTGTATCAAATCGCGAACTTACCGGACAATCCTTTTATTGCTTTATTTATAAAATATAGAAAGCTAATAATTCTTAATATTCAAATAAATCATTGCAGTCATGTAGAAGCTCATATGTATTCAAAGAAGTGACCATATATACATACAAATATATGTATATATGTAGTGCTAGAGTTACTTTCTGGAGCGTGGGAACTAATCGATTGACATTCAGCGTTTGTAGTATTATCGGTTATGCTCCTGGAAGGTACACACAGAAGCACACACACCCACACACCCACAAACGCCTACACGAACGAATAAGCGCCAACAGCAGAGACAGCACAGGGAAACGGCAATATCGTTTTCGGAGTCATGTGGGACTCGCCCGGCTAGTAGCGGCACGCAAACCGCCTTCATTAGGAGTCCATGCATAATGTACATTCGAATGTTGTCCACGTATTCCGAAAAGGCGGTCTAGATTTTACGTGTGAAGCCGCAGTATAGACGTACTGGAGGATACCAGACGATTTTGAATCGGCAATCGCTTTCGAGAAAGGTAAGGCAAATATACCGTTGGAGATATTACTTCTTTGTTTGCTTAGAACTGAAATAAGTAAATCAAAGATTTAGATATTTACATTCCTGCTGTGATGTATTCGCTATGGAGTAGGTGATGATATAAGCACCAAACACGTACTTATATTTGTTTATATTTTGAATCAAAGTGATAATAAGACCAATTCCAGTTTAAATTTGAACGCCTCTCATACAAAAAGTTCATTTACTACGATTAGCACAATATTTAGAAGAAAATTAAAACGGTAACGGAAAGTAACACTTTTACTCAAATCGAATATTCGACAGATCTATTTATTAAGAGCCCAAAAACATTTAGACTCTTATTTGAAACAAGTTTTTTCATGGAGCATTCGGCATAGATTTAGTAAAAGGATAAAAGTAATTAAAAGGCAATTTGGAATAATTTTTGTATAAACAAATTGCATCAAATATTGAACGTATACCGAAATAGTATGATGCAATCCAGAAAACAACGATAAAAAATGAGTTACAAAGGCGTTAAAATTATGTCCCTGTTTCTTCGGGGAAAGTTTGGTTGTTTGGTTGTCATTGGTTGAAGTCTACCTGGTGTTTATCACTCAAATTTGACATCAAGTGATCCAACTATACTGTCGCTTCTTGTAGATCATGGTTTTATAAAGGAAACCTTATTAGAATTTTTACCCATAATACTTTATTTTTGTTTTCCAATCGGATTTTCTGATGGTGGGGAGTTTCTCCATATTTTTTTTTAACCAGGAATCGAAATGTTAAATAAGGCTTGCTGTCTAGAAAACTTTAATTTGTCAGACTTGATGAACGCTCGTAAATTCTAGTTGGTAATGTGACATTAAACACTAGAAATAAAGAATTATTGTTAATCCATTCTTATTGAATATACAGGGTGTTTATAAAAGATGCGGCAATATTAAAGGGGTTGATTGTCCAGGTCATTTTATACAAAAAAGTTTATAATGAACAAGGTCCGCAAACGCTTCGTTACCGATCTACAGCGTGTTGAAGTTTAATTAAAAGAAACAGTAAAAATTTGATTTTTCCAAGACGGCATTAAAGATCATAATGAAATTTTAGGCGTTTTATTTTTCAAGAAAAAAACAGGACGCCGCTGATTTCTCTAAAAATAAAAATATGTTTCTATTCTTTGTTCAATTGTGAAGAAAAAAGCTCTCTTAACTTTTTATCGTACGACGTAACGTTTTTTAGTGCATGTACATTTATCATGCTTACAAAAATATTTTTAAACAGTCCTGTTTTATTCACTGACATATTGAATGACATATGATTAATAATTTTGTATGTGTCGAATTTGTTGAATTTCCTTATCATGAATCGCTATACAAATGCAGAGATGACCGACATGCACTACATTTATGGACTTGCTGATGGAAATGCATTAGAAGCTAGGCGGTTGTATACTGAAAGATTTCCTGGCCGTATTGCTCCGGATAGAAAAACTTTCGAAAGTATTCATCGGCGTCTTTATGAAACAGGCACATTAAGACGAAATGGAGGAGCAGGAAGGCCAAGGACAGCAAGAACGGTAGAACTGGAAGAGGATGTGCTAGACATGATTGAAGAAGATCGAGGTACTTCTACTCGAAAAATTGCTGACGCTTTGGATGTAAGTAATGGGACTATTTGGCACATTCTGAAGGAAAATTTGTTGTACCCATTCCATATACAACGCGTTCAAGCATTACTTCCTGCTGATTTTCCTCCTCGCATTGCATTCTGTCAATGGCTTTTGCAGAAAATGGTTCAAATCCCTCAATTCCTGATGTTGATTCTGTTCACCGATGAAGCGAATTTTTCAAGAAATGCAATACGCAATTTCCATAATAACCATGTATGGTGTGACGAAAATCCACATGAAATTGTTGAAAATCGTTTTCAACATCAGTTTTCTTTGAACGTTTGGCTTGGGATTGTGGGTGACTGCCTAATTGGACCGGTATTTTTACCAAGGAGACTAACCGGAGAGATGTATCGCAACTTTTTGGAAAACGCTCCCTGGATTTCTGGAGGACGTACCATTAGCAATTAGAGATGCAATGTGGTATATGCACGATGGCGCACCAGCCCACTTTAGTCAAGTAACTCGTGATTTCTTAACACATGCATACGGAAATCGCTGGATTGGCCGAGGTGGACCACACTTATGGCCTGCACGATCCCCGGACTTAAATCTCCTGGAGTTTTTCCTGTGGGGCCATTTGAAGTCATTGGTGTACGCTACTCCATTGGAAAACGTAGAAGACTTAAGAAATCGAATCATTGCTGGGTGCAACTCAATTGAAACCGATCCTGTTGTTTTTTCTTGAGAGAGTTCGCCAGTCAATGAGGAGAAGATTGGATTCTTGCATCCGAGCTCGAGGTGGTCACTTTGCACAGTTATTGTAATTTTTGCTTGCCAAAATTATTGGAATGGTAAAATTTTTGTTTTTGCCTTTAAGTAAAACCCTTGTTATTTAAAAAAAAATTTCTGTAATAAATGTACATGCACTAAAATGTGTTTTTTTTCACTAAAAAACGGTACGTCGTATGATAGAAAGTTAAGAGAGCTTTTTTCTTCACAATTGAACAAAGAATAGAAACATATTTTTATTTTTAGAGAAATCAGCGGCGTCCTATTTTTTTCTTGAAAAATAATATGATCTTTAATGCCGTCTTGGAGAAATCTAATTTTTACTGTTCCTTTTAATTAAACTTCAACACGCTGTAGATCGGTAACGAAGCGTTTGCGGACCTTGTTTATTATAAACTTTTTTGTATAAAATGACCTGGACAATCAACCCCTTTAATATTGCCGCATCTTTTTTAAACACGCTGTATATAAATTATTCGATGTTGTGGAGCAATTTCGAAAATAATTTTATCATCAGAATAAAAAGGTGAATCAGAGTAGTATCTGAAGCTGCTTTTATATTTAGTCACCTACGTAAAATCAAATTAAGTGATGAATTTATTGAAACATTCCTTATATTACATTATATTTGAATATACTCCTCCCTCGCAATTTTTATACTCCTCCCTCGCAATTTTATACAGGTCACGCCTAATATAAGTAATGATGGAAGTGTATCTGTTCACTTTGGTAAAACAAGCACCAGCAAACGAGCAACTCTTATTCTTGTTTCTGTACGTAGCGAATTAGAAACTGCTAATTTAATAGAAGACGTATGCGAGTGCTGAATTTATTCCCAGCCATTCTTGCTTCTTTCACTCATCCATTAAGCTTTTATCCATCAGGACGAACTACGAGCAAATGATGTGCATCGTAATTTCATGTTGCTCTCTCTCAGTGCACTCTGCAGGTTTCTTAATGTACAACCCGTTGATTACTTATAACCGTTGGCCTCTTTTGATCCCCAATCCTAATGCAGTTTAAATGTTTCATTAATCATATGCCGCGTCCCTGTTTAAGTATTGGTCTATACCGGGTGAGGAAAAATAATTTTGTGAAGAAACATAATTTACCGAATCACAATTCAACGAAATGGTAACTTGTTAAATTATAGCATTGTCACCCTTATAACTGATGGCTGACTCCGTGTTAAGAAAATGTATTGCATTGGACAATTGAACGTTGGAAATTTCGGCGGATAATAAATAAAAGTCTTTTTCGGCTCTTTGCAGCAGTTGGGAGGAATAAGTAAAGCAATAAAGGCTTTGAATACCTTAAACGCATGCAGAACTACACTAGATAACTTCAGTAACCCATGAGAAGCTTAAAATCGAAGCAGTTTATTAGCGATCTAGCATCATCTTTCTTTATCCGAGATTAGGATTGACAGAAAAAGTGTATCGTGTTTAAGAGTTGGACGGTAATACCTTGCAAGTTTCTTGTTGTTTAAATAACTCCTTATCAGATTCCATAATATTTACAGCGTTATTCTTCGCGATAATTTATGTTAATGTATTCGTACATATAGGCAGTAAAATGATATCAAGTTCCTTTATATGCAATATTAAAACCTTCCCCAAATTATCATGACTTTTTATTAACTTAACATGAATGTATGTATATATGCTTATTTCGGGGCATCGTTTAGTGAAACATTTAATTATATAAAAGCAGCGAGTGAACTTTGAAGCGAAATGCAAATTATTGAAATTTTTAAGGCTGTAAATCATCAGTAAAACAACTAAATTAAAATGAATTTCTTATCACAAATCATTAACGAGCAGCAATAGTAAGTATTGGTCCTAGGACCTTTTATCATCTTCATACAAGGCTGTGCTGTGCTGTACTGTACTGCGCTCTGCCGTGCGAGCTTCTTTGAAGACGTGGTGGGACCTTCCACTGCTGCTGTGCATTTGTAGACGAATTTGCTCTTGCGTCATGCTTTCAAGTATAGGAGTAAAACAAAATTTGATGAAATTACGAGGAGGATGATTCTGAAAGCGAATTTGTGGGTAATTTGTTTTTATAAATATGTTAAATATTAAGAAAACGCAGATTTTGAATTGCATGTTATATATTAGAAGGAAATATGCTTAGCGAATATAACACTTTAATACCCACTTTGTGAGATGAAATTATAAGAAATAGTTTACATTACAAAGAAGCAATATTTAAAAAGTCATAAGTAGATACGTTCTGATATTGCTAAACAGAATACGATGTTTCGAAATAATATATTGTTTTTTATTTCCTGGTTTTTATAATTTTTCTCGTCAATTTTTCAAAAAAAAGTAATGTCCCCTAATCACTTCAATAAATGCGCCCATTTCATTGAATATATGTATACAAAGCACACAGTACCGCACACCGCTTGGTTAAAATAGGTCACGGTGGGAAACAAGCTGACTCAGCACAATACCCCTTTCTTACTCCGCACAGTTTAGCATCGGTGGACGGCTGCCTATTTAAAATATACACGCTCGAAAACACATGCTGGCTCCAGGCGCCGCACATCACCGCTCAGCACAGCCTCGCATACAGTGGACGCCAGTCTTACACTTAAAGGTGGCTACACAGATGAACAAAACATCGTACCGAACTCCGTCGGGCAACATTCCTTGTTGCGCGACGAAGTTGCGGTGTGATGTAGTTTTGAGATGCAACAGAACATCGTCGCGTAACATCAACGCGAACATAATGCCGTCCCATTGTTCTTGATCAGTTCATGAATGTTTTCCATGCAAGATGGACATTGCGGCTGCAGCGTATATAGTTATGCATTTAGTGAAAAAGAAAAAACGTAGGCCAATACGTTGGTGGCAGACACAATTTTTTTTAAATTTATCTGGGATGCTATGGTATTCCACAAATTTACTTTTCCTCGATAAATGTCGATCAAAGTAAGAATCACATCCTCCGTTCACTCGATACCGAACCGATATCTAATTCAGTCTGATTAAACTCAATCGGACGTAAATTCCAAAAAGAACGATTTAAAATTATATCCGATAAATTTTATTACTTGAAAAAGTAAGAAAATACGTTTTCTTCCACAAAATATGACACAGATGTTTTAGAATTATTTTGAGACAAAAAATGAACGCAGATGTATTGAATTATTTGGAAGGACCGTTCCCACGCCATAAAAACTTTTCCTCAGTAAATTTATGTGAAATTAAAAATAATCTCGGGCATTCATTATTTGTTCGCCGGAATGTTCGCCAGGCCCGTCCAGACATGCGAACATGTAGCACAACGTGATCGCGCAACATTTCTTTGATGCGACGGCAGAAAACCGACAACTGATGGGACGCCGTTATGTTGCGATGTTGCGCTGTTGTACTGTTGCGTGGTTGCGTCCACACTTGATACGCGACGGAGTTCGGCACGATGTTTTGTTGCATGTGTGTAGCCGCCTTAAGGTGCACGCACACTGATGCGAGGCGAAGCGAAGCGAAGAGAAGATCATTTATTACGCCTGATAAAAATGCACGTAATCAAATGGGTGCCCGCACATTGGAGCGTCGCGTGCGGAAGCGAAGCTTACGTACATTACTATAGGCGTAATAAATGCGCTTCTCTTCGCTTCGCTTCGCCTCGCCTCAGTGTGCGTGCACCTTAAGCGTGCTTACAATGACAAGAAATAAATATCATCATGAAGTTACTATATTTCTCTTGAAAAGCTTCAATAACTTATAGATAAATTGTTTGTTACACATCATTCACTAACAGCGTTAATAGCATAGGACCTAGTTACTAGATCCCTGCGCAAATACTACAAATCGTTATAAAGACAATATTGAAAGAGATAGATTTAATTGCATGAATTTATTACGAAACGATTCTTTCAGTAATGCTTTATAACACTAGGTATTTTAACAATGACAGGAGATAACTTATGATATCACCAGCGCATCAGTATATTTATCTGATGAGCTCCACTAAAGCAAAAAGCTCCGATAAATAACGCCTCTGAAAAGTAAAGTCAACGCCAACGGAATGTCACATCTCCCAGAATTTATTAAAAAGAAAGAACACACAATATTAAATGCCCTTTTAATATACGACATTTATAAAACTAAAACACTCCACGACAGGAGTGAAAAATATATCATTTTAAAGAAGCATACGTCGGCTGTATAAGTATAAAAGGCACTCCTGCACCCACACCCTTTCGACGCCGTCTAAACTCGTAGGAACATCCACCCTGAATTTCGTATATACATATATATTCTTATCACGCTGCGCGTTACTTTTTTCCACCCGTCTTCTTTCTTTTTCGTCTTCTCTGTGCGCGTTCATAATGCTGAATATTCAATCTAAATGAGTAAGAGTGACAACATTAACAAAAGAAAGATTTATACTGTCTTATCTTAATTCCTTTACACGTCAGTTAGGTTTAAATATAATGGAGGTTATTTTTGGTAAAGTTGATGTACGACGAACAGGAGTTGAAAGCGGAGGCGATTGATGATGACGAACAAGGTACCTACCCGACGCGAATACGGTGGTCGGGTTTAATTTTATGTACGTGTACGGCTATATTAAAAAAAAAGGTAGATCCGAAGAGGCTGTAGACAAGTGTTAGGCTTCGTGTTCACGAAATGGTGACGAGATGTCATCGTTTTCATTTCAGATGGAATACGAGTGAGGTAGGCGTTTTTTGACTATTAAATTAAATACGCTCTCGTTTAATGGTAGTAAGATGCGATTTTCAGAGAAGATGCGAGGGAAATGTGATCTAGGAGATCGTATGGCTGTTTTTTTAATTTATACGATAAAACTTCAATTAATTTTACTCTATATTTAGGTTTAGTAATGCGATAAAATCTTGCTATATGATAAAAACTATAATATATATATAGATATAAAATTCATTAGTCCATTAGACTACATATGTAGAATAGGAGAGATTATAATGTCACTGTCACTATAAGGAAATGACGTAACATACAAAAAGAAAAAAAGTTAAATTTGTTAACAATTATATCAATGCAAAATTCAACCTTCCAGTACATTTTTGCAACAATAATATCGGTTAATAGAGTTCCTAAAAGGATGCCACTTCCCAATTTAAACTCTTTGGTAACCTATTGCACGCTTATAGCAAAAACTGTCCCAAAATGTTTATCTGTGTTTAGGAATTTTAGGCATTGAAACATCACCTGTGTTGTACTTGTGATAGCTAACCAACCTCATGTTATCGATCTTATCCTTAGCATACAATAATAATTGCATTATATAACACATGGCAGTAACAATATCCCCTTGGAGGGAGAATAATTTCAACAACTTCTTTTGTGTCTAAGTCCATTCATTGCACGTTCTTGTACTTTAGAAATCCGATCGAAGTTTGGTGTAAGTCCTCACAATAGAGTTGCATATGGTAACACCTAATGAAAGCGATCATGATGAAATGAGAACAGCACATCCAAACGTACTTCAACCCTGAGCCTTTTGAGAACAAAACACAAGGGCAACAGACTTATTGCATAAATTATTAATAGAGATTAGAGATACACTATTAACATACAGGCCTCTGTATAGCAGAACATGCTGTCAGAAGCCATCGCTTTTTTCCGTGTCATCTTTTGGGTGTTAGATGTCGCTGTGATACTCTCACTACATTTAACATGCGAAAATGACATAGGCAGCGATTTAAGTCTTGAAGCTATTGTCGAGAATCTCCACGTACACTGATGAGACCTCATAGGTCGAAACACCGGTGTCTGTGCGTTCGATTATCGGCAATGGCACTTAATGTATGTGTGTATCTCAAACACATGCATATATACATATACGTTTTACGTATAAAGGTATATACGTAAGTCAGAGTAATTATTAATATGTTCCCTCCAGTTACAAGCATTTTTAAGCAAGAAATTTAATGCTAATGACTTGAGCAATACTCTTCTAGTATCTAAGTAGAATAGTATCATTCCTATGTTATGTTGTAGCTCTAAAGTTTATGAACGCCCTTTTGTTATCATTCAAAACTAAATCATTAGGCAACATATAATGCTTGCGAACAGTCAATGTATGTTCAGTAGTTCTTAACATATCCGGATTTGTCGTTGCACTCACAAGTAGGGCGTATCATCAACTTATAAGACACTTTTGTCTATGTTAAAGTCATTGATATATATTATATATAACAATTCCTTGAGGCACCCCTCTATTTAGAGGCAATTTCCTAGAGCGATGACTATATACTTCTGTGAAGTGTATACGATTACTCAGATAGCTTCTAAACCGAAAGAGAAGTTCCCCGCGTAAATGTCACTATAACAGCTTGAGCGCGCGGGGTATGATCACCCGTGCCAGTCGATATTCTTCGGACGTATATTCGGAAAATTGATCTCCGCCAGCTGTTTTCGCCAGATATAGATACATATTTACATCAGTTCCAGTTGCGTACTGGCTGCAAAGAGGAATGCACGTAGGTTTTTGTGTTATTTTATGGTATTTCTGTTATACTTATTTATCGCAAACCATATACATACATGTACGAATTAAAAATTCATACATGCATGCATGAAATGGATGCACATCTGCTCCAGAGCTGGCATTTTTTTTATACTTATTTATAGTTTTTTTTTACCATGAAATTTCTATTTATTTATTTTTCTCTAGACATCTTAGTTTATTCTGCAGATGTTTCAGGCGGGTTGTTTTTATTTCATTCTAAAACCCAGTTGTACTGCTATAACTTTTTACACAACTACATTATTATTTAATTTCATACGGATAATCATAATTACGTTATAAGTATTACAATCTTCGCGTTATTATCGACTTAGTTATCTAAGCAATCGTCATCACTTAAAGAGAAAATTTAATTTGTTCTTTTTGTCAATCTGCGAAAAAATAATCAGATCACTATGAGTTCGAATATGAGCGGGCAATGCTAGTATACTGCATGACATGGAAACTGCAACACCAAGAAGGGGTGCGGATTTTTTGACCAAACTTGGTAGAAACGTATAACTAGTCAAAGGCAATAATTGATTAAAATTTCAAAGAAAAAAAACAAAAGACTAACACAATTTAACATAATTTTTATTAATAATGTGTTGAACCGCCCCTATTAGTGTCACACTCCCTCACTCTTCGTGGCATTGATTCGACTAGGTGGTCGATATCCTCTTGGGGTATGGTGTCCCAAGCAACCTGTAATTCATGCCGGAGAGCTATTAGTGTCTGCGGGGGATTGGCTAAATTCATAAGTTTTCGTCCCATAATGTCCCACACATGTTCTATTGGCGAGAGGTCGGGAGATTTGGGTGACCATGGCAAGATATTGACATGAGCCTCTTCCAAGCGATTTATAGAAATTCTCGCTACGTGGGGAGGGACATTATCCTGCTGGAAAAGTGGGTCTTCGAGCGTTTAAAGATATGGTAGAATATGGGGTTCTACCACCTCATCAATGTAACGCTGGGCGTTCATGGTGGTTTGGATGAACACCAATTGAGACCTACTCCCATATGCTATAGCACCCCATACCATAACACCCACTGCTCGATGCACATGCCTTTTAACGGAAAACTGAATATCACGACGTTCCCCACGTCTTCGTCTGACCCTCATACGGCCATCATGCATCCCTAGACAAAATCGAGATTCATCACTGAATACCACCCTGTGCCACTCCACGTTCCAGTGCAGTCGCAATCTACACCACTCCAAACGTTGCTGTCGGTGTTGAGCCGTAAGTGGTAACACAAGATGTGGACGATAAGATTGTAAGCCGAAACCCCTAATTCAACGATAAACGGTTCGAAGGGTTACAGGACGACCAATATTACCTAACCACACGTCAGCAATTGATCTGGTACTGGAAAACCTGTCTCTTAGTGCCATTAAGCGAAGGCGGCGGTCCTGTATCGCATTAGTTCTTCTTCGGCCTCCGGTTCCTCTTTGGCGTCTTTCCTGACCTTCCCTTGTCCATGATTGATAACAGCGCATAATGGTGGATTGGTTCCGGTTCAGGCGATTTGCAATTTCCCTGTATGAAAAACCACCTTCTCGCAAACCAACAATTCGACCTCTGTCGAATTCGCTTAATTGGCGATAATTTCCACGTTGCCGCACTCTAGGCATAATAAAACTCTTTAAACACGTTAAACAAAGGTATAATAAGACAAAACCGTTGAAATTAATTTCAAACAAATAATTAATACACCACACATTAATGTCAGCGAAAACTGAATGAAGTGTCAGATGTGTCATGACCACTTGATCTATCGCAACAAAATTTTAATCAATTATTGCTTTTGACTAGTTATACGTTTCTACCAAGTTTGGTCAAAAAATTCGCACCCATTCTTGGTGTTGCACTTTCCATGTCATGCAGCATATGTTGTGCCGTAACTCTAATATGTATTATCGGACCACGTTTAGATGCGAGTTTACGTATACCATCGGGTGATCATACCTCGCGCGCTCTTGCTGTATAATAACTACAGGAAACACGCTGCCGCATTCGACATGCTGTAACCTCCTCTGTCGCTCATTCAGTAACTTATATGTCTTGTTGAAACGTTTAATCCCATTGAGAATTTACCATTCGACAATATTTGAGAAAATTAGTACTAGTCTGGTCGTTAACATATAGAGTGTATTTTTAAGTTGGTAAATAATATTTTGTTGTTCATAGACAGGCTCAAAAAAAATGGGCGTGCTTAAGACCACACGGCAGAAGTGAAAACTTCATCAAGGCGAGGTTAATAATACGAAATACAACTTTTTTTTTCGTTCTATATTACATTTAAATAAAACGTATTCGCACGGCACATCAAGTGTTCATGTTAATACTGAATACGACTGAGTCATGCTCTCTCATGTAACGGTCGCCGAATGATATAGCAGTGACGTGTTGACTATATTTCTCTCACTCCTTTAGTCGACTCGCGCCGACTTTACCCGAATAAGCGTTTCATAGCCGAGCGTGACGGCTCAGTCTCGTTCAGTGTCCACAATCAACGCGCCCATAGAAGTTTTCACTTCAAAAACAATTCATCTAAGCCGGATCAACTTCATTAATTCGTTCAACTCGGTAAGCTGTTGTGAGCAAACTATCGACAACGTGGAGATAGTTATTGAAATAATCAGCGCCTAGTTTCGGATCCGTGACAATTTCCACCTTTCGGATTAAAGCAAAATCGTCCTTCGCCTTTTCGTTGAACCCAGTATATGCGCTTGTAATAGTCTACGCAGCGCGAGTCTTGCTGTAGATGCTTGGCGTTAGCAATTACTTTATATAGTTTTATATTTTTTATAGTAGTCTATATTTGCAACAATTTCTGTTAAAGTACTTTTGTACAGTTCCTTTAACTTACTCTTCTTCCAGTCTGATCCATGCATTATTAAACTTCAGGTCTTTAATTTGTTTATAGTATATGCTTATCAAAAACAATGTAAATAATCCAATAACCTTAGTACTAAAAAGTATCTGGGATAACTTCCATTTAATATCTTTTATCTTACATCATACCGCAACATTTTCCATTAAAAATAATTATTAGCAATTTGACTAATTCATTGGAATTATATTGGTCCTCACAGCTTTTTTTTTTAATAACACTAATTTCTTTTTAATGAACTTTGATCAAATTTTGAACTTTTCCAAAGAGGTGGAATTAGTAATTTTTGTTAGGTCACCAGTTGCTGCGCGAAAGTGTGTACTAATATTATTTGAATGGTATTGAAAACTAATTCAACATTTGAATTGGTATATCAAGTATATATAGATTTGCTTTTAAAGCTTATAAATATTAATTTATTTGTTTCAGTAAGCCTGTGCTTGGTCTAACAATAATATTATACTATTAATATTTTGAATTAGCTAATACAGTATATATTTATTGGTGGAATGCTTTAATGAAACTAAAGTAGTCCAATATGTATGTAAATAATAATTCAGTTACATGAAACTACAAATAAATGCTTTATTGGTAAAATAAATAGAAATTCATACACACTTAATATTTTCCAGTAAGTACGATATACATATATTAGTACAAATCGCAAATCTAAATAAAACAACTATTTTATTTTAAAATATGTATGATATTTTCGAAGATTTCTTTTGAATAATTTTTTGCAGTTGAAAGTACTTGCTTCAGTTGCAAAAATTATTTAATTTATTCAATTACATTTGTTCTCAAAGTTTTAAAACTATAAAGTATTCCGTATGCAAGACTCAATTCTTCCCAGTTTTTGCAACTAACTACTGAAGCTTCATCAAATATTTTACCGGCAATAGGTTTCTTTTTCGATTTCATTTATTCAGCTGTCGATAATTTCCATCATGCAAAAAATATCTAACCGTTACTGTAAACTGAACGAACAGTAAACATAATATTGGGGTCCAGAAATCGAGAACCTGAGAATTTAGTAGTTTACACTCGCAGCAAATATCAAAAGTGTATCATCAATTTATTAGTTTATTTCACCGAAATTGAGAAAAATGCGAGTGTTAGGAACTTCCGGAAAACCACGAATGACGACACATCGATGTATAGTATAGCACATTCCAAATAAAAGTGCCAGAAGCCCATAAAGAAATGTTAGACTACTATTTTTCCCGTGTAATTTAATAACGTTTCCAGTAGAAAATAGAATCTGTTTCACATAATTATAAACATCACATTTTAAAAAGAGATTTGCGTGTCTAAAGTTATTACAATGCGTATAACAGCCTCTCTTGTCCTTGCGTCAAATATGTCAACACCGTCTAGATTTGTCTACAACGTGCAAAACAGAAGAGGAACAGCCGGAGATGAAAACGATCATCCGTAACGAGATTCATTTCTTTTGTAGACATTTCCTATACTTGTATTAGCATATTCAGGCTAATGGTTAAGATGAAATAAGAGCGAATATTTGTGTAATACCTGTTGTCTTGATGTCATGTTTCATTTGCGCGAAATTAAGTGTACTTGTTGAGTTAATATTATAGTTTCACCGTGCATAGAAATCGTAATTATATAATTGATAATTACAAGAACGGATACATCTTGTATATATGTGGCCTTTTTAGAATACTTGTTTTAAAAAACGAAATCAGAAAGTAATTTAATCTAATTTAATTTATTTATTTATGAAACGTTTCATTAATATAGATATTATTTTTATCAATACTTTAAAAACAATAGATATTAAAGAATAGAATACGCACGAGCTTATTAATAAATCTGTAAAATATATTTGACAAAATTGTTTAACAAATATCTTGACAGATATCACACAGTGCACAAAAGATTAAAATTGGTTTATCTTTGACAATTCAGCAAAGTATTCCTTATTAAATTATTGACTGGTAAGCTAACCCTAAATTTTAAATTTCTATTTAGTCGTTTACTGCATTGTTTTGTTTATTTGAATTACTTCTGGAATATTTCTAGTTTTAAAGAAGTAATGTTATTAGAGCATATTTGAGGCCATTTAATCTATCCGATAAATAGATAATAAAAGTTTGTTTTTAAAAGGATTAATATTAGTGAACAAAAATCCTTTTTGATTTTTATGGATCATTCTTATATTCAAAGGGCCTATACTTGAGTTTTTTTTTTCTTATAAATGTTTAACGCTGAGAATAGCTACATATTGAAGTTTTCGTACATATGTATATTGATTTGGATTTATTATGATTTCCATTATTATTATAATATTTTTTTTCTATCTTGATAATCGAATTTATAAAATTTAGAGGATATTTGCTGTTTATTAAAGTGTGTTTCATTTGATTTATGATTTGTGTTCTGTATTTAGTATTTGTTAATTTAATTTCTATCCTTTAGTGAAATAACTATAGTTTACTTTCTTATACATAGTATTAGGAAGTATTGTGATGAGGAAGATTTTCGATCTCGGGATTTTTGTAGATCTACACGTTTCATATCCCCTGACACCAAAAGAGTGGTACTAGAAAAGTGTCTGTCTTTCTTGCTTTCTGTGTGTTACCACGCAAGTGGATAAACGGCTAAAGCTCTTAATACTTAACTTTACACTTACGAGTACAATCTTCCTCTTGATATCTGATTAGATTTTCAGTGGAATTGGTAAACCGATAAAGTAGCAGTTTACTTCAGTGAAAAAAATAAATTTTAATAATATCTGGTCAACTACTAGGTTTACACAAATTTCTAAAGAATATAAAAGTAAATTTCAGAATTTTTTTATAAAAACGGTTATTCGAATTTCCTATCAACTGTAGGCAGTAGCACTTTATCGAAAAATGGTATTTTGCAAATATCACACATATCCTGCTTTCGACATAGATATATCAAGAGTATGAAAGTATTTCAAGCTTGATTTTGAATAGTTTTTCTCAAAAAAAAAAAATCGAAAGTCAGACCTGAAGTAACACTTTTACTTCTACCTAACAGCAGTTTTGGGCAAATATCTCGCAAATTATGTGTTCTATTCAGATTTAACAAGATTGCAAGAGGATTTAAAGCTTGATTTGAAACAACTTTTGTATACAACATTCGCAATGCACATACGTATAAAAAAGTAGTGTGGTACCCACTCCTCATGTTTGTTTGTTGACATGGATCGGTATGAATTATAATTAATAATCTACTAAATAACTTGGTTTTGGAGGAATTTGTAATTTTTTTTTTATTTTCTCGAATTAATGTTAAATTATTAAATTAAATTTAAAGTTTATTGCATTGTTTGCTTTGTTTTCCATCGTATATTGAAGTTTTGAATAATACCTATTAAATTGTTATAAAATATATTCAGCTATACTTAGATGTCGGTAACATTTATATAAAATTAATTTTTGAAATTTTAATCTCATGTGCCTAATATTTGTACACCCAGAAATTAATTTTGTATTCAGGAGTTCTTATTTAAATTATTTAGTTCTTTCTTATTTTAACGTAAACTACGTACATGATATTGATATTTATGAATAATTTTATTTAAAGTTGTAATTCGGTTTAGCATTTGTTTTAATTGTTCCTTTTATGTTTATTTATAATACGTTCTTCTATCATTGTAGTTTCTCAGAATAGTAACATTACCATTTACATTTATGGCCATGTCGAATCACAGTCTAAAGTAAATTAAAAAAAATGGGTGTGCTTAAGTCCACACAGGAGAAGTGAAAACTTCATCAAGGCGAGGTTAATAATACAAAATACGTACAACTTTTTTTTTTCGTTCTATATTCATTTACATTTACATTTTCCATTTTCCATTTTTGTTCTATATTACATTTAAAAAATATATATTTATTATTATTGTGTATACATTATTCTAGTACATTTCGCTCGGTCTGATCAAGTTTTCACTTCAAAAATTCGTACGTACGCATGTATATATGCAAATAGACGATATGATAATTCTCATACGAGTACCCGCGCTGGTCTAATGGTAACGTGCCGGCCTCACACCCGGGCGGCTCGGGATCGCATCTGCACGCGGACAAGAATTTTTCAGAAAATAAAAATACAATATTTCGCGTATTTATTCTAAATTTCAATTTAATTGAAATTAAATACCGCTAGTTAGCGTTATAATACAAAGCCGAGCGTGAAATGGTTGCCGAGCGAGTATAGCAGAGACCGGCAGAGGTGCGTTAACTATATCTCTCTCGCTCCCTTAGTCGACTCCACTCGAGCCGACTTTACCCGAACGAGCGTTACATAGCCGAGCGTGACGGCTCAGTCTCGTTCAGTGCCCAACAATCAACGCATCAACGCGCCCATAGAAGTTTTCACTTCAAAAATAAGGGGGAAAGCAAAAAAGTTACAGCATAGATATTTTCCAATTGTGATAAATGGATATTTTCATTATATACACTGTATTTATATAGAGAGAAGCAGCACAATGTATTAGGTTAGATATTTCCAGTACGGCTGTACTAAAAATGGCTAAATTGGAGAAGAAGAACACCTTTTTATTTTGCTTAAGCTTGCTATAAAACATTGTTATTGCTTCTTCAGGAGAATATATAAAGTTTATAAAATTAACTTTAAGATTATAAAAGAGAGTATGGATATAGTACAATATACAAAATAAATTATAGTGTCACTATTAACACTAGTGAATGGTTTAATTTTGTTTCATTCCATAGTCAGTAATTACTCGCGATGAAATTTTTCACATTCACATTATTTTGAACCATGCAGTAATTTGTCATCCATGCTATGGAGAGATTCAACATCACCAAAAAAGTGTGATGCACAACCTTTTTCATGTAGGGCGATGTAAAATTTTTTTTTAACAATTCTTACTCGGGTCTGCGGGAACTGTTACGAAGCGCGCCGAACTCTTCGACGTATGAAAAAGCTATCATCACATATCTTCATAATGTCATTAATATAGGACCTTTCTGAGTCACGCCAATCTTTGGCATATAAAAAGGTCTCAACCAAATTAGTATTTTTGCTTGGACCAATCAACAGCAGCGTCTCTGACACCTCAGAAGAAGTAGCTGAACTTTCTGAATTTTTAATTCAGTCTGTGTCATCCAGTTTATCTTCCAAGGCTGAAGCTTTTGAAAGAATATCTACCGCCGCAAATATTCAATATTCAATTGGCCAATACTGCAGATTAGTGCTCAGAATCTGACGTTGCGTTCCTTCACCCAAACCTCTACATGTATCGATTTTGAGGTTAGAATTTTTTGACAGTCCTAAGGAATGTTCACTTGGTTTCCTTCTTGCTCCGTGCTAATGAATTAAAGATGTTTAGACATTCGTATTTGGCAAATAAGGATAGGATTTAGCTTGGTCAGAGTTGGTCGATTGTCTTCGCACAGATTTTCAACTGCCGCATATGATGAGAATTTTTATATAGAAATTAGTCAGGTCCGTCCCTGATTTTGAAGTGTTGGAATTGTTGTGGTGTAGGATATCGATTATTTCAGTATAGACAGTCTAGGAAGCCAAATATTACTAAACCCACTTGCCCAGATTGTTCGAAAAAAAGGCGGAGCGGTGCATTAGACGATAGTATAGTGCGTCGTTAAGTAAAATCAATCGCCTTAGATCAAGAGATTCGGCTTGATTTTATCTTACTAGATACTGAAGGTGATACGTACACGACCATATTTAACAATCAATCTTTTCAGATATAATTTTCTCGCCTTATTGGATTCTGGTGCTTCTACGACTTGCGGAGGAAGACCTGGATTTGAATTTTTAAAGTTTTTCGGAATTTCTCGCAAACCTAAATCTTCAGTTTGTACTCTTGCTAATGGTCAGTTGTGGTTATGTTTTTGGTGAACTTCATATCCTTGTTGAACTCCGGGAAAAGTTAAGCTTTTTGATATTTTGTGGTGCCTAGTTTGCCACATTTGCTATTTCTCAGTACTGATTTTTTGGCGTAGTATAGGTATAGTCGCAGAAGTTCAAAGAATAAGGATTGGATATCAATGTAAATCATACAATGTAATTTCGAAAAAGCTTTGGAAGAAATAAGGTGGAAACATCCAAGAAAGCTTTCACGTGGTATTATTTTGTGTCACGTCAATGCTCGGCCTCGTACGGTCTACGTACTAAAAGAAAATCTCCAACAAAATAATTGTCAGAGTTTAGAGCATCTACCGATTTCCATACCTTTGGGCCTTTGAATAAGGCGTTATATCTTAAAGCAGTCATTAGAATGCTATGAGCAGTATGTACTTTACTTAGTCAAGCAATAACGGTCGTAATAATTTCTAAATATCCTTCTTCTTATCTTTTTATGAACCAGATATGTGTTTGAACATTACATACACATACATACATTTTAGTCGTCAGTTCAAAAGCTATCGATATAAACTATTGGCTGTTCCTATACACTTTACATACAAATATAGTAGTGACGATCTGTTGACAGTTTACGAATTATTAACTGGTTCATACTTCGCCAGTGGGCTTTACGGCTTTGGACATTGACGTGTAGAGGAAGCGTGTCTAACCGCAAGCTTTTAGCATTCAAGAATGACTCAGCACATAATAGTGACTACGGCTCTGACATCTGCAATGAGAGAAAGTCTCGAATACATTCATAGCGTGATGTATAAAAAAAACACTAAACAAATCTACATGACAAAACCGTATCTGAAAAAAACATGCCGATGGCCGCATAAGATACACCATATTCCAATGTGCAAAAAGACTTTACTGTTAGTCGGCGGTGTATAGAAATAATATCAAATAATACTGCTATGCGAAAGAAATCTATACTTTTAATATTGATAAATTATGAAATAGCGGAACTGGTTTTGAAATATTTATCTATAGTGTAAATTATTACTAATAAAAGAAAATCCTATGTGTCAAACGTAAAAAAATAAATTCCCACAGTTGTAATAGGTTAACACTTTTGCATTGTTTGTTTAGAATTTGATATAATGGTTCTTAAATGCTCTTTTAATTTGAGAAGATTAAATGAAACTAATAATGTTTAACTGTATTTAATACATAATTAATTTGCCTAATTGAAAATCTGATTGTAACAGCAGGTATTTAAAATATTTAAACAGAACACAGAAATGTACACAATTTAGAAGAAGTTAGATGAACTCAAAAAGCGTACGTAAGTCCTCTCTTGTTATCACAAACAGCACAAAGAATTAATAACACTAACATTTAACAGATATTACATTAAACGAAAATGAAATAAAACTATTAATATTAGGCTTGAAATACTCTCCTTAACTAAATAATCAGAAAGAAATAGATAATTGAATTCCAAAAGTAACATCAATTTACAAGTAGAAAAGATTAAAAAAAAGGTCATAAAAAGTAATAGTTCAAGAAGAAACCATGTCAATAAGAGGAATCTAATCGCACGTGGGACTATCAATTCAATAAAAAGAAAACTAATGACAAATGATTTAGTATTAATGAAATTTGACAGTTAAATTGAGTTTAAGCAGGCATAGAAATTATAAAATTCGTTAAAAGTTAATTGGTACATTAGTATATCATTTTCAGACTCACTTTATGCAAATAAAATAAATATCAGCTGTGTATAAGAAACGTGGCATATTTGATAAGAACTGATATTTGGTGATATTTTTGACATTTTTCTAAATGAAGGACGGTTTTTATTTGCATGGCTACACTACTACCGCTATAAGTTAGCTACAGCTTGCTAAGTTGTGATGTTATTCGACAACGCTAGTAACTGCAAAATGAAGCTTTCACTTTACTAAGCAGATAATAGAGACGACAACTTTTATACGTATTTGAAACATCTTGTATATAATTTTCAGATAAAAAAGTGTGCAAATGAAAATGAAACTCACCTGGTAGCACATCAGCATTCGAACTGAACAATATGCAAAGTCCCGTTTCGTAATTCACCGATTGGCAGGAGTCGTTGCTCTGGCACGTTTCGAGACAATCGGTCAGCATCAGAGCCGGTATAGTCTCCAGCGCGTTGCCCGGTGCCGAAAACACGAAGCCCGTTATCAATTCGAAGCCGATCATTTCCGAATCGCAATCGTCCAGCGGACCGGGTACATGAATCGCGGTTATTGAAGGCGTCCCCACCTTTTCGATAATCGGTTGTTGCGTCTCCAGCGCTTCCGAATCGGTTTCATCTTCTTGCGGTTCGTGTTGGGCCTCTATTAGCAAGGCTAGGGTCGCGAGCAATAGGAACGATAACCAATTCATGATGTTTATCTGAAAAAAAATATAAATATATAGAATGGGATTAATAAAAAACTTCATGAAAATCATACACATAAGAGGTAGGAGCCATAAATTCTCGGCCTGATATACAAAAAAGAAACTTGGAACAATATAAGAATTTTTTTTTGTAATGTAATCTCCTCTAACTTCTGTACATTTATTACAACGATTAATTAATAATTCGATACCCTTGTAAAAATAATCTGAAGTTTTTCCGTCAACATGTTCTATAACGGCTGCTTGCAACTCACTACCGTCCTTAAAGCTACGTCCCCTAAGGTCTTTTTTTTAAATTAGAAAACAAAAAAAATCACAAGGATCCACATCCAGACTATACGGTGGATGTTCCAATACTTGGAAGCCGCATTCGCGGATGATAGCTTGTGAAATGGTGGCAGTATGGACGGGAGCATTGTCGTGCATAAACACATCAATCGACACATAATATGTGCCGTTCACACTTGTATGCCGCTCTTTAAAGACAATTAGCAAAATGCCCTCGCAATCCCAGAATATTGTGGCCATCACCTTGATCGTTGATTGAACGACCTTCGCCTTTCTGGGACGAGGTTCATCAGGTCGCCGCCGTTCCATGGACTCCCTTTTCGATAGAGGTTCGTGAAACATAACCATTGTTTCATCACCTGTGACAATGGATTCCAAAATCGGTTTTGGGTCGTCTCCACACATGTTTAAAAACGACTGCGCACATTCGACTCGACGTTCACGTTGGAGAGCAGAAAGACGTCGCGGTACCCATCTAGCACTAATTTTTTTCATACCCAAATGGTCATGTAGAATTCGGCGAACACTTGTTTCGGAAATGTTTGTTATCACTGCTAATTCCTTCACTTTCAAACGGCGACCTTCTAGCACTATGTATGGCATTCTTTTGTTAAAAATTTAATGACCGCGCGACACTCAATTTTCGTTACTTCAGATATTTTCGTTGGTTGGCTGGTTACTAAAAACTACTAGGCTTCGAACCGTCATATTTATAGTGTAGACCTCGCGCATGTGCATGCATGACGTGACGGAGTTTGAACACGTTTGAGCCTGTATAAGCCTGTCAGGCCGAGAATTTATGACGCGTACCTCGTACATATATACGAATTAAAAATTCAAACATCCTTGCATGAAATGGATGCACAGTCTGTCCTAGAGTCGGCATTTCATACACCGTGTTTCTGTTTACTATGACTTCGTCGGTGTGCGACGTGCTTGCTGCAATGCTCAATAAGCTCCAGACCCCCTGCATATTGTCTCTTCGCATAATGATTCCTATAAGAAAATCTTCGCGACCTCTGTTATGCAAAAGCAACGCGCCAGGGGCGGGGGCGGGGGGTTAAAAACTTAATATTTGACCGCAAGGAAATAACAATTTAGGTCTGATTTTAGTTGAATAATATTTATAGTGCAAAATTATTTTTACATATTATGTGCTTCTGTATATCGTGTTCATTTTATTTGCAAATAAACCAAAACCAAACAAACATTGCCAGCAGTAACGGATGCACAAGAAATTGCACACGCTCCTTCTACTAATTTTTTCCTCACCACTAACATACACCGAAGGAATTGCAACGATTCGGGCGTACATCTTTTAACGAGTTCAGATAAATTGCGTGACAAACTGAATCGTCTGTGACTCATTTATTTACTGCCAACCTGTCCTTGGATAAAGACAAACAAGGATGAATCTCGCTGTTCGTAAAAGATCGAAGAGCAAACTTTAAAGTTCCTGCAAATCATGTGCTAATGACGTTTCTGTGAATCTGAAAGGAGAACATCGGATGTCTCATTAACGCGATGTAGATAAAAAGTGGTTGTACAAACAGGGGCGTAATTAAATGATTAGGTGTTCGTATGGGATATCTAAATCACCGGATCATTTGAAGCCTGCAAGGCGAAAATTGCGTGACTTTGGAGTTATTTTTGCATTATTTGCTGCTCCGAGAAAGAAAGCAATACATGCTGGATGTATAAGTTTTGACGTTCATATTTCTATTATTGGCTGTTTGGTTGATTTAGGTTGTACTCAGTCCAGGTCAAGAGATAAATTAATAACGTAATATGGGACAATATTAATGTATAATATATATTCTGTATACAGAATGTACTGGATAATGTTTGAACAAAATACAGTGAATCCTGTATCTAAAAATGACAAACTTTGATACGCATTTTGTGAATTTTAGGACAGATTCGTTAACCAAGCTACACAGTTGCTATATGCTTTCACTAAACAATGAGGCAAACACTAAATAAACAGTCGGCTTGTGTCAACAAAGCAATGTAAATAGTGCATGATATTTAGACCCTTCTTATTATTTTCTTTTGAAATAGCTAATAAATAAATTATTTGTTGAACTAGTTTTAAATTTCGTTTATTATACTTAATGTTCCTTACGGTTTGTCAAGATATACCATTTTAGATCTAACATTTACAATTGTTTAACAAAATGTTCATTATACATTTGAATAGTAAACGAGTATGTGCAAATGGAATCTCCTTAAATGCAATATGTTTAAAGTTTTAATTAACGTATAATTGAACAGTAAATATTAATCCTTTAATTTCACACATTTCCGTGTATGTTGTTTGGTTTTTTATTCTTTGTTATATATTAACGACCGTAACAGAATAACTAAGTCATTTCTAATATATAAAAATATATTATGTATGAAGTTTTATAAACCTTATTTTAATCACGACTTTTATTAATCACGAACGAAGCGTAGCGGAGCGAGTGTTTAGTAGAACGACAGTTTACAAGACGAGGTGCATATTATACCCTTTCTAGGACAGCAAATAATCCAAATAATACAAAATTATGTACTTGTTTGTTGTCGCGCAACGTCGAGTTATTTTGACAAATTGATGACTTTTTTTAAATACTTTATGTATTTAAAAAAAAAATTGTAATTGCTAATGCTTATTGTTCTAACGTTCAGTACTTTATTTTGTATTTTGTTTCATGTTCTAATGTATTTGTACCATTTATACTATTTGATTATCATTAACAGATATAATAAATATAAACATATCCTTATGATACTCGGGATAACGCGGGAATTCCCCTATTGCGCCCCTTTCTATCTTGCTTTAGTTGTCTATTCACTCATTACGCGCAATCTCGTTGTGACTTGGGTACGTGCAATTCGGGAAGCAATGTTAATTGATTTTTTGAACGTAGTTTAAAAGTTTTGTGTTATTCTTATATTGTTATTATGGATGTGCTATCGTCTAGTGTTCAAGTTGAACAAGGAGAGAGCGGTTTTTAAAAGAAAAGTTGGAAAGTGAAAATATAAAATCATCTCATTTTAATGTTTTTACAAAAGATAAATGCTTAGATCTTATCCTACAAGTGGAAGAGGCTGAAAAAGCTGAAATCAAAACATCACTTCATCAAAGGCGATTAAAAAGGTTTGCTATTTTAAACAATGGTTCTGTTAAAAAACTTGTTGCCCGTAGTGAATATAACATAAAATACTATATTTCGGCTAAGGAATTGTATCATGTTCTTGATGCAGCACACAGAGGTGTCGGACACGGCGGACGTGACAGATTATTGGCTGAGGCATCTTTATAATATGTTAATGTCACAAAACAGATGATTAACCCGTATTTATCTATGTGTGTAAGATGTCAAGAAAAGAAGCCAAAAAAAAGATAGGTTTAGTTTCTAAGCCAATTTTGCATTCTGAAATGAACAGCAGGTGCCAAGTGGACCTCATTGATTTTCAGACTCAACCTGGTCTACCAAAACCACTTGACCAAGTTTGTTTCGCTCCGTGCTTTGGGATCTAAACGAGCTGAAGAATTAGCCTACCATTTAAATGACATATTTTTGACGATAGGTGCTCCATGTATTTTGCAGTCAGACAATGGAAGAGAATTCGTCAACCATATTATATGTGAAATGACGACTTTTTGGCCAGAACTTAAGCTAGTGCACAGAAAACCACGGCACTGCCAAAGTCAGGGCTCCGTTGAAAGAGCCAACCAAGACGTCGAGAACGTGATTTGTTGTTGGCTAAAAGATAATCAGTCGACTAAATGGTCAGAAGGCTTGAGGTATGTACAATTTATGAAAAACAGAGCCTAAAGGGCTCATAGAGCAATCGCCTTACAAAGCTATGTTTGAAGTTGAACCCAAAGTTGGTCTTTCAACGTCATCACTACTACCAGAAATAATAAGGATATTCAAGATGAAGATGACCTTCAAAAATGTATTAAAACTGGTTTTAACCCATGGACAGACAGGAGATGTTAGTAATAGTAATGATGCCGAAACTTCTAAAATTGGTGATGATATCCAAAAGGCAAGACAAAAAAAACAGCTGCTGAAAATCTTTAGAAACAGGCTATGAAAATGAAATCTACTTCTGACAAATCGTATCCGCCAGTTAAAGTGGGAGATAATGTGACTGTGCCGATTCCTGATGTAGACAGAGGAAGGGCCGACCTAAGGAATGTTATTGGAGTTGTTCTGGAAATAAACAATGATGGCATGTACAAAATTGGAACTAAGCATGGAATATTGCAGACACTCTATTGCAGGTTAGTTACGCGATTTAATAATTACTTCTTCTTAAATTACTTCGAAAAAGAAATTCTTTTTAATGACCATGTATGTTACCCTATTTCACTGTCAAATCTGAACTGATTTCAATGATTATTGATTTTATATTTGGAAAAGGTTTCCATATCTTATGACTTTAAGCATTATTAAGTATGTTATGTAATTTGGACAAAATAGAATATTTGTTTTTTACAGAACTGAATTGGACTCAAACATTTCTCCAAGAAAGTAATGCCAATCAAGTGTAAAAAAAAATGATTTTGTTTAATTTGAAATGCCATCATAGTACACCCTGTAAAAATAAATAAAAGATAAAATATTTTATTGTTACATTAAGAAACACAAATAAGTTCATTTTTAATATTAGTTTGACACCAAAAATTATTTTTATTACTTCATTTGAATTTTCTTAAATATTTTCGAAAAATATTACCTTTAAAAGTGCATGGCTTAATAACAAAAATTTAAACTGAGGAATACTGAATAAATAAATAGAATTTAGTTGTGGATCATTGCCAACAGCACCACGTACACTGAAGAGGTCTCAAAGTCCGAAACACGTGTCTGTGCGTTCGCTGTTGGTAATGACACCTAAATGTATGTTGTGTATCTCAACTCGTACATATGTGCATATACGTTTATGTATAAATGTATACATGTATACTTGTGATAAATACTGAATAGCTTATTTTTATTTTATAGTTTTGTACAGGTGTTATGTCACTTCTAATCAATGCTGTTTTTTTTATAATTAATTAGACTACGTTTGAATAAATATTGTTCATCTAATTAATTCAATGAGTTCGGCGTAGGTCATACTAGTTAAACCTAAAGTACCTATCTTTTGCCATACTACTTTGTCCTGGGCTAAACTAGTATATCCTGACACGCGTAGGATAAACCGGTTTGGCCTAGGACAAACTAGTCCGGTAACATATATACATGCTATTATATGAGTAGTTTTTTTAATATTAGTAATAAATATTAAAGCAATATTTTGGACAGGATATATATAAACTAATATATAAACAAATATCTACTACAGAAAGGAAAACATAAAACGGAAAGTAAAACCCGTGCAAGTGCCAAGGCGTTAAATAATGTTCAAAATAAATATAGTGTATCATTCAATAGTTTTAAAATAATTAGATCACAATGATTAAGAAACTGACGTTTAAGCAATTTAAAACAAAAGTGAAGGGGTTTCTTTCTGAAAACCCATTTTATAAGTAATTCAAAATTTAATTTGAAAAATTCTGTATATGTATTTCTTATAGTTCCTTTATTTTCTCCATAATTTTTGTTCTTTTCTTGCTTTCCGGAAATAAATAAATAAATTATTTGGTACAGTGCCACATTTTTTGTAAAATGAAATATAAAGATGTATTAGTCGATGAGTCAACAACACCAGAATAATTTTCATCCATATTCATGCACTACTTTTATCAAAATGCAGTCCCTTGTGTTCATATTCTAATTTGTTTAGGCAAAAATAGAAAATTCAAGTAAGTAATTTTCCTACACAAACGGTACTTATTGTGCTAAAAAGTACTTGAAATAATGCCGAAATGCAATTTGCTTCTACACAATCTTCAAACTTATAAACAATAAAACTTCGCCAATATAATTTCATTAGACAAACTGAATTAAGGCGACTCGGTCTGATTCTAAAGAATCGAGTGTACAGAGTACGGCGAGGGGAGGGGAGGGCCAGAACTGAGGCTATTACAAACTTCCGCGATTCAATAACAGGGGGTTAAGGAAAACGTGGTTCATGGAGGGGGGGGGGGGGTAGAGCGAGGTGGCGCTACTGCACCTCGAATAATTCAAGAGCCTTGGTTTGCTAAACTCGAGCAAACCTCTCTTTTTGTCGTTTTCCTCCCCGCTGCCGCTTTTCTTTCCTCTTTTGGAATCCCTTTTAACTTTCCGAACTCGTCCTTTTACTATCTATAAATCCGAAAATAGTGGATAAAACGAACTTAAATTAATTTCTCCATAATTCCCGGAGATAAACTATTATAGAGCCGAATGGAAAATATATGTAGAAGTCCCGCGGATATTGAAAACCTAATCAGGCCACTTATTTTAATTAAATCTATAAAATAATCGTCTTCCGTCGTAAATTTAGAAATGCAGGGATGCTGTTTTAATGAGATAATTTCGACAAAGTACTCCAACGTGTGGCACGCCTATGAAATATTTAATAGGGCTTTAAGCATATCTTGCTGATCGTCGCTATTTTTCTTTTGATTTAATTAAAGTAATCCACGCTTGATTAATTTATTAGGATTACAAAAAATGTATTTCAATATATACCAAGAAAAGCTGTCGGTTTTAAAATATCAGCATTGTTCCGCAGTAACTGGTGTCTTATAATCCATCTATTATGCTTGATATTCATTAGATATGTCAAGAAATCGGGAAATCTATTCGCTATTTATGATGCTAAAATCCTAGGATGAAATGAAGAGTGCAAAAACTACTGATTATATTGTAGGAAGAAGTTCGAACTTGCAGGTGTATTGAAGTTGAAGCTGTTTCGTTCTTAAGAGTTACTTCTTTCTGTAATGTCAATTTAGTATCAGAAATACCATTACAATGTTATGTTGACTCAAGAATACTACGCAAGAGTGCTTAATGGGCTATAGAGCAACACGAACTTCATACTACCTTTGCTCAAAAACTCATAGTTAAAGTTTTCTTTATATATCTTCGTCGACAAACAAAATTATTGTATTCCAGTTGAAAACAATACACGAAAGATTCAGAAGAAGCCCTTCGATTGGGCCCATGTTACTTTGTAAATATTGATGAATAAATAAATATTTTTTGATGATATAAAATTGATGTGAAAGACGTGGTCTCAACAAGATGCGACGATGTATCACAATTTTTTTTGGCAGAGTAAATTTTCATTTATAACTAACCAACTTGATAACGATGTTGACTTATTAAATCAGGATCTTAGGAAACCCTCTGGCTGAATTCTCAAAAAACGTTTGCATTTAATAGTAACAGACTGGTGTATATTTTGGTTATGAAGTCTAAACTAAGTGAGCAAGTGAGAGCATTCTAGCAGATGTTTCTGTATATTTTAAAACATGTTTGTGTGTTCACAGTAGCTTGAGCTCGCATACTGTATTCACTTAATATCATAAGTGAATTCTAAATATTAGAATGAATGCATATTTAAGTGAGTTTCTGACACTTCATCGCTACGTTTTTGCTATACACTTTAGAGTCTGTCCTTATTATAAAATTGTTATAAGTGAAGTGTATTCATATCTATTTCTGTATCATAATTCTGTTTGATATTCCCTGTGTGGTCTGTCATGAGCTTCTGGTAGAGCTGGTTAGTTTTATTTAGACATTATATGCACTCTTATTGCGCTGCTCTTTTTCTTTGATGAATAATGATTAGGGTTTCTATATACTGAATGCCTTGAAGGGGAAGGGATTAAAATATTTGAAAAGTTATTTTACCGACTTTTGATTTTTTGCCTCCACAAACCGTTGAAATTTGTTCGCACGTCTTTAGCCAAACACGTACTTGGAATCGGCAAAACATTTGTAGTAATGATCTTGCAATCGCCTTTACCATTATCAAGCACGTGATTTTTTTAACAACATCATACTTGATTTGAAATGACAGTTTTTAAAATGAATAACCGATACCTAATGAAGTCAATAGTGCTGTAATTAATTATTTTGCAAATTGGCATTCAATCTTTCAAGGCATATGTGAACAGTAAAAAAGACAATGGAAAATTGTGTTAAAATTGTTATTGGACGATTTTTAGGTCGTTAAACATGCAAATTAGCGTCGTTAAACATGCAAATTAGCGAGTTTTAAAATTATTTAAAACTAGTTTAAAGACCTAAAAATTGACCAATAAAATTAATATATATTTACATATATGAATTAAAGATCAATAAAATTTAACATCACATATATACAGCACATGGACGTTCGGTGCTTAATATATATTCATTCTCATTTCCATCTGTTACTTGATATACATATATCAGTACGATTTAGAAATTCGAAATCGGGAAGCCGACGGTAGCTCAGATGGCAGAGCGGCCGACTAGTGATCGGTATGTCCTGAGTTCGAATCTCAGCCTTGTCGGTAATTTTTAAAAATAAAAATTACCTAATTAATTATCAGTGGTAAAATTAGAAAATTGTAATTTTCAAACACTGCAAATTAGCGAGTTTTAAAATTATTTAAAACTAGTTTAACGACCTAAAAATCGTCCAATAAAATTAATATATATTTACATATATGAATTAAAGGTCAATAAAATTTAACATCACATATATACAGCACATGGACGTTCGGTGCGTAATATATATTCATTTTCATTTCCATCTGTTACTTGATATGCATATATCAGTACGATTTAGAAATTCGAAATCGGGAAGCCGACGGTAGCTCAGATGGCAGAGCTGCCGACTAGTGATCGGTATGTTTGAGTTCGAATCTCAGCCGTGTCGGCAATTTTTAAATATAAAAATTACCTAATTAGTTATCAGTGGTAAAATTAGAAAATTGTAATTTTCAAACACTGCAAATTAGTGAGTTTTAAAATTATTTAAAACTAGTTTAACGACATAAAAATCGTCGAATAAAAGTAATATATATTTATTTATTTTAAAGTAATATATATTTACATATATACCATTTCAGTGGTTTCTATGAGACTTTTATACCGCGTTTTAAAAAAAGGATACAACAAAAACTAATCTAAAGAACAATCCACTAATTAATAACAAACCCAGGTACATAAAATCTAATAAAATAACACACATCAACGATACGTTCATGTGAACACATACAAAGAACGAAATATTTTATTATTCCGGAAAAAAGTAAAGTAGAAAAACAATGTTTCTTTCTTTTTGTATTTGATGTGAAGTGTTGACGATATATAAACACACAAATTTATACAGTCAGAATAACATAAGAGATATGAGATTTAAAACCTTATATGATATTAATGAATTTAAAGACTAAATATTTTAAATGTATAGTAATATTTTTAATGTGTTTTTTTGTGTTAACACTGTATACATAGTATACAGTGTGAGCAAATGTAAGTATCTCACTTTATAGATTAGATTATAGCTCACTGTTTTGTGTGTATATAATGTAATATGTTTCTCTTTTATATTTTCAAAAAAAGGTCTGAAGAAGGTTGTAGTAAAATGACCGAAACGTCATAAGCTAAAAAACGCTGTTTAATTAAATTCCAATAACCCGAATTCTACCATCCGGTAGTAAAACACATTACATAGTGAAATACACGATCAGTCACAACTGAACTCCGACAAATATATATAAAAAATAAGAGAAAGAATATCGGGTTAATCCGCTGTAGTGCAACCGCAGACACGTGTTTCAGACTCGTTGGTCATCGTCAGTACGGTGTAGCCAAGGAATAAGGTGGGATATCCTTGGAGATAGAAACAAAAGGAAGGCCATCGGGAAGACAGACCACCAATTGCAGCTTAAATGTCAGAAGATCCTCAGGTCTGAGTGACAACAACTGACACCGCCGCGAGGCAGACATTGTCAACCCGCGTGCCGTCCAACCCAGGAATGATAAATCAATGAAGGAAATATCACGGATACATAATAAAAATAGGAGAAAGAATATCGGGTTAATCCGCTGTAGTGCAACCGCAGACACGTGGGTTGACAATGTCTGCCTCGCGGCGGTGTCAGTTGTTGTCACTCAGACCTGAGGATCTTCTGACATTTAAGCTGCAATTGGTGGTCTGTCTTCCCGATGGCCTTCCTTTTGTTTCTATCTCCAAGGATATCCCACCTTATTCCTTGGCTACACCGTACTGACGATGACCAACGAGTCTGAAACACGTGTCTGCGGTTGCACTACAGCGGATTAACCCGATATTCTTTCTCCTATTTTTATTATGTATCCGTGATATTTCCTTCATTGATTTATATATATATATATATATATATATATATATATATATAATCAATTTAGTCATTTTCACATACAATATCGCGATCTTTCACCTAGGGGGGAAACAAAAAGTTCCCTAATAAACTTAAATTGATCTGGGTCCAACTTGGGCGGTAATAAAAACTTCTTTCCTCTCGATCCGGGATCCAAAAATACTTGCCACCAATAAACATTTCAATCAGCGTTAAGTGGCACGGAGGATAAGAAATACTACCAATTATGTTCTCGTAAATATAATTGTTGGTGTACAACAAAGCAATAAAATTATTCAAACTAATGTAATTAGTTTTGTCGAGTAAAATTACCTAATAAACATACAAATCTGTAATTATTATACTAGTACACAATAGAACACTAGTCTTATTTTGTTAACCTGTTTGTACATCGGCAATATTTTCTAACTGTTTACCTTAAAACTAATTTTGGTCATAGTACTAACACATAAAACTGACAATATATACGTGGACAATAAATAGAATAGGTATAAAGTTTTGAGACATATAATTGACGAAAATGTTAAATTAATTAAAGAAATAAATGAAAAATTAAAAAAAAATAGGGAAAGCAGAAAAGACCCACGAGCACAACATTTTTGGAATATATATGAAAGCACAAAAGCTGAAGTTGCTAAAAAATATTGGGACCGACAATAATGCACAGCAATAAACGAACCTTGTACTAAGAAAAAGAAGAGAAAATCAAAAAAAGGGACTAAATGCGTTTTAAATGATATTGTTGAGGATGACAAGAAGAAATACGAGAAGGGATATCATACGATTAAAACATTTAGATAAAATTGAAAGATATAATATAAGATATATCGTGTATATATATATATACACGATAAAAAGAGCAAGCAATTCTGGTGATTTGGGTATATATACCGAATGCCAAATGAAAGACTACGTAGAGGAGGTATTTGAGTGATAAATGGGGAACACCAAGAATACCCGGACAAGCACAATCAAGGAAGAAGCAAGGAAATACATAGCAAGAGCCTAAAATTGAGAGAATAAATCAAAGAAAGAAATTAACTTGATTCGAAACTACTATTGTTTAAAGTGACATCTTGTACTTAAAGCTGACATTTGAGATTTCATCTGCTTCCATTTTATAAAATTTCGAATGGTATCGTTTTTATCTAAAATCAAATATGAAGTTATTAGCGCTTGCAAAAGATTTATCTAATAATAAATCCCGTTTGATTAAAATAGATCTTGTATTCAAACTTTTGCATGATGGTGTATATGAAACTATAGAACAAGTAAAACGTTTTTTTTATACCTTGCTAATGTGTGGCATATTTTGCTTGTTCAACAGCATAATGTACTGATTTAGAACGAACAATTTTCACAAACCATTGGCGAATTCAATCAAACGTACACGCTTTAATTAATAGCATTTCATATCATTCATTTGTTAATTCAGTGCTATTCCTACGTAACAAAGTGTTAGTAATTGGGTCCGCACACGGTCATCGTTACTGTATAGAGGCTTGAATTAAAATTAATTTAAGCATTAATTTATTGCTTTGTCACGCTTACACCCATTTGAGATGTTACACATAAATAAAAAACTGTTTTTATTAATTTCTACTTAAATCCAGCCAAGCACGTTCTGTATATGATGCTGTTTATGATACATTGACTAGATTTTGATATTTCTAGATTATTCGTAATTTCTAATCCTTCACATATTCTTATGGTTAAAGTGAGGCCTATTATGCATACGAAATTCTCTAGCAGTTTTATAATATGAAATAATGTTCTAAATTCAACAAGAATAATTCACTCTTATACGTTGGTTACATATCATAATCGCAGAAACAAAACTAAGTTCATGTAATCTAATTTTTTTGATTTGAAATGGCTGATAATTTGAAATTTCCTCCCGGTAGCATGGCTTTACTTTAAATGCATACAATATTTTATTTATTATCAAACGCTATTATGATTACATATTATATATTACTGCACCAAACTAACGGTTTGAGTTACTTTGTTGCTCTTTCTAGTCTTTTCTTGTTAGACTTTCATACTTCGAATTTTGTTAATTCTGTTTTTTGCTAATGGCCGCATCAGCTTTAACTTAAACAGATTCAACCGTGTATGGTACGAGATAATAATATAAATTAAAGTATTTCGATGAAATGCGGATAAAACCAGTAAGGAAGTATTGTGATTATGAAAATTTTCGAAATTGCGATTTTTCATATATCTACGTTTTGACTACCTTTACAAAGTGGCTTTTGCAAATATGCCCTCTCTGTGTTAACACAATAACTATCAAGTGGTTAAAGCTGTTAGTACCAAAACTCATATTTGCGAGTAAAACCTCTTTCTGAGATCTACTTCGATTTTCATAGAAATCAATAGAAGGAAAATAGTAGTTTACTACTAAATTTGGACGGATTTCTAAAGAATACAAGAGCATTTAAAGTTGAAAATGAGAAAAATTTTGTCAAAGCAGTTTTTCTAAATTTCTACCGAAGTAGGTATTTTACTTTCATTGAAAAGCAGTTTTTTTTTTTGCCAATATCTCAGACATTGAACATTTAATGCAGATTTACTAACATAAAGATATCGAATAACATTTGTATAAAGAAAACTTTCGAAATTCGTACCAGAAGTAATAATCTTACTCTTATTGTGAAGTAACTCTTTTGCAAATGTCTACCAAACTGTGGCATGTATAGAGAAATATATAGAGCTTGAATTCGAATCATTTTTGTGTAAAAATTTGGACATGAAGTAACGCTTTTACTCTTACTAAAAAGGATGTTATGCATTCTTACTGATTACGAAAGTATCTGGATCTAATTTAGAAAAATTCGGCCAGCTAATTCGTATAAAAAAGTCGTGTGGTGCACATACCTATTTTTTTTTCCTGTTTTACACGTACAACGGTATATTCCGTTACTAAACATAAACTGATAGTTAATCAACTTGGTAATGCTGCAATAGTTTTATATACGTTACCTAAGCATCAGTGATATACAACACGTAATAATAATATTATGTAATTACGTTAGCCCAGAAGCCTATTACTGACTGAACATATAAAAAATATGAAGTATAAAGCTGTTTGACACAATGTTAAAATTAAAAAATAAAAGAATGAGTGTGCTTAAAACCACACAGCAGAAGTGTAAACTTCATAAAGGCGAGGTTAATAATACGAAATAGACGCATATAATATTTCAGTACCGTATTAAATAAAACGTATTCGCACATTTATTACATTTACACATGTACACATGCGTATAATATTTAGTAACGTATTATACGACTGATGCGTCATGCTCTCCCATGTAACGGTCGCCGAACGTGTATAGCAGTGACGTATGTATATGTATAAATAGACGATATGAATAATCGATTACGTGTCCCGCGTTGGTCTGATGCAACGTGCCGGCGTCATACATTGGTCATACCCGTTCGGCTCGGGTTCGAATCTGCTCGGGGACATGAATTTATTTATTCATTTAAATTTCAATTTAATTGAAATTAAATACCTCTATATGATATATTTATCTTGTTCCCTTAGCCGACTTTACCCGAACGAGCGTTACACATATCCGAGCATTACACATATCCGAGCGTTACATATCCGAGCGTTGCAGGTCAGTCTTGTTCACTGCCTACAAAAGTTTACACTTCAAAAAGGAATTATCATCGTGTCGTACAGCAAATAACACATGCTAAATTTTATGCGAATGTTAGCTCCTAAGTTTTTTACGTATTACTCTATACAGGCACCTTCAGGTCCAACTGTTGTCTTTTTCTTGTTTGCTTTTGAACTTGCAAGTCATCCTGTTTCTTTGTCCTGTAACCTTGAGCAAAATAGATCATTTTAGATCTTCCACTTTGGATCAAAATGTTTATTTAACTGTACTGAAATAAAAACGAGTTCCTTTTTAATGTTTCCAAATATTTCTTAGTGATTATTAAACTCTGACACTGTAATAGAATGCAACTTATGTCGAAAATGGAATGTAATATTATCGTAAAGCTTCATCGCAATTTCTTCCGTACCATATTTTTGATTACTTTCACTCGTAACTGTATTGTAATCGGTACTATAATCTCGGCTTAGACAATAAATGTATGCTGTGAGCAAAATACGCTATTTAAGGAAAATTAAGTGTAACATAAGTACACAAGTAGTCCATACTTTTTTATCCTAGTATTATTAAAACGGTATTGGTGGAGGTGCCAGGATATATAAAATGAATTACTTTTGTGTTGATATAATTTATAGTTAGTAATTGAAACGGTATTGCTGGAGGTGCCAGGATACATAAAATGAATTACTTTTGTGTTGATATAATTTATAGTTAGTAATAGTATACTTTTATATGCTAGATTAGAAATTGAGTGTATAAAAACTAACTTTAATTCTTTCTTATTAGTAATTACATGCAGAATTTAACTATACCAGTCATGATTTTCCAAAGTATGACATTTCCTAAACTGTGAATATCCATATAATGAATTAGTATATTTAACTTCAGCGGACGTTTATGTAACAGTATATCGTTTGCGTGCATATCATCTCATAGTATACTGTTCAAATACTTTCAGTAAGGAACCTACTGGGAAATTTAGCTGTCTCTTTTATACATGAAGTTGAAATTAATAGAACTTTCAATTATAGGAATACAAATATATAACATGGTAAGCATTCAAGATCGAGTTAATTTTTACAGGGTATACTATTGATAGTATCCGAATTTAATTGCAAATGGTATTTTACCTTCTTTAATGTATAGTGCTAAATTCCTTTAGAATTCTTATCAAACACGAGTTTTTATATAAATTTGTCTTCATTTCAGTTTCTTTTTAACTGTTGAATAAAGATATGGTTATGAGTGTTTTCCATTCTGCTCTTTTGTTATGGGTTGTTATTAATGCATTATTTACAGAGAATATAAGATATACATATATTTCTATTTACTATTTGGGTTAACTCATATGGCCAGAAATGCAAATATCCTATATTTTGACCCCTTTCACTCTTAATCCTTTGCCTGCTGCCATTGCTTTGCCTTACTCCCAACTGATAAAATTGTTAGTTATTTTATCCAGTGACTAATTATCTAAGTTGAGTCAGAGTGATTAATGGTTACAATACTGTGTAATATATTCTGATATATATGTTGCCTATATTAACTAATTATTCAGCTTGTATTCGTTTATGTGCTTATAATACTTTGCTTTTTCATTGGAGATATGCTGATATTTTTGTTTGCATTGTGCTATACTTTAATTATTGTTTTGTCCTGTAAATAGACTCTGTATGTTGGACAATAAAGTTTATTATTATTATTATTATTATTATTACTATTATTATTATTATTATTATTATTATTATTGTTATTATTATTATTATTATTTATATATAGTAAAGACAACTGAGTGTTTATTTATACCAGCACCTGAGGATTGCTTTAAACGATACTGTAACTTATGTAATTCACATTATGTCATTTAAGGTTTCTAACCCTTTCAGTACTGTCATATCACTTTCCTCATTAGTATAATATTTCCGAGGACTATTTTCACGTCTATTTGATGTTTAAATAATAGTAGTTTATACAACGAGTCAATAATGACAGTTATTATTCCCGAGAGCCGAATTTACGAGCCGAGCCGCGAAGCGGTGAGGGAGTAACTCGGCTCGAGGGAATAATAGTCATTACTGCGAGTTAGTATACACTACTTTATCTACGACTAACTGAAGATTACTAAAAAAATCAAAATAATTAAACGAAAATGTCAGATTACTGTCTCAATATGACGTTTGACGGTTAGACAGTTAGTAAAATGGTCGGACTGTCTATCGTTACTACGACAACGTTGGGAACGTTATGCTCTTATTGGTGGAATGCAGGGAATAATGGTAACGTTATGTCTCATTATTCCCCGGTCGCATTTCATTATTCCCTCCGGGTATTATGAGTATTATTATTAACCAATATTGATTAATATAATACCTACTTTATTGTTTAGTCTTCGATAAAATAACTTTATTTGTAAACGTAGAAGAAAAGGATCTGAAAGTTGCCATTCACGTTACTTATAAAAAAGTTCCATTTTAAATTGATAGATTTCTTTCTTTATTGGGGGTATTATTATATCAACTGATAATTAAAGCCAAATTTTATCTTATACCGTAGTCGTCAAATTTTAATTTCGGTTTATACTTCTATACCATGCAGAAGATGACCTTATAATATGCAGCGATGCCTACTTGCTAACAGTGGTGAGAGAGCAACGCAGTTTCGGGGGACCCTCACGCCTTACATTTCATAGGAAAGGTTTGTCGAGTGTACTGTCTTGGCAGCTATCTTTAGTTTATTTCGTCGCGCTCTTTTCCTCTTTCTACTTTCGTATCAGAAATTAAAATATGTCGACTACGGTATATAAACAATTATTCATTCTAAATAGAGATGAATTACGACATGTGTTTTTTTGATCAAGTGTATCTGAAAGAAGCATATCAGGTAAAGGAATTAAATAAAGATAAGATTGGCTCAGAACCAGGCCAAAGTAATAATAAGTGCTCGTGTCTAGAATAATACTTTTGTTTATATTATGAAACGCTTATTATACCAACAGACAGAGCCTCAGGGTTTTATACCAGCTATAGATCTTACAACCTTCTCTTGACATATAAATATGTCATCTGGTAAAACAGAATTTCTCCAAACCCGATACCATATCTTAATCTGCTTCCAATGAAAGCTTTATCCTATAAGTGCCTTGTTATACCTGTTTTTAAAGCTTTAAAGAAGTAACTCAAATAATTAAGTTCAAAATAACAATTTTATCAATATTTCCCGAGTTTCGGATATAGAAAAGACCCTCAATACAACATTACACAATCCGCTGTTTCCACGACATCGACACATATACAAGGTTCAGTCAATATCTAATGCCTTCTATTTTTTTTCTACCTAAATAAAGTTAGTTAAGTGAAAAATGTGAATTTGGCGCTATTCCTCAAATCTTCTTTACGATCCATTGCAATAGTAACTTTCTACGTCAACAAGTGGCAGCCTGCAGTCGCTTGCAAAATGGCCGACAGCGTTCTGTAATGGAATTCCTGAATGCAGAAGGTGAAACGCCCATTCCACGTAACATTCAGCGAGCCGATGACATCATTCGTGGTGACCGCCGGATGATTGAATGTTGTGTGGAGTCGCTGCAGTAAACGGCGAACCCATCGTCTAACAGTGTTAACATCCACTGTTGCATCATCGTACACTTTTTCAATCTTGCATGAGTGCGAATGGGCGTTTGACCTTCTGCATTCAAGAATTCAATTACAGCACGCTGTCTAATACGAACGTCGATGTCGGCCATTTTGCAAGCGACTTCAGTGCTGTCACTTATTGACGCAAAAAGTTACTATTGCAGTGGATTTTAGAAGAAGGTTTGAGGAATAGCGACAAATTCAAATTTTTCACTTAACTAACATTATTTAGGTAGAAAAAATAGTAGGGATTAGATTTTGACTGACCCTTGTACATACATTCATACACTTTTACTAATACATAGTTCCTTGGTCTTAACGAGAACATGCGTGCATAGGTATTCAGAATATTGCAGTATTACGTTACGGTGCTTTTGTGTTTTTATGTATATATCTATAATGCGAACAGTAAAAAGAGAACTTCTTCGGAATCGGTCCAGTTCTCAAAAATCCCGTTCGTTTCGCAGCGACTTCCAACGGTACGCGACTCCTGTGTCTGTATATCAATAAGATCACTGTTATCGCGGCAAGTGCAATGCCGTGTCGTAAACGAGACGGCGACCGACGGATTATTTGTGTCAATGTCGCCCGATGGTTGTGACAAATAGTCGAAACGGTATTTTTTCGCATGACCGAAGACATGCACGCATTTACTGAAAGACACGCACTTCCTATGTACGATGTCACAGTAGGTTACTGTTAGCAGCTGGATGGTGCACGTTTATTATATGTAACTGTATGTTACGGACGAATAGCATTGTTGCAGTGTTAATTTTCCAACAATTTGTCGGATTCGTTATAGCACGTACGTAGTGGTTCTATGGAAGGAGAGACACGCCACACACATATTTGTAACTATTGAGAAAAAAAATTGTACCATTTTAAATACTACACTAAATGCTATTTGTTTCGCCAACACATTGGTTCTTCTGGTACAGATATTGTTTAAAATGTACCTCTCTTGTATTCGATTTGGTGGCAGGCAATTTAAAAATATTCTCAGATTTTTATTTGTATTTGGTTTAATTCCAAGAACTACCTCTCATGGTAATTTATGAATAGCTGTTGGCCAAACAATTGTCATATTTATGTTATAGATGTTAGATACTGAAAATCCAACAGTCTGTTGATATGTAGTAATTAATACTACGGATCTTCATCAATTAAAGACCGAACCAGTCTAGTATATGAATTTAATATCATATAAAATAAATGCTTTCAACCATTTGATTACGAATATTTAGGTTTCAAATACGACGTAATTGTGTGTTATGAGATTTTGAGCTTTTATGAGGAATTTCTTTAATGCTACTAAACATTAAACCCAAAACATACTAGAAATGTCAGTCTAAAACTTGGTTTTGTTTTCAGTACCATTCAGAACACTAATACATATATTTTCACGGCAATTGTCGAATTTGTAAAAATGGCCATTATTCCTCAGCAATACAAATTTCAAAATTTGATTAGAATTCGATGTTCGGCATAGCGAAATAAATTGTATGTGTTCCATGCCACTGGGACATGCCAGACTTGCTCAACAAATGGTATCTAGCGCGCTCTTTCTCACTAATATAAAATAAATGTAAGAATATAATTTTTAATTACGGCTTTGTTAAGTTAGGGTTTTGGCGCAATGTTAATCTTCATTTCAAAACGGATCTTTTGATATCAAAATATCCAAATATGACTGGTCATAAGCGCTGTACGGCAATCTGGATACTCCCGACTTGGAAAACGATTATTCCTCGAACTCTGTAAAACAAAATCATTTAATATATTGAGCACTATTAAGAGACTACCTACATCAGTTTGATTTCATACTTTATTAAAAATTTGATATGAATAGAAATTGAAAAAACAAATATTCTCCATATTCTTTTTAAATGCTACTACTGAACCACTCAGAAAATTAATAATTTCAAAATATACACATCCAGTAGTTTTCAAATTATCCAACTGCATAACTGAAATCAAATTATCCAACGGTTTCTAGTGAACAAACAAAATCAAAAAAATTTGCACCACTAAGTTCCATCGCATTCCGTTCATCATCGGGCTGAAGTCTAGTTTACAAACGCTGGCACGTATCCACTGACAGGTAGAGCTGATTTTCGGTAATTTACCTGTAATTAAACGCAATTTTCCCCGTTGTTACATCTTCAGGTATGCGATGAGTGTAATATGTGTGGGATGGGATAGAGGGCAGCGCTCAGATAGCAAGAGAGAGAACGAAACGTAATCTAGAATATGCCGGCGGACTTGTTGCCCGCTACCACTCACTGCGACTGCATTTAACCGTGGCCGCAGCACCCGCACACGAACTTTGTTAATGTAATAGCGACGTGCTCCATTATATCCCATTGATAATATTGGTGCAACTAAATTAATGTTGTAGTTTCGATATAATAAGTCTGGCTGGTTAGAATGCGGACGTGTAATCGTGTATGTGTTATGCGATGAAGTTGATAATTATGGAGAAATATCGGAAGCGCTGATAAGTTAGGAAAGTGTGGGTGTTAATTATGACGTTCTTCATTATAGAGGTCTACGAAAATATACTTCTTGAAAATGGTTTCGTAGTCTTGATTTTAATTTTTAGTCCCGATTCCAAAAATATAATCCATGTAGCAAGGTTTTTTTCGCAGAACGATTGTATTTTTGTAGAAAATTATAATTATAATTTATTTATACGAGGGGAGATGAAAATGTTCGCGGAATGAAGGGGATAGAGAGGAAATTTCCCTACTTAAATTAGCAGTGCCAAGCATAAAATTATAATTACAACTCTTTAAATTGCGAGGTTAAATATTACTGATCTTGCACTTGCGCTGACTATAAAATTAAACTACGAAAGCATATTTTCAAATTGGCAAGCATCCGGAAATCAACGTCATCACAACAATTACTAATATAATAATACACAAACAAGAACAAATAGGAAGGAACATTACATACGTATAGAAGTAGTTATAATAGGTGCATTAAAATTAATATCCAATTATTTTCCAATTTACACTAATGGTAATTATTTAAAGCAACATTAGCAGTTTAGTGACGGACGCATTAATCTTGTTAACTGTTTAACTGCTCTAATTGCGCCTGATGTACCTTGCAAAAGCTAATCATCACAAATCAAAATAATAAATTCCTGCTTTCGTGGTTAGAGTAGTAAATATTACGAAATATCACGCGATCTCGAATCCTGCGACTGTAAGATGATGAATATGTAGTTTTGTGCAGATCGATTATAAGAAGTGTTTATGAAAACGTTTAGGGTATGATAATTATATTTCTTTGATATGAATACCTGCCAGTATTAGTATTAAATATCTTGTACGAAAATATGAAAGAAAGGTATGCTGGAAGATGGATACCTAGCTTGTTATTAGAATGCTTTGTTAATCATCTACGGAATTATATACTTTAAATAGGACAATGGTCTAACAATTAACCAATCGCCTACTCTATCAAAGTTGGTTTGTAATTTTAAGTAATCAACCGGGGTTGTGAATGTCGATTTTTTTAACAATCTGCATACAATAGAGAATCCTCTTCCAATTCAGTGTATCGAAGGCTTTTGTAAAATAAGGATACTGTTCGTCAGGCGGAGCAACCCTAAAAATAACTTCTTCAATAAATTAAGTAATAGAAAAAAGGTTGGTAAGTGCGGAATACCCCTCCACGAGAAAGTTCTATGCAATAGGTAAGCGAGTTTGGCGAAGTTGTAAAGTGGTTCTTCAACATGCAATTTTGGATATTGAAAGCAATCTAAAGAGAGTTTGAAGACCATTCTGAGAGGAAGAGACAAGACTCGCAATTTCTGAGAATAACACTAGCACCTACAAGTAGATGTTAATAAATATTTTGTGTTTGATCTTCTTCTGATTGAAGTTGTAGTATATTAGGTTAAATTTTCTTCCAGATCAGTTTGAATTTATCTTAAAACACCAGTGCAGTGTCTGCATGATTTAATACACCTCCATAATTTTAATTGATCACAACTATGACCGAGATTATTTCTAGTCAGTTAAAGCACTTATTGCAGCTGCTATTAACGATAATATAATTTTGTCAGTTTTGTGGTTTAATTAATATAGTATAGTACTGACAAAATTATATCAAAAAGAGACAATAGCTCAGTAATAGTCACTTTTAAAGTATTAACGTCTTACATGTTTTTGATGTGAAATTTAATAAGAAATTCAAAAATGAAATAATATACAGGATGTTCCAATTAAAAAAAATTGACTTTTTTGCATAAACTAACAAAAGAATATCAAAAGACGACAATAACTCTGTAATAGTCACTTTTAAAGTATTAACGTCTTACATGTTTCCGACATGGAATTTAATAAAAATTTCAAAAATGAACTGATATACAGGGTGTTCCATTTAAAAAAAATGACTTTTATACAAAAACGTGTCATCTAATTTTAATCCAATTCCCTGCACATGCAGTTAGTAACTGTAAAAAAATAAAACATGCTTCTATTAGGACCTCTTATTGTAAACAATACAGCAAAAAATTTTGTCCATCTAATATTTCGTTTTCGAGAAATATAATTTTATACAAACACTGAATTTTTCAGAAAAATGGGAATAAGTCAAAAACTTTACACTTTAGGCCTATACTATCTTATAACTTTTTGACTAAAAATTATACTGGGAATTCAAAAATGCAATAATATATAGGCTGTTCCATTTAAAAAACTATAAGTATGGTTAGCCACCAAGTTATAGAACACTATGTATAATACAACATATTTTTAAAATGTGCTCCTAATGAACAGCTATCATAAAGAAAAAACCGCTTCGAAATATCTTTACTCATAAAGGCATAATCGGCCTTACCCGCTTAGATGACTCACCCTGTATATCTCTTTTCTTTAAACTCCCCATCGTGAAAAGATCATTGATCTATAGGCTCGGGGTCAGTGTTAATCTCCTTGCCTCATAATATACTGACCATTAATGATTTTATATTTATGCTGTTCATTTTTGTTGAATCTCTATAGTCTTCGTTGTGATCTTGTATATCTATACGTATAAAATAGATTATTGAAGCTCTGTGTTCGAACTCGCGACGCGAAACAGGAAATAGAAGTGATTTTATACTTAATACGGCAATAACCGTAGACGTTATTAAGTTTCAAAATTTATTATTATTTTATGATGTCCTGAATTTTACAAGAGAGATTAACTGCCGCAGAAATAGGCAATCCATGAAATGATATGTTAGAACAGATGTAATATCGGAGGCAAGAGGTAATTAAAATTCTTTTGCGAAGAGCTAAACAGAAAGAGGTGTGCCTCTCGTGAAAAGAATCGCATTACACTGAACTATTCAACGTAACAATTTTTAACAAGTTCTACCTGCCAGTAATTCTATAATGGTGTTATTTTTCGAACTTTTGAAGTGACCATTTCCTAGAAGTTTCGCATCTGGCATCACATACAGAGCTGTGCTAATCATTTTTTTCTTCAAATCTATTTCAATAAAGCTGATAAATTAGTACCATCATCCTAACCAGTGACGTACATAACGCAATCAAATTTAGTTTTTAGAATTCTTAATTATGTGTTAGTATTATTCTTAATACATCTACGTATTTTTTATTCGATAAATGCAAATTTTAAGTTCCATTTAGATTCCATTTTGAAAAATGAGATTATTGAATTTTAAAGGTTATTGAATTCAGGATGTCTTTGATTATGGGTTACTTATACAAACGATATACCAAAACTAGTTCTGTTTCATGAACGCTACTTTTTACCAACATACTCGTACCATCAAATTCTAGCTGACATGGTGAGTAAGGACAAGCACAGGATTATCTTGCCGTACGTGTAAGACCGACGGTCACATATAAGGCGAAGTTCGGGCAATTGCTGACGGCGCAAGGCGTCGGCGCACGGAATAATCTTAAAGTTAAACAAATATAATAGGGTTAAAAAATAAAACGTACAATGAGAAAAAGGGCAAAAAGAAATTGCAATATATTGTATGATTTACTCTTTTTTTTTATATACTTGACACATATCAGAAAACGATATAACATGAATTCTGCAAAGTCGAACAAGAATTTGATTTTATTCACACATTTACTTGAACTAACTGCTCGTGTTTTCTAGTCTGAACCTGTAGTACAGGAAAACAATAAAATTTCTAGCTGCATTGGTGGCAATATACAGTTAGTGGTTGTCTATTGCGCAATAATTAACTTCAACGGCATAAGAAAAAAAAATATTTATTTTTCAATACTTAATTTTTTGTTTAGTTTCACAGGCACTATTGTACTGCTTTCTTCTTGTGAAAATATTTACTAAGATGAGTGCAGCTAGAATTTATTTTCTAGCCAAACATTTTCATCTCCATCTCAGAAGTTTTACTAATATTGATATTTTTGTTTGATTATATTAATATAATTTTTGGTGTCTTAAGTTCAAATAATTCAATTGATAAGCTTTTATATCAATATATTTAAAGATTTTCGTGAACTTGAATTTTTATAAATTGTAAATTTAGAATAACAAGATAAGTAAGAAGTTGAAAAAATAGTTTTGATAATTGAAACTCTACCGGTATGATGGTACACATGTAGTAATTGAATAATGTTTTCGTATGTCAATATAATGTTTCGCAAGTTTTAATACTTTCAAGAACAGTTTAAATATAAAAAATAAAATTAAACATTTAATCTATAGAAATGTTACCTTGATAGCTAAGTAGTAACCATGTTTTGCAAAATTGTTGTTAATTTAAATTTAACTTTTAAACCCAATAAAATATTTACACTACCCAGATATCAGCTAGATAAAAGAATATTTAATAAAAGAATAAAGGTAATATCTGATCGCGAATGGAAATAATAGTATCAAATCAGTCGTCTTTGCTATTTTAATACAAGGACATACAGTTTCCCAATTAAAAAAAATATCGGGTTATGTCTAAGTGTCCCTCCTTTCATCAGTTTCTGTACTTAACCAATTATTGTTCTGCAGTTTATATAATGTTAAATATAAAAAGAAATTGACAAGATATCAAAATTTATTAAATAAAATAAGAAGAGGAGAAGAACTGGAGAAGCTTGTCGTAGTTGTATAAAATATTACACCTATGTTTCACTATAGGAACTAAATCATTATTTTCGGTATTGTCGGTGTAAAATGTAGGAAAAAAATGAGGTGTGGCCATCACACGACTTTCTTATACGTATGAGCGTTTCAAACTATACAATTTTAAGAATTTTTTTACACAAAACTTATTCAAAATCCTATTCTAAGTACTTCTATTCTCTTAATAAATCGCTATAGAATACATACTTTGCAAGATATTCGGAAAAAAGTGCTACTCGCTAAGAGTAAAAGTGCTACTTCCCGTCCGAATTTTGAAATTTTATGTATACAAAAAATATTGCTAATCCAACTCTAAATACTTTTGCACTCTTAATAAATATACCTTATGTGTCAATTTTCATTAGCTATAGGGATTCAATTTTTACATGCGATTTATACGTATACAAATAATACGTGGCAACGTGTCCGTCACCAATCCCGGCAACAATCGACTTACAACGATTTTGTCCGATGTCCCCACCAGATTTTACATTCAATCTTATGAGTCTTTAGTTGCGAACACGTTGCGATCTAGTCTGCAAAAGCCGTCTTATTACTGGAACGGGAAACATCAAATGACCGCCGCGATCTCCCGATCTAGTAATATATTATTATTTTCAGAATCCTCTTTAATTTGCCTTATTTTTAATTTTATTAGAATTACGTACGCTTTTGTTTGTGTCATGCAGCGTGAACGCAGCTTAATAATTCTCTGCATTTACTGAAAGGAAAAAGAAAAATAAATCCTTGCAACTCGTAAATATTATTTCTCAACGCATTACAAACATCCAAGACGTTGGTCGAATAGGTACTGCTAACCATAGACTTTGCTAACTCTAACTTGAGCTTGTATCGGTCGCGCTGGCATTAGAGAGGAAAGTAGGGATGCCATGTTGTCACGTATTGCATGAATTAATCGCCTATGGCTAACGAAAATTGACACATGCTGTATATAGAATGCATAATTTACGACATATTTGCAAAAGATCGCGATTCGGTAAGAGTAAAAATGGTACTTCCGGTCCTAATTTTGAAATTTTTTTTATACAAAACATATTTAAAACTATAACTTAAATACTTTTATACTCGTAATGTACCTGCCTAGAAAGCATGACTTGGGAGATATTCGCAAAAAACTCATTTTCGATATGAGTAAAAGACCTACTTCCGGTATTACTATCGAGTTAGATTTTTTTTTAAATGTCCCAAAGAGCCAGTGTTTTTTACAATTTTTACAGTCGCCTCGACCGGAAAATACTCCTTGCTAGTCGAGCGATGCATGCGCCAAATGTCACTTTACAGGCGGTGAGAACAAAGAAGAAAATGGGCGTGCTTAAAACCACACAGCAGAAGTGTAAACTTCATCAAGGCGAGGTTAATAATACGAAATACACGCGTATAATATTTAGTAACGTATTAAATAAAACGTATTCGCACATTTATTACATTAACACATGTACACGCTCGTATAATATTCAGTAAGGTATTCCCACGTAACGGTCGCCGAACGAGTATAGCAGTGACGTATGTATATGTATAAATACACGATATGAATAATCGATTACGTGTCGGGACACGACGGCACGTTGCATCAGACCAACGCGGGCGTTGGTCTGATGCAACGTGCCGGCGTCATACCCGTTCGGCTCGGGTTCGAATCTGCTCGGGGACATGAATTTATTTATTCATTTAAATTTCAATTTAATTGAAATTAAATACCTCTATATGATATATTTATCTTGTTACCTTAGCCGACTTTACCCGAACAAGCGTTACACATATCCGAGCGTTACACTTATCCGAGCGTTACACATATCCGAGCGTTACATACCCAAGCGTTGCAGATAAGTCTTGTTCACTGCCTACAATCAGCGCAACGCGCCTAAAGAAGTTTACACTTCAATTACACTTCAAAAAAAAATTATTTCAATTATACTAACCTAGAAATGTAGATTAAATTTCTTTACTTATATATTACTGTAAAATATAGTGTTTCTTATCTTAATTGTTCTAATATATTGATACAATTTTAGTTTCCTCCTTTGATAATTTCATGAACATTCCATTACACGCTCTACTTCAAGGAATTCCCATACTATAAACGCACACATTGTACATTTGAACGCGGCCAGAATGAATGAGATAATAATTTAAAAAAAAACTGGATAAAAAGAACTAGAACACCAAGTAGTACACGAACTTGCATATAGACAATATAAATTTCTGAAAACAGTAACGTGTATATACTATACAAATGTGTAATTTTAATATTACGAAAGCGAGGAAGACACGCCACATTGTTTCTTCTTAAGTCTTGAGAAGCAACTGTGCATTTAGGTGAACTGTAATGCACAGTATGAACGGTATATGAGCAATTCTGACAAGCGAATTAAATACAAGAAGTTATAATTGGTTATTGAAAGTTTTACGAACTTTGTATTACACTTAAAAGTTTCTGAGCTAATGCAATTCGATTATATCAAAATATATATTGGTAGTTCTTTAGATACGCTAAGTTTTTCAAATTATTAAAATTATGTTCAATTTTCAGTAAACTTCTGCGCCAAATAATTCATCTAATAAAGAAAACATCAGTTTATATGTTGTGTAATGATATGAGTAAGAATGTAAGCGAGAAATTGATGTTTCATTATTTATTTGCATTTCTGTACTTGTCCTCAAATAATTTTCTTAGTAAAACTTGTTCAATTATTATGGGTTACCTATAAGCGACACTAGTGAATATTTTTCTTGGTGTAAAAGCACTAATAATAAGAATTTGACAGCAAGATGTCATCTAAAAAGTTCAAATGGCTATAATGATGTATAAAAGTTGTATATATATATATATATATATATACAAGAAAAGGAAAATTATCGGGTAAATTCCGCTGTTGAGCAACCGTAGACACGTGTTTCTGACTCATTGGTCGTCGTCAGTACGGTGTAGCCAAGGAATAAGGTGGGATAACCTTGGAGATGTAAGCTACACGGAAGACCATCAGGTGACAGACCGCCATTTGTAGCTTCGGTTAGAAGAGCCTCGGTTTTGAGGATTCACATCCAACCTCGCCACGAGGAAGACAATGCCAACCTGCGTGCCATCCGAGACCCAGGAAAGAAAAATCACAAAAAAAGGAATTAATCGCGGATACATAAAATACAAGAAAAGGAAAATTATCGGGTAAATTCCGCTGTTGAGCAACCGTAGACACGTGTTTCTGACTCATTGGTCGTCGTCAGTACGGTGTAGCCAAGGAATAAGGTGGGATAACCTTGGAGATGTAAGCTACACGGAAGACCATCAGGTGACAGACCGCCATTTGTAGCTTCGGTTAGAAGAGCCTCGGTTTTGAGGATTCACATCCAACCTCGCCACGAGGAAGACAATGCCAACCTGCGTGCCATCCGAGACCCAGGAAAGAAAAATCACAAAAAAAGGAATTAATCGCGGATACATAAAATACAAGAAAAGGAAAATTATCGGGTAAATTCCGCTGTTGAGCAACCGTAGACACGTGTTTCTGACTCATTGGTCGTCGTCAGTACGGTGTAGCCAAGGAATAAGGTGGGATAACCTTGGAGATGTAAGCTACACGGAAGACCATCAGGTGACAGACCGCCATTTGTAGCTTCGGTTAGAAGAGCCTCGGTTTTGAGGATTCACATCCAACCTCGCCACGAGGAAGACAATGCCAACCTGCGTGCCATCCGAGACCCAGGAAAGAAAAATCACAAAAAAAGGAATTAATCGCGGATACATAAAATACAAGAAAAGGAAAATTATCGGGTAAATTCCGCTGTTGAGCAACCGTAGACACGTGTTTCTGACTCATTGGTCGTCGTCAGTACGGTGTAGCCAAGGAATAAGGTGGGATAACCTTGGAGATGTAAGCTACACGGAAGACCATCAGGTGACAGACCGCCATTTGTAGCTTCGGTTAGAAGAGCCTCGGTTTTGAGGATTCACATCCAACCTCGCCACGAGGAAGACAATGCCAACCTGCGTGCCATCCTTTTCTTGTATTTTATGTATCCGCGATTAATTCCTTTTTTTGTGATTTTTCTTTCCTGGGTCTCGGATGGCACGCAGGTTGGCATTGTCTTCCTCGTGGCGAGGTTGGATGTGAATCCTCAAAACCGAGGCTCTTCTAACCGAAGCTACAAATGGCGGTCTGTCACCTGATGGTCTTCCGTGTAGCTTACATCTCCAAGGTTATCCCACCTTATTCCTTGGCTACACCGTACTGACGACGACCAATGAGTCAGAAACACGTGTCTACGGTTGCTCAACAGCGGAATTTACCCGATAATTTTCCTTTTCTTGTATTTTATGTATCCGCGATTAATTCCTTTTTTTGTGATTTTTCTTTCCTGGGTCTCGGATGGCACGCAGGTTGGCATTGTCTTCCTCGTGGCGAGGTTGGATGTGAATCCTCAAAACCGAGGCTCTTCTAACCGAAGCTACAAATGGCGGTCTGTCACCTGATGGTCTTCCGTGTAGCTTACATCTCCAAGGTTATCCCACCTTATTCCTTGGCTACACCGTACTGACGACGACCAATGAGTCAGAAACACGTGTCTACGGTTGCTCAACAGCGGAATTTACCCGATAATTTTTCTTTTCTTGTATTTTATGTATCCGCGATTAATTCCTTTTTTTGTATATATATATATATATATATATATATATATATATATATATATATATATATATATATATATACAGGGATACCGCTAAATTGGTACCAGGCTATGCGAATCTGAAGAATAGGTATAAATGTCTAACTGGAAATCAAAAAAGAAATTTATTTGTAACTCATCAAAAATTTTTAAATTTTTATAGCCAAAATGTAGTTAAAGTCGGTGCATAACTTTTTTTATCCTATACTCAGTACGTAAGTACCACAATTGACAAGATTTTCTTTGGCAATGTTTTTTTTTGGTGAATAGCACGCTTTTTTGTTGAAAAGGTCAACAACCTGGGTGCATTACCTGTTTATTTTTCGTTAAATAGAAGTATATTATTTTGAAACTTAAATTCCTTTACATGAAAATTATTATGTTTGTATATTAACTGCGTCAGGCTCGAGGAAAGAAAAATCAATTTCTCGTCACTGCGTGCACATTGGACCGCGACTTTTTTTTACGGGTATTACTCATATTTTCCTTTCAACCCCTTTCTTTAATGACACTGGTTTTAAACTAACCCTATATATACAGTGAGGACGCGCGGGTTGGAATAAATTCATTTAAAATTTTTGGTTTCGTTTTATGGAAAAACGCTGGCATTCGTCGATTTTTATTTTTATCTGCGGTTTTTCTGATGGTAAATTGATGTACAAAGGATGGTCTAAAATTAAGTTACGACCATCAAATTTTTTTTTTCAAATGGAAAGATAAACATGTTTTTTATTTAATTTGTTAATTCTGCATCGAATTCTAAGTATGTTTCATGTACCATGTCCTATACCTAAGCTCAACAGTTTTCGACAAATTTACAATTGAACATATCAATAACTGAGATCGTATCCTACAAAATTTATTTCACTATCTTGTCTGAAACGGACCGATTTATTAAAAAAACAGAAAGACAAGTCAAATTAAATGTCCAAACTGTTGACTACTAACTTCCTGACAATAGACCAGCCGAAGACCAGTTTCTATAGGGTCTTCCATTAAGACGTTTCATTTTGAATAGCCCGCCATTGTAACAGTTGTTATAACTCAACCGGTAATTACTTGGCAGATGAGAAGTAAAAGTCACGCCATTAATAAAAATGGAACGATACACACTTCAACAACGCAATGAAATTATTAAAATTCACTACAAATATGGTGAAAATTTCGCGGTCACATTTCGTAGAACTAAAGCATTATTCGGTCGTCGTGTAGCACCTTCTCGGCCAGCAATAGTGAAACTGGTGGAAAAATTTGAGCTGTTGGGACAAGTTAGTGATGTGAAGAAGCGAACACGTCGCTCAAGAACAGATGAGAATATTGCTGTTGTAGCCCATAGTGTTGAGGAGAACTCAGATTTGTCCATTTCCCGTCGATCTTTGGAATTGGGCATTCCACGAACGACATTACACCGTATTTTGCATAAAGACTTAGGTCTTAAGGCCTACAAAGTTCAGTTAACACAACAACTCATGCCTACCGACCATCAACAACGTCGTGTCTTTGCTGAATGGGTCATTGAAATGCATCAAGCTAATCAGGAATTTCATCGAAAAATAATCATGAGTGATGAGGCCCATTTTAATCTCGGAGGCCACGTAAACAAGCAGAACTGTCGCATTTGGGGCTCGGAAAACCCAAGAAAGATCATTGAAAAGCCTATTCATCCTCAACGTGTGACTGTTTGGTGTGGTTTTTGACCCAGCGGGGTCATTGGACCTTACTTTTTCGAAAACGATGCTGGAGAAACTGTTACGGTGAATGGATTGCGCTATCGAACGATGATTAATGATTTTCTATGGCCGGAATTGGACGATATTGATGTCGACGACATTTATTTTCAACAAGACGGCGCTACGTGCCACACAAGTAACGATACAATCGCTCTTTTGCGTGAAAAGTTTCCCGGCCGTGTGATTTCTCGAAGATGCGATCGCAATTGTCCACCGAGATCTTGTGATCTAACACCCTTAGACTTTTTTCTTTGGGGCTACATGAAAGATAAGGTCTATGCCAATAACCCACAAACGATTCAAGACCTCAAAGATGGAATTCGTGAAGTTATCGAGGACATACAGCCGCAAATGTGCGAATTGGCGATGGAAAATTTCATGAAACGAATATAGTCCTGCCATCGTAGCCGTGGCGGCCATTTGGCTGATATTGTTTTCCATTATTAATGGCATACCCTCCTCTTTACAATTAAATAAACATCCGCTGATTTCGCTAAAAAATACTCGTTTTATTAACATATCAAAATGAAACCTCTTATTGGAAGACCCTTTAGTAACACTGCAGTTAACGTTTGCGGCTTAATTTGTTGTATTTCGGTTATAATTTATCGATAACTGTTGAGTTTCCGTATAGGATATGGTACATGAAACATACTTAGAATTCAATGCAGAATTAATAAACTAAAAAAAAACATGTTTCCATTTGGAAAAAAATTGATGTTCGTTACTTATTTTTGAACCACTCTTTGTACATCAATTTACCATCAAAAAAACCGCAGCTAGAAATAAAAATCGACCTATGCGAGCGTTTTTCCATAAAACAAAACCAAAAATTTTAAATGAATTTATTCCAACCCGCGCGTCCTCACTGTATATATGTATACACACATACATATACATATAAAGAAGGTACTGTCAATAGCTGCAATTCTATAAATAATGATTTGGACAAGTTTTGATTACTGAATCTTAAAAATTCTCGAAGAGTGTTGTGAGGTGCCCCATTAAATTATGGTAAATTTATCAAACTAAAGAAATTTGCATAATAGTACATATAACAAAAGCAGTATCTATGCCGGGCAATTCTACAATATTGCTAATTTGATAGCTCATTTTTTCACAAGTCACTTATATGTCATCTCCAATTTAATTCTGAATTAAGAGAAACGCCTAAAACACTAATTCTGTGAACTTACCTAGTTATTACCTTAAATATCATTTTCTGCGTTTTGTTATTTTTTAATTTTGATTTAGTTGTACCAAACCACTCATTAACCATTTAGGTCGATATAAGGGTCTTTAGAATCTGCATTATTGATGGTGGTCGTGTCATCTGTAAATATTACAATATTGAAAGCATTGACATTAAAAACCAGATCTTTTACAAAAACGCTAAACAAAACTGGACCTAATTTAGAGAGCTGGGGGGCGCTTAGAGTTATAAGAGATTCTCTGGTTAGCTCATCTTTCACTTCCATGACTCAAAAGAATATCGTGGCAAACAGTCGTTTTACTCAAATCCAATGAAACAACGGATCACTCGCATGACTCATCCATGACAACTTTAACATTTATTAAACCTATTAGAGCTCTAAAAGGGGATCCACTCCTACGGTAAGCGTGCTGCTGGGATGATATGTATGACATATTATTAAAAAATCGCAGCAGCCTTCAGTATTTCTTCAAAAATCTTAGAAAGCCCCAGTAGAACCGCGAAATTAGTCGGAAATTATTCAAATCACACTCAGAGCCCTTTTTAAGTAGATGTATAGTATTTGCCACTTTTAGCTGACTGGGTAAAATACCCTCCAAAAAGCATTTATTACAAATACCTGCAAGTAAATTGGCAATAATTAGGCTGGTCCATGTATGTCTTCATTATTACTATTAGTTAAAAACCTAATTGCTTGGTAAACTTCAAACTCATTTGTTGGAAGCGAATAAAATGTATTCCTATTAGTTAGTTCGACATTATTTATATTAGTATCTACAGAAAATTGCGTAGAAGGTAGATTGTTTACAATAGACTTACGCTACATATATGCCTCAGTCTGTTGTAAACAGTCTACCTTCTACACAGTAAATTGGTGCATGCCAAAAATAAATCTATACGAAATTGTCATTTTAATATTATAACTAGATATGGTAACAAATTTAAATATTCGAGAATGGAAATAAATACAAAAAATTTCTATATAAAGCGAAACAATAAATACTATATCCCTTATATATCCTCTTGCGATCATTTTTTCTTTTGTAAAACGTAGTCCACGACCTGGTACTTATACGTCTATAATTGTTTCGAGATTTAGAGGCATACCGACTATGTTTCGCTCTGTAGTCTGTAACCGTTTCTTATCTTTTTTATGTGTGTAGCTATAATATGTAGGTACACTATATAAGAAGATAGATACACGAGGTATCTATTGGTGTATGTCAAATATAGTTTCTCGTGCGTTAAGCCATATAAAATACACATATGTTACAATAGATCAATATCGGGTATTGTATGCTATGTGAACAAACATGGTAGTTGGGATTTTCTTGTTTACAGGCATTGATATGCCTTACTGATAACTTTATACGGTGATAGTTCTAATAGAGGAATGTGAAGTGTGCCCTTGTGTTGTGAAAGTATATTTTCAGTTTATAAAGGAATTGAATTATCTACACGATTAACAAATTTGAATTCTAAAAATTTTCTTGTATTGCTGCATTGGTTTCAATTACTTTAAATATGTATTTAATCTATTTATGTTATTAAGTCTGATGAAGGTGCAAATATTTTGCGAAATATTAGAGTAAATGTTTCGACTAGCCTAATAATTTTGCATAAGTTTTTTTAATTCGTCAGATAATTCTTATATTTTTATTTAATTTCGGAGTTGATTTCGGTTTTCTTTCAAATCCTTATTGGGAGTAATTTTAACATTATTGATTTTAATAGCATAGTCTTGCAGAATTAGAAATAACGTACTTTTAGCTACAGTTTTTAATGAACAAGTGCAACAGAAGAAAAACAAACATTTCAAGTCCAATTATTTGAAACGTTATCGATCATGAATTAAAAGCAAGTACTATTACTTTTCAATATTCTTGTTGATCTACATTAAAATCTATTTGAAATCTTAATATTCGGGGTTAAATTCTGGAAAAGACTAATAAAAATTTTGTATTTAAAATTATGTGTTTTAATGTTAGGTCGTATAATTGCGTTGTAGTTTTACTATATATAATTTTTTGTTACTAAACAAAGAATGTACCCAAAAAGCTTCGGCAATATACCTATATAAGAAGTTCATTTCCATCTCGTTCATCTCGTATAATATAGTTTTATACTAAACTACAACGAATCTAAGCTACGAAAGAGCGTTTTAAGTTGCGGAATGCAGGGGTTGGATGGTAGTGGGGGAGCTTTTTCGTATCGTGACTTGTTTAGAAACCCATTATTTGTATAAACAAAAAGTATTAACATAATCTCATCAGTTGTCCTTAAACTATCGTCGTTCAGGCAACTTAATCCGGAAGAAAGTGTTAAATATAAATATGAGTATCGCGCCGTCATCAAGTTTCTTACAAAACAAGGAAAGTATTCGTACCATACTGGAAGAGATATACTTGCCAAAACAACTACTTTTGCGAAACATATTTGAATATATATTATATCCATGTACGCAGGAATATGTAATGCAGCATCTGATATAGCATATCCTCACCAAATCAGAATTGCAACGTCCCTTATTGTATTCCCACTCTCGCATGTTTATCCATTTATCAAGCTAGCTAGCATAATATAATAAAAGAACCACAACCACAGCACACCACATGTGTCGTAGTTGTAATGTACATCGCATCTTAAAAGGATACAGCAGTAAAGAGACATTTATAACAAAGAAATTTTTAAATAATTGATTGTCGAAGGATATACTTACCTTCTTGGTTTCTGGGTTGAAACTGCGTCGTCGTCTTTGCTTCTACTGCTGATGTTTCGTCCACGATCTTAAGGGACATCTTTCAGTCTGCAAGACACTGATTGTCAGTCTATTTCAGGTAATCGCGACTGTAGAAGCCTTGAAGATGTTCCTTGATAGTGGGCGAAACGTCGGCAGTAAAAGCTGACACGACGACGCGCTTTAAACCCAGAAACAACGAAGTTAAAAGCGACAACTGTGGAAGCCCGTGACTTAGCGAAGATACTGTTCACACTTCCTAAATTTTAATTCAAGTGTTTTAATTTAAAGTGCTGTGCACTCTAAAATAAAAATATTATTCTAAATGTGTGTGTGTGTGTGTGTGTGTGTGTGTGTGATCACGATAGCGGTCAAACCGCAATTCCAAATTTTATATTTACGAGTATAATTTCCTTCTTGAGATCTGATTAGATTTTCAGTAAAATCGGTTTAACCGGAAGTAGTAGTTTACTACAGTGAAAAACTCGAATTTTACCAATATTTTGTCAACTACTGAGTTTAAACTAATTTATAAAGAATTCAAATGTACTCAAAAGTGAATTTAAGAAAAATGTTATTAAAAAGGTTTTCGAAATTCCTACCAGAAGTAGGTCTTTTACTCTAATCGAAAATCGGCTTTTTGCGAATATTTGGCAATTCATGTTTTTTTGTCAAATATATTACGAATATACAAGCATTTGAAACTTGATTTTCAATACTTTTTGTATTACAAAAATTTCAACAATTCCGATCGGAAGTAACACTTTTACTCCTATCGAATAACGATTTTTTGCTAATATTTCATAAATTATGCATTCTGTAGAGATTAGTTAAGAGACTAGTTAAGAGACTAGACACACTTAGAATAGGATTTTGAATAATTTTTGTATAAAAGCAGTTTTAAAATTTACACCTGAAATAATGCATTTGCTCACAGGTTTATTTTTTTATGAAGATAAAAGTATTTAAAACTTAATTTAGAACAACTACTGTCTAATTTGAATGGCACACATGTGTGGTGGCCACACCATTATTAAAAATTCGCGTACTTGAGTCACAACGTGACTTAAACGCCCCGCATGGTTGCCACCAAGTTTCTTCTAAATCAATATCAATAATAAATAATAATAAAAATAAAACACTGATTTTAAAGTTTCAAAATTTGTAATTATAGTAAACCACTACAACGTTGTTGCACAGCGACTTCATCAGGTAGATGAATAATGACGAATTTACATTAGTGCGAGAAATTATATACTAGACAAACATTACAAATTTAAGGACAAAAGTGACTTGTCCTTATATTTGTAATGTTTGTCTAGTATATAATTCCTCGCTATAATGTAAATTCGTCATTATTCATCCACCTGATAAAGTCAACGTTGTAGTGGTTTACTATAATAAAAAATGTTGAAACTTTAAAATCAGTGTTTTATTTTTATTGTTATTTGTCATGGACTTTCAACAAGTGTGACCCTCTTCAATTTTTTTTTTAATATCAGTAATATTTGGAACAGCAGGAAGGAACGGCTTTTGAATTATATTTAATTATTTTTGACTATTTAGGGAACCCTCGATAAGAAATGTTTTCTTACAATATGATCAGCAAATGTTCCAACTCGCAAGTTTTGTTTTTGTGAATACTGAGTTCGAAAATCAAGGCTGCCATAAGAAGTTTTCATTACATCCATATGCAAGAGTTTGTCATAGAGAAATATCTCTTGAGATTGTGATAATTTTAAAGGTTTCAAAGTATTTTACTTGAAAATAGACTTAACAGTTTTACTATTAATCACGCTTCTTTGGAAAGCTTTTATAGACGAGGTGGTATCGGTTTATTCTATTAAAGGCGTCGTATAGCAAACTGGAAATTCAGACGTCTTCACTGCGCGTGTCGGGCGGTAGTTATAATAAGAGGTGCTTGCTAATAACCCACTATTATATACATATTATTTCACTTAATGCTAGTAAAACTGGAAACAAATATTTACACATTGCTGCCACTTTTTTGTTCTGTTTCTCTCGGAATTTATCCACAATATGGCAGTTAGCTAAAGAATTACAACCATAAAACCAGTTGTTCTTGTTATTATAATAATTATGCTCAGTTTATTTGATAAATGTATGTTACACTTTTAGTAACTCTGACTTAATCTTCAACTATTTTATAATTTCTGTAATTTTTTAAAAGCACAACATAATATTTTACAATGTTTATACTTTTTACAAGTTCTATTTTATTCCTTATAGTTTGTTTTTGTATCTTAGTACGCACATACGAATCTACATCATTATCAAGTTCCTTTTTCTACCAAAGTAAATAGTATCCAAACTAAATAATTATTTTTCTTCATTACATATACGTAACCTTCAAGCAATGCAAATATTTGTTCTAATGCAATTAATCATCATTATTAGTGGCAGAAAATTGCCTAGAATAACTCCCGAAGAGCAAATAACGTTTCCATTTGTTTTCCATTACGCGGATTAGGATCGATAATAGAGTGGGTTAGAGATTGCTTTTTTCGAGATTGAAAAGAATAAAAGCCAAACAGTAAGATGAAAATATCTATCATACTTCCTCCATAAATATACATGATAATAATACTTACTGTGAAAAGTTACAGCGGATAGAAATTTCAGAGATGCTTCTTAAATCGGATCTGAAACAAATAAAAATGTATTACAATTTTTTTAATACAATACGCTTTCTTTTTATTACATATTCTATTTTTAAAACTTACAGTCAGTCACATTGTAAAAGAGCAAGTTGAGATAGCCATAGCCAAGGAACGGGTACAGTTTGCGAGTAAAATGGAATAAAAGAGACGAATTTACTCAATGTTTGTCTTGTATATTTTTGAAATACACAATGCAGAGTTTTAGTCATTTAATAGCTAAATAGATTAATTTATTTCAAGTCAAATTAAATTATTCAGTATTTTTCTAGAAAAATATTAGGAAATTTGGATTGTCAAGTACGTGATGTAGAGCACTTCATGGGCCGATTTGAGCCCTTCTGGCCCGGTCCAGCCACCAAATCCCCCAAATAAAATAAGTGTAAAGCAGAATAATTGTACTTTTATTTATTCATTTAGTTCCATAACAGTACATATCTGAGGCCAATTTCTTAACTGTTAGAATAAACATATGAGTATATTATGTGTACATACGTACATATTACGTGTCTGAACATAGAACGCCATTGGATCGGAAATATATTTATATAACATCCGTATTTAACGCTCCTATACGACCTTATAATTCCTGAACTATTTATTGTATACAAATCTTGCTATGTGAGTGTACTAAATAATAATGTTTTATAAATATATCTGTACAATAACATGAAAAATCAAGTTGAGAATGGATTGCTTTATTGTTCTCATCTTGTTTCACCTTTTAAATATACTAAATATGTACATATTTAATATATTTTCCCATTCCTTGAATTTATTTTATTACATCTTTTAAGATTATCTTAATATACTCGTATTACAAATAAAGAAACGTTTTTAATGAGATTATATTATAACAAAACTTATAATTATGGAAGTTGGATAATCACTCCCAACACCAGCAGAAGAAGATTATTCGAAAATAATTCTTACTGCTTTCTTCAACAAACAGGAGAGAACAGAAAAAAATTGTTCAAGTTAAAAAGAAAAAACATTTTATTATACAGGATGACTCACATAGCACGCTTATTAGAAAATATGGTTGAATCGCTTTGGCAACTAACATACGCCAATCATGTCATGCGTCAAATTTGATATGTTGCAAAATTTTATCTTTTAAGTAATATGACCTACATAAGCTATTTCTAGACTCTCATAAATAATGATATCATACACCATATGATGTTTGTGATAGCTGTCATCCAAAAGATACAAATTACAACAATGCTTGTCGACTATACAAAATAGCCAAATATTAAATAACATATACGTATACAAGTAATATGTGTTTAATAACTTTATTTATAATATTCAATTTATAAATTGCTTTCGTGTATTTTACTAGCGGAAGCTACATATCTTGAAATATTAATTCATATGTATTAGTTTTATAGTTCTGAATTTTTTTCGGTCGATGGAAATTTGTTGTAGCTCTAAACCGTCGTCTTTGGTGCGTACTTTGAGCGTTTCGGTTGCCAAAACGATTGAACTATATTAGATATTTCACAGTGTATTATCAATAAGGATTTTGGTGGCCGGCCGTTATCGACTGCTGCAAGTATAAATAAAATACATTCGGAGTGGCTGCAGTTTCGGAAATAATAAACATTGACTATATCTCTGGTTCTTCAAAATGAAAGTCTTCATCGCGATGTTAAATTTGACTTCTACAATTAATTCAGAATCAGTTGAACATACCCCAGTTGTCAACACTTTTCAGATGTACTTTTTGACATAGCTAAAAAATTTTGGAAAAAATCTGTGTTGCACGGATCTTTCACTCCTGAACTATTGAAAGTACATATATGATTGTTTTTAATTAAATTCCTGAAGATTCAACTGATATATTGCGCTATTAAAACATTTTGATATGTTTCATGCGACTACTGCGAATATTCAAGTTGACAAATACGAACTGTCAAAAACTTATAAACTCAATAAATTCAAAATTTCAAGTTAAAATTGGCAAGTCACAATGCATTTTATACTTGTGTATATTTGTGTGTAGAATCTAGATGGTACGTACTAAATAAAATGAGAAAATCAATAGGCTGACACTTGAATATCATTAAAATATTCATATTTCAAAACGCACACATGTAAATATTTGACCTCAATTAACTTTGTAGCGTCTCCAGTGGATGACAATCCACTGGAGACGATTTCCTAAATTCGTTATTCCATTAATGCGAGAGATTTAAATATCACATCCGTGTGACGTTGAAAAATCATATCGGGGCAATTAAGTAACACTGTGTGACCAATAGTATCATTTCACGGTTTGATTTGATTATATTACGGTATGGCCGGTTCGAAAACGCGTAAACTTCCTAGGACCTGTGAGTGAACGTGGAGACGTTCACTCACCCAACACATTCACATACATACATAGATACATGCATATGTAAGTTCGTTCAAACATTACATATCAACATAGAAAGAGCAACGACATCCTACTGCTTCCAGCGATGAACGCCGTACACGACAGAGACCCCGCGAGTGACCTTCACCTTCCACTTTCGGTTTCAGGCGTTCAGCTCTCTAAACCCATTTATACTATACCATCTCCAAGGTCGTGTTGCTCTTGTGCTGCCGTTCTATTGCATAATTACTTTCACAACACTATGCACGGGTATACAGAATGTACATATTGCTATAATAGCATACATTATATTTGATGACAAATTTTATTATTCTTTATTTATAATAAAAAAATGTGTTATTGCTATACGTTAGGCATCGCCATCAAATTCTATATGCTATAACTCTGTATTGAAAAAAAATTGATAATCTTGTACCAGCATAACTCAATCAAATTACAATAATGTAAAGCTGCATAATTTAAACGAATGTAGAGATAACGTTGTCATGTGAAAAATTTCTTTATTAAATTTGTTAATTCAATCTCTATTAACATTCGTGTATTTCTTGTAGGTTCTAGCAGTGATGTTCCTTTTGTTTTTCTAACAACATTTCTTATTTAAAATTTATAGGGTAAGGTTACTAACAAAAAACTAAATCTCATAAAATGTTTATATTCTATTTTTAACATCGTATAATAATAGTGTCGATGAAAATAATTTCTTGCCACATGTGGCCGCAAAAGAAATTGTCCTTTTACATTCCAATAACAAGTAAGAAAAAAAAAGTGTATTTTATAAATACGTAAACACATTACATACGAATATAATATGTAGATTTAGAATAAATATCGCTCTTTGTTATATTAATATCTTAACATTGTGTAATTTCAAAGAAATAATAGTTTTCTTATACTATGCTAGATTTTGCTTCCACAAAGGCATTCATTCACACGAAGTGTCTTTGAAAAATACAAAATTCTGCAGAACAGGAAAACACCTTGATAATACTGTCACCAATTATCATATGCAAATATTTGCACGTTGTACATATCACAAATTGGCTATTGTTCATCAAAAATGCACCTATCTTTACGTATAATATTTGAATTCCCTATAAAAATTTTGCATCAAAAAAAAACTTATTAACAAAGTATAGATAACATCGCTAACAAATATTCACACGTTGTGTTATTGATGCCTTTCTCCATTGTGAACAAGACTCCCTTTATTTATTTATTTATTTTTACTTATAACAAAGAAGATACTAATCCCATCTAAAATATTAAATAAATTCATTAAACGCTTTGCTAAAGATGAACATTTCCACGTAGCATCTTTAGCATAATTTATTATTAAAGTATAACTTACTTATGATGCTCATATATTTCATCAAATTCCTCTTTATATTGTTCGGTCATATTGATAGTTAATAAAAAAAAAATGAAATTAAACTAAATGACAAAAAATTAATTGTGAAATGAAAAATACTTATTTAAAATAAAATAACTTAATACATTTGCTAAGGATGATTTCTGTGCAGTGTATAATACATCTGCAATCATCAAAATATGAAGATCGAAGATTCACCGCGTCTTTTAAAAATCAGACTGCTTCGCCCATGGATCGACGATGACTTTCTCGCACCTCTCTCGTACTTGCCTTCTTATCATTTTCGGTCGCCCGAAAAAACCATACATCGTTCGCAGCGCCACGCACTCCACACTAACGTTTATGTTGGCATTGTCCTGCTCAGATTTATTTTCTTTACGTTCTCCCTAAACTGACCTGCACCAATTATTGTTTGACATCTCGAAATTACACAAAATTATGCACGCACTTAAATTGTTTGTTATTGTTAATGTCAATCCACATTTGCGATATTCTTATCTTGGTATTTATTTCTGTACCTTTCAAATAAATTTTATTTCAGTTTCATTTTTGTACCTTTCAAATAAATTTTATTTCAATTTTATTTTTCATACATCTTACATTATAATGTTACGCCGTTGCGGTTATGCAACTTATGATACATTTTTCTATACCTACACTTACTACTAATAAATTATTTACTTATTCTATTACATATTTATTTATTTATTTTACAATGCCTGACCAATGTAGGGATCACGGCAATATGTATATTTCTGATACACTGATTGTGAAGAGAATAGGTATAATTCTTTATGTTATTTTTTTAAATAGATTTTAACATTCCCATTATACAGGATAATTAAATCTAGTAAGAATTGAGTATGTGTAAGTCGCGGTACAAAGGTTTGACGGGTCGTCAGTTTAATGTTTGAGTAAACATTGGTTCGGGTTGTGTGAAGCCGATGTATTTGGTGAGTGACTGAAAGGGCGGCACGACACAAGTTTAATCAAATGAATTTGTATTCGAATGACCAAAGGTGCCTGCAGGTTTAATAAAACTGCATCACCGTTGCACTAATTATTTTGCTTCAACAATACACCTTAAGTATTTATTATCAATATCGACTACTTGTTTACAATTAGCTAAAAGCTGTATTGTAATGATTTTATTTACACTCGGGATGGAATTCCGATGAGAAATCATTCTGAATTGTATTTGGACTGTATGATATTAGATTTTGGAGCAAACTGATTGACTTTAGATCTTCGTTAGAAATCCTTTAACATAACACATTACTCTCGCCAAACTAAATATTATTGGTGAGGCAAACTAGTGGTTGGCGTAAACCTACAAGTAATTTACGACAATATCCAGCTGTTGAAAGTTGGATGGAAATTCCAAAGATTTGCTTTATATATCATTTGCCGTATAAACAATTACTTGCAAATAAAAAGCCAGAAATACAGTCTCTTATTAAAGGAAAACAAATTGGGTGCATTATTATTTCAATGCAGATAAAATAAATTGAAACCAACCAAAAGGATGACAGCTACTAACATGAAAATTTTGGGGACTTTCACAAGTATAATGAAACCTAAAATTAATATTGTATTAAAACCTCTTTGTTACAAGATATGTACTCGTGTAGCTAAGAATAAAAGAGAGTAACTATGAGCTAAGTATTGCATAAACTAAATATAAAAATATCTACACAGTGAAAAATGTTAACAATAATTGGCATTAATTTTGCTACTATTAATTATTAACGGCAAATAAGTTTTGTCATAACTGAAAAAATATTAAATTGGTTTTCAGGAATCCTTGCTAGAAAATTCTAAAGGAAAATACTTTAAAATATAAAAAAAATGTAATATTCCCTTTTTCAGACTTCCACACATAAAGAACAGATCTTTTTGCTGTGACCGTCCTGGTTTGGCATCGAACAAAGTCTGTTTTTGAAGTGAAAACTTCTATGGGCGCGTTGATTGTGGGCACTGAACGAGACTGAGCCGTCACGCTCGGCTATGTAACGCTCGTTCGGGTAAAGTCGGCTCGAGTCGACTAAGGGAGCGAGAGAAATATAGTCAACGCGTCACTGCTATACTCGTTCGTTTTTAGAGTTTGATACAAATCATGATCAGACCGAGCGAAATGTACTATACTCCATTCAGTCTAAGAATGGAGTATTGGGAAAGATAGGGCTTAAAATAAACGTTTGTGATTGGTTAAAATCGAATGTGCATTTACACAGGCAAAATAATCGCATTTAGCTCGTTCTGTCAAAAATTTGTTTACTGACAGTTTTGTTCAAAGAGTTTGTCGATTTCCATATTTTACATAGTTATTTGTTGTTAATATTCTTAAAAAATCGTTCTTCTTAGAACTCACAAGTGAAATATTCATTTGTTAAGGTATTTTATCACTTTCGTTAACTTTCTTTTCGTACTGACAGTTTTGTTCAAAGAGTTTATCGATTTCCGTATTTTACATAGTTATTTGACATGTTTGTGAACCTTCGCGAACGCTACGATTACTGCTTGACTCTGAACGGAGGGCATCTTGGACATCAGTTTTATCGGGAACGTCGTCGTGAATAATGTTTGCAACGCTATATAATGAAAAGTAAATACATAAATAATAAACGTTTCATAATTTCAGTACTGTTTATTTTGCCGCATACCGTAGTAAATACTTGTTAATAATAATTAGAAATATACTTTTTATTCTATTCAAGATTTTTGTTTACGTATTCAATGTTTAATGTTTTGTGAAATAAAAGTACTTGTTCATGTTTATAAGAGATTTTTTTAAAAAAGATATGAAATAATACCCTTTTTATTGCTTTATGTATATAATACAATTTTATCAGATACATTTACTTTTGTGGATTTAATGAATTTCCATTCATTTTAATATAAATACTTCTTCTGCGGTATTTTTAATACATGATCTTCACATTGCAGTTCATTATTTGCTGTCTTTGTATACAATTTCATTATAGCTGCGACAATCTACAACAATAAAATTAGATATTGTAAATAAGATAATAATTGAAATATCTGCTAATGGAAATAGTATCTAAAATTTATTGGATTTTAACATGAAATATTGCCTTTTACACCTTTTACTCACATATTGATAATGATACCTACATTCTTGAATATTGTCGAATGTAAGCGTTCTATTTACATATAGACACAACGTGTTATTCAATATTTTCCTTATATTTTAATATTTTATGTGTGAGCGATATTCTGTTTTGGAAAACTTATCAAATGCTGATTAGCTGTTTGCCTTTTCATGTTTGTTAGTATGGTTAGCATTTTAAAAGCAATATAAGCCTTACTTAAATAAATGTCAATAAACACGTAAAAGTCAAAATATAATGGTATTATATACAATGTATATCCCTGCTATCCATCTGACAGTAAACATATGATTTATTTGTTTTCAAAATACAAAATGCATCGTGTGTAAACTGTGCTCATATTGTAGCGCCATCTACTCCATTCTTAGACTGAATGGAGTATAGAATAATGTATACACAATAATAATAAGTATATATATATTTTAAATGTAATATCGAACGAAAATGGAAAATGTAAATGTAAATGAATATAGAACGAAAAAAAAGTTGTATTTCGTATTATTAACCTCGCCTTGATGAAGTTTTCACTTCTGCCGTGTGGTCTTAAGCACACCCATTTTTTTTATTTTACTTTTCTATACCTCAATTTCATTCCGTTCCATATAATTCTCTTGTATGTTTATAAATTAAGAGTTACTTAAATAGCAGCGGGCTTCTTTTTCATTATAATTTTCGTTAATATATAATATATAAATCTTCCTCTTACCTAACTAAACAGCTCTTAAAATATAAAAAAATATTTATTTTTAATAAATCTCCATAATTAAAACCATATAATGTCGAATTAGAGAAACTATTTATGAAAAAAAAAATTATAACACGGCTAGAATAAAAATATAAACACGTTTTAACAAAATAAAAGCGTATTAACATTTAATTAACGACATGCCTGAACAAATTTTAATTTTTAATTAATAAATTTTAAAAATCATTTTTTGTTGTAAAAATATTTAAATATATGAATTTAAATATTATGCCAATATTTAAATTTAAAAAAACCCTATAATTCCGTTGCAAAATAAATACATACAACCTTTCTTTATTTCCCTATTTTGTGTTAAAAATATAATGGGAAATGTTCAGAATATTCTGAAAATTGTCAGATTTCGTCAGACTTCTCTATCGCTGGTCTGAGAACACTTCAAAACTTTTTACTGCAACTATTATACGTAAATGTTTGTGGGAACTTAAGTATATATAACATTTACATTTACATTAACAAAAATAAACACGACTATTATATACCTACAGAAGACAGACATATGCATGTGTGTGTGTTAACAAGCATAACACTTAATGTGTTGTAATAAATTCAGTTTATGTCAGGTCGAGTTCAAACTCTTCACCTTGTTTCGTTACACCTTTCACTTCTGCCGGCACACATGGAATGCTCTAAAAGCTCTCCGGCTCGTATCTATTATTAGAGAGAGAGTAAGTGTGTGTATGTTTGTCTAGACGGTGATTACGTAAAGTCTTATTATTTAATGTTAATGTTTGATGTAGCTCCACTTAAATATCAAGATTTCTACATTAAAAGAAAATGCTAGCGTAATTTCTCACAATCGTACTAAGTGATGTTGTACGGTTGAAACAGTGACAGCGGTCAAGATAAATATAGTGTAAATTACTATTTTAATATTAATAATATAAGTTGCGAAATATTTGAAAAAAACTGCTGTTAGGAAAGAGTAAAAGTGCTACTTCTGGTCCGAATTTTTAAATTCTTCTTATACAAGAATTATTAAAATACTTTCGTACTCTTAATATGTATATCGTTTAAAAAAGTATAACTTCCGAGATTGTAGCAAAAAAGCTATGAAATAATAAAAGTAAAGACCAAATTTTTCAATTTCCAATCATTTTTTTTATTATATTTCTAAAATTAACTTTTGAGTATATGAGTAATTCCTTATAAATTTGTTTAGATTTAGTAATTGTCGAAATATTGGTGAAATTAAATATTTCTTCCGGTTTACGGATATCACTAAAAATCTAATCAGGTCTCAAGGGAATGTCCCATCCTCCCCCTGGAGACCACATTTTCGGTATCATGGAACTTAAAAACGTGGACATCTGCAGAAATCTCGAGGTCAAAAGTTTTCTTCATCGCAGTACCTTCTTATACTACGTATAAGAAAGTAATAAGAAGCAGAAAACTTCAGAAAGCAAATGTATGCCCTTTTCCAAAAGCATCGAGAATGAACATGTTGGTATCAAGAGAAACAGTTCTTATAGATGCGTAAAATATAGATGAGATGCCAAAACAACGGGGTGGAAAGAAAAATACAAAAATTATTGACGAATATCGTGACATAATAGTTCAATATACAGAAGAACATTTAGGGCTGAATTGAAGAAAATTAACAAATTGTTGTATAATTGAGTGTTTGAGAAAACATTTGGATTGTCTAATGTATACACTGCACGATATTCGCGGACAACCGGAAAAGAACAATAATGACGATAATGCTGATTATGTACAACAGCTTCTAAATTATGAGGGCAATATCATTCCTCAATATTGCTTAGAAAATGAAGTGGTCGCCCGCGGTGCTAGTAGCAAACAATGTCCCTGCATGTAGGTTTAGGGACAGTATTCAGAAAGAAAGAACTTATGAACCGTCCATAAAGCACAATGTATAATCCTATTGCGTGGTCCATTTGAAAAGCTGCTGTTAATCTTAGCTGGCGAAGGCGGAGTAAATATCCCAATTTGGATTTCATCTTTCAACTGAAAAACAATAAAATTAATAGAATGCAAATAATAAATATTAATAAAAAATTGTAGGACTCATCCAAAGATGTATACCTGATACTTTGATCATGTCAGTAAAATAACTTCAACTTTGTCGTGTTAACTTTCCGATTGTTTATGATAAATCATGTTGCTACACAATTTGAAAATGATACGTTTCAATTTGAGGTTGAGAAGTTATAGTTATTTATTTTTTGTGAAAGAAACAATCATAATTCAATGAAATCAGTGAATCTTATAAACATAACCTCGCATAATAAATAATGGTGATTTAATAAAGTCTATTAAAATCATTTAACTTCCTTCACAATTGTTTCATTAATTTATACTATAATGTAACAATATCTTTTTAATCCCAACTTATTAGTAAGAAGATAATGTATAACGTCAGGAACGTACAGAGAAAATCACCCGATAATAATTCCTAGTGCAAAAGAGCACTTTTGAAAGCTTTTCTGTTCATCGACAATCGACACACAGACGTTCATTATAAGAGTTATGAATGTGTAGCTCGTAATTTTACTTAATTCCTTAATAGTTATAAGTTAAAAAGGGCCCTGCGTGCTTTACATATTTAAAAAAATCACAAATATAAAGGTTAGAGGTAAGAGGTCTTTGACTCCTTTATTATTGAACTTTACTCGTGTCTTTATCGACATATTGTTTCCATCTTTCTATCCTAAGGAAGCTCCTCGCGTCATCTTGCGATCTCTTCCTTGGTCTTCTCAACAATCTCATCCCTTGATTGTTTCCCGGGAGTTCTCTTTGGGATTCTCGCCTCTGGTATCTTTATAATATGCTCCTCCCATTGTAGTTTACTCAGCTTTATGAATATATCCATGCTTGGCTCGTGGAACAGCAGATTTCGGTATTGTAGTCCATGAACTTTCATGGCCTGAGAATTCTTTTCAGAATTTTTCTCGTGAAGGATTTTGGCATTTCCATACTATTTCTTGTGGATGTCCACATCTCACACAGCATAGAATTGTCCACTTAATTGTTTTATATTTATAGATCCCGCGCCAGTGCGCCAAAGTATGCCCTGTTGGCCAGAGCCGTGTTCGAATCTTTGCATATTCGCTTTCGTTTCTCTTCCCAGGTATACATATGAAGTGTTGTACGACTTCCAGGTCGTGAGGTCGTAACATGGCATTTTTTGGTTGTTGTGTGTTCTTTGTTTTTAACATCACTACTTCTTACACAGCTTATGCTAGTGTTGGGACACTATCTTGTTCCGCTTCAGTTTCTGTTTGATTTTGTAGTGTTCGGTAAACTAATCTGACACTTTCACGTAGGCCGCAGAGTAAGCCTGACCAATCATGTCAGGTTAGATGGTATAGCGAACATAGTCATGAGTTTGAACAGTGTTGCCATCTTACTATGCTTGCCTTACGTAAATCTGCAATGATGTGACAGATATCGGTGTTAAATCCCCATGGATTTATTTCGTTTTTGCAATAATGTCCTCAAATTGCTGACATGATTCTGAAGGTATCGACGGAAAACAATGTTTGACAAGAAGAGTTTGACTAAGTGTGATAATATTTTGACTGTAAGTGTTCCACCTATTTTAATAATAAGGTATGGCACCCTAAATTAAAGCTTAGCTTGAAGACGGCAATAGATATATTGGTTGACGCCACAATAACAGTTATCTTGAAATTAATGCTATGAGAGCTGTAGTTATAATGGGTTAATTCTTGAGAATATGTTAGAAAAAGTTGATGAATCTGTCACATACGTGTGATATGCTTTCTGAAAGCTTTCCGCGAACTATTTAACTACAATTATTAAACCAGTTCTTTGCAATATTAAATCATTTCAAATATTTTTAAAGTTTAACAAATCCTCTTGCAATTGCCATTGATAAATCATGCATAAAAGAAGAAACACAATCATAATTCAATCAAATCAGTGAATCTTATAAACATAACCTCGCATAATAAATAATGGTGATTTAATAAAGTCTGTTAAAAGCATTTAACTTCGTTCACAATTGCTTCATTAATTTATACTATAATGTAACAATATCTTTTTATTCCAACTTATTAGTAAGGAGATAATGTATAACATCAGGATGGTACAGAGAAAATCACCCGATAATAATTCCTAGTTCAAAAGAGCACTTTTGAAAGCTTTGCTGTTCATCGACAATCGACACACAGACGTTCATTATAAAAGTTATGAATGTGGAGCTCGTAATTTTAATCAAACGCATTCTTCCACATGCGAACATTGAATGACGTTGCATATTAAACCTCAAATTGAGCGTCGTGTTTTTAAAAAGAGACCTTTTTGTTGTCGCGATATACGTATGTATGTATTCTCGTTCGACAAAGTAACAGAGTTACCTTTCATTAAAATTTGTTTTGTTTGTGGACAGGCAGGAGGTATTTATTCTCCCTTGCATTTAAACATTTTCATTTAAACTAAAGTACATGTAATATTTGTAGGATTGTATATTAGATGTAGGAATTTAAAACATTTGATTTCGATCTATTTTGCAACTTCGTTATCAATGCACCAACGTAATATCAAGAATATTGGGAAAGATATAATGCCATATTATTAAGATAAAATTTATTTTTTTAAACGTATTTTTAGAGTCTATTTTATAATTTAGTTATGTTTCCACATCTTTGATTGATTTACCGTTAGTGTTCACTTGTCTCTATATTTGTGACTAATGGTCATTGTGTTTATAATTTGTCTGTTTTGTTTTAACAGCGCTAGTATTTCGTGTAATCTGTTCCTACTAATTACAGAATTGTTGGGGTCTTTTTGTTCGAGTTGTCGAAGACTTACGCAGTATCTTTTAGAAAAATTCTCGCAGTTTAAGCATATGGACCATTTTCTTGTAATTGTATTAAAAATTGTAACTTTGATATTAGCTGATAGAGCTATTTTGGTTGGTTGTTCTTCCTTCAAACTTGTCTCCGATATTAGATTTAGTGGTTCTGCTAGGAGTGTCTTCATTGTTCCCATGTGTGCTTGTATACAAAGTTAACAAGTGGTTTTTATGTGAAATTTGCCCTCATTTATTTGGAAGAAGTACGTTAGACGAATTTTGTTCATTTCACAGAATTCCTCCAAAATATCTAACAACCTTCGTATATTCATTTTACGCTCACGTTTACTTATTTTGTCTTGATAGCTAGTGAAGTTTAAGGATTAAAATTGTAGAATAGAAAAATCAAGACCAAGTGGGCTTACCACAATTAAAAAGAAATCCTCTACCTGGGCAAATTGTAGAAGATTATCTCAAGCGTCATTTTGATGTTTAACTACTGTTATTATTCTTTACTATTATTAGGTATCGGCAAAAGCAGGGAAAAGATAAAATGTTTCTTTTACAGTAATTATTCTTATTTCTTTTTGCACAGTTGTGTCATTTCCCGTGAAGGTAAATTAATATTTTAGATGTGAATGGATCATTAGTCCCTGACAAAGGTGCTTTTGAGTTTTATCTGGACGTTGCGTTCGTTGGCAATTAGTTATTTTCCTTTCTTCATAAAGGTGATATTATATATCCCTGCATCTGTCTTCTCATACAGTGGTACTTTTATTACATCATATGTGCTATCACAGTCTAAACGAAGAAGTGATATTATTTTTTTATTTTCCATAATTGGTGGTAATCTATTTTAGAGTTATTAAAGATTTTATTACATATTTTTTTGGATTATTTTGTTACAATTTAGTTGGGATATTAACGCAGATATAGGAAAACTGCTTTTTGAAAATTGTACTAGTTTTTATAACTGATTTATGGACCTTCACCATGTAATTGTCGAAGTGATTCGATATTTTGTTTTGTATACTAATGCTACAGAATTATTCAATTATTACCTCGGGAATTTATAAATTTCTACCATTTTCAACCATAAAATATTAATTTCTTTTAAATTTGTGTTGCAGGAACATATTGATTTAAATATAACAGTCTACAATTTTATATACTATATATTTTTTTTGCCTTATTTTCGTCTAGCTTTTATGCGCTCACTTTAATGGTAATTTCTTCTGTTTTCACTCCAAAACTGCTCAGACGTTTATGGTCGTCCTATAATAACAATAAAGGTGGGTTAAAACGCGCGGTAATGTTTTGGAATTATCGTGCCGCGGAGGTATGAAAATTACTCCGTTTCATTTCATTCTTGCAAAGCGCGCGCTTTTCTGGACTAATAGACTTCCATTTTCTAGCGTTCCGCGTCGGTCACAGTCAACTATACGGCTGGCAAATTACGCTTAACGATTGCTAAACACCATGATGTATTTTCAATTTTCAACCTTACAATGTCTATTTGCCTGGGCGCTTATCTCTCAGAACGGATTAGTTTGTGTGTGTTAAGCGCTTAAAGTGTAGTAATACTGGAGCATTTAATGTTTATGAGAGGCATTTATTATGGTGTTTTATAAAATGGCACGAGTAAGAGGCTCCTCGGCTATGAGAAAAATGTCAAGGAAAGTATAAATAGACATTCCCCGCTATTATAATTATTAAGATTATCTGCAGTATTTTTAAATTTGAAAAAACGGGGACATTTTGCAATAAAGTATTTATGATGTACACAAAAAGTTAGAGTTTTAAGAAAACCACTAAATCTATTGTAGTATTTAATTCAAATTTAGGAGGCATATTAGCTATTTGGGGAAGAATGACTCTTTGTATCTTTCAGTCTTAATCCCAATGAGTGTAAGGTGGGTTGCTATTTTAATAAGCATTACTATTGTTCGTCTAACGAAAGGTGAATTTAGGAATCAAATATTCTTTCTTGTTTTTAAATGTTGTTGTTCGTTTGCTTATTTATGTGATAAGATCAGTGAAGTTAGTGTGATTATTACCTTCGCCTTGCGAATGTGCAATTACTTGGTATGTATAATCTCGTAAAATTGAAGCCCGACATTTTACTTTCGTATACGTAGTATAAGGAAGTATTGTGATGACGAAAATGTTCGACCTCGAGATTTTTGCAGATGTGTCTGTCTCTCTCTCTGTGTGTCTGTGTGTGACACGATAGCGGTCAAACCGCTGTAGATATCAATTCCAAATTTTGTATTTACGTGTATAATCTCCGTTTTGAGATCTGATTAGTTTTTCAGTAAAATCGGCAGACCGGAAGTAGTAGTTTACTTCAGTGAGTTTTTCGAAATTCCTACCGGAAATAGGTCTTTTACACTTATCGAAAATGAGTTTTTTGCGAATATTTCGCCATTTATGCTTTTTAGACAGGTACGTTACGAGTATAAAAGTATTTAGAACTTAATTTTCAATACATTTTGTATAAAAAAAAAATCAAAATTCGGACCGGAAGTAACGCTTTTATTTTTATTGAATAACGATTTTTTGCAAATATGTCGTAAATTATGCATTTTATATATATTTGTCAAGAGTACGAAAGTATTTATAGCTGGATTTGCAATGCTTCTTGTATACATGAAATTTCAAAATTCGGACTGGAAGTAATACTTTTACTCTTAGCGAGTAGCACTTTCTTTCGAATATCTCGCAAAGTATGCATTATATAGAGATTTATTAAGAGAATGGAAGTACTTATAATAGGATTTTAAATAATTTTTATATGAAAAAAATTTTACAACTCTATAGTTTGAAACGTTCATACGTATAAGAAAGTCGTGTGGCGGCCACACCTTATTTTTCTTTATTGACTGGATGCATAACTGGCACCGGCCGATTACAGAAAAGAGGCATTCTTGTAATAGGAACCTAATCGGAAATTGTATATTTTTAGAAATTTTGGGAACTGGAGGCCCAAACACAAGGAAAGATTTCTTCATATACACTAGCTTTTTTACCTTCTTAGTCGTAATGGTTTTAAAAAATCTGTTTCTCTCTCTCTCTCTCTCTCTCTCTGTGTGTGTGTGTCAGTGTGTCTGTGTGTGACCACGATAGCAGTCAAACCGCTATAGCTATCAATTCCAAATTTTGCATTTACTAGTATGATCTTCCTCTTGAGATCTGATTAGATTTTCAGTAAAATCGGCAGACCGGAACTAGAGGTTTACTTCAGTAAGACAATCGACTTTTGCCAATATTTTGTCAACTACTAAGTTTAAACAAATTTATTAAGAATTGATATGTACTTAAAATTAATATTGAGAAGAATTTTATTAAAAAAGTTTTTCCAAATTCCTACCGGAAGTAGGTCTTACTCTTATCGAAAATCAGTTATTTCCGAATATCTCGCAAGTCATGCTTTTTAGACAAGTAAGTACTTTACGAGCATAAAAGTATTTAGAACTTAATTTTCAATACATTTTGTATAAAAAGAAAATTTAAATTCGGACCGGAACTAACACTTTTACTCTTATCGAATAGCGATTTTTTGCTAAATGTCTTAAATTGAGCATTCTATGTATATTTATCAAGCGTAAAAATTATTTAGAGTTAGATTTGGAATATTTTCTGTATAAATGAAATTTCAAAATTCGGACCCGAAGTAACACTTACTCTAAGCGAGTCGTACTTTCTTTCGAATAACTCGCAAAGTATTAATTCTATAGAGATTTATTAAGAGAATAGGATTCTTTATAATAGGATTTTGAATAATTTTTATATAAAAAAAATTCTTAAAATTCTATAATTTGAAAGTCTCATACGTATAAGAAAGTAGTGTGGTGGCCACACTTCATTATTATCACGGTAGGCGGTAAGGCCGTCAAAAATGAACTGCACCCAATCAACATACGGGGTTAATTTGTTAGCTCTAATATTATCATTTTTAAATAAAAGGCACATAACTTGGTTACATTTTAAATTTTCATTTAATACTTGTAGGATATAATTTCTTGTTCTCTTACTTCAAAAAGACAGTGTTTCTATGAATTTAGAATTCTAATTTTGAGTTGAAATTGATTTATTATTTATTGTACCATCTTCCACTGATTTATTGCTCTCTGCTCAGTTTTCGACATATGGAAGATGTGCGCATGTTATATTTGTATTTCCTCTGTTAGTTGTTTTACTGCTCGGCTTTTGTTTCAGAATTTATTAAAATAATTTTTATATAGCTTATGTTTTTAGTCTTCATTTCTTTTGCTTCTTTTTATTTGTATTGCTAGCCATTATGCGAGTACGGATTACTCGTGAATCGAATCGGAGAGTGTTTTAGTTTCCTCGAGGTCAATTTATTTAGATGTCTTTATGTAAAGGGAAACACTTTGTATATGCGATGCTTCCATATTTCTTTTTGCAATTTAGAATTACAAAATGATATTTTTAATATTTTAATTATCCTTCATTTTATTTTTTAACTGGAATTTAAATAATAAACCTATTTAAAATTGAAAAGTTTTCTTACTTTAATGTGTTGTTATCATGTTGTTTATTACATCAGTCCTTTCATACAGTAAGAACTAAACGCATACATTTTGAAAATAGTTAAATTCTTTTCATCACTAAAAGTTATTACCAATATTCGTTTCATTGAATACAATCCCTATCGCGTGACAGCATTTACACTACACTATTTATCTAAAAAATCACATGTTTGCAGTGTATATTCTTGCCAGTGATGAAAAACACAAGTTCTAAACATGATCGTTCCGTAAAGTACTTAAATGCGCACTTTATTGGCGTACTTGCTGGATACGAACTGACCTGTTTCAATAAATCCTTACAATGTTAACGGCTTTTTTTTGCCTCTAGTAGTTTCGAATAGTGATCCTGGAAAGGTTGAATAGCAATATAAGTATCTTATAATAGCTGTCTCTCTTGGTGTGGTCGAAGAATTATGTATATGGTAATCTCAGTTCGAACCAGTTCTCTGGAAATATGTATATAAATAGACTGTCGGCGTTTCATTCACTTAACTTATTATAATAATTCATATACATAGACGAAGACGCACGGTGAGAGACTCTTGTTTAGTGACCCGCGGGCAGACCTGAACGAGGCCTTTAGCAAATATATAGAAGAAAGCGAAAGCCTTCTTCTTTGTGACGATTAAAAAGAACAAACCTAAAGGCGATTATTACAGTAAGAAGATAACAGTGAAAGTTTAGTTTGTAGTCGATATGAGCAATATTAATAAATACAAGAAGTTAAATAAGCATGAATGAAGTGGATTTTTGTTTTAAAGAGAAAGTTCAACGTCCTTTCGTGTAGCTAATTAGTATGCGCGTTCCTCCAAAATAAAGAAAAAACACTGTCTTCTGTAATTATATAGACATCCTGTGTGAAAAAAGAACACTTTCGATTAAGCATATCAACTAGAGTTTATAGAGCGCTGACCTTGCGCTTTGAAAATAAACAATGATTTCAGTTTATACACATGTTTCAATTTGATATACGAGGAATGAATGATCGAAATATTTCCAAGACGAACCAGACGATGGTGTTACGCGTGTAAGTGCCACTGGTCGCACATTTGCTGTTCATACCGATATCAGTACACTATTTGTAATTTTTTGGCATTTTTTTTGACGGGCTTAAATGGTAAACAGATGAAAGCTAATTTAGACAGTGCCAACCAATGCGTTAATTGACCTTCGAGTTACAAAACATAAAAAGATGAGAACGCGGAAATGTGTTAATTACACAGTAAAAAATATAGTGTAAACATTTTACACTAGTTGGTGTTTATATAGGTCCACTCGTTTTAGAGTTAAATATTAACACATAATGTGCGAGTAAAATCTAAAGTGAGATTTGCTCTAAGCAGTGAAAATATATTTACACTAATTTTACACTCTCTAGTCAATATATATTTCCTCTATTCTCATTAAATGGATTAGTATACTCAAGTATGCGTAAATGTGTATTATTAATACGCTAATTTCAATATACTTACCTTACATATTGCAGTGACCTTGAGTTTGGTGGTAAATTATAAATAGGCATAATCAAGATCACTTCGAGATTTAATTTAATTAATTATTATTTTATTTATTTCATCATGATGTGTGTATAGATATTTATTAAGTTAATATTTTGGCAAATTTAATTTTTATTTACGTAAAATAATATAAGAATGTTATTATAATTTTTATAAAAACTATAATATTAGAATAAACATAAAATATTACGTGAATTATGACAAGAAAGTGTTTCCCGCACGAAGAATACTGTGACTGGGAGAGATCGACCGTTTGGCCCGGCGAAAACAATATTCTTCGCTAGATGCATTAGACGAGTCATGAATATGTAAACAAGTTGATATTTACATATTTGTTTACCTTTTTGAAAGATTACTAATGCACTGCTTTCCCGGGTGGTGCAGCACTGCAGCTATGTATTTCTGGAGGTGGTATCGGTATCGTACCGAAGATAACCAGGCGTTTTGGTGAAGAAAAATATCCATAAAAGTCCGGAACCGATGAGAAACCGGGAGTTGCTTGGTGTAAACCGCACTCAAAAGAGAAAAAAAGGAGAAGTAGGTGGAAACCTCTTCTTCCTCTTAAATGTTATATTAACTTAGAAGTTTATTCATGAATTTGAACTTAGAATAATTTTCAAAGAGATTTTACGACACTTATAAATTTTTCAACAAGAATTAGAACTTGTAATATTTTCTGTAATAATTTTACTGTACTTATAGAATTTTCCAACCGAAGTGGAACTTAGAATAATTTTATGAATTAGATATCGTTTTTAATTCGGAGTTTGGTTTACATTGAGACTTGTAATTATTTTTGGAAATAATTATTTATGTTCGGAACAGTTTTATTTAATTAGAACTTTGAATTTTTTTTTATTTTTCTAGAATGTTTTGTTTTATATGTAGGGTTATTACACCATGCATTTTAGTGTCTGTAACGATCAAATTGAATAGCATAATTTCTTTTTTATATAAACACTTGGTGTTTTAATAAACATTTTCTTTACTAATTTATTTACCAGATTAGAAGATTTGTAGTTAATAATTTTGTTTTATGTATATATAGAGTAATTGAACGGTGATCAAGATTTTTTTTGAAATTTATATTTGAGATGGATGAGTTTGAAGCGCTGTACGAAGAATTAAGGTGGTTTAATAATGTTTGTTATAAATGTGTATATAGTGTGGTACAAATTTTTCTTGAGTGGTGTTTTGTATTGGAATCTCAGAGTGAGGTAAAGTTTTATTTTATTTTATATATATATATATATATATATATATATATATATATATATATATATTTTATATATCAAGTATATTTTATTGTGTTTGTGTATTTGATATTGACGTGTTGGGTAATAGATCAGGGATGTGTGCGATGAATTAAGTAGTTGTTTAATTCATAGCATGGAGTCCTGGTGAATCCTTAAAGCACGAATTAGTCTTGGTGGTACTGTTTTTGGAGCGAGCAAAGGCGCCAGGCAGAACTAGTCAGGGCTGAGTTAATTAGTTAAATGCACAAAGACATTTTTTTTATTATTTTATTATTAAGTTTAAATTTATATATATACCTTAAGGGGTGAGCACATGGTAGTGTATGTTCGGGTTGTGTCCAACGAGTTGAAAACCATACTCGTAGGGTGGAACTTTGGGGTACCTACCAGTGTGAATTTGGTTTCTGATGGTACTGTCTTGGGAGCGAGCAAAGGCGCCAGGCAGGACTAATTAGGGCAAAACCATTTCCTTAATGTTTATATTCTTGTAAATAATAAATCGCGTAATTTTTGTTATTCATATTCAATAAACTACTAGATCGCGGCGGCCATTTGATGATGACAGCTTTTATTGCAGACTAGATCGCAACGTGTTCGCAGCTAAACATTTAATGTAGAAGTGGGAAGATCGGAGAAAGTCGTTGTGCTGTCGATTGTTGTCGGGATTGGTGACGGATAGTAGGGGTGACACACGTTGCCACATATTATTTGAATACGTATAAATCGCATGTAAACATTGAATCCATATACCTAGTGAAAATTGACACATACGGTATACGATATGAATATGTAAGCAGATAAACCACTAGATCGCAAAACAATAAAATTATCCACATATAAAACACAACACTGTCAAGCATCTGCAGTTAGGGCGACATATTGCAAAAGATTTCTGGAAGGGTTGAAGTTTACTCTAAATTTACACTATTTCGAAAACATTGACATTAGCGCATGCGCTCTTTTGTTTTTAAGCCTATTTGCAGTGTTTTAGAATATATTTATGGTTCTCTAGCGGCTAGAGTAGATCTGATTTTAAAATGTACACTGCATTATTAACTCAAAAATGTTTACCATTAACACTAACTCTTTTACACCAGCAAATTTTGAACTGTGTAGAAATAAAATATGTATTGGGATGTTTCAGACTCGTTAATGCGCATTAGTGCGATGTAGCTAAAAAGTATGTGTCGATTGAATAATATGTATATGTATGTGTAAAGGCGCAGCCTTAATTATGCCAGTACATTAGGAAAGCACGCTACCGTTTATGTGGTTTCTATCGGAAGATCCTTGATTTATCGAAGACTCGCCACATGGGAGACAATGCCGATCTCTGTGTTTAATGACAAAAAACGACTGACGAAACACAGAAAGATGAACATTGTGTAATTGAAAGTGACTTTTGCACCTACAAGTTTACATTTTTCTCACTTATTATATATATTCTAAAACTGTTCTGATACTGTCACTGTCATTAAGGCTTCAACATTGTTCCATCAAACTAATATTTTAATCTCAACGAGGACCCTGCACAATTTTTGGTTTGTAGGGGTGGTATTTGTTTTTTCTCAATGTTCACTAGATTTCGGAATTGTTGTTTCTCGAGCCACTCGACGTACTGATGTACTTGGATTGTTCATAACATATTGTAAAATATTATTTTGAAGTATATCAGCATTGTTAACTTGATAGATCTTTTTTGTTCGAAGCATCCATAGTTCACTAAATTTCTGATTATTCTGCTAAAAATTGTCCGGTGTGGTTGTGGTCTTTCCGGAAAACGCTCACCGTAACTTGTGCAAGCATTTTCAGAGATTCTATTTACTCTGAAATAAACTTCCAACATATCAACCTTTACTTCATTTGAAAATTCAATTATTATAAATATCAATAATGATAGAGCTTATTTATCGTCTGTTTTACACTACCATTTAAGTTCATAGCTTATAAATAAAGGTTTATTAGGCATGTTGTACATTATTGAAATGCTATTTTAAGGACTATCTAACTAATTAAAAATCCAATATGGCCACCATAAGAAAAGCAAAAGTTAGCGCAAAGAACTTGGAAATAAATTAAAATGGGGGGCAAATATTGGTTTTTTCAAAATATCTCAAAGTCCGAATGAATTTGAAATGAGATTTGTTGCGAGAATTGAATTCTGCAAAACATTCCACATTTAACCGTTCCTCTATGTCTTCTAATAACCGATATACCAATGGTGAGCATCGAAATCTGGACATACTGTACATATTTGAACATTAAAATACATTATCCATCACTTGCTATTACTTCTTTAACTGCTATTCTCAGATCAGTTTTAAACAAGGAAAATACTATTTTCTTATTAATAATATTTTTAGACCATAAAACAGTGCTCTTAACAATTTCTTTTCATCGAAATACTTTCTGGAACGTTTTGTATCAATTTGTTGTGCCGATGCTCAAACTATTCGAACCATGTTATGAAATATATCGAATGTTTTTCCCGCTGCATTATTTCTAGAAAATAATAAAACCGCGGCTCGTTCTTTGTATACGTCGTCAACGTAAACAACCGACCACCTTTCCATCTAAGGCATTTCTTGATACTTCTACACGCAACTTGCGCGACGAGCAAGCTAGAGAAAGGGACAAGCGCGACACCGGCAACACGTAAATCGAGCATAATTTTCTCAGAATGTCAACTAAAACGCGTCATATTATGATTACCGCCAATCGGATATTTTAACATAATAATAACGAATTATACCATATTAGTCGGTCGCAGGAATCAGCGCTGCTGAAATAAGTTAGTAACACACAGAACATCATAAGCGTTTATAAATTCTAGGGGAATTATTTAAAATTGCCGGGACACTGACTTCTACACGAGGAAGAATAGACGTACAGAATGAAAGGAAAGAAATAGGTAGATGAGAAGAGAAGGAAACATGATGTTGTAGTTGACGTGCAATGTTCCCCCCCAGCATAATAATTCTTTACGAGTTCGACAGGTCGTGAAAAAATGTTATTAGTTTTGTATCTTGTTTAAAATTCATATGTGTTATGGGAACTTCTCACATACTGAGCATGTATACATCAGAGTTATTCACAATACCATAAGGAAGCATTATATTTATAGTTGGTAAAAGTAAATTTAGAAAGAAAACTCAAGCTATACAAGGTGTGTATAAATTGGCGGACCCACTACACGCGGCGATGTTCTTCGTTAAATTCGGAGTCCAAAATCTTAATACGAAAATGTTGTACCATGCTCCATATCTTTGCACGAGGTTCCCAAAGTTCGGACTTTCAGTCTTGAAATAAGCATTATTACTTGATATTTGTTGACAGAAAGAGCTACAATTTAGAAGAAAGAAGAGTTGTTGTTATTATCATTTCGTTAAAGTTTTCTTTTTGATTTTAAAGTTTGTTTTTAATATTTGTTTATTAACTTATTTTGACGAAAAACACATCTGACAACGTTGCAAAACAATAAGTTGGCCGCCTAATGTTGTTCTAGTCAAATACATTACTACTGTCAAATTTTGACACTTTGTAATCTACCTATTTCATTCCACTTGCTTATTTTTCGTGTTTATTTGTATAGTTTTAATCAGTTTTCGGGTTTTCGTGTTTACTAGTTGTTCTGTTTGTTTATTATGAATTTTACGTTCAACGAATATGCCGATATGTACATGATATACGGTTTCTGTCGTGGAAATGCTTGCATGGCAGGGCAGGAATATCGAGTGCGTTTTCCAAATCGGAGGCATCCAAGTAAAAATGTATTTCGAAGGCTGGACCAACGACTTCGTGAAGAGGTTCGTTTATTCCAAGAAATGCGAACGCAGGTCGACCAAGGCAAAGGCGTACCTACCGTGCAACTAGAAGAGCAAGTTCTAGCCACAATACAGGAAGATCCCTCTGCGAGTACCCGTCAATTAGCTTCTACACTAAATATTCCCAGTAGTAAGACTGTTCATTTGGTTCTACGAGAAAACTTGCTTCATCCATACTATGTTTCTAAAGTTCAGCCTCTTTTCGGAAATGATAACTTATTTCGAATCAATTATTGCAATACAATCTTAAATAGAATTCAGGAAGAAGGTGACTTTTTAAGACGTATTCTTTGGAGTGATGAGTGCATGTTTACCAGAGATGGTGTGTTTAATACTCATAATTTTCTTCATTGGGCAGATGAAAATCCACATGAATTTCGCGAATACGGTCACCATAGAAGGTTTTCTGTTAACGTTTGGCTGGGTATAATAAACCACAGGATAGTTGGACCAATTTACTTACCAAATCGCCTAGATGCCGGTGAATATTTAAATGTTTTAGAACAAGTTATTGATGAGATACCGCTGAACGTACGCCGTAATATGATTTACATGCATGATGGAGCTCCTGCGCACTTTGCTCGTAATATAAGAGACTGGTTGACTGAACACTTCCCAGACAGATGGATTGGTCGTGGCGGTCCCCTTTTCTGGCCTGCGAGATCTCCCGATCTCTCAATCCATTAGATTTTTTTGTTTGGGGTTTCATTAAAGGTAAAGTTTACGCTACACCTCCACAGGACGCTGACGAAGTTAGAACCCGAATTGAAGCCGCAGTATTAGAAATCACACCAGAAAGACTTGAGCGAATAGTACAAACGATACCACAAAGATTGCAGCTATGTCTACAAACTGATGGATCTCAATTCGAACTATTATGTAGGTAATAATTACATTGATTTCTATCAAGAAGATGTACAAAAATTAGTCAATATTATCAAAAAATTTTTAAACTTTGTAATATTTTCGTAATAAATATGTAATCTAAGAAACCAATTTTATTTCGTTTGTTTCTTTTTTAAATTTAAAATGTAAGGTTCACATGACGACGTGTAAAAATGTTCCGAAGATTATAACTAGCACATGCGTGTTCAATGTTGCCCAATGTATGTTCTTTCAAATTCATTCTGAAGACAAAGGAAGCCTAATACATCGTTTTAGAATTAGGACTTTTAACTCAAAATTTGACCAAGAATGTCGCCACGTGTAGTGGGTCCGCCAATTTATACACACCTTGTATATATATATAAATGCGTTGGTTATATATGTATATGTAAGAGTGATGTTCGCTTGGGTAAAAAATCATGTGCCCTAGCGATACATTCTTAATATTTGGACCACGGTTTTAACTGTGATGATGCAACTATTTTGGACGTCGAAACGCATTATAAGAAAAGATTATTTATGGAAATAGTCCACATCAACAGATATAATGATGTGATTAATTTCAAATCGGATACCAACTAATTAAGCAGTATTTATTGCAACATTTTTCAAATTATAAATAAATAGATGTTTGAGTTTTTTACTACATCTTACACCTTTGTATCCAGTTATTTATCTATTAATTGTAATTTTGGTTTGACACATCCAATATAAGAAAATTTAAAAGAAACGTAATTTTAATAATAAATAATAAATAAAAATTACTATGTGTATACACATGTTTATTTTATCTGTTAACATTTTAGTTTGAAATAATTTTTACTTTATTTAGTCATGACAAACAAAAACCTTTTACATGTCTGACGAAGTGTTCCCATGTTAACGTTTTATATTGTAGTTTATACCTATTAGTTGTATATATTGCTTTTTTAGTGATACCTCCTGAAGACGCCATAAATAAATGGCGAAAGTGTAGAGCCTTTGGACAAATAGTTTTTTCTTTTTAAAACAGACCGAATACCAGTAATTCTTTTATATATATACACTACTATTTACAGGTGGATGGATTTATACAAATTGCTCCACAAAAACATTTTTGCAAAACGAAACTGAAATATAGTACCTGCGAATATGATCACGTCAAGAAATCGTAGAAATGTGCTACCTCTCTTTGTTATACCAACGAACAAATTGTCACAGCTGTCACACTTTTTTTGGTAGAGTACCAATGTCTGTAGAAATTAATCTGATATAGGGTGACATACATGGATTGAAATGTGTTGAGTCTAAACATGAAGATGGCTTTACAAGTCTTCCCCACCATGGCTAACTGGTTCTCGCTATGGCTGACCGATATCACGACCATAACAAAATGGAATTTTTCTGCTTCTGCTAAGCTAAAAATTCTCTTCTCTACCTAGCGCCATCTGTCCAAAGCATTATAAACTATTTGATAATCGCAGAGCATCTTTAAAATCACGTGCTGAATATATGCAATAGGATTGGATTATACCGCGCCCCGTTAACACTTAATTTATTGACATTTATTTTGTATATTTCGCGACTTGTTTCTCAACTTACATTCTTCTGATATATTTCTTCATTGGCAATTTTTGGTCTGGTATTTTGGTCTTGTATCTGTTGGTTTAATAAAAATGTGGTGTGGCCACCACACGACTTTCTTATACCTAAATTGTTGTTCTAAATTGTTTTAAATACTTTTACTTTTTTAGAAAAATAAAGCTGTAAGTATGTTTTCCAGTCCAAATTTTAAGATTTTTTTATACAAACAATATTCAAAATCCTATTCTAAGTACTTCTATTCTCTTAATAAATCTTTATAAAATTGATACTTTGCGAGATATTCGTAAAAAATAGGTTACTCGCTAAGAGCAAAAGTGTTACTTCCGGTCCGAATTTTGAAATTCCATTTATACAAACAATATTCCAAATCCAGTTTTAAATACTTTTGCAGTGTTGATAAATATATATAGAATGCATAATTTACGACATATTTGCAAAAAATCGCTATTCGATAAGAGTAAAAACCCACTTCCGGTAGGAATTACGAAAAACTTTTTTAATAAAATTCTTCTTAAATTAAATTTTGAGTACATACGAATTCTGTATAAATTTATTTAAACTTAGTGGTTGACGAAATATTGGCAAAATTTGATTTTTTCACTGAAGTATACAACTACTTCCGGCCTGCCAATTTTACTGAAAATCAGATCTCAAGAGGGAATCTTTACTCGTAAATGCCAAATTTGGAGTTGATAGCTACAGCAGTTTGACCGCTATCGTGGTCACACACAGACGTACACACAGACAATTTTTAAAAACTAATTTTTTGGTATCAGGGGATTTCAAAACGTGAACATTTTCAAAAATCTCGAGGTCGAAAATTTTCTTCATCACAATACTTCTTTATACTACGTATAAGAAAGTAAAATGCTACAGTTATTATTAAAATGTCGTAATGTTATCAATAATGCACCCGTGTTATTATCTTAAAGTTGAAAAATGCCAACAAGAAAGTGATTAGTGTTGATGCAAACTTTGTTCTTTCTTGCAGTATGTGCATAGAAATTCGGTAGGTTTGGTAATTTTTGTATAGGTAGCACCAAAGAGTGTATCACTGTAAATAATAAAATTAGCAAATTATAATAGTGCTAAAGTGACAAAGAGTACATCAAATATGTATAAAAATACGAAAAAAAGGACGAGTTTAGAGCATATTACATTCTACATAATTATTACAGAGCATCAAAGCTGTGTCCTAATTTAAATTCTAGGACATCATAAGCGTAGAAAACTATTACATGCCTATGCATATGTATGTATATATTAATACTAAACGATTGGTGTCGGATTATTTATAGATTAAATTAATCATTTGCTTAATACTATACAGATGCATATTACATGTAGGTATCCGTATCTACGTATACGTAATGTTGCAATGAGCAATAAATACGCCAATATACGTTAGAATTGGTTGAACCATTATGTCACATCTTTCTCACGACATACTCAACGTTTAATAACGGCTCTTGCCAAGCATACTTACCACCTTAATTTGCATAATTATTAATATTTTGCATCGTTCATGCATATTGGTTAAATTCGACTACATTAGTATGAAGCTGAGGATCTACTTAATAATTATAGTTGCGGTCTATTAGCGGACCTGCTTATAACGAATGATATGGTGAAGTTAAAAAGCGGAAAAAATAAACTGAAACTATTGGCAAAAAAGGTGAAAATACTGTTATCCATATAACTACTTTTGCTGTATACAGCGCGTTCTGTTATATGGAATAAATCTAGTAAAAGCGAAATAAAATGTTGGGCGAATCCTCATAATACTCCTTGACTGGTTTCATTAGAAAAAGAAATCAGAGCAATATTTCGTAGCATTAAAAAGGAAAAATTCACAAATTATGTTGGAACTTAACGAAGGCGCCAAGCAAATCGAGATTTGCATCGAAGAATTCTTTTTTTTAGTAGAGGTCATGTTTTTTCTGAATTTCAGGTATTGGAGTCGGGTAAATCCTCATCGGATGGTTGAAGCAGATACTCAACTCATGAATTGAATGTGTGGGACGTAGTATTCCGTCCCACACATTTAATTCATGAGTTGAGAATACTAAAATGGTCGATAGCACTATAGTCGGGTCTTTCCTTTTTGACGGCACCCTCACAGAAAACAGATGTTTAGAGTATTTACAAAATAACCTTCTTCCTGCGCTTACAGAAATTTTTCCGAATGACAACGATCCTGGCCTCCCTGATACTTTTCTATATTGAAGTTAAAATAAATTGCGAGAATGATATTTTTAATGATTGTTTTGCTACTTGTATATATATATTCATGCTGCTTTCGTGGAGGTTAGGATAAGTAAATCAAAAGCTCAACAAGATTTACGAATATTTATGAAGTTGAGAGACAAAGCTCTTTCTCATTTCAAAAATACCTCCTCCAATCATTACTGGAAGAGATATAAAGGACTTCGGAATTTTACACATTCAAAAAATACTAAATCTACAAGCATTATACAGAATGAAAAATTGAATCTTAAAATAAAAAGAAAATTCATAATGAATGAATAAGAAAAGTAGTACCAACATTAATGTCGGGAATACTGCTATTGAGTATGTTATTAGAGTGAAACCTGTTGCAACTATTGCACATATAATAAAGTGATGAGTATCTAAGTCAACTCTAAATCACAAATATTTCAAGAAACGACCCTGAATATTCTCGACAGCATTAAAAAGTATGTCTTGAAAGGGATTCAACATTAAAGAAGCACATTCTAACATAGAACGAACAAAAATACAGCAGGTATCGTGAAACAATTACTGAACTCCTTAGTACGACTAATACCGAAAACAAGATTTTTAGAGGTTGAGATAAACATCTGGACTATTTGGGGTGTCAACTGTTTAATCGTTTGCCTCCGGACATTAAAAATCTAAATACTTTTTTTGGCTTTAAGAAATATTGAAGCAGTTTCTTTTGACAGGGTGCTTCGGTGCTTCTATAGTATCGATGAGTATTTCAGCGTATTTTAAATGTAATTGTTCTGGTTGTGTTTTGTTTTGGCAGTTGTGTTCCAGATTTTGCATTTTTATTTTTATTTTATAGTATATAATTTAATTTAATTTGAATATAGTATAAACGAGTTCTATACTACTAAAATTGATATGCTCAGATGAATCATAAGAAATTAGTTTCTGGGTGAATATTACTCACTGATAAACTTTCGGAGGGGTAGCCACAGTGACACAAATTTTAACATGTTTTTTTCTGTATTTGGCTGTATTATACAGGGTTATGATAAAGTAACGCACAAAATTCATAAAACGTACAATGTTCATTTTTGAAAAAAATGCAAAAACACGTCAAACACTTTATTTTATTCCGCGTCTTTTAACATAAGTCAAAAAAATAAAACGTCAAATTTGTCAAAGTTATGACGTCATCAATATTTTCTTTAAATATGAAGCTTTGTTTTATTTTACTTTATTTGATAAAGCTTGTTTTTCTGCATTATAAAGAAATAATTGAAGTAGGAGTCACATAAGAAGAAACTGAGAGAATTAATAAAAAACAAAATAAACTAGTTTTTGAATTTATGAAAAGAAACTAAATATTAAAAGAATTAAAACTTAAAGTTACCTAGTAATAAAACAACTGTTTGTCAGTGTCAGTCTTACAATTAGTGTCATACCAATTTTATTATGATGGCTCCTTTAACGGAAAGAGCAAGGATAGAAATTCATGCTTCTGCATGATTTCGAAGTCATGCAGAAGCATGTGTTTTATTTAACGAAACACATTTTGAAAGACCTCCAATTGCTAGAAACACAGTAAGCAGAATTGTTGCAAAATTTAATGAAACAGGAAGCGTAAGTGGTGCTCCAAAATCTGGAAGACCGGGAATAAGCGACGATGCAAAGTTAGATATTTTGCTGTCATTAGAAGACAACCCTCACGCAACTACAGCAGAAATTGCCTTACAACAAGATGTTAGTCAGTCGTTTGTAGTAAAGTTTTTAAAAAAAGAAAAACTGCACCCATACAAAGTTCAACTTGTTCACGAACTCTCAGAAGATGATCCGGACAGACGTTTGGAATTTTGTGAAATCTTCATGAGGCATTGTGACGAAAATCCAAATTTGCTTAATAGTGTAGTATTTTCAGACGAGGCAACGTTTTATTTAAGTGGTACAGTAAATCGACACAATTGTCGTTACTGGGCTCGGAAAAATCCCAACTGGATTCAGACAAAACACACCCAGCGCCCCCAAAAAATTAATGTATGGGTAGGAATCGTCAGGGGAAAATTTATTGGTCCTTATTTCTTTCGTGGGAATTTAACAGCTGAGCGATATTTGGAACATCTTCGTATGGGAGTGCTTCCTGATCTAATTGCGGCATTTCCGAATCCAAATAATAGGGAAAACTTGGATCCCAGTATTTGGTTTCAACAAGATGGTGCACCACCACATTATGGTTTTAATATTCGAAGGTTTCTGGATAACCAGTTTGAAGGACGGTGGATTGGAAGACGTGGACCAATGGAGTGGCCACCTAGGTCACCTGATCTCACCCCCCTTGATTTCTTTCTGTGGGGACATTTAAAAAGTCGGGTCTACGTTAACCGACAAGACAATTTAGAAAACTTAATGGAACGAATTAGACATGAAATGACTCGTATAACTCCGCAGATGATCGAAGACTCTGTAAATCAGGTCTACCATCGTCTTGGCCTATATCAGATAATGAACGGGACACAGTTTGAACAATTCCTGTAAGAAATCGTTTTGGTTTAATGGACTGTTTAGTTAATTTAAATGTTATTACTATAATAAAGTTTATTTTGTTTTTTATTAATTCTCTCAGTTTTTTCTTATGTGACCCCCTACTTCAATTATTTCTTTATAATGCAGAAAAACAAGTTTTATCAAATAAAGTAAAAAAAAAACCAAGCTTCTTATTTAAAAGAAATATTGATGACGTCAAAACTTTGACAAAGTTGACGTTTTATTTTTTTGACTTATGTTAAAAGACGCGGAATAAAATAAACTGTTTGACGTGTTTTTGCATTTTTTTTCAAAAATGAACATTGTACGTTTTATGAATTTTGTGCGTTACTTTATCATAACCCTGTATACTATTGTATATTGTATTGTATTATTACTGTTACTGACAATGTCCGCATTTCTTTGAAATTTACGACAAATAAACTAAACTAAACTATCCAGAGATTGAATGCGGTTCTCAAGCACCATCTCCGACGGAATTTTTGTTACACGTTGACTGAATTTTTTAACACCAGTTTTTAATCAGTCTCTTAACAATATTGCCTTTGTTATATAATTTATCTTGTATGATTGCATTTTTTTATATAATATAATGTTTGTCAGATTTCTTTTTATATATGTATTATGTACTGACGATGTCTATGTTTATTGTAAACCTATGACAAATAAAGTATTATTATTATTAATGTTATGTGATAATTTAAGGATAGAATCTAGTCACATGTCACTCTGGATCACTGACCACTGTCAGGATCTTGGTGGATACAAGCGTTAGTACTGTAATCTACGCTATGAATTACATGTTCAAGGATTTATCTTTATTTGTATCATTCACATGCTTTATCAAGGTTAGCTTGCAATTCTGACAGTTAACATCAGCATACAACAGATAGCCTAAATCCAAGGGTCACTGATATCGGTAATGAACTTGATCCCTGAGGTACTTCTGATGTTGCAGTGATGTAGTTAAATACAAAACCATGAAATAAAACAAATTGTTGACGATATGCAAAATAAGTTCAAAAAAGTATGTATGTGGCATCCCAATTTTAAATAGCTTATCCAACAGGTCATGTCGGTGTACGTCACCTCAGTCGACGAACCATTATAATTGCAATAAACTGAGGGTAATAGAAAGAAAATTGTGACTGTAGAACGGTCCTGCTCGACAGTATATATGTAATTTCTCACGTAGTTATAAAGTTTTTCAAAAGCTTTCGCTAAATTACAAAGAATCGAGACTGGACGATAATTGCCAAACCCATTAACCTCTGCTAGGCCGTGGGCAAATTTTTTGAATTTTTCCTTAGCTGAAATGTTTCCAATGACAAGTCGAAGAGAGTAGTGAGTAGTCTCTAAACAGAAGCATAATTATTCAAAATAAAAGAGACAACTTGGTCGATGCAATGAGTTGCGTTGTCTTTAAAACTCTTAAGGAATTCATCATAACAATCCATACCAGATAACGAATTTTTGTGCTTCATGAATGACGATTGAAAGAGTCGGCATTAGAAACGGCGTGGTTTTTTTTATACAGGCACTCGTAATGCAGCGTTGCAGCTTTACACTTTTAAGTCCAAAAACAAATTGATGACTTGATTACTCAAAAACAAATGATGTTTGAAAATCGACGTTTATGCAAGAGTGTGCATTTTTATCAAATAAAATCGAAGTGTATGTTGGCCAACAAAATTTCATTTCGTTGTTACTGAATGTATTCCATACTGTAGACGCGCACTGAACACATTGTGCACCATTTACATGGACCCAAGGAATTTTCTCACAGTTAATCTCTTACTGCATCTCATTATCATAATTAGCATATGCATTCATTTACGATATTTATTGGGAGATTTACACGTACGTAAGGAGAGGCATGTTCGTAGGCTGTTCTTGCTGCTGGACGCTATACGTCTTAAGGACGAACGAAAGCATCTGCATAATTAAATGCAAGGTCGCCTGATAGACCGTAACGCCAAGCTAAACAGAAAAACATAACTCTACTTTGCTTTATTTTAATAAGTGTTACGTATCGCCGGAAGAAAGAAGAAATTTATGGACCGCAACATTCGAATTGAGCTCGGATCGGTTTCCGTAGCTAATATACATATACATATATATATGTAATAAAAATTTTTTTTTCTTGGCTGTTTATAGCAATAAAAACATTAAAATTTTAGTATTAGCGGCCTGTTTCTTATTACTTGTCAAATATTAAAAATTTAACAATAAAAACACATAATTAAAACGTTTCGACAATTTTATTCTTGTCTTCTTCAGTTAAAACACTTTTTGTATTCATTACACATTTTTTTGAAAATGTCTAGCGGCAAACCAGAAACAACTGTAAAAGATACAATTTGTCATTAGAATTACAGAACGCATTTTATGCCAACGCTTCTTAACTCACCGTAATTTGTAATCTTTGTTTTTTATCTATGGATGCACGTGTTATGTTTGTATCACCCCCCGAACTCAATTGCATGATTTATGCGATCTCTTTAGTTGTTTTGTATTTTTAGAAATAAAAACAAAACTAATTCTTGTAACTGACAAACAAATTCAATTAATTCTCACGTTGAAACAGTTTTATTTGAATGTAATTTATCTGTCCGCATACGCATATAATAAACAATTTCTATGTATCGAGATGTTTTATTGTGTGCTATTTATTTTGTATTGTTTTTTCTGATGGTTACTTTTTGTTGTTCTTTAATTCTGTTCAAATACCAGACGACTTTATATACTACGTGGGAATATGTTATAAAATGGGAAAGTAGATTTTAGAAAGGCCCTCTATTTCTGCCCTATCAGTTTTGTTTTTGTTACGTTTTATTTCAATCATCTCGAGGACACCTCTTGCTTTATTATTTCTTTCTGTTTTGAGGATTTTAACATTATTAAAGTCGAAATTATGTTTCATCTTGTCTTTGTGTTTTTTGAGAGACGTTGGGTTTTTTGCGTACTTGTGTCCATTTACTCTTTCATCCAACCACTGTTTGGTTTGGCCTATGTATACTTTGTTGCAATCACCACATGGAATTCCATATACTACATGCGATCGTTTTGAATTTGGAATGGGATCCTTTAAACTTCTGTATAAGTGATTTAAGTTGTTGTTGGTTCGATAGGCTAATTTACAGTCATACGGTTTTATAATATTGTTTAACTTTTCGGAAAGCCCTGCAATATATGGAACCGGTATGTACGTAACGTTTTTTTGTGATTGATATTGGCGGTAATAGTTGAACATGACATACTCCCGTTAGGGTGCCGTGATAGAAAATTGGACCAATAACTTGAGAACCTAGTATGCTGCGGGTGTCGTGGATCCTCTATCATGGGATTCTGTGGAGACCAATGATGTTGGTTCCTTTTATTACACATACCATTAGTTGAAAAGTTAGATTCGTCTGACCACAAAATAAGTTTAAAATTATCTGGATATTCATTGATGAAATTAATTAGCCAGTTACAAAAAAATAATCTTCTCTCTTTATCCTGGTAATATTGTGTGTAACCGTCTCTGTTTATAAGGATGCAGTTTATGTTTCCTTAAAATAAGTTAAACAGTGCATCTGTTGACATCCAATTCTCGCGTAATGCCTCTAATTGAAATCTGAGGAAATGCTTCAAACACTCGTAATTCCGTTTCTTCGTTGCTTATAAATCCTTTCTTTTTTCTAAATTTCTTAAATGTTTCTTCGTTATTCCTAAGTTTTCTGTGCAATTTTAAAAAAAAAATTGTCTATTTGGCGCTTCACGGCCCGGAAACTTGTTACAATAATATGCCAATGCTTCCACGGTATTTCTTCTCCAAAACAGATAAGATTCAAGCATATCGCATTTTTTTTTATAGATGTGTGAAAGACATTTTAGTAAAACTAACTACCAGTAATAAACTGTTAACAATAGGTAGCCGTACACAACCAATTAATTACAAAACAATGTAAGTTTACAAACTCGTTGACGTTTCAAGTAATCTTGTATTTTACTTTATATTCATCGCCTACTTGCATATTAAAGCAATAATAATCAAAGGGTTTAAGTGCTTTTTATTCGCTTATTTTTAAATTTAGGACGATAGTGTATTACTTACTTTTTGTTTAGAATTTAACTCTCTTTCAAAAATGTCGCAATATATAGGATGTACCATTTAAAAATTTGTTGTTTTTATGAATATCTCAGAAACTAGCTCTTCAATTGTTTCTTTGTTTTGACTAACTTAATCAGCAAAAGAATTCCTACTAGTTTGTTTAACCGACTTCGTAGCTTCAATAATAACAAAGTTAGCAATGATGAACACTTAACTTTAGACACGGTGTATATAGACAAAGAAGATAACTGTACATCTACATTTTTACGAAAATAAAAATACCTTACGCTTTTAAATTCCTCTCCAAGAAATTACTTCATAATATATTTAAGGCATAGTCGTAGTGCATCCATCTATATCTATGGGTATAGAGTATAGAATGATGTCAATCTTTTAGAACTTGCCGCTTAATAATTGAAAATAATCTATTGATTTATCAGAATGCGCAATCATGATTAGTCGAACGTGATTGTCGTTGTTATAAGCTCGCTCGCTCGTCCCGGTGTGGCTGGTTAATTTATAATCAATTTACTATACACATACAATGTTTGTTTAATCCCTACATATTCTTACCGACATATTTGTAATCTTGTCCCCATGTATTAGAATCAACTTACGCCAAGATGTATTGCCTTGTGTATTGATAGGATGTGGTTAGTATTAGTGTCGCATAGAAATTGCAAAGAGCTCCTTTAGAGTGAATTTTATAGAAGAAATGTTCAGGAATTCGGAAAAGTAATCTAGCGATATGTTGCTTAGTAATTAAAACTTTAACCTTGTACAAATGCCATCTACAGGCCGCCGTCAGTCTGGTAATTTCGATAGGATATCTAAAAACATCTTTAAAAAATGGCTTCTGCAGAATATTTTGCAATATTAGTAAACAAAGAAATTAAATATAGATATACCGAGAGAGTATAATAATATAAAAGTTGCAAATCTATAAACCTAGCAGAAGATTATTACTTAATATGCAATTTTACCAGATCTGTGGAGGAACTTTTGGGAACTTGTCAAAAGAATCTTTTTTGAACCTTCTTGGAACAATACTGGAGTAAATTCATGGCAGTTAATGGATCATATGTTGAAAAAATGAGGTGTGAGGACTACAAGACTTTCTTATACAAATTAAACTTTACTTTTACTTCCTTAATAAAATAAACCTCTTAGTAAAAATGTTACTTCCGCTGCGAATTTTGATTTTTTTGATACAAAAATTATTTTCAATGGAGCGCAAATTTTAATTAACATAAATTTGTAATTCTTTTTTAAATAGGCTATGAAAACAAAGTAATTGAGTGAGTTAGAAATGTATTTCAAAATACGTATTATTTTGGCGAAAAGATATTTTAGAAATAAGAAAAATGTTCTTTGGCGTGCTTATATTATTCTTTGAATAACTCCACATGGTGTTTCTTTTAAATTACTCTTTTGTTTGCTTTAGTTCATCGCCAAAAGAATATAGAATTTTTCAGAAAACATCTATAAAATGAAACATATTGTACTTTTAGAATTGGATACTTTCAGAATAATTTTTATTTTTCAAAAAACTCTTCGCAAAAGTAAAACTTTCTAAAATGAATTACTCACAGAACGCGTCAAAGTCATCATACCTTTGCGCTCATAGCCAACTTCAAAATCAGGTTTGGGACTTCCTTACATGCCTTTCAGTTTTTTATAGTTTATTTATTTTCTTAATTATAAAGCTTGTTAGTAAGAGTGTTATTTCCGGTCCAAATTTTGAATTTTTTTTTATACAAAAGTTGTTTCAAATCAAAAGATTTGAAATCGAACGCAAATTTTAATTAACATAAATTTGTAATTCTTTTTTAAATAGGCTATGAAAACAAAGTAATTGAGTGAGTTTGAAATGTATTTCAAAATATGAATTATTTTGGCGAAGAGATATTTTAAAAATAAGAAAAATGTTCTTTCGCGTGCTTATATTATTTTTTGAATAACTCCACATGGTGTTTCTTTTAAATTACTCTTTTCTTTGCTTTAGTTCAACGCCAAAGGAATATGGAATTTTTCAGAAAACATCTATAAAGTGAAACATATTATACTTTTAGAATTGGATACTGAATAATTTTTATTTTTCAAAAAACTCTTGGCAAAAATAAAACTTTTTAAAATGAATTACTCACAGAACACGTCAAAGTCAATATACCTTTGCGCTCATAGCCAACTTTAAAATCAGGTTTGGGACTTTCTTACATGCCTTTCAGTTTTTTATAGTTTATTTATTTTCTTAAATATAAAGCTTGTTAGTAAGAGTGTTATTTCCGGTCCAAATTTTGAATTTTTTTTTATACAAAAGATGTTTCAAATCAAAAGATGGCATAATTTGCGAGATATTTGCAAAAAAAAAAACTGCTAAAAATTAAACAAATTATTCAAAATCTACATGTAAATAATATTACTTTCATACTCTTAATATATCTGTCTAGAAAGCATGCCTTGCGAGATATTCGTAAAAAAAAATTATAATAAATAATAAATAAAAAATATAAAATTGTTTATAAAATTTTTCCCAAATTTACTCTTGAGTACACTACTATTCACTAGAATTTTTTTCAAAATTCAGTTATTAACCAGATATTTGTGTAATTTAGTTTGCCACTGCTACTTGTATTTTCAGAGAAACGAGAAAATGATTTGAATGTAATTAATAATAATAATTAAGGCACTTCACATCTTCGTGGAGTTTTGCCGCTTGGTGTGCCCTTTAACTCCTGTTGGAGTCGATTAGTCCCAACTATAACAATAGTTAGGTTGTATGTGTGTGTTATGTAGGTTTTATTTTTTTCAGGTATTTTTCTTCATATTTGCTTATTTTCTTTCAGTTTTTTGTTTCCATCTGGTTAGTCCCAAGCATTCTAACAACTCTCTCTCAACATCTTTGGACTGCCATCTACTTCGTGGCCTACATCTTTCTTCTACTGGGCTGCCATTCCATTATTGTTCTCGCTTTACTTTTGCAATATCTGTGCTTTCCAGTTCATCTTCTATTTCTCGATTAGTTCTTCTCATTGCATTTTCTATTGTTTTAATTTCAGTCAGTCTCCTTCTCATTATTTTTCTTTAGAATACTCTTAATGCATGCTGTTCCTTTTTTTGTTAATGTAATGGTCTTTGCAGCACGTTTTATTAATGATTTGTACATGTTTATTTTAGTACTGACACTAATTGTTTTGCTTTGCAGCATACCCTTGTTAGTGTAATAGGCTCTATTTTTCTTGCATTTTTTCCTGAACTTCTACGTTTTTTCCTCTGTTGGTTATGGTAACACCTAGGTATTTACACTTTTTCACCTCTTCAAATTCGTAGTTTCCAATTTCTACCTTTCTCTTTTTGTTTTTTTCCTCATTTATTTTCTTTCAGTTTTTTGTTTCCATCTGGTTAGTCCCAAGCATTCTAACAACTCTCTCTCAACATCTTTGTACTGCCATCTACTTCGTGGCCTACATCTTTCTTCTACTGGGCTGCCATTCCATTATTGTTCTCGCTTTACTTTTGCAATATCTGTGCTTTCCAGTTCATCTTCTATTTCTCGATTAGTTCTTCTCATTGCATTTTCTATTGTTTTAATTTCAGTCAGTCTCCTCTCATTATTTTTCTTTAGAATACTCTTAATGCATGCTGTTCCTTTTTTTGTTAATGTAATGGTCTTTGCAGCACGTTTTATTAATGATTTGTACATGTTTATTTTAGTACTGACACTAATTGTTTTGCTTTGCAGCATACCCTTGTTAGTGTAATAGGCTCTATTTTTCTTGCATTTTTTCCTGAACTTCTACGTTTTTTCCTCTGTTGGTTATGGTAACACCTAGGTATTTACACTTTTTCACCTCTTCAAATTCGTAGTTTCCAATTTCTACCTTTCTCTTTTTGTTTTTTTCCTCATTTATTTTCTTTCAGTTTTTTGTTTCCATCTGGTTAGTCCCAAGCATTCTAACAACTCTCTCTCAACATCTTTGTACTGCCATCTACTTCGTGGCCTACATCTTTCTTCTACTGGGCTGCCATTCCATTATTGTTCTCGCTTTACTTTTGCAATATCTGTGCTTTTTAGTTCATCTTCTATTTCTCGATTAGTTCTTCTCATTGCATTTTCTATTGTTTTAATTTCAGTCAGTCTCCTTCTCATTATTTTTCTTTAGAATACTCTTAATGCATGCTGTTCCTTTTTTTGTTAAAGTAATGGTCTTTGCAGCACGTTTTATTAATGATTTGTACATGTTTATTTTAGTACTGACACTAATTGTTTTGCTTTGCAGCATACCCTTGTTAGTGTAATAGGCTCTATTTTTCTTGCATTTTTTCCTGAACTTCTACGTTTTTTCCTCTGTTGGTTATGGTAACACCAAGGTATTTACACTTTTTCACCTCTTCAAATTCGTAGTTTCCAATTTCTACCTTTCTCTTTTTGTTTTTTTCCTCATTTATTTTCAGTCCCAGTTTCTCTCTCTCTTCTTCATTTCTCTCCAAGATTTTTTCCATGATCATTCTTTGGTTGATAACTATAGATAAATGGTCTGCATATGCAACAACTTGGCTTCTTCGTGTTTTCAGTGTACCTTTTGTATCTATTTTTCATACTACGGTTTCTAATGCCATAGTAAAGAGCGTAACAGACAGTGAATCCAATGCAAGTCTTATACTTTTGTTGATGTGAAATGCCTTTGTGTTCCCGTGTTCCGTTTTACCACTGCTTTTGTATTAATCTCCTCAGCTTTGGTGGTATTTTTAATTTATTGAGGACCATCACTAATTGAATTCTTTTTATTTTATTTTATCTCTTTTGCATTAATGTTATTAATCGTTAAATATAAAAGTTAAAAGAAAGACTCTTCCAATAATTAAATAAGGAAATAATTTTAATTTTAAGCATAATATATAATCACAATTAAATTAGTTTTGAATACCTCAAATATGACATTTTTATTCTCGCGTAAATTTTATCTCATTAACACAAACTACAAGCTCAACTTTAGATGTCATTTTATGAAATATGACAACGTACTCCGAGTCTACCACAGATTCTTTTTGTGATAACCAGATTCTCGGACAAAATAGGTCGATTACATCTTATAGCGCTATTGTTCTTCCACCAAGACACCTGTATATCACATAGATATCTGTAACATGCATATCATTTCTTTGAAATGTTATAACTTGAGTGATCTCCTATATTTCCGCCATATAATGCATGAATACTTATAACGAAATACAATACAATTCTATTATATGTACATTTTCTTATGTATGTTGTATATACATAGAAGACTCGTGATTTCGGTTGACCACGCTCTTCCACAGCTGGAGTCATAAAGAATTGAGAAGATATGAACGACCAGGAATGTAGTCGCGGACGAGGGCTATGATTATTGCGAAGGAGAGAGCAATGCTTGGGATTTCTTTCTGAACTTGGCGATATGACTACATAACTTCTATTCTATAGCAATTGCTTCGTTTTATACATCGCAGAGACATACTGTATTGTTGTGGATATACGGGATGACTGCTGACTCGACTTGTTGGTAGAGTTGAATTAAAGTCAATAATTTGTGCGATATTTATTCTTTTCTGCTTTTTTTACAAGTATTATTCTCACTAATATTGAAAATTAAAGACAAAATTTGTTTATATCTTAATACATTATTACACATTATGTATCACAAATTATGTAAAATACTTCTTACACCTACACTTGCGGGAAAGAACTTCCTAAGAATTTATTTCTAAATTTTCATAATACATTGACCGTGCAAATTATCGTTAAAATGTCTTTTGATAGCTTCTTGAAACACGTACGTATAAATGATTATTAAGTATCTTTCACAATGATTGCATAATTCTTTAGTCATGAATATTCATTTATTTTAAAGCATTCCAAAGGAGCTTTTATTTTTTTAGGAATCTTTTTTATTAAAGCAGACGCATCCATCGAATCATAAAAATCGGCGCATTGATGAATTTATTATGATTACACAATGAATTAAAGATCTTAGAGACGATATAATATGTAAAATGTTTTCTAGTTCGTGGCCTTTAATTGTAATCCAAATTCGTTAATAATCTTTGGTAATATTCAGTTAGAAAAGAAAGAAATAGAGTGTTAACGTTTCGACGTATATTTACAAAAGTCTTCTTCAGAATAATGTAAAGTACAACCTGTAATATATAAAAGTCGCACATGAAAATATGATAATTAAAATTTATTAATGTAAATATTAAATCTAAAATCAGTTTAATAAAAAACACAAAATATCCTTTCGAAATTTTATTTTCAATACTACCATATAGCAACATTTTCCTTACTTTCAAAATTCAATATATTTGTAGGTTTTCAATATATATTGCCAAAATTTTTTTTTCAAATGTTTCTAGAAATTTCTTAAATTTGTTGGCATATTTTTTATGTACCTATGTCAATAATTTTTTTATATCCATCCTAGAAAAAGAAAATATTTTATATATATTTAGTATCTTAAATGTAATTCTTATATACTCTCCTTTCATTTTCTTCATTTAAATTACATATAAATAAATAAGGAACTTTCCCATAATTTTAAAAATTATGTGCAAGTAGAAAATATAATTTACTCTTTTCTCTTTCTTTCTACAGTTAACATGATTTATGTTTGTTGTTAAATTATATCTCTCGCTTTTTAGTGTGTAATGTGTGTAAAGTTTTTGTTGTAACAATTATTAGATACCTTAAGTGCATTTCTTTTGTTTATCTATAATTTCATATCAATAATTCAGAGGATGTTCTATTTATAAAAAAATTAGTTTCGAAAATATCTCGAAACTGAAATTTTCAATTGTTTACAGTTCATCTTCACAATTAAAATAAAATCTTCGACCAACTTGCTAGTTTAACCAACTTCATAGCTCCAATAAGAAGGTAGTTAACAATAGTGATAACCTAGTTTTGGACAAAGTGTATATATAATTTTAGAGTTTTCATTGTATTATCTCATAACAGTAACCACACTTACAATTAGTCGATGCCAAATAGTTGCATCATCATGTTGTGAGCCTGGAATAAGTATCTAGTTTAAACGTTTAAAATTATATTAATTCCTGAAATGACAAGAAGTATTATACCAATTTTAAAATCATATTGCGGGTTATTTTCAAAAAAAAAAAAAATCAGAAATAAAATTTATTTATTAGTATAAACAAACAACGAACTGATGAAGTCTATTTAGATACTTATGTATATTATTATACATAAGTATCTAAATATACTTATGTATAATAATATACAACTCGGCATACAGTCTTTGTAGGCGTACGCTCACTGGTGATAAATGTAATTATGTGTGCCTTTAAGTGTCACTTATAATATTTAAATTCTTTAGACATATTTTTTGTGTTTAGTAATTATGATACAAATAACCAAAAGATATATTTAACTACACAAAATAATAATAAACATAAAACATTAATCGGAACATTTTATTAGCACTTGTACGTAAAACTATTAACATTGCAGTGCAAAATCCTTTAAAATGATCCCGGATTAATTAATATAGATTTATTACTTTCAATAAATTGTTTAGATAATTATCTTATTCTAAATTGTCACTAAAAGCTGTTATTATGCATATAGTTTTTTAGCTTTCCGTTTTATTGTTGTTCCTTATTAAATCTAACAAAGTCGACTACAAGGAATGAGGAAATAATAATTCAGAAACGTCACTTAAAATTGATGTATCACACATATTGCAAGCAACAAAAAGAATGCGCAACCTTTTGCATTAGTTCAAAACCTTATTAGTAGTCCGATAAACGTTTAATTGAGGATGTGGTTAATCTGGCATATTCTATACTTCTAATTAAAGTATACGTTTGTATTTTTGAGGAATATTTGTTGTTTAAAACTAGAGGAAACTTTAAAGTATATGTGTATGTAGAATTAATAAAACAGGTCAACATGCTTCGATTATAAATGATTTATTTTGCAATAAGAAAAAAAGAAGATTGGTTATGGCTTTATTATAAGTGTTTATGCACATATAAAGATTTTATCTCCCCGACCATGAATTGAGAGAATATGGGGCATTTATTGCTTGGTAGTAAATAGTAATAGGTTAGCACCAGACAAGGAAAGCTATTACGTTTATGTGTGCATACACCTGATTCACATTGAACTCCCCAGCTTCATAGCTCGCTTATTTTTAAAGATGTAATTTTGTAATTTTTGGAGAACTCAATATGAAGGCTTCAAGAGAAGGTAAAATAAAGCATGCTTTGTAGTAACGCATTAATTGACGTGACAAACCCTCATATCCGTATGGCTAATATGGCTAATAAAAATTTTTATTAAGTGAACTAGAGAATCAAAAAATACAAACGTACTCAAATATGAAATTGAAAAACACTTTCAGTGAACTATTGTTTATGAATATCTTAAGAAATATACATTTTACACGGATCTAGATATATAAGAGTATGGCCATAATTTTGTAAAAGAAAATATTTAGAATCTGACTGGAAGCAACACTTTTACTTTTATTGAAAAACGCCTTTCTTTGCAAATGTGTCTCAAATCATGCGCATTTATACAACGTTAGTATCAGCATAAAAATATTTTGAACTTAATTTGAAACAACTTTTGCATAAAAATAAGTTTGAAATTTGAATCGGAAGTGATAATATTACTCTTATCGAGGTGCACATAATTATGAAGATGTTTAAACTTAATTTGAAACAACATTTCAATTTTATGTTTATTTTGAAGTATATTATAATTTTTAAATTATAATATATATAGGATGGTTTTTTTCTCATTATTTGTATGGGGATCTCGAAAACCATAAGAGATACGCATTAGGTTAAAAGATTTGCATCTTTATAAGCCTCATCCAGTTACGTTTTTGCCAATTTAAGATGGTTTACTAGATATTTGCAAAAAATAGAAATTCTCCAAAACTTTTCAGTGCTATAAATCTTCTATTCATAAAGGTAGAGATAATTTTTTTGAATATTGTTTTTAAGAAATTCAATTTCAAACAACGACATCTTCTTGAATTTTTAATTTTGCTTAGCATTTTTGAGTTAGCAAGCAAAGTTTATTTTTTTTTAAATGGAAACCATTGTTAGCTATGACATATTCTAATAGTGCATTCTTTTCTGGTTGCAATGATGTAAGGGTTGTAGCACTTATTTTAATAAATAACAGCACAATACACTATTATTATGTTTAACAAAAATCATGTCTTGCCATGGAAAAGAAAACAAACTTATAATATACAATGTAATACAAGAAACAATAAAAACGCTAAACGAATTAATTATTAATAACACGTAACACCCTAAATGAAATCACGCAGATAAATGTTTTAGCTGCTGTTAATCAGAATCCATAAACATCAACGCGACAAATTGCACAAGACGCTGCTACCTCATAACGCACAGTAGTGAGAATTTTATCAAAACGCAAGTACCATCCTTATAAAAAATTAGTTGGTCAAACTCTACACCCTGGAGACGATGAAAGACGATTAAATTTTTGTGCTTGGTTCGTAAATATGTGCCATGAAAATAACAACGATGCAGATCTTATGGACCGACGAAACACGTTTTACAAACTGCGGCATGTTGAATCGCGATAATGAACACCTGTGGCGCAAATAAATCCTCACCGTTTAGAAGAAAGGCGACTGCAGATTTGGTTTGGCTTCAGTTTATGGTGTGGTGTTATTGGTTCGCAACTTGTTGGGCCATTTATTTTTAATGAAACTTTAACCGGAAATCGATATTTACACTTTCTTAGGGAATATTTCGACAATATCCTAGATGAATTAAATTTACAGACCCGTACAAACTTACGGTGGTTTCAACACGACGGTGCCCCGCCTCACTATCAGGCGCAGGTCAAAAGATATTTAGATGAATTATTTCCAAACTTGTGGATCGGCAGAAATGGTCCTATTTTATGGTTTGCACGTTCCCCAGATCTTTTACCATTAGATTTCTTCGTCTTTGGAGCAATAAAAGATCTCGTATACGTACGATCATATGTAACCCAATAGGAGCTATTGGAAGCTAACTCAGTGTTGAAAAAGTGCCGTATGTGTGTCGATAATAATGGTGGGCATTTCGAACACTTAATGTAAATTTAGGGTGATACGTGTTGTTAATAATTAATTCGTTTAGCGTTTTTATTGTTTCTTGTATTACATTGTATATTATAAGTTTCTTTTCTTTTCCATGGCAAGACATGATTTTTGTTAAACATAATAATAGTGTATTGTGCTGTTATTTATTAAAATAAGTGCTACAACCCTTATATCATTGCAAGCAGGAAAAAATGCACTACTAGAATATGTCATAGCCAACTATGGTTTCCATTTAAAAAAATTAGACTTTGCTTGCTAACTAAAAATTTTTTCTAAGATTGGTGGTTTGAGTTGCATACAAAATATATATATTTATTTATGTCAATAAATAATATTAAATATAACGTGATTTTTATTATTTATATTTTATCTAGTTAGGTATTTAGTTCAGATTATATCAAGAAAGACTAAAAAATATTTCGATTAGTTTCACTAACCGCAACATTATTCCATTCTATGTCAAGAAAATTTATGCATTACTGCATTATTCCGAAAAGATCTAGGAGAAATAAAACAAACAAAAGACGCTTAAATAAATAGAATTGCAGGTAAAATTGTCTCCATCGCAAAGAATGCGCGATAATTATCTACTTTTCCAAGAATTAATGTCATCTGATCCCTTTACATTTCTCCTCGGGTTTTGAAGATATGCATAAAACACACCCGCTGCAGCCGGCTACCATCAACAGCAGGATCTACTTACTTCTATCTATCAGGGCGTGCACGTAAACGTCCGCCTTACTATCTATCCTCTTGACTATATTCATTCGTAATGGAAGAAGAGGACAGGTTGCAATCAGTGGTAAAGTAAAGAAGAAGTGTGGTAGTTACCAGTCGTTTATCTCTCATTCCTGGCTGCACGCACTAAAGGAGAATCTGTATACGACGATTCCGATGTTTCAGTTTTTTTTTTATATACTCTCCGTCGAGTTCTTAGTGCCCTCGTAGTTGTAATGCGCGTGGTAATGTTACCCATCGTGCCTTCGGTCTCTACTCCCTGCTTGCCCCTGCGTGGTATTATTTTCTCCTACTAATATGCTCTAATCTTTCCACTATTCTTTGCAAAAAGGTTTTACAGAGAAGTCGACAGAAGGCAGATTTTAGAAAATTTCAGTTATGCACAATCAAGGAGGAGATTAATGGTTGATTGATTATGCATGATTGTTCATGATTGTTCATGTATAGGTGTGCATGCCTTAATTCTTTTCATTCCTGTTTACTTTCTGAGCTTCTGGTTCTTGTACATCCAGTAGAGTAAGAAACAATTATCTAGTGCTAAGAATGTTACGTTAGAGAAGATAGGCAAAATGCACTGCAATGTGGAGATCTTGTAAGCTTTAATGTAATCTTAATGTGTATGCGGATTTGATTTTTCTACCTTATCTTGGGTCTTCCCCTTGGTCTGCTCATATCGAGTCTCGACTTTTTTATTTTCTAAATGTATGTTTCTGACTGTTCAAAAGAAAGGATTACCCGAGCGACTCAGAATTCAAGCCGTCATTATTGTCTCTAAAACCCCCACTTGATTCAACGTTGCTAATGTGCTTATATGGTAAATGATATTTCTTCGACGAGTAATTGCAAAATTTTGAGTCACTTGGATAAATCCCTATTTTCATTTAGAAGAGTTGTTTAATCTTCTACATATGCATAATTATAATCCATTGCTTCTGTTTTTAATTTTGTGACACCTTCATATAACAAGTCAATTTTAATAAAAAAGTCTATTTAAGAGCTTTTTTAACGGTTCTGAATTTTGTTACTTCCAATATACCTTCATAATCAACTATAACACTGCAATATACTTGCATGACAATATTGACACCACTCTTTCCAGCAAGTAATTTCTAAATTTACTGTCCTCGAGTAAACAGTTTATTTAATAAATTATACCCACTTTTACTAAATTATAATTATTTTTGTCATTCAGGGTAATTTAAATTATGTAAATATGCGGTCGTTTGTTTTTAAACGGTTACCATTTTGTGTACTTTTTACCATTCTAAATTTCACCGAGCAAGCAGCAGACAATTCTAGGACATTGTTCTAACAACACGTACACCTTGGCATTTCGGGTAATCCCTCAAAATATGTACTTTGTTCAAAAACGTTGACAATAAAGATGTTATTTGGAAATATGTGGTCGGCATAATAGCAATATATTTCTTTAAAGGGAAAGTAAATTAAGCAATGTATTTCCAAGATTAAAATATGCAGTCATGCAATAAGTATATAAACAAATATTAAAGATATGAATAGCAATTTAAAGCTGTTTATATTATTGCTACAAAGATATAAAATTATAGAATAAGGAGGCATAAGTAAGTGTATATATTCGCTCAGACAAAAGGGATATTATAGTGTAAAGCATGTAGAAATCCAAATATATATCACAGCAGATTGATAGATATATCTTTTACTTTAAAAACTTGACAACACTGGCTGATCTCATCTCCCTCTAAGAAATATACAATTTTTTTACAATTATGTGACAGCGACTTAACTAAGATGACATATACCGGGTGTATTATGAAAAACCTTTGGTGCTGTAACTTCCTTATATTTTATCTGATTTTAATGAATGATATGTCAAATTAAATCGTTTTTAAAACACTGTAACCAGTTATTAAAAAAAATTTTTTTTGACATTTCGTTTTTGACAGACAGTAGTTAACTTTTTTTTTTTAAATTGTACTACATAGTTTTTTTTTACTTATTCTAATAAAGATTTATTTCCTGAAGACACCTCCATTAAATTGAGTGACAAATTTATTGTTATTAAAAAAAAAACTACGAAATTGCAGAAATCAAGCTATCATAGCTTTTAATGAATCAAATGTTCGAAATTGACCCCATTTTGTTCCAGACACATTTGACACCTTCTATTAACTCCAACTGCTGCGTTTAATATAAGATTTGGTGGTATTTCATGACATACTTGTACTATCCTTCTTACTAAATCATCTCTGGTACCAGGTGGAGTCAAATAGACATGATCTTCAATGTAAGACCACAGAAAAAAATCCAGTGGATTCAGATCTGGCGATCGAGCAGGCCATCTAATAGGTCCGTAAGTGCCCATCCATCTGACGCCAAAATAATTATTTAGAAAATCAGTATTCATTCGTGCATTATGGGGTGTAGCACCGTTCTGTTGGAACACTACCCTGTTTAACTCAGCAAGTGGCAACTCATCCAAGTAATCGCCTATTTCATTGCGTAACAAATTAATATATTTTTCTTGGTTTAGATTACCCTCAACAAAAAAAGGCCCTACTAGTCTATCGCCTAAAATGCCACACCATGCACTGAACCAATTTTGAAAATTGTGTTGCACCACAACATGGTTATTTTCACTGCTCAATGGCGATTATTATTTCTGTTGAATACACCATTTTTCCCAAAAGTGCATTCATCTGACCACAACACACGACGGAGTGTTTTCACAATTTTATTTATTTTAATAAAAACACTTACAAAGTAAATCTCACAATTGTTATTTAACGAGAGATGTTGATTATCTTACTGTCTGTAACGAAGTCTGTAAAGAAACTGATGAACGTGCTGATGAAACACTGAAAACATTGATTTATAATAGTTTATGGGCTATATAGTATTGAATGTAAGTGATTTTAAATGGTACACACACTTGCTGGTAATAAAATAAAATAGAGTATTTAAAATGCATTTAAGAAATCTCTGTGTTCCGAAAAACCAGAATAAATTGAACTAAAGAAAAAAAACAAACCTGCAATTTCTCGTTTTTTTTTCATACAAGGGTACCGTTGTTTACAGTTTCATATTCAGAAAAAAAAATATATTTGAATAAGTAAAAAAAAATAATATAGTACAATTTAAAAAAACACAGTTTGCTGCTGTCTGTCAAAAACAAAATGTAAAAAAAAAATTCAAAGCGGATTACGTTACAGTGTTTTTAAAACGATTTAGTTCGACGTATAATTTATTACATTCGGATAAAAAATAAAAAAGTTACAGCACGAAAGGTTTTTCATAATACACCCGGTATAAAGTTGTAAAATATTTATAAAGCGCACATGAGGTTCCAAAACTCAGATATATCTAGAGAATACAATCCAGGGATCCTGGCAGTTTTTTGATCCCCCCACATATCAGAGTTAACAAAAGATATTAACATTAATGAGCAAAGTTGTAGTGTATTTCAAAAGATCACCATTGAAAAATGAAACAGTACTTCAAAAATATGTGAAGATTGAACATGAAAAAGAGGTGTGACTTCTTTTGGACTGTAAAACAAGGTGGAATAGTCTTTTAACCATTCTGTAATTCTCTTAAAAACCTGGATTCAAAAAGCTCTGATAGATCTCAATCATCCAATCCGTTTAGAAGATGCGCAATCTGTCGGCGAGGTGCTAATTTATGCACAGCCGATGCCGCTTTGAAATTTCTTATACAATAATTGTCCAACAAAAACTCAGCACTCGCCAATAAAATGAAAACATCCTTAGTGGAATGTATAAAGCAACTACGAAGTGATGAATTAACTGGTGTGTTGAATGATCAACCAAATCCACGAAAAGATTATGAAAATCAGTTATTATGAAATTTGGAATGACTTGACTTATTTCCAGTTCCTACACAGGCTTTAGTTAGGAAGCAAACAAAGAGTATTGTTAAAAGACTAAATAGTCGAGATGACACGGAAGAGGAAGAAAGGTCAGGATCACAAACAGATGATGAGCCAAGGCAACAAACTTCCCAGCCCCAATTGACACTAAAGGAAGAGTTACAGCTGAAAATTAATAAGAGCATGGAATCCCCAGATCCTGAAGTACAAAATGAATCGGGGTTGGTAAATAGTATTAGACGCGAAATGAGCCTGTTCGATAATGGAGGAGTTCCTGGATATCATTTAGAATTAGCATATAAATATATATTGTCTATTCCGCCAACTAGTGTAGAAACTGAGCGTGCGTTTTCAGCTGGGGTGCGTTCAGAAATGTTGAATAGGATACTGGCCTGGTCAGGTCATATTTTATGACGTCATCCACTTGGTAAACTTGGAGCGCTTTACAATTCTGAACGCCGTAAAGTGAGCCGAGTTAGTTTGTGGCAAAAGTCAAAGGTCAAAGGTAAGCATTGCAGAGTTAGAGGTTATGTATTAAAAAATAAAGTCATCAAAGAAATAAACTAATTAGAACAATGGATCATAATCAAAAAAAAATTTTTTGGTCAAATTAAAATTGTCCAAAAGCAAGCTGTTCAAACTCCAAGAAACACACATATGACCATATGATCTGAAATAACATGAAATTATAATTATAACCTTAAAAAACACTCAGAACCGCGCTTTAAATACCCCGGCCCGAATGCCCATACATCGCCCGCTATTAATCATCACAAATAGGTGGGTGGTGGAAGGAACACTCCGAGCGTCACACCAATCATTTCTGAACTGCAATGACGTCATAATTTTGGGACATCTTTTTGTTTCTGAACGGCAAGTGTGAAATTGGAATGACACTTGGATCACATTCTTTCCTTTTCTGAACGCACCCCTGCTGCTTATCTTGGCAATAAACTACGAAGCAGGCTGGGAAGTGAAACATTGGATGCTTTGATATTTCCGCGATTGTATTTTCGAAATTCTAAATAGTTTTTTGTATTGTCTTTTTTGTTTCTTATTTTAGTATATTGTGTATTGTGTTGTGCAACAATATTAATAAATAATTTTTAAGAAATTACTTAAGTTTTTTTTTTCATTTGAGCCCAATTATTCACTACATAGTCTAATCCCGGGATCCCGGGATTATATTCTCTAGATATATCACAATATTAAAGGAAACATGGCAATTGCCGAATTTAATTTTACTCAAAATTTTGTTATTCATAAATTATAGTAGACCTGAATAAATATTACTAAAATTTTGAGAATCTGATCTAAAGTTAATATTAGGTTTAAAGACATTGATACAAAGAGTTTCAAGAAATAATCTAATAGTCAAATTAGATTCTTTATACATAACGTTAGTTTGATCAATTGTATGGAGTAACCAGAAGTATATATATGTGATGCTAATTTACATGCATTATGTTTGTTTCGAGCATCACTTTATGTTGTGTATTACGTTCTATGATTCTTTATCTAGTTTGACCTATGTAGAATTTTTTGCAAACGTTGCATACTAAACCGTAAACTACATTACTATTATATGTCATGTCTAATGTATCTTTAAGTGGTGTAAATCATTTTGAGACAGAATCAGCTGACGTGTATGCCATGGATACTTTTTCCTTAAATAAATCTCTAATATAGTAAGTAAGGTCTGGTATATAAGATATTTTCTTATATCTTAGAGGCTCAACGTTATCATTGTTTAGTTGAACTGAAGCGTCTTCAATGACTGGATTTATTATACGATTATTAAGATAACTAATGTTAGAAGAGGAAAAAATAATTTGATTTACTATAGCCATTGGAAAGTTATTTATCAATATGCTTCTCAAAATTACTAAATCATCATGTTGAAAATCAGGGGTTTGTGATGTATAATATTCTACGTTTTAGACTCTTAATAAGATTAAGTTTATATTTTTTTGGACAATTAGAATTGTACCTAGTTCAATAGACGGTTTGAATTTTCTAGTTTTCTGTACGGCCTTAATTTTATGACACTCTCAAAATCACTGCTAGAAAACCCTCTAAACTGCACTTATAGAAGTGTAATATCAAATTTGACAATTAATTTGAATTCACGCAGAGGTGGAAATTGTAAAACATAAAAATCCCTAAAATGCAAATGGCTGCGGCATAAACCAATTACAGACACATTATATATTTGCCATATATATTACAGTTTTATTAATAGTCGGTTAACATTTATTAATTGACAAAGATGATATCTATATTACAAGGAAAATAAAGGCATTATTGTTTTGTAAAATGTAACGATATGCGGAATTCTTTTAAATATATCTTTTAACAAAAATGCTTGCTTTATTATTATTTTTATTATTTATTTATATTATTATAAATACTAGAATACGCACACGCCTAACTTGAGTAGTCATACAAAATGAGTTATAATAAATTTATTGAATTCAACTAAATTTTTCTCCCCTTGTATCGTTCAGCTGTCCTTTCTGTATACTACATAATTGGCAATTACGCCTATGAAAATATTATTATAGCTTAAGCAGGAAACTGCGGTGAAATATCCTCAAGAGGTTTGTTTTGTCAGCCGGAAGTTTTCTACAATCCATTAAGATTATTGATAGAATAGGTAGGAATATAAACTATAGTAACGCTTAATCCAGAAACTATAATGAAGTAATTTCCCAACCGGCTGTAATTATTCTACAATATTTATAGGAAGACCTTAATTCCGTTGTGTAAATATTACATGGTAATTCTTCACTAAAAGATGTAGGTGCATTATTAATAAAGAATTATTGTGCTAACCTTACGTAACCAGGCGGAAATTTACTTCCTATTGTTTCGCAAAATAAAACAATATTTCTCCGGTGTGATTTATGAATATTGTACAAAAGCGTGGCAGCTCGTCCGTACATCACCTTTAACATCCAATAACATAAAGCAAACAGGCACCTATTGTATTAAACCACCAGCATATTACTTTGCGTTATTACCATTACTGACGGACGACCATCCTAAAGACCAAGCGAGACTCCCATGCATGACTTTCTTTTCATGCAATGATCAAGTACAAAACATCGGAACGCTGTTATTGTCCTTGTAAAGTCGTAATACATTAATCGTAGAATTTATGAACTTACTAACGACTTCCTTCGCTAGTTATAAAGACCATCTTACTAGCTTTGACTAATTGTTAGTCTATTGATAGACAACTGGTCGACTTGATTGACCGCAAAATTTAAATATTATTGCTTGTTAATGTTGTGATTGATTGATGGACGTGACGTTCGCGGTTGATGTAAAGATAAATTGAGTTGTAATTTTTGATATTTGGTTTGTAAGGTGAAATGTTATATCTTTCATAATGTGAGAGAAGAATAGGAAGTTGCTAACGTCATATTTCATAGAGTTGAATATTATTTTGAATTCTAATAATAATAATAATAATAATAATTTATTTGTCCTCTCGACTACATTGTAGTATAGGATATGTCAACAAATAAAGCAATTATATACAATAATATACATACAATATACTTAAAAAAGACAACGTGAATACAAACTAATATAAAAACACAAATTCTAATTTACATCTCATTCAAGAACTCTGATAACGAGTAGTAACACTTCCGCTGCAAAGATTCTCTTATTGTACGTTTAAAGATCTTTCTGCACCCGATATTTTTAACGTTATTTGGTAACTTGTTATATGCTTTTATAGCTAGTAAGTGCGGATTCTTTTCATAGAATACAAGTTTATGCCTTGGTATTTCCAACAGTAATGAATTCCGCGTGTTGTATGAGTGATAACTATTCAAATGAGGCAAATCATTAAGATTGTCCTTCGCGTATAACAAAAGTTCCATGATGTAAACACATGGTAGCGGCAATACCCTCATCGAGGCAGAATATGATCTACAACTAGTTCTACTACCCACACCATTCATAATACGTATAGCACGTTTTTGCATTTTAAACACTCTATCCAGGTCAGACGATGAGCCCCATGCCAAAATCGCATAGGATATCACCGAATGAACCTGGCCAAAGTAATATGCTAGCAGAATATCTGGGCTCACCTCAGATTTAAGGTTTCTGAGAACGTGACAAAATGAAGATATCTTTTTGCAAATGCTGTCAATGTGTTCATTCCACTTGCATCTATAGTCAATGGTAACCCCTAGAAACCTAGTACTATCAACCTGTGCAATACTGTGACCGTTATATCTAATTAAATTTGATGTGTCTCTGTCATACGTTCTTGTTCTGAAGTCCATATAAGTGGTCTTTTTACTGTTTATAACTAAGTCATTTTGAAACAAGTATTCGCTTACCGCGATTAAACTATTTTCCGCGCATCGCACAGCATCTGTCCCATCTGAGCCACTTATAATCATAGATGTGTCATCCGCAAACAAAACAGCCCTATCCACGTCCATATCATTGACATATATTATGTAGAGTAATGAACCGAGGATGCTTCCCTGTGGTACACCACGCGCCAAATGCAACCTGCCAGAGTAAGTCCCGTCAATTTCCACATAGTGCTTTCTTCCTACCAGGTAGCTATTAAACCAGTCCCAAACATTTCCTCTAATCCCATAATTATACAGTTTTTCAAGTAGCACTCGATGGTTTACAAGATCGAAGGCTTTACTCAGGTCCAAAAAGATTCCTATACAAGTTTTCCCTTCATCCATATCGCTGTACAGATATTTTAAAAATGTAATAATAGCAGTGTAGGTGTTGCGTCCATTATGAAAAGAAAGCAATATATACATATACACGCATAGAAGACATTATAAATAGAGCATCCAAAGGGATACATCAGCAGTTATGCCAAGGCCACTGTTCTACTTGATGCTCCCATATGAGAAGAAATTATAAGAACTATACTACTATTATTTATAGTCACTAAACCACAGGAAAAATATTACAAAATAATATAAATACAGATGAAAGTAGCAAGCTCCTCCTCACAGCCGACCTAAATTACACAACGAGAACGTTCGAATGTACATACAAGGGCAATCTGCTTATATTTTTTGCACAAATCATCAGTTCGGTATTAATTCTACGTGCGACATAAGGAGGTTGCGATTATTAATTTATTATTCCATGAACTACATGATGTAAGAATTTGCTCATCATCAACCAGCGAGATCCATTTAGTTTGGGAGTCATTTCCGAATGCCACAAATAAAACGAAGACATGAGGTTTAGATCACCAGGATTCTTTCAACGTCACCCCCCACGTGAACATGGATCATACACCATATCGCAATAATTGAAGAGAGACAACATCAAGGAATCGCATAACATTTCTTCTCATTAATAAATAAAGAATGCTTACTGGCAATATCAAGTATATTATTTAGATCTAGATTAATGTTCACTTAATTAGCTCCCATATTACTCACATCAAATGATATAACTGAGTGTCCTTAGCGTTCAAATGAAAAGAACTATTAGGTAGATGAACGTAAAACATGTGTGAAGTATAGATTGAGAACAACAGAGGTCTTAAAGTGGAACCTTGTGGTACACCGCATTTCATAAAAGTGACATTCGAGAGTCACTACTCCAGCATTCGCTGATTTCTATCAGATAATTAGTTCTGCAAAAGTCATACAGCTTCTTCTCGAAGACCGATTTAGTGTAAAGTAGAAATTAAAATTGTATGGTTAATACTATCGAAGGCCTAAGTGAAATCAAGAAGGGCTAATATCTAATTCTTCAAGATCTCCATCTACAGCAGAAGTAGTAGCATTAGTAATGGAAGTAATTGAAATAGCACAACTATATCCTGCTCTAACACCTGACTAGGCAAGCGGTAATATATGAAAATCATATTCAATTGCATTTCCAGAATTCTGCAAGACCTTCTACATAACTGGTAAGTTACTTACAGGCTTCAAATCAATCACCGTCGTGGGGTTGTTACTCTTTGGAAATGAAGCGCCTCTTTCCAATGGTTGAAAAACAGTCTGTACTGGATAGAAAAATTACAAATGTGCCATATTGAAAGTTAGGAGATATGGTCAAAACTACGAGGTAGGCGCCATAAATTCTTGGCCTGGCAGGCTTATACAAATTCAAACGTGTTCAAACTCCGTCACGTCAAGCATGCGCATACGCGATGTGTACACTATAAATATGACGGTTCAAAGCCTAGTAGTTTTTAGTAACCAACCAACCAACCAAGGGCACGAAAATGTCTGAAGTAACGAAAATTGAGTACTGCGCGTTCATTAAATTTTTAACAAAAGAAGGGCATACACCTTATCACATTAAACAAAGTTTAGACGGCGTCATCTCCTTCGTTTTCAACTGTAAAAAAAGTGGGCAAAATGTTTCCGTTTGGGACAAGAATCCCTGGAAGACGCTGATCGGTCAGGTCGACCAATTGAAGTGACAACGCCTCAACTAATTTCAATTATTGAACATATTTAGTGTTAGTAAGAAGATCGCCGTTTGAAAGAGAAGGAATTAGCTGTGATAACAAACATTTCCGAAACAAGTGTTCGCCGAATTCTCCATGGCCATTTGGGTATGATTAAAATTAGTACTAGATGGGTACCGCGACTTCTTTCTGCTCTCCAGCGTGAACGTCGAGTCGAATGTGCGCAGTCGTTTTTAAACATGTGTGGAGATGACCCAAGACCGATTTTGGAGTCCATTGTTACAGGGGATGAAACAATGGTTCTTTTTTACGATCCTCTATCGAAAAGGCAGTCCATGGAATGGCGGCGACCAGATGAACCTCGTCACAGAAAGGCGAAAGTCTTTCAATCAACGAAAAAGGTGATGAGCACAATATTCTGGGATTGTGAGGGCATTTTGCTAATTGACTTTAAAGACCGCAATACAAGTGTGAACGGCACATATTATGCGTCTTTATTGTATAAATTAAGGGACAATATTCGTGCAAAATGTAAAATTGACAAAAGTGTGCGATTATTGCACGACAATGCTCCCGTCCATACTGCCACCATTTCACAAGCTGCCATCCGCGAATGCGGCTTTCAAGAATTGGAACATACACCGTTTAATCCGGATATGGCTTTTTGTGATTTTTTTTTGTTTTCTAATTTAAAAAGAGACCTTAGGGGACGTAATTTTAACGACGACAGTAATTTGCAAGCAGCTGTTATAGAACATTTTGACGGAAAAACTTCAGATAATTTTTACAAGGGTATCGAATTATTAATTAATCGTTGTAATAAATGTATAGAAGTTAGGGGAGATTACATTGCAAAATAAAAATTCTTATATTGTTCCCAGTTTCTTTTTTCTATACCAGGTCGAGAATTTATGGCGCCTACCTCGTAATTCCGTCAGTACCATAAGCTTTGGCAGGAATTTCAGAACAATTCGTTCGACCTCCCACTCCGACACTTCCTCAAACGAGAAAAAAAACGATAAATCTACAAATAGTTTGCTTAAAGCTATTGTGAGATAAACATGTGAATAAGTTTTTACAAAAACAATTTTTCTTTTGGAACATACTTTTTTTTATTACTTACTTACCAAAATTATCACCTTTGCCAATTATACGCATTCTCATGTGTAAATTAATTCTAAAAACAAATTCTCCACTATGAAATAGGTATCTCAAAAGAATGGTTTCTAAATTTTGATTTTGCATCAATTTTTTACCTGTAATGTGTGTAAAATACATTGTTGGCAAATTATTAAAGGCTTGTTATATTGCATTAAACCAAATAGTGCATAAAAACGTGATGAAAAAAGTGATTTTTCTAATATCATCATTAGTACGACCAAAATTTATAACTGATCAAACCACTCTACTTTTTATCCTTTTGCAAACCAAATAAACAATTTGTAGTTTGTTGCACAGTGCCACAATTCTAACTGAAACGGAAGAGTACAGTTAAACTGAAGAGAAAGAATTCAATTATCAAAATAAATAACTTAGGAAGATAGAAATAAACGAATGAAAGCCGCATAAGCCACATGCTATGTTGTAAATTAACGATTAATTAAATAGCAGATTACCGTCTAATAGAGATTTTAACTCATTACTTTGTACAATAATTATTACGTTGCAATTAAATCACATTTGTATAGTTACGCCATTTCGGACACCTATAAAAAAGTTATTACGCTAGCAAGACAATTCACTATGATGTTCGAAGGTTCAGCCAAACAGAAAAACCAAAAAAAAAAGAGACATTAAAGAAAGGCAGGAATGAAACCCTAAATTAATACATACGAGGGTTGTCTGAAAAGTTTTTTGTCTACCAAAGTAGTTTTTTTTTCATAATCTCTTAAAATTTCAACACATTTATGTTAACGTTTCACCACTAATTCAATACCAACATTAAAGCAAAGCACGAATTTATGCATCCAACTGATCCGAAAACTTAGAATAATATTCACAGTTTATTGATTTACCTTTCTGGATATAATCTATGAATAAAATAATTTTGTCTTTGTCGACTTTGGTGTACTTCCATCGGCTTATAAGCTGCTCTTCCCGCTCTGTTGAATCTAGATACTATCAACATTTATGGAATGACGCTTGAAATCCACTTTATTTTCCTTGAAACTATCCACACACGCTGGAGAAATACATTTTCGAATGCATTTGGGCAAATGTTAGCAAATGCGACACGACGCTTTTTTATATGTAATTCTTTTTGTAAAAATATTTTCAATGCGCTATTTTGAGATGGACATGTCCTCAGGTATTTTTCCCACTTTTACTCGTCGAGCATCTAGCATCATATAATGTATTTGTTGAATGACTTGTGGTGTTGTGTCACTTGTCGGACAACCTTCACGTGGATCATCTTCGAGTCTTGTATGGCGAGATTTAAAAAGAGCAGCCCATTTGTTCACAGTGAAAAGAGAAGCTGACACATCCTTATACACTTTTAACAATTTTCGATGAACTCCTGTTGGTGCTAAACCATCCAAAATAAAGAATTCAGTGACTGTGCGATATTAAATTTCTTCTATTTTACAAAAATCAATGCCACCAATTAACACATCGTAATAAAATATTACATGTGTTATAGAAAGCCTAAAACTTTCCAGTATAATTCCGATTTTTAGTTTCTAATGCCATCTGTGAGTCAAGCCGTGAATTATCAGACTCTCCTATATAGTATTTTACCAAATGTGTACAACATAACATAATAGAGAAAGAAAATGTTCTTTTATGGTTCTATTCAACAAAAGGGTGAATTCTTGCAATTATTACTTATTTACAGCTTTCATTTATAAGAAGCAGGCATACAAACGATTCAATGATATTATATGCATAAATTATATAAATATTAAGTCTTATTAAATTCTATTTTAATTTTTTATGTTTTCCTTGTTTGTGTCTATACCTCTCTCTAGTCTTCCTTGAGCGGCAGTGTATGTAGTTTAGTAAGTAGCCATAGCCGTTTTCTATTAGTCGGGTACACCTCTGTTTTCTCCTTTTGCAAAATTGCAACAGAACAATCTCAGTGAAGAAAAAGAGTTAAAAGTATACACTTGCACTTTACCTCTGGCTATATCTTTACCAACAGATGTTTAGTGTGTAGTAAAACGTGTCTTGTTGATTATCATTGAACGGTTCGTCGAAGGATCTATGTGTGTCCAATGAATACAATATGTATCTTACACACTAGCAAAAGTATTCAACACTTGCCAATACACGTATTTACACGAAGTTGCTCGCGTATGTATGTAGATATGTATATGTATTTAAGTAACGGACAATACCTTCTATTGTTAGAAGATTACGGCTTATTTTATCTTTGCAATTGAAGAAAGACAATTATGTTATTATTACGTCACGGATATATTACCGCATGGATTGAGCGGTACAGTTACTTTATAAATTTAATGTGCACTTTCATGTACAACCTAACCAATCTACAGTAAGTTAGTAGGTATATGGAAAAATACTGCAAAATACTTGTAAATTAATATTATTTAGGGCTGGTTTTCTAACTCCGAGTAAAATGCCGGTTAACCTAATCATTCATTAAACACCGGTTAGTATAAATTTGTATTTTTCCAACCCCGTTAGCGCTAATCACTAATTAAGAACTTCCTTAACCGAAGACATTTTAACAGGCGTTTCAAGAACCTGATAAAATATTTAACAGTGATTTGGATTATTTATGTGACATGCGCCTAACCTGGGAGACGTGATTTTTTGTTATTATTGACAGTGGTTGTGTTCATACGAATTTGTTTGCTCTATGAAAGTATTTTTGGAATTAACTATTGAAAGACGGTAATTGTATTTCAAATAATAGCACCCAAAAAGGAAATCCACAGTATTTCAATTTTTTTGCTTACCTAGTTTCTTAGATTGCATTCGGCGATGAAACACGAATAGATGCATTCACCGAGAGGGCACTATTTGCTACCAGACTTCCTTCAGAACGTTTTAATATAATATATTTAGTAAAATAGATCGAGGACACATCGTCGATCATGAAATCATGCTTAACGATTTTATAGGCCAAAAAATGCTCCTAATATAACAAGCATCATTTATATTAGAAATAATTATGTAGGCGAAATGACAATTAAATATTGAAATGGTATGGGCAAACAACCAAAATATTAAAGAGTACGTCCACAGAGTTAAAGCTGTACTAAAAGCAATGGCTGGAATCAGCAAACATTAATTAAATATTCCACACATATTTCAATTTTACATATTTTTAGATATAATCTTGTATTTTAATATTCTTACATAAGTCTAAAATCTTGACCAGCTACTACTATACCTAACACTAGAACTATCATAAAATATGGATCTTATTAGTGATGAAATTTATTCACTTTAAACACAATTAGAGACTTTAATTTTTGTTAGAATTCAAATTTGAGCATAACATCAAAAAGAAAAGAATTTGATATAAAAACAAGTGCAACATTTAATTTAATAGAAATTACTTCAAGCTACGCGTGTTTGATGTGAATTTGGCTTTGTTACTTTGCTATACCTAGTATAAGGAAGCATTGTGATGACGAAAACGTTTGATGTCAATATTTTTGCAGAAGATCTTTTGATGTCTCTTGATAACGAAAAAGTGGTTTTTGCAGTCATGTCTGTATGTGAGTACGATAGTGTCCAAACGGTTGATGCTATTAATACTAAACTTGTTGTTTAAGAACATAATATTCCTCTCAAAATTGGGCATATTTTCATTCAGAGCAGTAGATTGGATGCGATGAAATAATCAAATCTGACCACTATTTCATCAACTACGAAGTTGAGAAAAATCTAAATAATACAAAAGTATACTAAGGTTAATTTGTAATAGAAGTTTTTTAAACTTCTACCAGAAATATCTATTTATACCGGAAATTAAATACTGAACCTTCACAAACACATAATATTGTTTCTAATTTTTGTTTTTGTTTTCCATTTCAGGTGAGTCTATATCCCATTTGAACTTCTTGAAGACGTGATTTAGATTTTTCGGTGAGTGGTTGTTAGCGCATAATTTGAAAGTCAATATTGTTACTCCATAACTAGACAACAATAACAACTGTTTATTTATTTACTTAATGTATGCGATGTCGTTTCCCTTTATACGTATTCCTGTTCATGCAGTGCAATTCTATTTACGATCTGTCTATGGTATATATACACGTTCATTGTATCGGAGATAAAGTGGTTTAGAGTGCCAGGTGTGGGCGACAAAGTGTGCCGCGTCTATTCAACTTCATTATAAGTTTTTAACGTGCGCCGCCTTTAAGGAATACGAAATCGTCGTTTAACGGCGATTGTTGTGGGAGGAGAAGTTTTGATACGCGGAAGGAGTAACACTAATCTATGAATATGGAAATTCTGTACAAACTGATGCAAAAGTAAGACTTTACATGTATGAACGCTGAAACTATAAAAAAAAGTAAAAGAAAACCTAAATAACGAACCTACAAATTAATATATACGAGTATTAATCAAAAAGTATACAGGGCAATCCAAATTAAGTGTTCACCATTGGTAACTTTGTTATTTTAAAGATACAAGATTGTTTAAATTAGCAAACTTGTAGTACTTTTAACGCTCTTTAAGATGGAAGAATAAAAAAACAAATGAGCAACGCGTTTTCGAGTTTTGCCGAAAAATATTTTTTTTTCAAATGGAAACCCCTGTATATTATATCATTTTCTGCTAGAACTTTAATTTTTAAACAAAAAATCTTATAAGAAATTTTTTACTGGGATCAAAAATACTTTATACATAAACTTATCATTAAAAGAAAATAAAAAACACTGATTTTTTCATAGAAGATGTTCAAAAATACCACCTTGTAGTTCAATACATTTTTGTACACGCTTCCGAACTTCTCGAACTGCCTTCAGTATGGTCCTACCATCTATTTGGTTTACCTTTTCACTAACTGCAATCTTTAGGGCGTTTACGTTTTCGTACCTTTGCTTATAAATCTGGTTCTTTAAATAACCCCATAAAAAAAAATCAAGCGGCGTTAAAACAGGCGATCGGGGAGGCCACTGAATAGGACCATTTGTTCCTATCCATGAAGTGTTAAAAATAGTATTTAGAAGTTGATGAGTACCTCTGTAGTTATGCGCAGGTGCGCCATCCTGCTGAAAATGCAGATTCTGTCTACTTATGAGATCCAGATCGCCTAAGAAATTATTCAAAATTTCAGTCAAAAATTCTATGTACCTTTCACCAGTTAGAGTGCCCTCATAAAAGAAAGGACCAACAATCCATGAACCGATTAAACCGCACTAAACATTAAAACTGAAACGGACTTGTGGACGTCTTGGATTTACTAAAAGAAGATTTTCCTTGGACCAGTAATGATGATTTTTTTTATTGTACATTCCAGAATTTGAGAAATTCGATTCATCGGTCCATAAAATATAACGAAAGTTGTTTACATTTTGGCGACAAAAGTTAAGATACCAGTGGCAAAAGAACATTCTTCTCTCTGGATCCCCTGGCAAAGAAACCTGAACTGGTTTGTACTTATAAGGAATGAATTTGTGTTTCTTCAGAATCCTATGCACAGTACCGCGACTCAAATCAGATTCATTGACAATATCTAGTATGGAATTCTCACGGTTGGCCTCAAAATATGCGATAACTGCAATTTCCGTGGCCTCGCTTTTTATAAAAGTCCTTTTTGTCCTTGTTTTGGCAAAAACACTCTCATTGCCTCTAAATTTTCGGTAAAGTCTCAGAAAATATTACTCATGTGGTTGTGTTCGGAGTGGATATAATTCAGCGTAGTGTTCTTTTGCACTCCTAGAGGATTTTCTGCACACTAAATAAGATTCTAACATATCACACTTTTCTGAATGGGTAAAAATCATTTTTTTGTCAAATTATTAACTAGCACAATGAAACTTATGAGTGAAAAACTAATAAAACTGTACTAATATTTGACGTTTGGTAGAAAGACTTATCGTCGTTTTCATAGATACATAGAAATGCACTTGACTTAGCTGTTTTTGTGTATTCATTATAACTCAAGTATTTTTAATCCCAGTAAAAAATTTCTTATAAGATTTTTTCTTTAAAAATTAAAGTTCTGGCAGAAAATGATATAATATGCAGGGGTTTCCATTTGAAAAAAAAATATTTTTCGGCAAAACTCGAAAACGCGTTGCTCATTTGTTTTTTTTATTCTTCCATCTTAAAGAGCGTTAAAAGTACTACAAGTTTGCTAATTTAAACAATCTTGTATCTTTAATAATAACAAAGTTACCAACGGTGAACACTTAATTTGGATTGCCCTGTATAATATTCAAATAGAATATGAAAATAATTCCTTATATAAAATATACACGATTTTCATCAAAAAATTGATTTGAGTTCTATATGAACAACACTCATCTTTTAATTGAACATCTATTATAAGTCCATTGGAAAATGATTATACAGTGAGGACGCTCGGTTCAAAACCATAAATTCATTTAAAATTTATGGTTTTGTTTTATGGAAAAACGCTCGGATAGGTCGATTTTTATTTTTAGCTTCAGTTTTTCTGATGGTAAATTGATGTACAAAGGATTGTCCAAAAATAAGTTACGACCATCAACTTTTTTTTCAAATGGAAACATATGTTTTTATTTAATTTATTAATTCTGCGTCGAATTCTAAGTATGTTTCATGTACCATCCCAAGCAACATTTTTAGTCGTAGGAACGTAACGGCGACCATCACAAGAACTTTAAAGTTTTCGCCACCAGTCGCCGGAACGTGGTGACAACGGTCCTATTACGTGCCTGGGACCAAAATGGGGAATAATTATTCGGTAGTAGCTACGTTCCAGCGACGTCCCTGGAACTGCTTCCGCGACGTTTCCCGGACGTCGCGGCTACGTAACGGCGACGTAGCAGGGTGGTGACAGCAACTGTAATGGAACTTCTTAGGTTTCTGATACTCTCAGTCGCTCTCTGTCGCACACCTTCAGCAAAGCTTCAACTATATTCTCATCTCATTCCGTTGTCGATGCTGGCTTGTAAACTGTAGGTAGAATGTAATACCACACGTTGATGGTGTGAGTAGTAACACACAATAATATAATTAGAAATATTAAACACACGCTGATCATTTTAAAGGATTTCTTGGGTATTAAAGTTATATGCGAATACAAGTTTTCTGACAAATATGATGATGGTACTTAGAAAAATGACAACGCGCCCTTAAAATATACGTTTACTTAAAAGTTTTTTTTAAAAAAATATACTGTACAATTTCGAAATTGTCCATCTAGGCTTGTGTATCTGTTTTTAAATTATTCCTGAACATTCAAAACCAATAAATATTCATTGATTTGGTACTTTTAGTACAGCTCTCAAGAAAAATTAATTTTTAATCAGTATTGTGACGTCATTCAACGTTCATGAACAGCAATGGCGTCGCAATTCTGCTCGATAAATATGGCGAATTTTGCGCAAGAGAACTTACAAGTAGTAGTTACTAAAATATGCGTCTTTAAAGTACATACTACTTGACAAAAGTAACCGTGTAGTAGCAGCCACTACATATATTTCCTTTAAAGTTATAGTTGCTACAAAGTAGTACATGGGACCAATCAGTCCACGCCGCTGTAACTTTAAAGTTGTGCAGGTTCGTTAAGACTACCATGAAGTAGCACACAACTGCAAGGTTCCCGGTGCCACTTCAAAGTTACACGTGGAACTTAACCTAAAATTAACACATATGATTGCGGTTAGTGGAAGTGAATTATTGTAAAAATGGATTCTTTCAAAGGTGTGGCTACGAAAGAGAAGAATGGGGAAATGGGACAACAACAAAGTATTGTACTGGCCGCACAACTTAAATCATTTACGAAGAGAGACATTAAGATGCAATTCCGGCAGTGCTCCAGAGGAGAGTTGGGTACATTATTCGTGCATCTTAAAATTATCGAATATTAACAACAAAGATGCTTTACAGATCGAAAAACAATTAATCGGCCTTAACATATGCAGTAGATCATTGATTGAACTGTGGGTTACTCTATGCAATAAAGACCATTCTCTAAGCTGTTGCAAGAATGAAATTTTTGACGAAAATGCTATTATTTCGTCTTTATAGTCTTCGTCAATGTCATATTTAGGGACAAATAATTCATCATAGCCATAATATTGTCGATTTCATCTTCACAATTTTCCACAAATTTCACATCATCTTCGTTATAGTTATTATTTCCGATTTCACATCTACTTACTTCTGGTTCTGCTTGACAGGCTTGTCCACTGTTAGTCGTTTGAACTGATGACACTGATGCTTTTGCAATAGTTATATTTTTCCTGTGGCCATAATGTAAGGAAATGTCGCCATTACAACTAAGAGCGTTCAGCTGAAGCCTCAGTGTTCGATAAAATGTCGACGAATGTCTATAGGCTTTCTGTTGCGACGAATTTTCTTTTCAGACGCCATGAATTCGAACGCAGTTTCATTTCACAGATACGAGCGATCCTTATTGGTGAGTGCCTTTATTATTAAAGTCGATGAAGTGAAACTTACCTTGTAGCAATTTTTTTAAAGTAACTGCAACTATGTAGTCGCTCTGAGTTTATACGGAATGTGAAAATTACCTGTAAGTAACATCTCCGAGTAGCAAGAACGCCGAAATTACTATAAATATTACTAAACAATTCCGTAACTTTGAAGTAATTAATACATGTTCCGATAACGTAGCAAAAACTTTGAGCGTAACATTCAAGGAGTGCTAACTTTAAAGTCACACTTCAGTAATACGAGATGGTTATGGCCACTACCATTTTCTACTTTAAAGTTCAAATAACTTTAAAGTAATCTTATTTAGTAGCCGTGTGGTTCCGAATACGTTGAGAGCTACCAAGAAGTTATGGGACCATAGAGGACCTACTACTAGTAACAGTTACGTGATTGCTACTAATAAGGTCTGAATTGGAGTAAATCTTACTGCTAAGTCAAACATTTAGTAGCACTTACGTAACAGTTACCGAGTCCAAGTTCCGGTTTCAGTTCCCGTCACTTTGATGCTGCTTGGGATGTCCTATACTCAAACTCAACAGTTATCGAGAAATTATAACGGAAATACGACAAATTAAGACGCAAACGTTAGCTACAGTGTAACGAGAAACTGATCTTCTGCTTGCCTATTGTCAGAAAGTTACTGGTCAAGAGTTTGAACATTTAATTTGACTTGTTTTTCTGTTTTTTTTAATAAATCGGTCCTTTTCAAACAAGAGTGTGAAATAAATTTTGTAGGATACGGTCTCAGTTATTTTTATATTCAATTGTAAATTTCTCGATAACTATTGAGTTTGGGTATAGCACATGGTACATGAAACACGCTTAGAATTCGATGCATAATTAACAACTTAAATAAAAAACATATGTTTCCATTTGAAAAAAAATTGATTGTCGTAACTTATTTTTGGACCAGCCTTTTATACATCAATTTACCATCAGAAAAACCGCAGCTAAAAAAAAATTGACATATCCGAGCGTTTTTCCATAAAACAAAACCAAAAATTTTAAATGAATTTATTCCAACCCGCGCGTCCTCACTGTATAGTCATATCAGATGGAGTCAGTGTCTTCCAAAAGATCAAATAATCTGTTATTCGAAAAGCTATCGGACATTTCTACATTTAAATTTACATTCTAAACATTATTGAAGAAATTAAATCTGTTATTCGTTGCTTAAGTTTGTAGTGAAGCTAATGGATCGTCCTGTATACCAACGCTTACAGGATGCAGATTTATTTGGCATAGGTCGTAAAAAATTCCAAATTTTAAATTTACAGTTTTTTAATATCTTTTAAACCATGCTACATTATGGCTAATATTTTTATACCATTAAAAGTCAAGAAAATCAAATAACACAAAAAGAAAGGCCATTTATAAGAATAATTCCACAAGAAATTAAATCTACTTTTCATTGCCAAAGTATGTAGAGAGGCTTATGGATCAGCCTGTATACCAACACTTGCTGGGTGCACATTCATTTTTTGTAGGTAGTAACAATTCTAATTTCTAAAATTAACATTTTTTTAAGATCTTTGTTTACAACAGAGGTAATTTTACAACTTTAATAATACCTTAAATTAATATTATTATATAATCAAACATAATCAGTGAAGATTGCTAAACTAACACAAAAACAAATCGAATTTGCTCTAATAAACAATAGAAATAATAGTGAAAATAATCAAATTATGCTGATTGGTTTTTAATCATGTACAAAATGAGACTTGTCATTCTTCCTCTTCTGATATCATTATCTAATTTAACGCTCCATTTTTTCTATTAATGTATCTAGCGTAAGAAAAGAATATCTCTTATTTTAATATCATTAACCTCTAAAAGCATCTATTTCAATCTAATGATTCATCCACATATAACTGGCTGACTATAAATCACATCTGAACTATCATCGCATCGAAAACATTAATAAAGCATACATTAACCGCGTATTTCCTGTTAAGATTATGAAACAGGATACGTGTGTGCCAGTATATATTCATATTATATCAATAAGTAATTTCGTTTTGATTAATCAAAATTATAAGGCACATGTCAAAAAGAACAATGACACGATACAAACGAAATTCAAAAAAAGACTAACTAATCACATATTATACATACACATGAATAAATAACCGAGGAATAGAAATCATAGACATATTAGACGCATTGTTCTAGATGTATTAAGTCAATTTTATAAAATCTAATCATCTAGAATATAGGAGGGAATGTAATGTTAGTATGTAATAGCTACGCTATCTGCCCTATCATCAATCATGATTACACTGGAATCTTGCTCGCTGGTTTTAAAATTCAAACGTCGTAATAGGTAATGTGATGGACGTAAATCAGGTGTTAATGAGAGAGATATTTTAATGGTTACCTAGTAAAGTGGTAGATGTAAAATGTTATAAATTTTTTGAACGGGCGGCTGTGCTTCGATAATGATCTTTTAATTGTAAGTTATCCATAGATTTTCAGTCCTTAATTATTAAATTTTTTATTATGTGTATTTTGATTTTTTGCTGATTTTTCAAAATATTAACTTGGTTAAAGAATATAATTTAATCTCTCTTTTATTTACAGCTGACCATTTCACCAAATTTTTTCTAATAACCTACACAACCCTATATATCGGTTGAAGCGATCTCTAAACTAAAGTGTTTATAAAAACGTATCTGCTTTACATAGAGAGTAACTTACAAATTGATAAGTTTGAATAGTAAAAAAATATTATATATTTCTTGCAGACACCCATATTTATATTTAAATATTCCAATGTAAAAAACCTGATAAATGTTTCAGGCCAGTAATTATTGGAACTGGTTTTTAATGTCATTGATTTAGAAATTTGAGTGAGTGAATATAAAATAATTGACATGCTAGTTTTATTTTATTTCAATACACCGATATATTTAATTGTTTTGCTATCTATATAAGCAATTTCACTATATAGCTGAGGCAAAAATTATCACTGCTTAAGTTTTTGCAGTATTTAGTTTTCTGCTCAACTTTCCGAAATATTATTTAATTTGTTGTGGATTTGTTTTTTGGCTCTTTTAATGTCACCGTATTATTAAGGTATCATCAGAAACGTATCATATCTTGTTACCTGCATCCTATCCTAGAAGCTGATGTAAAACAGTCAAAATCACTAATATCAATTGATTCAAACGTTTCATTTTGTTGCAGAGTTTTATTATTTAACTAACTATTGTCTTTGAATAATGGGTGAACTTTACTACTTCTCAAAATAGGTTTTTCTATGATTTAGACCACCGTCTCGTATCGTCCTATAATTCAAACCAATATTTGATTGATTCTACAAATTTCTTAGACAGTACTAAGGTATATACACGGTGGCCAGAAAAATGCGGACAAACGCCAGGTAGAACGATTCTTTGTTCAATTCTGAGGCGATAATCTTAATCCAAAAAAGTTATACGGTCCTTCCTTACGGCATACGAGACCATCAAACATTAAGTTGTACGGCTAAAATTTAGCAAAATTCGTCAAATTTATCTATGTAAAATCATTGTGGTGAAATTTAGAAATGGAATTATCTCAAATGCATTGATGTAACTAATCGATTAATACCAATGGTTTACAAAAAAAAAAAAAAAAAAAAAAAAAAAAAAGCACTGTACTACTTTTTTCAATTAAGATTGTCAACTCAGAATTAAACAAAGATTTGGCCTGCGTGGCGTTTGTCCGCATTTTTCTGGCCACCGTGTATACTGATATAGCTAAGAAAGCTGGAGCTACAGAAATTTTATGAAAAAACCGATGGCGTACTTTCAGTTACTATGCATATCTTACCTTAATTTTTACTTCTCGTTAAAGAAAACAAATTGGATATCTGCCGGGGTTCCAGCGGCAAAGTATATTATTGATATCTAATAATTTAGATAGGGAAAAATTCTTGGTACAAAAGTTGTAGATAATCATGTGCTCTGTACTTTAAAAGTAATTTTATTTATACAGTGTTTGACAACTAGTTTCTATTTCTAAATTGAATGCGCTGTTTTTTACATTTCATGGCATTTTTTTAAGAGCTGGTTATAGTGATATCAATTTGTATTCGTCAATTTTCAATTGTTTCCTAAATATTGCGATTTTTCAGTAAAAATTACTATGAAATAATGATTAATGATGATGGGCTCAATTAGTAGAAATATCTTTTCAGAACATGAATTCATATTCTTTAAAATTACATACCCATAGCTAAAGTTAAAAATTCTATAAAAAGATAAAATGGAACTCGCTGATAAGTAAGTACTAAAAATTTGCTATTTAAAAATACCTAACTTCTTACGTGTGTGGGCGTTTTTTAAAGTTTTGAAGTGACAAGGTGATAATTCAAGAATTGTGAATAGTTTGAAAATACTACGGTTAGAGTGTATAAAAAAGTTGTCAAAACTCCAAACATACGTTCATAACCTTAGTTGAAAAAGCAAACCAACAGTATAACTATTTAAATTTAGTTTATTAAAAAATAAGTACCTATCTTGGAAGACTTAGTACAGGTTTACAATATTGAAGCGTCACAGTCATTATAAGTCATAACCTAACAAATTAAAAATACGTGAAAAATGTAGAAAAAGGTAGAAATAATATTGGTTAGTTAATACCAGGTGCGTATAATTTAATATTTAAAATGGATAAAACATATAAATAAATACATTAAAGTATAGAATAATGATCATACTTAATAAATGTTCTTCAAATATATCGCCTTTTTCTACTGTATACATTTGAAGTCTAGTTTCAAATGATCTATAAACATTTCCTACAAGTTCTTAATTAATAGTAGAATAAAAAAAATAATTTCAATTCCTGTCGCGCAAACGTAGATAATATTCATTAATTCATTTTTGCCTTAAAATAAATTCCTATATATATTTGTAATGACGGTTTTCTCTTATAACTAAAAAGGTAAAGTTAATGTTTTATTTTTGACACACTACAACTGCGACATTTTCAATGTAGGTACCTATTACTAATTCGTGAATTTTTAGGCTTGTCCCTTAATGTATTCTAAAATTATAGTATAAAGTGCAGACGAAAGAAAGTTGGTATTTTTAAATAGTAAATTTTTAGTACTTTTCATTGGTATTGAAAAAATTTAATTTGTGTAATTCTATGCATTGGGATGTCGTTCTAAACATTAAAACCACCTACTGAAGGGATATGTCCACTGATTGAGCCAATAATCGTTATTTCATAGCAATTTTTCAAAAGTTGTTCATCAGTTCTTAAAGGGCTATGACAAAATGTAAAAAGTGCATATCATTTATAAAACCATGTTAGTTCGTCATTGTTGAACACCTTGTATAAATAAAAATATTTTATATTGTAGAGCTAATAATTACCAACAATTCTTTTATATACTTTTTTGCTATCTACATTATTAATTAGATAACAATATTAGACTTTTTCACTTTACTGAAACACTTCGTATAGTATGTTAAGCGCCATGTACATATTCTGGGCCACGGTTTCATTTCCTATACCGTATTTTCTGTAACAGTACCTGGTAACAAGCTTCCTTCGCCCGAGAGATTATATATGGTCAAAATTTAATTCAAAATTGTTCTACTACATTACAAACGACCCACGCGAATGCTCGAATTCAGAAATATATGTATGTAAAGAGGTGAAAAAAGATGGAGGACCATTCCTTAATCAGGTAGTGTTGCCGCGAGTTATATGATCCGCTCACAGTTTCTTTATATCACTCCTTTACAACACGATCAAATAACCTGCCGGTCGCTGTCACACACCATCTATATTAATTATACCGAGAAATGCTCAAAAGTGCACGAATAAAAACAGATGTTTTCGTACGCATCTGTATGCGTGTTTTACGTGCGTGAATACCGTTAGTCCGGGTACTTTTACGATTGAGTGACTCCGGGCAGTGCTGGATGCGTATAAGGTGATTCACTCGCCGCTAACACAGTAATATGCCTGGCATTATCAGGTCGTTCAATCGTTTTCAATTAGGAATGAACGTATTAATATGCTGGGCAAGCGAAGTTCTTGGATGTATTCATTTCCGATCGGGCTAGAATTTATGGGAGTCGTGTAGGATGATGAAAATTAAATTGAATGCAATTTTAATTAAAAAATTCTTTGATGTCTCGTGATCGATCTCTTTGCTTTCTAAATATCACTATGATTTTTTTTGCCGAAGAACTGCAATGAATCGATGACATCCATATTCCGCTTTTTTAATTACCGATATGAGATTATTAGCATTATCAGAAATACAACTTATATGACCGTTCATATTCATAAATATCAAAACATATAGAATTATTAAAAAATGTAAAACTTCAAGAGAAACATGATAATTCTATTCCGTTGGTGTTTAGCCAATAAGGTTATGTAGTTTTGATTTAGAATGTGTTGTATGTATCTAGGGCAATCTAGGTCTTTACTAAAAATTATAGGTTTTCTAATTTGACATGCGTATGCGAGCGTTAGAACTACTACGTTTATGTCACTCTTTTCGTTATTTTTTTCTGCGTAATAACTCTTGGCGAATGCGTCTCACAATAAAATTTTTCCTTTTGTCATTGTGGTTTGTAATAATCTCAGAAACATTTAAATATGATTGTCCATAAAATTCTTACAATTACTTTTCCTTGGTCATCCATGTTTTGACTTGATTATATATGATATACCGAAGTGCATCTTGCATTAGTGGCTGTCTGGCAAGGTGAAACGTGCTTTTAGTCACAGATTTTTCATGAAGCTGACAACATTGATCATGAAGAGTTTGACCATTCACGTCCCTCACTATACAAGGCTATGAAAAATTTGTCGCCTACTTTCCGACTTTTTCGGGAGCACATTTTGACTCTATGAGTCCACTTACTACTTGAACTAAATTAGGGCTGATGAAGAGCATTCCAGGATTTGGATTATCCGCCTCGAAATGGGATCGATGTGGTATCACACCTACTATATGCATGATTTTGATAAATAAAGGACGCACGGTAGATAGTCTTTTTTTGTAACTTTTGAAAAAAAAATATTTTGAGCTCTCTATATCTGTAACTATGAGATTAAAAAAAGTTATTCCATTTTGGTCAAACTCTATAATGCAATATTAAAAAGTTATCGGGCAAAAACCCATGAAAATGGCACAAGAGTGGGCGTATTCACACGCACACAGGCCAAACTAAAAAAAATATAGACTTTCATAGAGGCTTAGGCAGATATAACGAAAATCCAAACTACATGATCTTTAGTCTTGGCCACAGGGAATGAATAATCGGAATTATCTATGGTGTTAATTATTCTGTATATATGTGCTATGAAAACTGTTTGCAGAATGTAAATTCAGATATGTCTGTACTAATTCGCAGTTACTAATTCGCAGTACCGCAAGGCATCTTATTCAGACCAACACTATTTATAATTTATATCAATGATCTTCCTTCTTATATTATGGCAACTGATCCTATCATTCTATATGCCGAATATATTAATGCACTGCGATCTGTAATGATGATATGCTAGGTCGGTTTTCGAAAGCTAATTTAGCCTTTTCTAGTATAATGACATGGACATGAACTATTTACAGAGTTTTATTGAATCCTTTGGAGGGTCAATTTATTTTATTCAAAAATAATACTAAATACAGTTTGGAAAGTTTTCAATTTACCAATGAATTTTTTTTTTCTATTCTAGTATTGACTTGTTTCGTTAATTGTTTTAAAACAATTTAAACTTGATCTGTTGCTCTTTCTGGTATCCAGAATAATTTAAGCACATCTAGTAATTTAATAGAAAAGCAGATTACCATATATAAAGATAGTATTCGAAACTTTGAGATCTCAGAAAATCCATGCTTTCTTAATAATATTTCCACATTGAGCTTAAGTCGAAGTTCACAACGCGGATAAATCTCGTTAAGAGACACGTAACTGCTGTTAGTCGAGGAAACTTAGCACATCACTCCAGATTCGATATTAATAGTTATCATTCATCATAATAAACAAATTCTTCAATCGGGTACAGCATAATTTACGAGACGCTGATCTATGTTTATTGATTCAGACGGACTGATATATCACCTTATAATAATAAAGACTTGTCCTTTTTGCGTTACATACATATCCATTACCATTATAAACAGAATGCAGCAAAGGTCCTAAAAGGTGGCCTTATGGCACGCCGACTGAATCACTATAACCAAGACCTACTTTTACTTTGATATTACTGTCAGTAATAGTACACATTTACATTTTATTTATATGAATAAGGTTTTCAGAAATGTTCCTGAAATCTACTACTTTTTTTTGAATATTAAGATTATGCTAGAGATTTTCAATTAAATGGACAGCTGCTACTCTAGTGATTTTAAAATACAATTACCTTGCTGGTTAGAAACACGGCTGGAAACCTAATACAGATTCCTGTGGTACACCTATATTTACATCTATACTACTGGATATCTCACCATAATTACCAAACCTTTTGCTCTTTTATTATAGTAAGACATTCACTTTACACCTTATATTTCGAATTCATAGGTAAATTTTCTTTTTCCAATCAATTCGTACAAATTTAAAATGTTCGAGATACATCATATATAAAAGTCACGCCAGATGGAACGTTCATTAATCTGTAATGCATCGGGCATATAATTTAATAATTAATAAGTAAAAAACACAAATTTTAGTTTCAAAAATATTTAATGTAGACACTACATATGTTTCACCACACTGTGGCTTCATCAGGTGATGAAAATATACAAATTCAATTTCTGTTACAATGTCACTTATAAATACAGAAAATAGATGACACAGATGTTGTGTAACAACAATAATTGTGTCATCTATTTTCTGTATTTATAAGTGACATTGTAACAGAAATTGAATTTGTATATTTTCATCACCTGATGAAGCCACAGTGTGGTGAAACATATGTAGTGTCTACATTAAATATTTTTGAAACTAAAATTTGTGTTTTTTACTTATTAATTATTAAAATGAAGTTTCAACAAGTAACTCTCCAATCAATCAGTTATCATATAATTTAAGCCTACACTAGATGATATTACATGGTGACACCTGTTCGCCTTGAAGAGCAATAACGTTAGATGGATATTATCGAAGAGGGGTGAGCAACGGAATGCTTACCACATCACATATTACCGTAATATATCTAAGGAAAAGAAACTAGAAGCACTTGAAATTTAAACAAAAGAAGGTCCCGCGTGAGATCAACAATAAATTACGATTAATCTTTATCAAAACGGCACAAAAACACCTTCCACTACGCCGATATATCCGGTAACACTGTTACACTTCTGCATGGCTAATTAATGACACGATGTGATATTAAATCGATTCAGCTTAGAGAGAATTGGCGTTACACTTCGAGAGGAGAAGATAAAAGAAGCACTGATTCGCACTCCAATATACAGTGGTATCGTCTACCGCTATGCCCTGGATTATCTGCATAATTCATGCACTCCAGCAAGCAGTCCGCCGATTCTTTGTATAGTGATTGGAGGACGTAGTGAACTGATATTCGTTTTCTCTCGTTCCATTTTTTCCTCTTTTTTCACTATCGAGGATAGGTTAGGTTATGCGAATCCAGTCAGGAATCGCACGGCGCCTTCGCGACGAATTTATCGTCAGGAGACACGCAGTAATGGTAGCTAATTGATTCTACTGAAGGCAATTAAGTGTATTAATATCGGACAAAACGACTTACAGACATATATCTGCCCCGTGTTTCTAGAGATAAGGACACGAATAGGATACCGAAAAGTACTTAACTTTAATTTATAATCACGGCAGTTACATGGTTGTAAAATGGTATATATATATATATGTATGTATAATTAAATGGGCACTAGAAAGGGCTTTGGAATGGATAGCATCTCTTCGGGAGTTTGTTTTGTAATAATATAAATAAGGTTGGTTTATATTCGTTTCACTGATAAGACGAGTTCACTTTAATTGTAGCTGATAAAACATTTGGAGGGAGATGTTGCGAAATAAAAGCCTTGATTGTATATTCGTATCGTTGTTTTTTCGGTAATTAATGCAACATTTACGTATTCACATTTTTACTATTTCCTATCATGGCTTTTTTTTCTGTTATTTTCTTCCTCTACGTCAATATATAGTCAGTAGGTCCTTAAGGAAACCCTTTCCATATTAAATTTACTTCTTCTGTGCTGTCCGCTGTATTTCCATATTTATTTTGGATACTTTTATTGTTTTCTTTACTGGTAGTTTTTGTCTATTTACACAGTGATAAAACTTTTTTGCCTTTTGATAGCTGTTTTTCGCTTTTTGGCTCTCTATCGTTTTGATGATTTTTCTTTTTCCGTCATAATTTTTCTCTTCGTGTTTATTGGTTTGTACCGCTGATTGATTATAAAGATGCGCAATGCTATAGTAAAATAGCGTGTCTTTCCGTTAAGTCGTCCCGCAAACCCCTTGCCGAGAAACATCATCGCTGTCTGGGGCTGTTTCAAATCTCGGATCCAAACGACTGATGCAGTCGCTATAGATCTCGGGTCCAGTTTGGGTACGCTCAGTGCTATGTAGTGGCGCATCTTTATGTATTCCTTCAATCAACGTTTGTACTAATTTACTCTTAGTTTTGTTTTTTCTCTATACTAATTATCCTATATTTATGATTCCACCATTTTGGTTCCGTTTGTGGGTTGTCCCTATTTGTGACTTATCCGTTAACGTAATGACATCTCTTAATACTTTCCATTTTTCATTTACTTCTACATCTTTTTCTAGTTTTTTTTATTATTTATATCTGTATAGCACTTTCATATTGCTGTCTTTTCTTCATGCTTTTCACATTTTCTATATTCCATATCTGCCCATTTCTCTGTTTTTCTGCTTCCATTAATTTCTGTTTTATTTTTGTTATAATCATAAAGTGATCAGAGCCAGCTTTTTCACCTCTGTAGGTTCTCATATCTAAAACATCTTTTTATTTATTAATATGTGGTCGATTTGGCTAGTATATTTTTGACACGGTGCCATCCATGTCATCTTGTGTTTCGTTTTGATGTTCGAATATTGTGCTTGCTATTCTGTGACTGTTCTTCCATGCTACTGTTCTAAGATATTCTTATTTTCCTATCTGGGCGTTGAAGTCTACCGCTACTGTTATTGTGTATTGTTTGGGTATATTTTCACAGAAGTTTTGATTTCCTCATAAAAGCTGAAACTTGAAAATTGTAAATAATTTAATACCTACTTCTTCTCATGACGTGAAATTGTTGACGATGGATAAGTATAACTTGAGTTAAAAAAATTGTTTGGGCTATTTCGATGGAAATAGCCCAAACAATTTTTTTAACTCAAGTTATACTTATCCATCGTCAACAATTTCACGTCATGAGTTACAAATTCGGTATGGGCTCGAATTAAATAGGTCTTTCAGACAATATGAAAAGACTATGATTAAACTTGCCAAGGAAGCAAACCATCTAACCTTCCTATACAAAGCAAGACAACACAACGTCATCCCCAAGGGCTTAAGGATTAAACCTCCAGTCCAAAGTCAGAGAGCATAAAGGATTGAAAAAAGAGCCGGTGAAGCCTTAGTTAGGGAAAGAATCAACCATCACCGACTCGCAAAAATCAGGATCAAAAAACAATGCGAGGATATTAGGCAGAAGATCAAAGATGAAACCAATGAGCAAGATTATGAGCACATCCTTCAAGCAGTGGAAAGAAGCTACCAAAGAACAAACAACCAACATAAAGAGATACACAAGAGAAAACTGAACACCCTAATATATCAACAAAGAGAGACAGAAACACTAGATCCCTCCAAGACAGTCATCAATCTGTCAAGCAAACAGTTAAACAACCATGCTGTCGAAATACTCAATAAAGGCATGAAGCTTGCAGTAGCAAATAACCAAATTCCCACTATGGACATCATACTTGCCGCGGAAACAGCCGCACAACAAATACAATGATGGAAATAGCCCAAACAATTTTTTTAACTCAAGTTATACCTACTTCTTCCTCCTCCAATGAAAGATCTTATTCTGAGTCGGATTGAAATTCACAAAAATACTTTTCAAAATTCTTACCGGGAGTAGGTAGGTCTTTTATCCTTATCGAAAAATGATTTATTACAGCAAAAGTATTACAGTAGGATTTGGAATAATTCTTTTATAAAAAGTGAAGAGTGGTGCCGAAATAACAAATTTTCGGGGTTTGAGAGTTGAGAAATGAGAGTTGAGATGGCGGAAGCAATATGTAGGTGGCATGTAAAATTTAAAATACACACATATACAGCCAGGTAGTATGCGACGAAGTAATAAAATTGATATACATAGTGTTTCAAAAATAATGTGTCGCAAAAGCAAAATGGCATAATACATATATTATAATATGCCCACCACCAGAAAAAAGAATATCTGATCAAATATCGGAACAAATAAATGTGGCTGTATGTGGTGACATAGTAATTTATACTACCTTGAAGAATGATTTAAGATGGCCGCCCATCAGAATCGAGATATGTGTATTAAACTCACCTATGGCATGGTTTACTGGGACAATTGTTGGATTATGATGTACAAGTTATTGCTAAAGCATATAGATGGTTATGTATGCGTATTAGCTCACCATCAGTCAACAATGTGTAATATCTGTAAGCGGAGAGAATTGGGTTTAAAGAGTGTGTTACTAGGTGAGAAAAACGCAAAATGCAAATCCGAATTAAGAAAGTTGGGAAGTGGTAAACACATTTACAGAATACGAAACTTTGAAGAAGCATCACCAAGGTATAGACGAAGATATCCTGGAAATTTTTATGTGGAGGTATTTTGTTTCACAACAATGCATAGCTTCATACCCTCAGCTTAGTGATAGAAAATTTGCAATGATTGTAGCACATCCACTCTATGGCCAAAATATATCGCCGGCGATTTTTATATTTTTGGGACACTGAAAAAGGCGTTAAAAGATAACTGTTCCAGTCGTAACCAGAAATACAAAAGGCTGTGAAAGAAATCTTCAACCAGCATTTTAGCGTTTTAGCTAAACTTCTCTCGTAGAAATACGTATTTTAAAACAAAATATCCCTTAGTATGGCATTTGTTTTTTAAAATTTTGCACAGTGTAAAAACTTTTAAAATAAATATCTTTATCTCTTCTCGTTTCATCTAGTAAATACGCAATTCGTAAGTTTAAAACATAACAAGAACTCGGCAACCATATACAGAATCAGATAATCTCATTTATACAAAACCCGAGACCCATTATCACATGAAAATATACGTTGTACTAACATGTACAGTTTCTCTTCTCGCGCAGATCTTCCTCATTCTCGCTGCAATACAACATGACCGCAACAAAGGCAGTTACTCGGTCAACTAGTTATCCCTTTTCCGCAACGAATAGAACATCCAATCTTTTTCACCATCCTTAAACAGCAACTTAACGTTGCTAGAGTTGTGTGTTACGATAAATATATATCGTCTCTAAACATCTCTTACAAGGAAATTTTTGACCAATTACTACTGTATAAAACGGCCAATTATAATTTATAATGCTCTATTAGCGTTAGATTTATGTTTATAGATTTCTTAACGGGTGCTAAATTGACGTTCCTTGAATTATATATCTGCTCTGAGAATCCCTCGCTGAATTTATCATTAGAGTATGCAGCATATACATGGTGATTCTTTTAAGACGGACAATAGAAAATTTTCGATTTGTCGTGAGGCTGGGAATTTGATACTTGGCGCAGGGTTATAATCCACCTTTGCGATTATAAACAAATTATTTTCACGTGGGTCATTTCCGGAAATACCGGAAGTTGAGGTCATCTTTGGTATTTTATTTTTGAATTAGCTCTTAATTCAGAGTACAACGAACCCAGACTATTAATATCTAGCTGTCATAATTTTTGACATGACATGTTTTCTTAACAAAAATTGAAGATGCAAGGGTTCAGTAGAAAATCAATAACTCTCAATCCGTTTAAGATAAAAAAATTGTTTTTGGTGGATTCCCTATAATTCAGGGAAGCTTTGGAAGCTAACTTGATGTGTCAGTTAAATTTTCGTACGATGTTGTGAACAATAAAAAATAGCAGAAACTCAATTTTTTCATATGGCACATACCAAATTTTATTTCAGCAATGGATGTGTATTATACTTAAAGTTTAATTTATTAAAAGGAATACAAATTAGTTTATATTTCACAGAAACTTTAACGATCACTCATCCCCATAAATAAAAATGTTACGGTATCAGATCCGGTGATTTTGGAAACCAAAGCAATGGATCTTCAGTACCCCACCACTTGTTTCCAAATAAATTGCTTAACCTTACATCTACGTCTTTTGTCGTATGTGCTAAAATTCTATCTATCTAGTGCCTTATATTAATTAAATATTGCAGTGCAAGAGTATCAATAAAATGTTGAACCAATCACTAATATGTATTCTGTATTTCCGCCCCATTTAAATGTCCGTCATACATGTGCCATTGTTGCAGGTTATCCAACATCAAGCAAAAAGTATTTATGGAAAACTACAGATAATTTTCCACTTAATTTACAAGATTTCTCCTATTAAACACACGCTATTGTGAAAATGTTGATTCACCTCTCCGAATAATTCGTTTTAAAAAATTTGTGTCTTGTATTTTCACCAAAATTTCTTCACAAGAAGTTTTGTAGTTTAATAAAAAGAAAAGGATGTAACTTACGCATCTGTAAAGTCATTTTAATAGAAGAATATTATAATCCAGTTCAGTTGACGCTGTTTGTATGGATGACCTTGTATAGGTGCCCACATATCCAAGAACGTTAATTTGATTTGCTTGATATGTCGGAACTAATTTGGTTCTTTTTCTTGCTGGATTAGAATTGCCGAGATTAATAGATTTTATTTTAAGTATTGCAAACTTATTGCGCATTTGGATACTTAAGATTAAACTAATATCAATAATTTTCTGATAGTTACCATGTATAGAAAATAAATCAATTTATTTCTTCATTAGAGTAGGAGGCTATTTTATGAAAATCAATTAGAATAATGTGATCTTTGGCAACTAGACTCGTACACTGACGCTTTGAATGTTCGAAAGTCATTCAAAGTGTCTAGTAACTCGTTCTGTTCTTTTGTTACAAAAACGAGAATTTACTTTGGAAAAAATAATAACTCAAGTACTTTTCAAATTAATAATAATTTGATAAGTACTTGAGTTAGGTATAGTACATTCTGATACGAGTCCCTAAATTTTAATCCTACATACATTGTAGAAATACAATTTGGCATTTGCCATTTGAAAAAATCGAGTTTTTGCTATTTTTGGTTGCGGATTTTCATAAAATCACACTTCAGGTTTGTTCCGTAAACTAAAAATACCTTTTTGTCTAAATCTTTAAAGTTTGAGAATTATTAATTTTCTGCTGAACCCTTGCATTTTCAATTTTTTGTCAAACTTTGTCGATATCAAAAATTATAACAGTAAGTAATAACAACCTGTGTCCATTGTAGCAGAATTAATGGGTAATTTCAAAAATAAAATAAAAGCTGTGTCTTTGGGTTAAAATACCAAAGATGACCTCAACTTCCGATATCTCTGGAAATGCGCCCATGTTGAAAATATTTTGCTTGGAATCGCAATGGTGAATTATAGCCATATTTGAAATACCTAGTTTCATGGCAAAATGAAAATTTTTTAACGCCCGTTTGTAAAGAATCACTCGTATAGCATCACAAACAATCGGATTATATCTTAATAAAAATATTTTAATCTTTTTATATTATTGTTATTATTATAGTCACTATATATAACATGCTGTATGCCTGATGTTATCCTAATATAAGATCGGAATAATAACGTTCTTCTGTGAGTCCTGTACTACACCAGTAGCAGCGATGATTTATTGATCTCATGGTGTAATCGATCATTGTTCCTATCTGGAAACTAATTACCTTCTGCCTCTGTTATGGGCTTCTTTATTTTTAATAAACAAATTCAGATTATAATTATGATAAGCTATTGGTATATATATGAGAGTACGAATAAATCTTGATTAAATCAATGCACAGTAGAGATATGAAAGTGAGATTTTGTAATAGAAGGCGTGTAATTCTTTCTTGTTTATGTACGCATGAGATATGGGTGATTAGCACTTCATCTTTTTTAATGAAGACAGGATGTCGCTAAAGTAGTTTTTAGATTTTACATTTTAAAAAATTAAATGAGTTAATGCTTGTTTCAATTAATATTATTTCTATTTTGCCCGGATGAAGGTAATCTAAAACAATACGTTTTAATGGATCGCTACATCTTTGGAACTTCCTTGTCAAGCCACTTAACACTTAACAGAAGTAAACAGATTACTGAAATCTCGAAGATTACGAAAATATAACTTCGACATTTTATAGTTTGCTTATAGTAGAATCGTGTTGACAACCGACTGGCGCCAATAAATTAAAATGGCGTCAAATTTTACATACAAAAATTTTTATTCTTCAAGTAATAGTAACCTGCAATAGTATATTGTGTTACAACCCAGAGATTTGGATGTGAAGAACAGGTTGTGGGTATGTGTTGAGCGAAATTTAGTGAAAACTCCTAACTCCTTGATTTCAGATTTTCTAACAATTGGTGTAGAAATTGATGTATATATAAGATATATTAATAGTTTGGTTGTTTAAGAAACAACATTGAATTTATTCACATTTAAAGAAATTAAATTTAGATACATCATTCCTTGATTGTACTCAAGTTAGTCTGAGTCTTACACAGTAATAACTATTGTTAACATTATAAATTTTTAAGTTATCTGTGTAACCCAAAAATTCTCTGTTTTGGTTTTTCCTTAACATGTTAATACATAATTGAAAAGTAAAGGCCCAAGATTTAAGACTTGGGGGACATCAGAAGAAACTGAAAAGATGTATGAATGACCATTGTAAAAAACATAACCTGTTCTATGTGATAAATACGACATCATCGATTGTGCCGAAGAGAAGCCAATTCAAGAGAAGCAAATTGTGATTGATTGAGTCAAAAGCCTTGGCAAACTCAGTATGTATGATATACTCTTGCTTGCGTAATTTCTACTAAATTTCTGATTGTAGATATTCCAGAAACAAATGAAATTGATGTACAAATAAAACATATTTTATGTTATTATATATTCTAGTATATAATATGTACTCTAATAATTTACGGAAGTTAGTCGCAATGTTTGCCGGTCTTTAGTTTTTTACTTCCGATTTCTCACCATTCTTGAAAACCCGAAAAGTCTGTTGATGTCCCAGGAATAAGGGGACATTGATGCTTTTAGTATTAAATTGAATAAAACAGCAATTGGAGAAGCTAAGGTTGAAATACGATCACTCAACAAAAACCTAGAAACATTACCGTTGCCAGAGGTAAAGTCCCGAGTTCAATCTAGTTGCACTATATTTTATTTCGTTCTCACGAACACTATAGCAACAATTTAGTGTCGATAACGCTGTAAGAATAATATCTGGGATTAGTGATTTTAGAAATTGTGCCGCATTTCTCAACACTGAAGCTACAACAATCGTCCAAGCTTTTAATTTTCTTAAATATGAATAACGTACTACGCGTATGCGAAAACTATACATAAGGGTAGAATGTGATTAGTAAATAATAATTAATAGTAAGGGACCCAGATTGAATCCCTGCGGAGAACTTTATGTACTCAGAAGAAAATCCGTTAACGTATTCTACTAGAATGGCAACTACATAAGGTACGGGAGAATAATTTTAACAAACATGATATTCTTGTAGAAAATGGCTGTGTAAGTAATTATTGTTACCAATTCGAATTTGAAAGGATTCACCCACCGTATTTTAAAAGAACAAAACAACAGTAACTTCCACTTAATTTAATCAAGGTTAATTAATAATAATATTAATACTGATTAGAAACAAATCCGTCGCTGGAAAAATTATAAATTCTGACTGACTGTCAAAAATGACAATTTTTCAATTAATCATATTATGCTGTGCAAATCATATTTCGAACATTTCCAAATAAACGTCTTTTCTCACTCCGAAAAAAAAATGGCTATAGTAATAGTTAACATTATGAACTGTATATATACAGGGTGTCCAGAAACTCTCCTGACAAACGAAGACCGGAGATTCCTCAGATAATTTTAAGACAATTTAACCCAATTCACCCTAGTCCGAAAATGCTTCCTAAGGGAGCTAGAGCTCTTTGAAGATGGCGCCTTGTAATTAGTTTTTTTTTAATATCTCCCGAAAGCTTCTATTTATAAAAACAAAAACTGGTATGCTTATTTATCCTCCAGAGATGAATCGATTCCATCAATTGCGAATTTCTAGTACCGGTCATAGGCGTCCGTTTTGGGTAGGTAAACGGTTATTTTAACGCATAACTTTTATGTCTTTAACTTTTAAGCATTTGTGACACTAGATTATTAAATTTTCAGGTATTCTAGTACTAAAAGATACTCTTACTTTAAGTCGGTAGGATACACCGTTTTCTAGAAAAATCGATTTGAAAATTTTTCGTTTTTTCGTCATTTCATCTTTCGTCATTTCAACTTCGCGAACTGACAACAATTTAACAATTAAAAACGTAGGTTTTATTTCTGTTGGCAGTTCAGAGCGACTAGTGCAAAAAATAATAAATTGAATTTTAATGACGAAAAAACGAAAAATTTTCTAATCGATTTTTCTAGAAAACGGTGTATCCTACCGACTTAAAGTAAGAGTACCTTTTAGTACTAGAATACCTGAAAATTTAATAATCTAGTGTCACAAATGCTTAAAAGTTAAAGACAAAAAAGTTATGCGTTAAAATAACCGTTTACCTACCCAAAACGGACGCCTATGACCTTAGGAAGCATTTTCGGACTAGGGTGAATTGGGTTAATTGTCTTAAAATTATCTGAGGAATCTCCGGTCTTCGTTTGTCAGGAAAGTTTCTGGACACCCTGTATATATATTTCCTATCCTGTCTTCTTTTATTTAATCTCTTCACACATCCCCATCATTTATTATTCACGTTCAGCTGCCAAGTGAATTATAATTCTACAATTTTGCTATAAATAGTCAAAAAAACTATTCGACCTGGAGTATTTCTTTTGAGATATTTACTAAATTAGCATGGCTTATTTTGTATATCTTTGATTAACATACTTTTATCTAAAACTTATCTTGCAAACACTTTACGTGTATTAGCATTAGGTCGTAGGTGGAAATTCCAGAGCAGCGACTAAGTGTGATTATTCATTTTTATCATTCGCAATAGACGGAGATATAGTTCATTTAAAATCTTCTTCGCTAAGTAAAACGCTCCAAAAGTAAATCCGTCATGATATACTACTGGAAAATGTAACACCTATAAATTTTAAGCCGGCCTCAGAGACACATAAATATGTCAATTACTGGCTGGGGAAATCGAAAAAAGAAATCTCTTAATGTGCGAAAAATAAAGCCAAGCGCCAATTTCCAATACGGCGCCACCTGTAGCGAAACGCGTTGGTTTAGTCTAATACAAAATTTATTATTTAGCCTAAATCAGAGTGATTATGTATCTTGTACAAAATATTAGTAAATTTAGAAGCTCATTCAAATTTATGTGTAAAGATAACGAACACAGTACTTCAACCACTTCAATAATAAAATTATATAGTATAAGTAATTGTAAAATTAAATTTACTGATTAGGGTTAAATTAAGCAACTGGGCAAATTGTCTTTTCGACAAAATCTGAAGTCTTATTTATAACATAAGAAAGTACAGGTTTAAATTCATAAAGTCAAATACACCGCATTTTGTAATATAAACGATGGTCTTCACTAATTAAAGTTTTTGGATAATATTTCACTCCAAAATTGCAGGTTTGTACTACCACGAATACTCGTGTGATGCAAGCACTGCAATTATGTCGAAAACTTCTCCAGGCAGTGTTATTTATTTTGATTTCGTCTTCCGTAGACCGATGGGAGATATAGCGATAATTATTCCATATTTCTTTTAAATTTTTAAAAAGAAACGTCTCAAATTATAGGTTTAAAAGAGATTAATATTATTTGAGACACTTTTGCATCTGATAAGTAACGTTTACTGAGAATAAGTGTGAAATAATTTCAACTACATACCAATGTACATACGCATGTAGTTGAGTTTTTTTAAAGTAAGTTTTATGTCTGTTTCATTACAGAATTATTGTCATGGTCAATTAGTATAAAGCTGTCTATACCAATTATAATTTGTGTTGTGATGTGTTGAAGAAAACAATAAAAGTATTTTTATTCTAATAGTAGAATAAAAATACTTTTATTGTTTTCTTCAACACATCACATGTTTATAAACTACATTTAGATCTGAAATTCATTTACAACTTACATATACCTTCATAGCATAGGCTTTTTTATTTTTCTACACTACTTTGTCAAATCTGTTATGGTTATGAAGGTATATGTGTTCGCTAATCGCCTGAGTCCATACCCTCAGAAAAAAATTGCTTCTGTAACCCCGCAAAATATATTTCAACAGCTTTGAGTTTTTCATCAGTAGCAAAACGCTTTCCTCTGAGATGCTTTTTTAAATTTTTGAATAAGAAGAAGTCTGACGGAGCTAGGTTGGGGCTATAAGGTGGATGCCTTAACTCTATAAACCCACAGTCATTGATTATCTGCTGAACTTTGTTTGCCTTATGAACCCGACAATTGTCGTGCAGCAACAAGTTTTTTTGTGGATAAGAATGCGGGCGTTTTCCCTCTAGAGCACTTTTTAAATTTTTAATTGTATTTCCGTAGGCCTATCCAGTTATGGTCGACCCTCTCGGCATATATTCAATAAGTAAAACTCCTTCAGCATCCCAGAAAACAGTTGTCATCAATTTTTTTCCAGAAAATTGTGTCTTGGCCTTTTTTGGTGGCGGGGAGCCCTTATGAACCCAGTGCATGGATTCTTGTTTAGTAGGAGGGTCCCAGTAATATACCCAAGTCTCATCCCCGGTAACAATTCGAGATAAAAATGTTTTGTCCCTCCCAACTTGACCAAATTTTCTTGAGAAACTTCGTTTCTGCACAGTTTCTGTTCAGGTGTAAGCAATCTGGGTATCTACTGTGCAGATACCTTCTTCATACCCAAATCGTCATGCAAAATTTTGAGAACACTTGCTTCGGATATACAGACTTCATTGGAAATGACAGAGATCTTAACACGCTGATCTTTCAGTACCAAATTTTCGACTTTTCGCACAATGTTTTCAGTTCGAGCTTTAACGGGTCGTCCGGACTTTGGGTCATCATTGATTGACTCTCGGCCCCATGGAAAGTGTTTAGACCAATATTTTACTTGGAAATAAGATGGTGTATCTTCCCCATATACAACAACCATTCTTTCATGAATTGCTTTTGGACCATTGCCTTCCTTTGTCAGGAACTTTATTACGCTGCGATGTTCAACTTTAGTTTCACTCATTTTATCGAGAAATGGACCGTCTCAAATCTCTATACACAGCATAAACTAAACACAACTTAGCACATGTACTTCTAACAGTGACAGCAATTTTTCAATAATTTGTTTGACATCGTCACTCTTTTGTTTCATGGCTAGGTAGATAACATAAAAATGCGCCCTCATACCTAACCTAATTATTCTTTCGGCTATCATCGCGATTTTATAAAAATTAACAACGCAAAGTGATCGCGTCTGGCAAAATATCAATGCAAAACTGCAAGTTATTTAGTTAAATTATTTATTATTACTTACTAATAATTAAAAATATTGTCATTTATAGCTGTCATTATCTTGCTTTAATAACATATTTTTCAAATTAAATTAAATATCCTTGCTGTGTATTATGTTTCTACAAATTTGAACATGCCTCGGTCTACTTGCTACGTCGCATTTATTAGTTCATATTATAACCGCGATCGTTGATAGATATATTTGGGGTTAATGTCTAGTGTTACTATTCCGCTCTTGTTAAACACTTACGAAATGATGGTTTTTCTTTTTGGTCTGTCTGTTTTCTCACTGTTGTTAAGTAAGTCCACTGGAACTCGTTACTTAAAACATATCCCAGAATAAACTTGTACATTGCGAAGTACTTAAGAAGGCGGACGCCATTCCCTAACACGGCAATCTTTTCTAACTGTTAACGCATAGAACAACCCGGTCATAATAAACCCATTACCATTGAACCGAGTCTGTTTACGGCGGATCAAATATGGAACGACCTAACGCACAAGTCACTGCTGCAAACATAGCAGGGAGCGATTTTACATTTTATATCTACCTGAAGAGAAGGCTACAACATCGCGAGAAATATTCACCCATTGAAATCATCAGCTAAAAAGCAGTACTTACATTACTGCTACAAGTACGGGGAATTCAATCGATGCAATTGAGAATGAAAAGAATTATTTCCGGATGGTCGGTGTTACATAATGTTAAGTAGGGATCATGGTGCATTAGAAAAATACTTGAAAAGTCGTTACGTGTCGCGCCGTAGTTGTACAATCGTATAGTTGTTGTTATTCGTTTTATTGAATTCCTTATTGGTCATACATAAAGATGATACTAATTGTTCGCGATCAAAAGAATGTTAGTTTTATCAATATACCATAAAAGAGATAATATGAAGAAATTTTCAGAGACGTGAGATAATCCTTAATTAGGTAATTAGAAGGGAAGTATCAGTCGTTCTTGAATCCAAAAGGACCGTTGAGGCCATTTCTTGCTCACACAATATGAAAAATAGCGATTATTACTGAGTGCTATTGCAATTATGAAAACTATAGAGTAAGTTTATTTTTGGACAGTCGAGCCTAATATATATACCGGTTGTGTCAAACACCATTGGCCATAGAGAATTATACGTATGTATATACGATGTATACGTATGTATGTAATACGTCGCAGTGCGTTATCTGTACATCGTACATACGTATACATAGATCCCCTATGGCTAATGTTACTTGACACATGCGGTATAATATGCAAATAGGTATACCGTAGTCGTCAAATTTTAATTTCGGTTTATACTTCTATCCCATGCAGAAGATGTCCTTATAATATGCAGCGATGCCTGCTTGCTAACAGTGGTGGGAGAGCAACGCAGTGTCGGGGGACCCTCACTCCTTACGTCCTTACATTTCATAGGAAACATTTGTCGAGTGTACTGTCTTGACAGCCTCGCTATAAGTTTATCTTTAGTTTATTTCGTCGCGCTCTTTTCCTCTTTCTACTTTCGTATCAGAAATTAAAATATGTCGACTAAGGTATACAAACAGACTTCCAACTGAATTGGATATATCCATAAATAAAAAGTGTGCTTTCTACAAGATTAAAATTAAGTTTAAATACAAAAATGAAAATATATATAACAAAACTTAGATCCGCTGTAATAGCAAGCATAACAATAAAAGAGGGAGCAACTAAAAGTAAGAAGAATACTGAAAGCAAAAATACTGAACTATGACGACACTAGATCATAATTATGAAAAGACAAAATGTTGTGAAATTCTGAAAACAGCTAAAGATTAGATGGTCCCTGTTTATATTTAGCAGAGAGAAACAGGTACAGGTCCGAAACATAAGAGTATGGAGGCCTGTAGAAAGCCTGTCGAGAAGGAGGCTCAGCTCATAGCTAAATGGAATTAATAAACATTACTCATTGGAGACATACAGTCAGGGAAAGAAATCTATAGATCGCAATACTATATGCAGCGGCAAAACACTATAACGTATAAGGGAAATAAAACGAAGAAAATTCGTCTTTATCGACTACAAAGAAGACCGATTTATAATGTGTTTACCGAAACAATGTCTAATAATAATAATAATAATGACACGTGACATGTCAAAAGAAGTTACGTCAAACTATGTCTATTATAAATGTATCCCCAAACGTAAATAACAAAAAATATAAAATAGATTCGGCTTTTACTTGATGTAGTTCCATATTACAAATGTAACTAAAACAAAACAGACATGTTGAACTACACTTTAATAACTAAAAAATTGAATAAAGTCTATAGATCATTAACATACATGGGTACATTAAGCGTAAATTTATCCAAACTACTAAAAACACATAATATTAACACGGCGTTCAAAACCAGTAACAATCTATACAAATACATAAAAAACATTAAAGATAGTACAGAAAAAAGACATAAATCAGAGGTCTATATATTAACTTGTGGGTCTTGCCCGAAGTTCTACATAGGACAAACAGGAAGATTTTTTGAAACTCGCATCAAAGCACATCTGTCATGTTACAAGAACAAAAAAACAGATTCCACATATGCGAACCATTTAATGGACGAAGGGCATAAATTTAACGAAGATTTTTCTGTGTTAGGCGTACAACATAAGAATATAAAATAGAATTTCTTAGAAGCCCTAAATATCAATAAACACAAAAACTCCAATTTTCGTTTAAACGATCAACTGGATGTAAGTAAATCTCCTTTACTTAATTTATTTGTTTAGTAGTACAATACACATAGTTTTATGAGAGTTTTTACCCACTTCCCCCTTTGTTTCCTTTTTTCCCTTTTTTTCTTACATCCTACAACCGATACACATGAGATATATACTTTGTAACCTTTAATTTTTTTCATTGCTGAAGAAGCCACTGTGTGGTGAAACAATTGTTCAATTTTTTAGTTATTAAAGTGTAGTTCAACAGGTCTGTTTTGTTTTATTTATATTTAACAAGAAATATATTAATTCTTGCACTGAATAAATAAACGGATATTCACCCTAAATAATGAGAAAAGAAAATACAAATGTATAACTTATGACGTATGCTGATATTCTGGATATTCTAGGGAGATGCACAGTTGGTTTCATTATTCTTTGGAAGCAAATCGAAGCTAAAACATTATGAAATCGGTTAACTTAAGTCATAATATTTTAAATGTTGCTAACTTCATCTTTTTAACTAAAGCCGTACATCAATAATCGATTGTGTAATTAAGGAAATGAAACATGAAGAAACTGTAATTGCTAATCCAATTCAAGTGGTAGTATATGCTGATGAAGTAGCTATCAGAACGAGTGAAGAAAAATCTAAGAAAAGCTCTTCAAACAATTCGCAAAACGCAAGGGAGATAGAGCTAGAAATGAAGGAGATAACAAACTTGTTCGCCAGTAATTCTAACAGAGTAACAAAGGTAAGCAAATAGCAAAGAACTTTTTAAAGGTTTTATCTTTTAAATATTTAGTAATAATTATTTTGCCGAAGAAGAAAAAACAATGTTAAAAGACGAGAAACACAATGTGAATATGTATACCAATTATTAAATCTAACGTCAAAAGAGAAAAACATGACAAGTGTTTTCAAGAAAATGTATCAGAAGAAGAAACAGAATTACTATACTAACAAAAGGGAATCAAAAAAACGATAGAGAAGATATATAATAATAATAAACAAAAATAAGAAAATATGGCAGGAATGTTTGAAGAAAGAAGAAAGAAAGAGAAGAAAACGTGGGTCGATTCGATTGGTCACAAAAAGTGCATAAAACATGTACAGTACACCGAGTGCTGACCGCTGGGAGGAGTCCTCGCTGCGCGACTTATAGGTCAGTGTGAGACAGAGAAAGTATTCGGAGTCAAATATTTGGCTAATAAACCGACGCTTGACTATAATGCAAAATTCCTTCATGCAGTAACGTACACACATGGTGTTCCGTTTAAGTGTCCATGATACAGATGAAATAAAATACGATTATTGAAAACATTTTTTAATAATTGGAATTTTTGATAGTCGGTATAGTACCAGTCATACCAGATCGATGTACCTTAAGCGGGAAATAGAGAAACTCCACATATCAAAAATGAAGAGCGAGAGTCAACGTTCGTTCAGGCAAATTAATAATTCTTAAAACAGTTTTACTGGTAGCCGTTTGGTACTACAAGAAGTATAATTACATTTCAGAATTGTAAAAGAATGCTGTCCACGCCCCGTAGAAAGTGATTACGTTATTTTCTAGCCTCCGTTAATGGCATCGCCAACACTAGAATTGATTACATGTGGATAAATTGAACTTCTTCCCATTCTGGGCGCGATAAGCGTGTGCATTTGTGCGGCATAATGTGAACCGTTAATAGCTTATTTAAGGAAGGTTCCGCAGTAATTTTGAAATTATTAATTGCGCAAACGTTAATTTACTTCACCAGTTATGTTTTCAACATGTGAGAATATTTTTTTCGATGGAAAATTAACAGAAATTAATTACTGGCCCGTATAGAAATATGTTTCAATTTAATTACATTAGTCTTTACAATTATGGAATTTTTTTTAACAAGAAGATTTTGGTGAACAGTTGGATTAAGTTTTCTAACGGTATCATACGCTAAATTTTGAATTAAACCAATAATCTGTTTTGGACGAATTTGGCATTCAGGTACTAAATAAAGGACAAAATAAAAATTTGATAGATCTACAGCAAGGTAAATGCTGCAATAATTTTATTAATACAGATAATATTGTCAAGGTGCATGCTTAGAGTTAAAATTGTTTAGAAACCTAGTAACAGATTTTCTTCACCTTTTTTGCATCTAGATTTGTTAGATAACTATTGAAAAATATTTATATTAAGTAATATTTGGAAAGTATATAAGTCTTATATTATTGTTGGTTTTATCTGAAAATTCTTGACAGAATACACGAAATTTATCAACTAGTTTGGCGTATACAAAATACGTTTGTTTATTTGTCCAACTCTCTACACTTGGAAACCCGGAGGTAGTTACAAAAACCAAACACATACATGAATTCATTCACCACAATTAAGGAGGTGTTCCAACTTCATTATAAAGCAGAAACTACCGTACTATGTCACACGTTTTTTTTTAAATTTCCTCCACTCTCTTTCAAGTGTTGATTCGAAGAAAAGCTCATGCACTTTTTCTAGTTAGTTTAGTTTGCGAGCTTTGTGAAACCTGCATTTATCATGATGCAACATTATTCTTTGATCCTTTGATCACAGTTGTGGGGGGAGGGGCTTTTTTTGCTCTGTTGCAGGTTTCAAATTTTGAACACTTCCGTTATTATGTATTCAGTCTGCAAAATGTCTTGCATATCTCAAACCACTGTTACCGTCACCTTTCCTGAAGAATTCTTGCTTTTGTGGCAGTGGAAATCCTTTATGAACCCATTGCACAGTAGAACCTAGTGATACATCCATTTTTTATCACTTGCTATAATTTTCAGAAAACGGTATTAGCTGTCATCCAAAGCCGCCAATCATTGATATTCTTTCTCTACGATCTGCTAAAAGACCAAAACCTCAATTTTCTGAATGTTCTCGTTAGTTTTTGCTTCACCAGGCCTTTGACATCTTGGGTTATCTTCAATTGATACCCTACTCACTCGAAATTGTTTGCATCTGTATTTTGTCGTAAAGCATTTGATCACTATTCCATGTTTTAGCTGAATTTTATCTTTTCCTTAGTTAAGACTACACAAAAACAACAATATTTTTTTGGATGTGAACCACAATTGATTAGCAAAAGATCGAAATATCACAACAACTTGATGACTAGGTTTTATTTTATGGTTTGTATTGGTCAAGTGTTTCACATACGCAAAAATTAAAAAATCAACATCCAATCTAATGTCTTCTGTTCCTAATAATCAAAAAAAAAACTGCTGCCAACAGCTTCTTTAAAAAATAACTCCGTATTTTTAGTGTTCCCTATTAGACAATTATCAACTTCTGGAGAATCCTACACTTAAAATTTTACTTGGTCATATACCGAATATATTTTTTGTATTGAAGCTATTTTTTCAATAAGATATAGAAATCAAGACAACTAGCACATTTTCATAATGCCGTTTTCTGAAAATCTCAATATCTGATATTTTAAATTACGTCAAGTTCAGGCCTGTCTAAAGAAACTATTTCAAATGGTTACCATTGAATTTGTTCGGCTTGTTTATGCGTTGGGCTACTTTCAACAAGATGGCGCTACAGCTCATACATTAAATAATGAATATGTCACGAGAAGTGCTTGAATATTTTTTAATTAGTTTGAATACCAAACAAAAATTTCCTTCAAATTCTTATGATTTCTTTTTTTTTTAAACTTAATTTATCAAGTCCAGTGCAAGATTATATAAAGTACGAGAAAGAATTATAGATAAAGTTAATGAAATTGGAAGTAGTCCTTTACTGCAAAATATATTTGATGGCAGAAGGAAGAGATGCGTTTAATTCTTCTAGGAAAGTGGTGGAACACATCGTTTCTAATGCAGTTCACTTATTTACACATCTAGAACTTACTATATTTATTCTAAAATTAAAAATTATAATAATAATTTGTTCTGTGCTAACATTACATTGAAAAACTATTAATTCTGTAAGTAATGGCAGTAAAGGCAAAGATGTTACTGCTTAGAAAGAATTCTTCCAATTATGTAAACGTGTATCATGCGATCGTAGGGCTTATTAGGACTCCGAATTCTACATCATTATATGCAGGCTTTATATGCCCGAGCCTGTACAGCTATGAAGGTTACATAAATTTCCACGAAGAGCATAAAAAATAACATTAAAATTCCATTCCGCCAGACATCATAAAAAAAATTATAGCACAGAAATTTGCTAAACTCCCACCGATATCACACGGTATCAATTCAGATATGAAATACTCGCGATACTTTAACCTCCTACTTCCTCATCTTGCGCCGACCTAATGGTCGGGCCCTTTTCTTTTTACGACATCTGGGAATGCTGGCTGAGTATCTAGGTGTGCGCGTGTGTGTCAGAGAAATAGAGTAGGGGAGAACGCGCTTCGACGAGTGCGCATCCAGTTTTAAGCAAACGCTATAGTGGTCGCCATTTTGCAGGAAGGCATTTCTTTTCACACGTAAGTTTGTTTACATTTTTCTAAGTCAATGAACTTTACATGCGAATTGTTGAGCTAGGTATAAATATAACCTTCAAAATGGCGGAATTCAATTTAACTTAGTTGGCGCATCTTTAAGCGCGTTCTCCCCTACTCTATTTCTCTGGTGTGTGTGGATGGTTTCGGGAGCACTGCCCGACGCCGAAACTGTTAGTGATATTGAATGTGGTTAGGGCGCGGGGTGCTTCGTTGGTCCTTTTTTCGAATCGATTCACCTAAGATTTATTAGCATCTCGGCTATCTCATTACCATTTTCAATTTAGCAGAGTGTTTCCTCATAGTTTGGCGATCGTTTCCCGTAGATACGGGTGGCAGTCTGATGTAGATATTACTGAAATTATTCCCTATATATCTGGGCATACACGAATAGATTGAAATCATCGTGGCACACTTCGCAGCATTGCTAATCTAAATGGAGACCCTCTCTAGAGCAAAGCTCTCTACTTCCTGCATTAACTCTTATGAATTTATGAATTAAGCATGGCATTCCTGCAACGGCAGCAGGTACTATGGATTAAGAACTGCGTTTAATACATACACGTATAATGTGCAACGGTAAAAGCGAAATATATACGCGAGAAAGCTCACAATTATCCACCTACGGCTGGTGATTATGACAAGACAACTTTGTGTTTAATTCATATTATGTAATCGATGTTAATGGATGTTGTATTCATTAGATTAAATGTGAAAGAATTGTGTATGTAGTTAATAATCAGGAATATGATCTCTGCTGAAATTTATAGCTAGTATGGTAATTTGGATGTTGTTTATTTTCAGGAAGAAGATAGTAATTGCATTAATTTTTGAATCATTTTAATTTAATTTTTACTTGAATTATACCTTAAGATTATATCTTTTTTGTTACTAGCCAATAAATTTGAAATTTAATAATAAAACATTGCGTATGAATGCCTTCTTTTAGTTTCAAATTCAATATTGTCTAGCTTTTTTAATGTTCTCATTGGTTGTGAAATTTGCATAATAATGATTTACATGATGACATTTCGATTCAAAGCGGGGGGATTTTTTGTCGTTGTAATAAAAAATCATGTATTAATTAATGTATATATATAATTCTTTATGAAGTAGCATATGAAAACCAAAAAATAATTGCTTCCACATAATGTAAATTGTTTCTTCTAGTTGCTAATTTTTGTGCTATACTTTAGAGCTAGATGAATATACAATTACTCAGGTAATATAAAAAGCAATGCATTACATGTTTAATTTGATACTTTCTGAATATCTGTCAGTGTTCCAAAACTTCTTCGCCAAAGTAGAACTGTTCAATATATTAGTAATAAAAGACGTCAAACTTATTATACTTTACTTTTCATAGTCAGTTTCACATGGTACATTTCCATTCTTCCATTCCCAAACTGTATTATTCTAATGTATTTCCCCATATATTCGATGGTCTCCCTATCGTTTCTTATCCAATCTCCCTTCTCGATCTAAATAGCTTTCATTTGCCTGCTGTTCTTTGAAGTGCCTTTCCAGATTTTGTAAAATAGTGCCCATGAAGTTTCCTGAAGTTCTCTTATGTTGTTTTTATATACTACTATCGCTTCCTTATATAATCGCATCATTTTTGCCTTTTCAAAGACGTCTTTGTTCCTTGGGCAGCTTGTCAAATTTTTATTTAAAAACCCAATAAAAAGTGTATGAGGAAACACGAAAATTTAATTTTTAAATATTACCTGTCATATAATTTTCTTCTCGATGCTGGCATTCTTGAAGCCTATCACGAACATTTTGCTTCACCCGGTCCAACATTTCAATTGGTATTGCGTGAATCTCCGTACGGACAGTGTGTTTAAGTTCTTCTAAAGTTTTCGGCTACTTATAAACCACTGATTTTGAGTACTTCGATAAAATAAAATCGCTAGCTGTGAGATCTGGTAAACGTGTCGGCCAGTTGAGGTCCCCGAATTTACGTGACCAGGAAACATTCTCCGCAAATTATGATAGACTTTCTAGTAATTAAACTGAAACTATATGCTTTGAATATCCACATCAACATTATGAAGTTGCTTAAAGCTACGCAAGCTATAGTTGTGATATAACAGTAATAGTCGTGTCATTTTCATCAACGAACAGCAACAAAAATTCCAAAGGCACAACATACAGTAAATTTTTCGCTATGAAGAAGGAATTCATGGAATTTCTGAGAGTTTTCCTTCTCCCAGTAACGAAGGTTTTGCTTGTTAACATAACCGGACAGATGAAAATGAGTTTCATCTGACATGAGCAAGCAATTAATGTTATCCGGGTTTTCAGGAAATAGTCCTTCGAAAAGTTCACATAAATCAAGGCATATTCTTAAATCTTTAGGCAGAAGTTTTAGTCCGACTTGAATTTTGTAAGGTTGGAAGTGTAAGTCTCTCAGAATGGGGCAATAACTACGGTACAAAATATTAAGTACTAGTACTTGTCGTTAAGCAGATCATTTATGACTTTGTAACGCAGCTGCTGTAACCCTTTCACATTTGCAAGTATATGTAGATATCGAGTTCTTCTTTTAAGTTTGTGTCTGGCGCAAGAAGCAGTACCTCGAAACTTTTGTATCCACTTTATAATTGTTATTCGATAAGGAACCGGATCACTTGGGTTTAAATGAAAGTGACTGCGAAATAAACACTGGGTGGTTATAACAGAATTATTATTTTTAATATAAACTTCAACAACAAAAGAACGTTTAACATTTGACCGCAAAAGCATTGGTTAAATTTCATAACTAGACTGACAATTCTCGCAAACGCCTTGATAGCTGTTTTAACTTTCGGAGCTAAAGCATGGCTGTCTGATTTGAATTTCTATTTCGTTTTATTAATAAATGAAATAACTTAGAAAATGGATATTTCATTCAGCCGGACCCTCTATATTAGACATTCGCGTAGAATATAGAATTAAGTGATATTTTGGGCAACTTGACCGTTCAATTACCGTATTTCATATCTTCATTATCATTGCCTTTTTATATAGTATTATTTGTTATTTGGGTAAGAGCCAATGAAATGTAATATTTTATAAAAAAAATATTACATTAATAATTATATATAACCCAACCTCCGCTCTCCCCTCCCCTCTGATCGCTGCTTTGAATTTAACACCTGGTCCATATATTTTTTTCTAATAGGAAGAATTTTTTAACAAAACCGTGAAGAATCGAACACATAATGGCGTCTATTAATACAACTGCTTGCTTTACCAGAAAATATTAAGACTCAAAATTATGACATTTCAATATTCCGCGTACACTAACATTTAGTCACGGATAATATCCAATCACTTTTGCTTGAAATATTAATATACTTTTTAATATTTTAAAGCACCGATCGGGATCCTGCGACGGCGATTACCTTTTTCTACTAAAAATTCCTTGGATGTACTCCATTTATAAAATTCGTCGCATCGAGGTCATTACCATCTATAATTTACGCTATATATAAACACACGGAAGACCCGTTTGTTGACAAAACGGCATTTTACACGCTCAACTCTAAATCAACTTACAAAAACCGAAAAGAAACAATTATTCACTGTCGCCTGACGCGCTTTGTCGTGATCAGTTTGTGTATCCTTCTCTCTCTGTGTGTTTGTGTAAAAACGGCAGCTATATCGACGTATTCTAAATTACCTCCCACCTGACGCGGTTTCGGATTCATGTTTGTGTCATATACTTCGTTCACGACAGTAGAGGGAGATCCTGCTGTCGATCTACTGTTATGAATACAATATAATGCCGCGTGTCTCTCCCAAATCTCATCTTGATTTATATCTGTTTAAATCTTTATGTGTGACTGGACGTAATAGTGTGTATCATCATTGTTTGGCGTGAATCAGAAGTTTGGGAAACTAACAGTATATAGTTAATGCTCGTGTTTCTTTTTCTCTTTAGTATATAATGAGAACAGGAAGTGAATGAGTAGGTATATTAAATTTAAAGAAGACGCGAATATAACGGAATTCTACGTGATATGGTTACAATCAGAATTACACAAACGAGGATAAATATAATTTTTATTTTGCTCTGAATTAATGCAACCTGCGAGTATAGTATAGTTTTTAGCACAGGTGTTAACGTAATGAACTACTACTTAATTAGTTTGATTTATGTAACTGATGGGATGCATACATGTTCCTTTTTCTCGTCACTAACGTAGATAACAAACAGGCTGACAAGAATACGTAAATTGGGAACTCTTAATCAAATCGGCCAAAAATACTGTTTACGACATTTTTATAATGAACATGATTTTACTTTTTTATACGTAGTATAAACAGAGCACAACGACCAACGTGAAGAGAACGTAGTTGTCTGGGCGATCGTCTGTCTAGACGAGATGTTTGTAAGAATGAAAATTTGTTATTCTGTCAAATACACACATAGGGAGCATGGTTGCCAGATCTACCGAATGTTCGGTAGATCTACCGAATTTCGATTCAATCTACCGATCTACCGATTTGAACTTGTATTCTACCGAAAAGTTACAATCATGAATAAAAAATAAAAAAAAAAACAAAAAATCTTGTTTACATTATTTCAAACATTGATTCGTTTTCTTGAGTAATTAAATAGGTTCCTGTAATAATCGTTGCATAAGATTTGTCTGCTCTGTGAACAAAAAGCAAAGGCGGGATGCACACCAAGTGGTTTTATTAAGCGGTGCCCTCTTATTAACAATAGCGGAACTAACTACATCTGTATGCTGTAATAAGGCGAGGGACTTTTTTTTTAAATTTCAATCCAAAAATTAGTGAATCCCCGAAAAAATACGTCATCCCAGGTTATAAATAGGAGTCGGGGTATTTTTTGCGTCATATTCAGTTGTGATCACTGTGCATATTAAAGTTATTTAAAAAAAAAATAAAAAATGAGTGATAGTGATAGCGGTCGTGAAGGCAGTAACACTGGCGCATTAAAGAAAAAGAAATATGGTCAACATTATAAGGAAAATTAGGAAGAATTGCCCTATTTCAAAGGTTGGCTAACCAAAAGGTGGAAAGGTAGAGACTACGCTAGATGTAAATCTTGTAACAAACACATTAATATATATAACAAGTGGGAAGGATGCTCTTCTCAAACACGCAATTGGAAAATTCCATATCGAAAAAATAAAATTAATGTCTACTCAAAGAACGCTACAACAATTTGCAACAGCGGGATTCTCTCAAATTCAATTAGAGAATAAATTAAAGAAGGTAAGTTTAATACAATGATAGACGAAATAGATTTTTGTGTTTTTTTTCTTAGGGGAAATACGATTAAGTGCATTTATCGCCGAACACAACATTTCCTTTGCCGTAATGGATCATTTACCAAAATTATTGGCCACCATTTGTGAAGACTCCAAAATCGCCAAAGGGATGACTTGTGGGAGAACAAGACCACATCTATCGTAAGAAATGTATTAGGACAAAACAATTTTGAAGACTTATGTGCGCACCTTCGCCGAAACAAATTTTCATTAATAGTGGACGAGTCAACTGATAGAAGTACCACAAAACATCTATGTTTAGTCGTAAGACATTTAACAAATAAGGGCATCAAAGATGATTTTTTTTAGTTTGATACCACTTTCTGCTGCTGACGCTAATACATTATACAGTCACATTGTGAATCTTTTCGAAAAATTTGGCATATCATTAAAAAATAATTTAGTAGGATTTGCGGCGGATGGTGCGAACGTTATGATGGGGGAGCACCATTCTGTTATGAGTCTTCTAAAAAGAGACATTTCCCATTTATTTGTAATGAAGTGTATATGCCACTCATTTCATTTGTGTGCTTCCTATGAATGTTTGAAATTACCGCGATTCATAGAAGTCTTGACTCGGGACATTTATAATTATTTTGGATCTAGTCCAAAAAGGATAACTGAATTTAAAGAATTCCAACTGTTCTGTGACGTTAAATTACATATGATTTTGCAACCCTCTCAAACAAGATGGTTGTCTGTAGGCTGTGTGGTATCTAGAATTTTAGAACAATTTGGGTGTTTACAATTATTTTTCACGGACGCGGTAAACAACAGAGAGTTGTTGGCTGCTGAAAATATATTAAATAGATTAAATGATCCGACTACTAAATTGTTTTTACAATTTTTAGATTTTATATTGCCCATTTTCAATAATTTGAACCGCGAGATGCAAGCTGAGAAACCAAAACTTCATTTATTGTACCGTAATATTTGTAACATCTTGAGAACCATTTTTGATTGTTTTATTAAACGTTCATATTTGTTAGCTACACCTCTTGAAAATGTAGATTATAATAATCCAAGAAACTACTTGCCACTTGAAGAAGTCTACTTCGGGGGCCCTGTCTTGAAAACTATTTCAGAAACAAATTTAAGTCAGGAGCAATTACATTTCTTTAGATTACGTTGCTTACATTGAGGGCTGTGCACAAATAATCCGAAGATTTTTCTTAAAAAACAATCCTTTGCAAAAATTTAATTTTCTAGATCCCCTTGAAGTAAAGTCTGGATCAATTGCATCTATATTAAATGTAGCTATTTCTCTTACGAATCTAATTGATGAAAGTAAATTACAAATTTTGGATAATGAATGGCGTCTTCTGCGCAATACTGCGGAAATTGCAACATTTCCGGATAATGTTTTCTTATTTTGGGATAAAGTCAATAAAATTGAGAGCGGTGATGGAACTTTGATGTTTCAGACTTTAACAAATTTTGTTTTTAATATTTTAATTTTTCCTCACTCATCCGCAAATGTCGAGAGAATGTTCTCTCAAATAAATTTGATGAAAACTAAACAGAGGAACAATTAGACACTGATACTATATCGGCATTACTGTATACTAAAAGTTATATCGGTGATAATAATTGTTATGATTTTGTTGTAGAGAAAAATCTAGTACAAAGTATAACTTCCCTTAATTTATATAAAAGTAAAGAGTAGATAACCTATGTCTAGTATTATACTTTGTACCTAGTGTGTTTATTCGTTTTGATTAATAAACGTTACAATATATTATAGCTTAGTTTTGTTTATAAATATTTTTGGCCCCTGAAAAATTTGATTTTTTGTGGAAATGGAATAAAATTTTAAATCTACCGAATTTTGGCGGAATCTACCGAAAAGTCGCGAGCTGATCTACCGAAAATCATTCCGACGCATCTGGCAACACTGATAGGGAGTTAAAATTAAAAACGGGTCTTAAAAAGGCTGGGAGAAAACTAAAATTTCTTGGTCATATATATTATAATATTCTTAGCTTATTTAATATACAGGGTTATCGCTAAATAGGTACCAGCTATGCAAATATGAAGAATACGTATAAATGTCTAACTCGAAATCAAAAAAGAAATTTATTTGTAACTCATCAAAAATGATTAGGGCCAAAATGTAGTCGGTCTATAACGTTGTTTGTCCTATACGCAATTACGTAAATACCACTAGTAATTCCAGTTTAAGGTTCTTCCAAAAAGAAAACGATAAAATGCAAATAGTTACAACCTTTGTTAGAAATGAATGGCAGTTGAAAAGACTTTCTATGGCGATATTTTTTTTTGCGAATAGCGCGCCTTTATGTGGAAACGGTCGACAACCTCGGTGCATTAACATGTTTTTTTTTTCGATAAATAGAAGTATATTATTTTGAAACTTAAATTTCTCTATAAGAAAATTTTGATTCTATATTAACTGCGACAGGCTCGGACTCGAGTAAAGAAAAATCAAATACTTGTCACTGCTTACACATTGGACCGTGATTTTTTTTTTTGTACGTGCATTACTCATATTTTACTTTCACCCCCTTGTTTTAATGACGCTATTTAAAACTAACCCGTATATGTATACAAGGTGTTCACACTTAAACCCGCACCATTGGTAACTCCGTTATTATTGGAGCTACGAATTCGTCCAAATTAGCAAACTAGTAGGATTTTTCCTGGCGGTTACGACGATAAAAACAAAAAAACAATTGAACGTCGCGTTTTTCAGATATTTGACAAAATGTAATTTTTTAAATGGAACACCCTATATATTCTTATGCAGTTGAATAAAGAATTTAGTTCTGAACAAAAATTTTTCAATACATTATCTCAAGAAAATTGAAAATAAAAAGTTATCACGTGATTTCTTTAAAGGGGCATATTCCCGAGATAATCAGAAAAGTACCCATTTTAAAATGGGACAGTATAATTTAAAATTGCACTCAGAAAAAAAGGAAAAGAGAAAATGAAATTAGCCTACATTACAATAGTTGTTACAATTTTGATCAAATAGGCACCAATAAAAAAAAAATTCAATAACAATCCGTCAAATTAATCTGTCAGTGTTTTAAAATTCGCATTGTTATTTTGCTGTTTTCTTCTTGTTTTCCTCTAATAAAAATGGTTTTCACACATGAGGAAAAATGTGATATTATGGAAGCTTACATATTTCAGAGAAAAAACACTATTAGAGCTCGCAATGCAATGTTTCCCGAGCGCGCGATTCCTCAAAGAATGGAATTATACAGACAATTTCGGCGAAACGAAGAAGTTTTCAAGAAGAATAGAACGAAGAAGCAATTTGTGGTTAGTGAGGAAGTAGAGATAAATGTACTGGGATATTTTGAGGCGTATCCTAACAATTAAATTAGAGAATTGGCAAGAGAAATAGACCTTTCATTGGGAACGATTCATAAAATTTTGAAAAAATATAATTTTGAGCCATACAAATATCGGCCAGTACAAACTTTGCATCTTAATGATGATATAAGAAGAATGGAATTTTGTGAATGGTTCCTACATAAATGTGAAGTAGATCCAAATTTTCCTCGATATGTTTTATGGTCGGATGAGAGTAACTTCTGTAATAAGGGAATGTTTAATCGAAAAAACTATCATTTTTGGAGTCGGGAAAATCCTTTTTTGACTCATCCCACTAATCCACAACATCGGTTCAGCCTTAATGTTTGGTGTGGTATGATTGGATCTAAAATTGTGGGTCCTTTTTTTTACCGCGGCTCATTAACGGGAGAGAGATATGAGGACTTTATGTCTCATGTATTGAAAGATTTCGTGGACAACGTGAACTTGATGGATAGGCCGCGGATATACTTCCAACAAGACGGTGCACCGGCTCATAATCACCATATCGTTAACGCATTACTGGAGAGACTGTTTGGACCCCGTTGGGTTGGAACTCATGGACCAGTTCTGTGGCCCCCACGCTCACCAGATCTAACTCCGCTAGATTTTTTTTATGGGGCCGAGTGAAAAATGAAGTTTACAAACATCGTTACCAAAATGTGGAAGAACTTCAAAATAACATTACGGCCATTATTCGGAATATTGATGGAAGGACCCTTCTCAAAGCCACGCGCTGCACTCAGAAAAGAGCCCGCAAGTGTCTGGACCAAGAAGGTGGTACCCTCGAACAACTATTTTAGTTATGTATGTTGATTGATAGTGTTTATTATTCTTTTATTTGTTATTCTTAAGTTTCGTGGAGGAAATCAAAATAAATTTCGTTAAAAACAAACGTTTCGTTTGAATTCATTTAGGAATATTATGAACAAAAATTTTTTTCATCCGTTCAACAAGAGAATAGTATACAATAATCGGTACATATTATTTAATTACAAATTTCGTTAGGCATCCCTAAAAACAAATCCTAAATCCCTAAAAATGCACGGTATCTCATTTGAAAACTTACGTTTTAGTGATAAAGTAAGCAAATTTTATGGATGTTTATGATATTATTTTATTTAATATCAGAAGATGACTTCAATTGGATAAACATGTGAAACATGCTACGTCTTTCATAAATTTTTTTAAACAAAATGCAATGTTTAAGAAATCACGTGATAACTTTTTTATTTTCAATTTTTTTAAGATAATGTATTTAAACATTTTTATTCAGAACTAAATTTTTTATTCAACCGCATAAAAATATATAGGGTGTTCCCTTTAAAAAATTACATTTTGTCAAATATCTGAAAAACGCGACGTTCAATTGTTTTTTTGTTTTTATCGTCGTAACCGCCAGGAAAAATCCTACTAGTTTGCTAATTTGGACGAATTCGTAGCTCCAATAATAACGGAGTTACCAATGGTGCGGGTTTATGTGTGAACACCCTGTATATGTAGTTTACTTAGATGAGATTGTATTGTAATATATGAATCGTTTATTTATAAAACGTATTAGTTAGCATTCGGTAAATTTTACAGCACAAGCAAAAAACTGTTTAAGTCATTTGTTTTTGCTGGTACCGTACATTTACATATAGATGATATTGCTTGTATTAAATAGAGTGTAGTTAATACTATTAAGAGATTCAGATAATCCATAGAAAAGCACCAGATGATTTGAAAGATACTACTTAACATTTTAAGTGAAGAAATTTTATAATTCTAACTAATTAAATTAAAATCTAAAGTATTATAACGATTTGATTTGCGTATTTCAATATTTGCCCACGAATTTAGGAGCAACATTATCGGCGGTTCTATGAGTGGTAAAATAAATAAATTTTCTGGATGTCCTTGGTGGTTGGTTATCACTTAAATAGGACGAGGCGATAGTAGGACACGAAACGCCAATTGATCCGACTATACTCTCGCTTCTCATTACACGTTGCTTTCTGTTATAGTGGGTGTATTCTGATGAGGAAGATGTTTGACTTTAACATTTTTGCAGATGTCCACGTCATGAAAACCCAGCTATGGAAGAAGTTGTTTTTGAAATCTCTCTCTCTTTCACTCTCCTCCCCCCCTCCCCCTCTCTCTCTCCCTCTCTCTCTCTGTGTGTTATAACTACTAGTACTATATTCCTCTTGAGATCTGATTATATTTTCAGTGAAAGCGATAGACCGAACTTAATAGTTTACTTCATTAAAAAAATCAAATTATACTAATATTTCGTCAACTACTAAGTGTAAACAAATTCTGAAGAATACTCAAAAATAAATTTCAGAAAAATTTTATGAAGAAAGTTTTTCAAAATTGTTACCGAAAATAGGTCTTTTCTTCTTTTCGCAAAATGGCTTTTTGCGAATATCTCGCAAATTATATAAATAGATGTATTATGAATGTGAAAGTATATAAAGCTTTGGACCAGAAGTAACACTTTACTAGTTTTCATCATTCTATATAGATTTCTTACAAGTGCACAAGTATTTAGAGTTGGATTTCAAGTAATTTTTATATTAAAAAAACTTCAAATGTAGGACCGGAGGTAACAATTTTACTCCATAACAACAGGAGATGAAAGTATTTGAAACTTAATTTGAAACAACTTTCTCGTAAAAAATTGAAACGCACATATTTATAAGGAAGTCGTTTGGTGCCCACGTCTCATTTTTTGTTTTGAAAAACTATATTTATAAAATTTGTGCTTTTAAAATTTACATCGTCATATTCGCCTGTATAATTAAGCTATCGACTTGATTCCTTTTTTAATTGCACCACTTACTTATATACCTAAGGGCTTTTAGGGATATCATTTCCATACCGAAAGCTGTTTATTATTATTTATTTAAATAAAAGTAAATGGAGGTATTCACATTTTTAGTAGGCTACCATTATTTTATTTGTCGAAATTTTTTTTATACACACTATAACTGGAAGTAATTGAAGACAAAATAATAATAAAAAAAGTTTTCAGAGGAAAAAATTGACCTAGGACATTTTTGTAACACACAAAGTAGGTGCTGCCAACATCAAAACATGCAACGGCTGCTGACTGCATAGGTATTTGTGACAAGAAAAATTGTCTGTAAGAAAATTAAAATACACTACATTTGTGTTTGGGCAACTAAGTTGGCATCTTCAGTAAAAAAGATGAAAAGCCTTAAAACAGTGTTGAAACTAGCGATTTTGGCTAAGTCGGAGGTCTTTAAAGGATATAATTGAGCTGAAAATTGTATACCCACTATATTTTGTATTAGGTTAACCTTACTTTCCTATGTTTTTGTTAGATATAATTATTTCATATCAAGTGAATATTAACTTATGTTTATTTAACATTGATTTTGTTTTTGATATTTAATTGAGGACAGTAGAAAACATATTAAGTAAAAGTGTTGGTCAGAAGGGATCAGGAAAAAAAGGAATTGATCAAAGATAAAAAAAAAACTGCGACAAATTATTTGTACATAGTATTTCGAATGATCGTAGGAAATATTACAAAAGACGTGATACGAGCTAATAATTTACTGCTCTACATTCGCGTTAAAGGAAGGAGCTGACAAAAAAACAACTGGTGATTAATGAAGGCAAGTTGTATATGGATGTATACCTCGATATAAAACAAATGTGTTGGAAGAAAAACTTATAGAAGCATTCATGTTTTAGGCAATTGGAAACTTTAGATATTTAGACATAACAAAGATAATATAAATGGAGATATATCACAAGGAATATACCTGGTTATAGGGCATGTTACAAGTTTACATTATGTATTTGTAGATTAGCAGTAAACCGTGGTAAACTTTTCTCAGAAAATATGTGCCGATATGAAAAGACACCATGAAAAAATAATACTTTTGGGGGGAAGATTATAAGAAGAATATGTGGATTGAGGAAATTAGGACGCGAGTACAGAAGTTTAATAAATCTTGAAGTCAGTGCTTCGCTTCATGGAGTGAAGTAGTTTTGTAAGCAATAGATTATTATATTATTATTTGTGGATGTCACTTAGCAATTAAAGATGGAAAATCAACCGGTCTACATGGCGCTGTAAGATAATTATTAGTGTTGAATGCCTGATATAAAAATTTAGATGGTTTTTGATAGGTATGAGGCTATGGAATGCAGTTTGATTAAAACAATTAAATTTTTATACAATATATTATACGTATCTAACAAGTTTTAATACACCAATATAGATTTGAACTCATCCCGCGTCACATTCGGCCTACTACGTAAAGCAATGTATAATAGAAAACTTTTTCTAATTCTCCTAATACGTTGGCCATCGTTTCGAACCTTTTCAATCGGGTTTTGATGGATTATTTATTCGCTTCTGTGACGTTGGTCAACAAAAATAGGAAGAAGCATTGAGACGGATTATTCTCTCCAACGCGGATGGACGGGACGTCAATCTTTGACAAAATATCGAAGAAAATGTAACAAACTGCGCTTCGCTTCATATTTCACGCCGAATATCTGCGTTGCCCTTCAGAGGATGAAATAAGTTTAAAGTTTTGGATTCTTCGGGAATAATGTGTACCGGTCTGGAATGACAATCTTTCAGGCTCTGCTTTGATACTGTGACAGAGAAGTTTGATATTTTTAAAAATAATTAGAGAGAGAGAGATTCACTGCGAGCAAAATTTATAACTTTCCGTTTAACTCATTCGCTTTTTGCATTCACAAAGAGCTATGGTAATTGAAGCATATATAAATATATGTTTATGCTCCCAAGTAAATAAAGTAAAATATCTTTGGTAAAAAATGACTTTCTTACACGTAAGTACGTTCTGAGTTGTGTAAAGTTGTTCGAAATTAGGTTTAAATTTTATGTCTTCTTTATGAAATAAACCGGTGAGTAAAGGTATTACTTCCGGTCCGAATTTTGAAAATGCTTTTCTACAAAAGTTCTTCCGAATCGAGCTCTACATGCTTTTGTACTCTTGATAAATCTACGTAGAATGCATAATTTACAAGATATTTACAAAAAAAGCTGTTATTAGATAGGAGTAAAAGTGTTCCTTTCGGTACGAATTTTGAATTTTTTTGTTTAAAAAAAATATTCAAAATCAAGCTTTCATACTATTCATATATCTAACTAGAAAACACGACTTGCGAGATATATTTGCAAAAACTATTTTTTGATAAAAGACCTACTTCCGGAAGAAATTTTTTTTATGAAATTTATCACACCCGACGCATAGAAATTTTTCATAAACCACCCTTTTAATGTCAGGAGACTTCAAAATGTGAACATCAAAATACTTCCTTATGCTACTTATAAGAAAGTAAAAACCTGCAAATATACTGACACAATTGCGGAAACTCTTAATTTATTAATATAACTAGTGGACATTTCCTAGTCCTGTTTTATTATTCAATTCGTGGAGCCCTTCATTTTTAGAGATAATTATGACCTAATTAATATTTACCATAATAATTTTGTGATGCTGAACAAGCAATATGTTATAACCTCCAGTGAACAGCAAATCTTCTTAAAAATTTTCTTTGAGAATACTATAGGAACAACTTACCTGAAATAAAAAGAAAACAATTTTAATTCAGAGCATAATAATAATCCTTAATATAAAAATATAAAACAAGGACACGTTCGACTTTAATTTTACTTAACCTTTAAGTACTATAGTCCTCTCAAGTCAAGTAAGGCTTACATGAGGAATATTTGACACTCCACAATATAATTTTTGTTTTTTATATGGCGGAATTTCTTTTATTTTTTGCTGTTTTATCTTAAACTCTAAGTTGGGTTAAACTGTATTAAAAACTAGATAATGGGATTGAAGAGTACATAAAAGTGTTAAAAAATGCAAAACATTGTGCAATTATAAAAGTCATGTTTTCCCAGTGCATTCCCCTCTTCTTGGGTTTCGCAGATCATTGAATGTCTAAAAAAATTTTTGAATTAGCATTTTCCATAAAACATCTGACATATCTTTTCAATATTTTTGGAGGATGCTGTTTTTCAATGTAAAGGCTTTATACTTATTTGCAAATATGCAAGATATATAATAGCTATTCCCGAATGCTTTTTACAGACGTTCTGATAACATTGATTACTGGTGGTTTTTATCTTGCAATATTTTTTTTCTGTTACTCATTCATTATATTTTGTAGGTACTCGTAGATCACTGCCTTGAACTTGAGTTAATGGCTCAATTCCAAGTAATTTTCCACTTGATTGTTCTTTTGTATGATATCTGGTTTTAATATGGCCGTTATTAAGTTCCTTTCCTAGACTAAGAAATTCTTTTCTAGTCATTCTAAACGATTATATTGAGAGTGCTCTATATATAGTCATGGCCCATCGTCTGATTCTTCATTACCATGGATAATTTTAGCAGCAGTTTTCATCCAATGCATCGACTTGCCTTTTAGTTTTATAGTAAAAATTATATAATCAGGGCTAAAATGATGAACAATGTTGACCAAAAGGGAATTGCACTATATGGAAAAATATATCAGAAAGCCTGCAACGAAGAAAAGACTTTCAAAGATTAGGAAATAAGAATAATTATTTCGACACGTACAAACTTAGACCAAACAGAATGTAAACATTATAGAGGATTAACACTTCTGAGCACTACATTGAACACTCATGAAAGAAACCTAAAAAACTGAGAACTCAAATGTAACCAACTCTGCAATAAGCGCAAAGTGGATATCGGCTAGGTGGAAGTTCTTCCTTCATCATCCAGATCGGCGTGTAAAGATCTCTGTCATTGCCAATGAAGTCTGTATATCCGAAACAAGTGTTCTCCAAAATTTTGCATGACGATTTGAGTATGAAGCAGGTGTCTGCACGGTGGATACCCAGACCGCTTACATCTAAACAAAAACTGTGCAGACAAGAAGTTTCTCAAGAAAATTTGGTCAAGTTGGAGAGGGACAAAACATTTTTATCTCGAATTATTACCGGGGATGAGACTTGGGTATATTACTGGCACCCTTCTACTAAACAATAATCCATGCAGTGGGTTCATAAGGGCTCTCCGCCACCAAAAAAGGCCAAGACACAATTTTCTTGAAAAAAACTGATGGCAACTGTTTTCTGGGATGCTGAAGGAGTTTTGCTTATTGAATATATGCCGAGAGGGTCTACTATAAATGGAGAGGCCTACGGAAACACAATTAAAAATGTAAAAACTGCTCTGGAGGAAAAACGCCCGCATTCTTATCCACAAAAAAACAAGTTGCTGCACGACATTTGTCGGGTTCATAAGGCAAACAAAGTTCAGCAGATAATGAATGACTGTGGGTTTATAGAGCTAAGGCGTCCACCTTATAGCCCCAACCTAGCTCTGTCAGACTTCTTCTTATTCAAAAATTAAAAGGCATCTCAGAGGAAAGCGTTTTGCTTCTGATGAAGAACTCAAAGAAGCTGCTGAAGAATATTTTGCGGGGATACCGAAAGAATCTTTTTCTGGGGGTATGGGGCAACTGGAAAAAAGATGGAATAAGTGTATTAGTGTTGAAGGGAGTTATGTAGATAAATATTTTTTTTATGTGCTTTTTTTCATGGCTAGGTAGATAACGTAAAAATACGCCCTCGTATTTCAGTAATTTAATTTGAACTTAATTTTGCTTATCTTGTATTTCTTATAAAATTGCCTGCGTATCACTAAATTCTTCCACACTTTCTCGTGAATAAAATTAACAACCATGCTAGATATTTATGTAATTGAAACATAATAATCATAAACATGAACATTCAGATGCAATTGCAATGCTTTTGACATTAACACACAGTAATTAAGGCCTCTTGCAGTATTCCTGCCTACAGTCACGTATTAAGGAAACAAATCCGTCTCTTTGTTGTCTTCAAGTGTACCTACCGTTTCTTTTATTTCAGGGAAAAGGAGAACCAGAATTAAAAATTAAACGAAAGAAAGACCGAAAAAAAACACAAAAAGATCTCTTTCTCGATAATTTCGTTCACATTGCTTAACCGGATTCCATTACGGCCAAAGTCCGTGCATAAAAATACTACCGATATATGGGCAAAATCATCAATTAAGAACACACAGGGCTTTAATAAGCAACTCTGATGGTAAATTGTTAGTGTCTTCTGGCAGAGTTCGATAAACTCTGCAGTATCTGACCGGTAAAAAAAGAAAAAGAAATGAAGGGATTGTTCCGTGAGATCGCTTTAGCGTTTAACAAGTTATTGCTTTTGGAGTTACTACAATCAAGTTGATTTTTATTACTATCATTAAGGGAGATTAAAACAACAATTTAGAAGACGACCAGTACATGTTATGAAATATATTCAAATATTTTGACTGAGTCATGATATTGTATGCTTAATTATATTTGCATATTTTGTAAGTTACACTGTCATTAAAAAATATATTGAATATATAACATATAAGGGCGAATTGTAGTATGTAGCGGGAATTGCATCGGCCCTTAAGTCACAAATTAAGATGTTCTATACGTTGTCTCAGAATAAGACGAGTTGATTCAAATATCCCGCCAAAAAATGGCAACACGTAGGTTAAAAGGATTTAACATTTAAACAGTTAAGGATGTAGTCATTTGTTAGCAATTTTAAATTTTATTATTGTTTATAATAAGAAGTGTAAATAATAATTTATAAATAATTTATATTCATAAAGTTATTGTAAAAGAGCGATTAATTAGCTTTACGCTAAATAAAGCCCAAACTTAAAACTTCAACAATGAACAGTCAAACTGATGTAAATATGCTTAATTATATTGTCGTTCGTCCTGTCATCGTGACAGCAAAAAGTATGCGTCTATACAAGGTGTGTCAAAAGTTTAGAAAATCAGATTTTTTTTAGCGTTTTACAGGAATCTGTAATAAACTGTAAGCGGACGCGAAAGGCGATTCAAGCTCGAAGAGACTGATGGACAGCTAGTATAACATATAAGGGCGAATTGTAGTATGTAGCGGGAATTGCATCGGCCCTTAAGTCACAAATTAAGATGTTCTATACGTTGTCTCAGAATAAGACGAGTTGATTCAAATATCCCGCCAAAAAATGGCAACACGTAGGTTAAAAGGATTTAACATTTAAACAGTTAAGGATGTAGTCATTTGTTAGCAATTTTAAATTTTATTATTGTTTATAATAAGAAGTGTAAATAATAATTTATAAATAATTTATATTCATAAAGTTATTGTAAAAGAGCGATTTTTTGGATTTTTATGTAAAATCTGCATAAAATTAGAACTGAAGGCGGGCGATGTTTGGCATAAACTATTCTGGTAAACACTAAGCTGGAGCATAATTTCATGAAATTGTCTTTTAAATATGCCTTTATAGCACCGCTATTTAGGTGTGTCATTACCATTTTCGTAAAATTTGACATTTGTTATTGTGAAAACACTGATAACTTAGAAATTGTCTGAGCAGTTTGTTTACAGTGAGCATCTAAAACAAGAAAATGGGTGTGCTTAAAGCCACACCGCAGAAGTGTAAACTTCATCAAGGAGAGGTTAATAATACGAAATACACGCGTATAATATTCAGTAACGTACTAAATAAAACGTATTCGCACATTTATTACATTTACACATGTACACACGCGTATAATATTCAGAAACGTATTATACGACTGATGCGTCATGCTCTGCCATGTAACGGTCGGTTGGACGTATGTATATATATAAATAGACGATATGAATATTCGCTTACGATCTCCGCGTTTGGTCCAATGGTTAAGTGCCGGCCTCTCATTCAGGCGGCTCCGGTTAGATCTGCTCTGGGACATGAATTTATTTATTCATTTAAATTTCAATTTAATTGGAATTGAATATCACTATATGATATATTTATCTCCTTCCCTTAGTCGACTCGAGCCGACATTACCCGAACGAGCGTTACATATCCGAGGGTGACGGTCAGTCTTGTTCAGTGCCTACAATCAGCGCAACGCGCCCAAAGAAGTTTACACTTCAAAAAGAAATTTTGTGAGAAAATGGACATTGCACGTGCATTGCAGTTTTCGTTGGATGATTATTTTGCGATTTTACTAAAGGCCTAACTCAAGAACAATGGATAGAATCGTTCATTCAATTTTTGGTAATGAAGCATCATCAGGAGGAACAGTTGGCTCATAGAAATGATATATTTGTTGAAAGTTGACCAAAAACCATGAGTTCTGTGCATAACGTGATTGAACAAGCTCGTCGATGTGACTTCAACTGACATAGAAGCATTCTTAGGAATATCGAAGACTGCAGAACATTTAAATTTGCAGGAACATTTTGCTGTGAAAAAAAATTTCGTATAATTCCAAAGCTCAGAAACGACTCGCTTTCATTGTCGTAAGAAAATGATCAAAAGATTTGACCGATGAATTCAAATTCAGTATCGCAACATATTACATTCATGTGAATCGGTAAACTTAGCACTGTTTGAGTGTTCCATAATGAACCAAATACAACGTTTTTTTTATTCAAAGAGCATTTTCAAGAAAATTATTGCTTATTTCGTTAGTTGTATTGGATAAGTCGCAACAATTCTTTTAGAGAATCTAAAAATAATGCTGAATGATGTATTTGTTTACCAGAAGTTATCGACGAAATCAACAACAATTGTTTATTTGGGGAAAAGCATTAAATTAAATCCCATTGCTTGGATTCTCCTGATTTAATGCTTCACGGCTTCTTTGTGTTACCGAATGTCAAATAAAATGTGCGCGGACAGATTTTTATTACATCAACAATGGAACAATGGAATCTTAATTTGAACGCATGCGAAAATGTATAAATCTTAAAAGCAATTATTATTTCAGACAAAAAGTTATCATTTCTAGTTTTTGTAAAAACTGATAATCCGCCCCTCGTACAAACAGAAGATAAAAAATTCAACGCTCTAACAGACAGGCTCACGCTTCATCGTTTATAGGTAAAATTCCTTAACGCTATGTTAGAACAACAAACAAGTGCTAACTAACACTGTCAATACACGACAAATAGCAGTCGTAGAAAATATCTACATTTCTTGATAATGTCGTCTTTTTATTCATACTTATATTGCCCCTAGGCTTTTCTATTATTGTTACCACATCCGTTCTGTAATCCAATTCCATCCATCATCTATTAGAGTTATATTTCTATTAGCGGTTTCATACTGTTAATGCTCGAATTATCCGGAGGAATGTCAAAGAATCGACGCACAATATATATCTACATACACATACAAATTACAGATCCGCATAAATAGCGTGAAAAGTACTACTTCATCACGACAATTTCATCTAAATTTGTATAATAGTTACTCTCGGAGAGAATTAAAAATGACATAACCTCGATACTATACCACTAAAGTCTCTTAGGAGGCGATCGCTTTAACACGATGCAAGGCAAATTCCGAGATTCTGTTTATCATTTAACTGGGTTATTAGTCCAGCTTGAATCTGCAACGCCATAATTAAACGTCATTGATGCAATACGGAATAATAACGTAAATATTTATACCTGTCACGAGCAATTAATTATTGAAAACATTACAATTAGACGGTGTATTTAGAATTTTACTAGACCGCATTGGGACTACAGATAATACGGGGAAGCGAGAAAAAGAAACAAGAAAGGTCCCAATATCGAATCCTGAAGGCGAATTGTTTACGGAATCAGCAACTTATAATTTATATGCAATTGAAGACATTTAAGTGATAGAAATTACACGCATTCGCGGTTTAATTCATGTACAGTTGCACTAAATATGTGTTGCTGGAAAACCGATGTTGCAATTTATGCAATGATTTGCCTTTATCAATTAAAATGTGATTGATTTTCGTTCTGTATATGGGATCCTGTGCTCTGAAAGATTTATGCTGCAGATTATAAAGTTATAAAGAGATTCCATGAAGGAAGGAATAACTTTGTATGTTGTATAATTTAATGCTAACAACATATTTCGCCAACCGTACAAAAGTAATTTTCGAAGTAATTGAAAATGTATGCATTAGTTTTAATAAATATTAATCTTGCGATTTTCGTCTTTTTTGTAATGAATAGAAATGGTGATAATCGACTAATTCACGCTTAATTGCAACTGTCAATAATTAATAAAAATGTATAATATAATAATTTACAGAAAGTCATATATTTTTGAATTTGAATGAACGCAATAAATCTTTGGAAGTACATACTATTAATATGCTGTGCGCATATATGTGAATTATTTTTAACTAATTTATTTAACGCTGTAACTAATAAAATTTAGAATCCTAATATTAGATTTTATATAAAAACACAGCATTAATAATTATGGGTGATTAACGGAAATTCTGATGAAAACAAATTAAAATAACCGTAAATTTGCTTTAATTAATTATTCTAAGGACCTTTTTTCTAATTTTGATTAAAATAACGGCAAGTTTAACCGTTGCTTAAAATACCAATTAGTAGACATTTTGTTTTTCCAAAACCGATTAATACTAATCAGCGATTAAAATTGTTAACAGAAGTTTTTTTAGCTAGTGTTGAAGGATCCTGATAAAGTGTTTAACAGACTAACATTTCTTACACATGCGTGTAGGTATTGCGAAACAAATAATCGTCATAAACTAGCCTATTTATATTTTTATTAATATTTATACTACATGTAGTGCTATTTGGAAGTACTTTTTGGAGTTAAACATAATTATTCTTATTAGTGATTTATTAATTGTAATGCTTTTACTTGCTTATACATACGTAGTATAAGGAAGTATTGTGATAATGAACATTTTCGACTTCAAGATTTTTGCAGATTTCTGCGTTTTGAAGGCTCTTGATACCGAAAAAGTGGGTCTTGCAAACACATCTCGTTGTGTTTGCTTGACACGATACCATCCAAATGGCTAAAGTTATCAATACCAAACTTTGTATTTACGAGTAATTGAGATCTGATTGGTAATTAATTTACTTTAGCGAAAAAATCAAATCAATCTCATCAACCACTATGTTTAGACAAATTTCTAGGAAATCCACAAGGACTCAAAGGTAAATTTGAATTCTTTTTTTTTATCAAAACAGATTTTTTGAAATTCTTGCCGGAAGTAGGTCTTTTAATCTTATCCAAAAACGTTTTGTGCGAATATCTCCCAAGTCATGCTTTGTAGACAGATAGGTATATTAAGAGTATAAAGGCACTTATGTTTTGATTTTGCATAATTTTTATATGAAGAGAATTTTAATTGGTTCTGTCTCGTTTTATGTGTGTTTCAATAAGAAACCGCTACACCAGAGTCAATCACTTATACACGATCCGTAGGGTCAGGATAAGTGAATAAAACTTATTGATTACTCCTATAAATGCTTACATTTTATTTACCAAAATAAAATTCCTAATTATTCTCGATATAATATTCACAAATATAAGGAAGAAAGCAACAAGAACAAGCATAAATGAAAGAAATTGCTTCAATATTATCAGATTAAATTATAATATAATAGTATATTGTCGTGATAGTATAGATAATTTATGGCCCTATATTCTTATTACACGCGATGTGCCACAAGATACAGTAGATGGGCCCTCATTATCTTTATCTATATCCACTTTCTGCGATATTTAATGCTTCTGGAAAAATCATTCCTTATTATAATTACAGTTTTCGTTTGCCCCACGTGAGTTAAACAATACATTTGAATTAAATTTTAATATTGTGTAATTAGTTTGCGTTAAATGTTGTAAAAACTGAGTTAGGTTTGTTTGATCCTGAAAGATTTGAAGATGATCTTACATACAGAGAAATATATGGAGATTTAGAGTTGCTGTACTTGAAATTGTCATGGGCAACTAGTAGAACAGATGCTATTTCTTTTCTTTTAAAGAGATAAAGAAATAAAGCCAATTACAATTTTAAATTTTTTCTTTACAGTAACTTACATACGCTTTTGCCATCTCTGTTTATTAGATTATATTTTTTATTTCAATTCTATCATTATGAAAAGGTGTTTCAATAATTAGTATAATTAAGTATTGTATGTAGATATTTAAATGATTTCCTTTTGGTCTCCAACATAGTACGATTCATTTAATTATTTATATTAGCTTAATTTCCAATGATCATTATTCATATTTTATTTTTACTTCTTCTTAACGCATTAATATACTATTTAGAAATTCATTTGAAAACAGATATGTTACTTAATATATGCTACAATGACCGGATCTCAATCATTATACTACAACGTAAGGTCTGCGTTTCCATCCAGGATGCAGTAATTGTAACATGTTCGACAGCCATAAATATTTTTATTGAGAAACTATCGAACCTAAGAGCGAAATAGTAAAAACAGTGGATTAAAATTGAGTGAGTATATATTTCCGTTGTAATCATCGATTTCAATGTATACTGTATGACATGGAAACTGCAACACCAAGAAGGGGTGCGGATTTTTTGACCAAACTTGGTAGAAACGTATAACTAGTCAAAGGCAATAATTGATTAAAATTTCAAAGAAAAAAAACAAAAGACTAACACAATTTAACATAATTTTTATTAATAATGTGTTGAGCCGCCCCTATTAGTGTCACACTCCCTCACTCTTCGTGGCATTGATTCGACTAGGTGGTCGATATCCTCTTGGGGTATGGTGTCCCAAGCAACCTGTAATTCATGCCGGAGAGCTATTAGTGTCTGCGGGGGATTGGCTAAATTCATAAGTTTTCGTCCCATAATGTCCCACACATGTTCTATTGTCGAGAGGTCGGGGGATTTGGGTGGCCATGGCAAGATATTGACATGAGCCTCTTCCAAGCGATTTATAGAAATTCTCGCTACGTGGGGAGGGGCATTATCCTGCTGGAAAAGTGGGTCTTCGAGCGTTTGAAGATATGGTAGAATATGGGGTTCTACCACCTCATCAATGTAACGCTGGGCGTTCATGGTGGTTTGGATGAACACCAATTGAGACCTACTCCCATATGCTATAGCACCCCATACCATAACACCCACTGCTCGATGCACATGCCTTTCAGCGGAAAACTGAATATCACGACGTTCCCCACGTCTTCGTCTGACCCTCATACGGCCATCATGCATCCCTAGATAAAATCGAGATTCATCACTGAATACCACCCTGTGCCACTCCACGTTCCAGTGCAGTCGCAATCTACACCACTCCAAACGTTGCTGTCGGTGTTGAGCCGTAAGTGGTAACACAAGATGTGGACGATAAGATTGTAAGCCGAAACCCCTAATTCGACGATAAACGGTTCGAAGGGTTACAGGACGACCAATATTACCTAACCACACGTCAGCAATTTATCTGGTACTGGAAAACCTGTCTCTTAGTGCCATTAAGCGAAGGCGGCGGTCCTGTATCTCATTAGTTCTTCTTCGGCATCCAGTTCCTCTTTGGCGTCTTTCCTGACCTTCCCTAGTCCATGATTGATAACAGCGCATAATGGTGGATTGGTTCCGGTTAAGGCGATTTGCAATTTCCCTGTATGACAAACCACCTTCTCGCAAACCAACAATTCGACCTCTGTCGAATTCGCTTAATTGGCTATAATTTCCACGTTGCCGCACTCTAGGCATAATAAAACTCTTTAAACACGTTAAACAAAGGTATAATAAGACAAAACCGTTGAAATTAATTTCAAACAAACAATTAATACACCACACATTAATGTCAGCGAAAACTGAATGAAGTGTCAGATGGGTCATGACCACTTGATCTATCGCAACAAAATTTTAATCAATTATTGCTTTTGACTAGTTATACGTTTCTACCAAGTTTGGTCAAAAAATTCGCACCCATTCTTGGTGTTGCACTTTCCATGTCATGCAGCATATAGTGAAAGTATGGGTAACATTTATGAATTATTTGGAAAAATTTATTTTGGGAATTATATTTATAAAATCTTTTGGTATTTATTATTTTATTATCCATGCTAGCACTTGTAGTAATCCTCTTTTCGCTCTTAATAGGCTAAAAATTTACCTGGTCGTAGATGTTTCCATGACTTCGGTTAAGGAATATGGCGTCGGTTTAAATGTTTTTATTGTTGTTTCTCTTTCTTCTTTCTTCTTGTTCTCTGATTGCAATTCAGTTCACATTGATTCTACATCAATTCTACCCGATTCTTGTATTTCTGTTTACTTTGAGCGATTATTATGATATTTAATGTTTTTGCTTTTCCAAATAGCTTTTGGTGGGCCTAATCATCTTCTTTTTATTTTATTATAATACGACTTGTATTTGCTAATATCATAGTTATTTTTTTTATTGTATGACATATTCATTTGCATTTTTTACGATTGATTGTTGTTTCTGTAAGTTCTTCATATGTAAGGTGTCACAATATTATTTTACGAAACATATTGAGTGCTTTTTGTTCCTCGCTTATCTGGCTTCAATATTTGTTTGAAGACCTTCTATTTTTTTTACAAATCACTTCCGAAAAGTACGTAAGACTTCTGCTTTTCCTTCTGATTGATCCATTTTAATATTTATTGTGTTGGCTTTGTTATCAATAGGCAATGTTATCAATTTCGTCTTGTCTTCATTTTAAATCTATTGCTTCAGTAGTTTGCTTTAATTTATTTATCTTATTTTGTATATATTTTCTCTACAATGAAAGTGACTTCTTAAATGAAGTCTAAATTTTCAACGTAGGTAGTCTTCGAATCGCTGTCTTCCACATTATCTAATCTAAAGCGGAAGAGGAAATGCTGCAACATACAATGTTATCTCACTCCATATTTTATATTAGTCTTTTTCGACTGTTGGTCGTTTTGTATAATTCCACATTCTTGAGATAATAGTTTAATGATGCATTTCAATTTTTGATTATCAAATTATCCACATCTCATAATAAATCTTGGTTATTTTTTTTTAGCAAATGCAGGAAAAGCCATTTATTAATATAATATTATGCTTTACATTTTTTAATCTTCCAACATCGGTCCAGCTGATAGTTTCTTTACGCATGTTGGCAAATTATAGAATATAGAGCACTTGTAATATCGCCTTAACATTAAATATGATGTAGGGGACAGAAACGGGACAAATATGCATTTTTAAGATGTGCAAATCCTAGATTATCTAAGTGCGGTTTTGCTGATTTTTTTTATATTACGGTTGGTAAACGAACTAATTATTTTAAAGAGGGTTTAAAATAGACTTCTTTGCATTTAATTGTGAAAATTAGAAACAGAAATAAATAAAGTCAATATACTTTTGGAATTTTCTTATGGAGTAGTATAGGCTACTCTGAATCAAGTAATAATGATACCCAAACCAGGCAAACCTCCAAATGAAGCAACATCATATAAGACCAATTTCGCTGCTCCCGATAATATCAAAGCTATTTGACAAATTTTTCCTGAAAAGACTGAAACCTATCATTAAAAATAAGTCCCTAATACCTTCACATCAGTTTGGATTTCGAAATAAACATTCAACTATCGACCAAGTGCACAGAATAACAGAAAAAATTGAAAAAGCATATGAAGAGAAAAAAATTTGCTCAGCCATTTTTCTAGACATAGCCCAAGCTTTCGATAAAGTATGGCATGCAGGACTAATGAATAAAATTAAAAGCATGTTACCAGGACAGTATTCAGGTTTAATAGAATCCTACATATCCAGAAGAATGTTTCGAGTTAAACAACAAGATAAATACTCTAGCATAAGAGAAATAAAGGCAGGCGTACCCCAAGGCAGTGTCTTGGGACCAATCTTATACCTACTGTATACATGAGATATCCCTCAAACAAAAAATGTCACCATTGCGACCTTTGCTGACGACACCGCTATTCTGGCTATCGACACAAATAGTGAAGAGGCAGCGAAAAACCTCCAGCAGGCGAGCAATGATATAAATACCAGGACCAAGAAATGGCAAGTAAAGATCAATGAGAGCAAATCGGTACCCGTTAACTTTGCTTATACGCAGAATACATATGTACCGATAACAATTAATGACACAAGCATTCCAATACACTCCAAAGCAAAGTATCTTGGAATGAACTTGGATGTGGAGCTCCGGTGGGCGGAGCATGTTAAAAAAAAGAGGAAGGAATTGGACATCAAATATAAGAAAATGTACTGGCTTCTTGGAAGGAAATCCCAGCTGTCGGTACACAATAAGCTACTTCTTTATGAACAAATATTGAAACCCATATGGACCTATGGAATTCAACTATGGGGTTGTGCAGCAAGGAGTCATATCGACAAAATTCAAACATTTCAAAACAAGGTTTTGCGAAATATCGTGGATGCCCCATGGTACTACCGGAACCACTATCTACACAGAGACTTAAAAGTCCCAAAAGTAGTAGAAGAGATCAGCAGAATTGCAGCGAAGCATGAGGCGAGACTCCATGCCCACGAGAATGCTGAGGTTCTGCAAATGCTCAACTAATACGTAGACTGAAATGAACCAAACCATTTGAGTTGGTGTAGTGTACAGCGTGTGACGCAGTGACAGTGTCAAAGCAGAGCATTGTGTTAGTGCAGTGCATAACACGAGAACATCAGTGCTTTATTTGAGAACCTGATATGTGACTAGTAACAATAAAATAATAATAAAAAAAAAAAAAATCTGAATCTGACAAGATTACATTAACAAGGACGTCAGCTTTACTCCAATATAATGCAAAGATTTCTATGTTTCTACAACAATATTCAAGCTACCTACTGTACCTCCGTAATATATATCTTTTAATGTGATTAATCTTACATTTTATTGAAATTACACCAAATATACTTGATGCATTTTAAAAAAAATTGTGACAAAACTGCGCCAACAGGAAGTTATTTAAATTAATACATGGTTTGTACCACCAATTACGTATATTACGATTTAACTACAACATGACATTTTAAGTGCACTTGATCGACCTATTATAACATTATATGTAAGAAAGTGGAACAAAATATCGAATTTACGATAGATGCTCGGCTTCGGCTGTTATTGATGTGTAGAGAAACGTTCTGATAGACCTTAAGAAAACGTGCCATGATTTATTGTGATTACTTTTAGCACTACTCTTCTTCCATACCTAAATAAATTTTCTCAATTTCCGGGTATTATGTAATAAATATTTCACATATTGACAAGAAGTCGTAAATTTATACATAAAAAGTAGTATAGGAATGGTGAAGTAACAGAGTGTTAGCGTAACCGATTGTATACAACCTGTTCCAAATTAACTCGGCACTATTGCTAACTTTGTTATTATTGGAGCTATGACTTCGGTTAAATTAGCAAACTAGTGGGACTTTTTTTGCTGATTAAGTTAGTCAAATCAGAGAAACAATTGAAGAGCTAGTTTCTGAGATATTCACAAAAGTAACAAATTTTTAAATAGAACATCCTGTATATTTCTACATATTTTGAAAGAGAGTTAAATTCTAAACAAAAAGTAAAGTATACACTATCGTCCTAAATTTAAAAATAAGCGAATAAAATGCACTTAAACTCTTTGATTATCATTACTTTAATATGTAAGTAGTATTAAAGTAATGATAATCAGAGAGTTTAAGTGCTTTTTATTCGCTTATTTTCAAATTTAGGACGATAGTGTATTACTTACTTTTTGTTTAGAATTTAACTCTCTTTCAAAATATGTCGAAATATACAGGATGTTCCATTTAAAAATTTGTTGCTTTTGTGAATATCTCAGAAACTAGCTCATCAATTGTTTCTCTGTTTTGACTAACTTAATCAGCAAAAAACGTCCTACTAGTTTGCCAATTTAACCGACTTGTTAGCTCCAATAGTAACAAAGTTAGCAATAGTGCCGAGTTAATTTGGAACACCCTGTATAGTACTTATATTTGTGACTCTTTAAGTTCAAATTATTTTTTTTGCAAATAAATTGGTCTGCATATGTTTTTGTTTATTTGGTATTGCTACTCGAATTATTATTATTATTTTTGATAAGTGACAACATTGGTAGTCTGCGTTATTTATCAGAATATTGAGGTTTATTTTTATTTGGTAGTTGTTTGATCAGAACTACTGTTGCAGTGAGATGAGGTGATATAGAATATTTTCCAATAATCAAAATTAAGTAATGTTTCTTACTGAAATACTTTTGCTTAAATTGGTGAGTGAATTGCGTCTACACTATACCGTGGTAACCTCAAAATTGTTTCTTATTAGTATGAACAAGGTTTCAGACAAGCCTCTAAGAAGATCTAGAAATCAAAACATGCAACTGATGGCGGGCCGCGTAGGCAAATGTGACAAAAAAGGATCACCACTCTTACTCTTACATATAATAAAATTAGGGAAATCTGTCTCAAAAATCGTACAAAGTCTAACCCGTCTAACTACGATGATAAACTATAACGAAAATGAATTCTCCAAAAAGGTAGCAAGATGCGGGTTGACTGAAGTGAAACTGATTGCTCGTTGGTCTATCAAACAATCACGGCTGACAGAAGCCATGAACAAGAATTCCTGGGGAGCAGTTCCATCCAGACTCCCTTATGAAGAATGTTAAACACTTGGTTAGTGTTAAGGTGTGGTATATAATTTCAGCTAAGAGCGTGAGGTGCGTATATATCGCGTAGAAGGGACCATGGGCAAGACCAGTACAGGTAAGTACTAGAAACGCGGCTGTTACCGGAGCTGGAAGAATGGTGTCCTGGTAATGAAGAGTACTTTTTATGCACGATCGGCATCGTGTCACAAGCCAGGAGTAATATTGCATTTCTGACAGCAAAAAAATTACCATTGCGTCCTGGCCGAGAACTCATCTAACAAAAACCCCATAGACAACATTTGGAAACTCACCAAACGCGCGACTGCCAAGTATGCACCATCAAGCATCACTTACACCGAACTCTAACAAAATTGAAAAGGCTGTGCCTATAAGAACATGCTTCGACGCATGGAGTCTATACTAAGATGTCATATCACTTTTACGAAAAAAATAAATAGCTGCGCGTACATCACTGGTTTCCATGACAACTAGCCGTTACCCGCGGCTTCACTCTCAATCTACACAATTATAAAACTGTATGTCTGTTGTATCCCGATTTTAAGTCTACAACAATGCAACTATGTCCATCTTTGATATACTCAGTATTTAATGCTGTCAATCCGGGTCATTTCTGAGTGGACATAGCACGTTGTATTGCACTACTGACGCTATACTCCGTCAATTCTGACATTTCCCGACAAGTGTCATCTTGAACTGAAATTGATTGATGGTTTTGACAGCTCTTAACCCACAATTGAATTTTCGTGGCGCTGCCAACGTTAATCAAACATCAGATTGATCTTCCATCCTTCAATTCTGTCGTTTCCTGTGCCATTTAACTCATCCTAACTTGTCATGGTCAGCTTTGCCGACCGACCTCCATATTGAATGTGGATATGCTTCACTCGTGTATGATATATTAAGTACATATGTGACAAAATGTGGTTTTATGGTTATTTCTCTAGATAAAATATGGACCATGCATGCATGGAGCTTGCAAACACGAGAAGTTATATCAAAATCGGTTCTGTAGTTTTGCGTGATGCTCGAACAAATGAGCAGACAGTTATAGTTTTATAATAGTAGAGAAAAATACTTACGAGACCAAGAACCAATTATTTGTTCAAATTCAGTCAAACTAGAAAATCCAAAAATCTGAATACTATCCCTAATAATTTGGTAAATGATGAAAAGCACAATTTTTGGAAATGATCATTGAAAAATGTCGTAAATAGCCAGTTTGTTTGCAACAGTTTTTACTTTATAAACTCATATATATCTGGCCCTGCACTTAAATTTTTTTTTTGTTTTGAAGACGTGAGTGAGTAATTTTTCTTGTCTATTTTGCTTTCTTGTAAACCAATCATTTAACATAATTTTTATATTTGCAAATCGTTACTAACAATAATAACATTTAATTGCAATCATACTCTAGCTATTAGAGATGTATTCCAACACGGTGTATAAATTATGAACCGACTATTGAAGCAAGTTGTGTCTGTTGATCAAACATATGTACCACGTTACGTAAGTGTATGTTTATCGTCCACGTGCTGGGTCTGACCTTTAATATCGAAATCGATCTCCATAATCCCGAAGCTCTAGAACACTCACTAGTAATTAACTTGAATAGCAATCAGTTTCGTCACGTTTACTCCACTGAAGAATCGGCAAATTTATTGAACTGCTGTATCATCTGCTCCATTATATGAAGCTAATTACTAATTAATTAAATGCCTCTTTGCGCTAGTTTATTAGTCTAATAGAGAAATAAGTAATTTGTGTTGTGTTGGCATTTGGTCGTCAATATTTAAGGTAAAATATAACTAGAATTGATTAAGAAATAGCATGGGAAGTTTTGATTATATTGTTTACGTTAATCGCTCAAGAATGTAATTGGTAGAAATTCTTGGCAAAGAAGTACTCCGGAAGTGATCATGAAATGTTGGACCTGTAACCATTGTAATACACGTATCTCGATCTATTTTCAAGGTAGGAGCTGAATAATTCGGTAAGATAAGTAGGGAAACATAGAACCTACTTTGAGCAGTAGTACATTGCAATCAATAATGTCGAATGCGGCGAAGTTAGTATTTAAAACGAGTTAGAATTTAGGACATTTAAAAATAAATGATTACCCTTTTTTAAGGGACAATCTCTGATATCAGCTAATTTATTTAAAATATGTTTAATACTCGAGACTTCAGGAAGCAAGTAACCGAGTTTTTTCGTCAAATATGTATTTTGCAATGATATACATATGTCAATTAAATACATCGTTTTATAGAGCACACCACAGGGGTTTCAATTTAAGTCTCTTATTATTTCTTATTTGTATAAATGACATTCACATTAACATTTCTATTGAAAAAAATATGTTTTGCTATGGCATTTTTGCCCCTATGCTTATGATTTTCTAAACTGAAGATTGTTTTAAACCACATAGTTGAAACATAGTTGATTTCGCACATTGCAATCACTTCAGCAGATATATAATATTTGAAGACGTACACATTTGTCTCTTCAAGGAATTTACGTTGTTAATAGCACTTTTCAAGAAACAATCCATACCAGATGAGACTTTGGCGTTAGAACTTGTCGAAAGTATAACCATATGGCACCCGAAATTACTTCTCAGTTTAATAAACCTTACTGTCAACGATGCAACTCTTTTCTACCTATATTATCGGTATATTTCGAATAAACATTTTCAAGTAATATTCACCCCTGGTAATACCATTTGAAAATCTCTCCAACCACTTACTGAAAAGTACCTACTCTGTAATAACTTCAACAATTTGTGACTCGTTTCAGAAAACTTTAGAAGACTGTACAATATAAACAGTAATAATGATTGATAGTTGCTTAGCTAGTTAATATATTACTTTTAGAGAGACATTAATAATGCAAGATTAATCAACATGTTTTTTTCTCGCTATGTATATCTTTCATGAACTGGATGCTCATTGACCTTTTGAACTTCATGTACACGGACTTCAGAATAGATCATGGTATCCATTTAGAAAAACTTTCACCATTTGAATTCAGTCCGTTACTGCTCACTTCATATTTGACAAATAAGCTTAAATATTCTGTTTTATAATAGATCCATGTCATTTGAATTTTCGCCTTCGTCCAGATTACCAAAGGGCTCTAACTTATGGTCTTTATTATTTATTTTATATATTAACGATTTGCTTCATTCATTAACTTGTAATGTTCTTGCATGTGCGGATGATTTAAGGATGCTCACCACGAATTTGGTATGTTGTCTTGCATCTTCAGAAGAAATCTTATATCTACTTCCTGTTCTTATTTTAATTAAAAACTAAATATAAATAAATGCTGTTATATGTCTTATTCTCGAAAAAATAGCTATACTCTGTATATACATTTTATTTATTGACAATGTAAAGAATTTGGGGTAAATTCTTAAGATAATTTGAGTAACATTACCAAAGTTGAGAATTGATAAAATTGCCTCTAACGAATACAATTAGGTATATAAGCATTGGCGAACTAATTGTCAATGACCCAATTAATTATTAGCTAATTAGGTAACTATCTGATCTTCAGTTAGGAGTGAACACCATGTATATAATTATCAATAGGTGCTAATTGGTACACCAATTAATATTCATATATTCTCGATTTATCATCCTGTGTCATCTAATCACCAAATTGATTTTGTATCTATTAATTAATCGATTGATTGGAACAATAAACCTAATTATCGCAATTATATTGGAGCGGCTAGACCTACAATATTACGTAATTGAAATATTAAATTTAATTTGTATAATAATGATATACATATAATTACTGTTAGTATATTGTATAGTAATGTTAAAATACATCTTCTTCATATAGATATATATATATTATGATTCTTTCACAATTTCATCTCAGAACATCCATTATGAGATATGAAATTATATAAAGAGACAACGTTCTACTTTTTCGTTTCAAACCCTGGAACGAGAGACAATTTTCTACGGGGTTAAATGGTTAAGTGTAGCCGGCCAACTACGACGTCATTTTTACTCTCGTAGCGCTTTTTCATCGAATGTTTCTTTGATTCTCCTCCGTTAAATTTTTTTTCGTGCAATTTCATCCGCAGCCAGTGGTCGTAGAAAAAGCACCAGCGAGTGGGCAAGGCGACAAGCGGGCGTCGGGCACTAGAAGAAAGATAGCCGAAAACCACCGACACTACCGCCACCTATCAATAAATGTCACATACGTTGAAGCACACTGTGACGTAATTCCTACATGACAATCGTAAATCTCTGCTTTCTTACATAGCTCGGCCGTATCGGAGTGCTGATGTACTCGGTGGACGTTTCTTTGCATTGTGCCGCAGACCTTTTTGTAATGAACGAGCCTTTTGTTGGATATTTATATGCGTTGGTTTTATACGTATTCAATGAAGATTAGTATAGAAATAAAGATGTTAGGAGCAATGTAATAAAATATAAATAGCTGACTTGGAAAGCTCTAAGGTTTTGATTAAAATAACAATATAGTGATATTTAACACGCTGCTTTTTTGTTGTTTGTACCGTGTATAATATTTAAAGCCGAACAATGCGGTTCTTTTGCAGTAGTGTACAGTATGCCTAGTTTTAATACTTGGCTATTCTGTTTAGTAGACAAGCATTGTTGATCACTTTATTAATTGGATAACTTTTATAACAAACGTCAAAAGGTGTATGAATAATACTATTCATGACAATCCTGAAATAATTTTTTTACTGTAGTCACCATTTTTGTAGTTAATACAATTAACTATAACTTTTATCAGTACTTTTTCGGGACAATATTAATAATAAAAAAAGTTATACAGAAAAAAAAGGTTAAATATAAAGGGATGAAAAACTTTGTATTTGTAATCTTACAAAAAAATGCTTTCCACCAGTACACTTTTTTCGTCCGGTGTTTCTAATTGTTTTTCACTATTGTGAAGGGATGTAACTAGCTTCCTTTTTTAGTTGTTGTAGTGTAATGCTACTTAAATCTCCTTCGTTTTCAAGAGCTGAGTTGCAAGTTTCCCCGATAGGAACGTCGACGTCATCGAAAGTAGTTGTTTGTTTTCCTCGGCGTGTAAGTAAAGGACAGTTATTCTCAATTTCCTTTTCAACGATTGTTTTTTGTTTATAACTTTTTTATTATTAATCTATCCAGTAAAGTTACCGATACAAGTTCTATATAATTGTATTAACAAAAAAATGCCTTCTACAAAATGTTTTGTCGGCCTCATGGTTACGGAGATAATTAAAAATAAGAAAGAAGTTTGCACATATATCTCATCTACCTTCTACCATTATTACCAACCCAGTAACGACTAGTGCCCCCTGAATGCTCTAAAGAGTGTTTTCTTATAGTCCTGTAAATACCACACTACCTAAAAATTCGTAGCTAATATAGAGAAACTGATGTTTTCACGAAATAAGAAAGTTTATTGCAAAGTGCAAGATATAATATGTAACATATAGGTATATACCATGTGCTTGCAGGCGACCTGCGTATAGGGCTTACTGTAAGATAAAGCGACGACACCGAGAGTTTGTATGAGTTAATACGAGAAAGCAATATACAAACTGCAGTACAGCTGCGCTATCTATCCTCGTTGCCCTACTTAAACGGAGAGTTAGCCTAGCCCGTTCTAGCCTCAGCGTAAATCTACTCGAATCCCCTCTTTTCCAACACTACACTCGACCAAGGAGCAGTTTGTATATTGCTTTTTCGTACTAACTCATACAAACTCTCGGTGTCGTCGTTTTATCTCACAGTAAGCCCTATACGCAGGTCGTCGGCAAGCACACTGTATATATATATTAAACAATATAGTGATATAAAAATTAAAGAAAAAAAAATTACTGAATAAGCATTTAACAAGAATTTCATATCTTAAGGCTGAACGCCCGCTTCAAGCTGAGTTCGATTTGAAAGAGGTGTACCACTGTTTTATCGTGCAAATGTAATAAAAGACAAATGTTTAAGGGTCCGCGTGCTCTGTCTTATGCTGAGGAAAAAGATAGAGAAAAGAACTTGTCACCTAATCTAATCTGCCTGTAATTTATGGCTGCGTTATGGTCTCAGATAATCGCCGGTTGGTCGACATGTTTGGCAGTCGGGAAGCAACCTCCCCTAAATTAGACAATCTATATTTTCTCAAACACACAAAAAAAGTGAAGCTGAATATGTAAAATCACCTGCCGGATTCAAATTTTGAGTTGGAAAATAAAATCGAAATCGCAAAAAGGTCGAAAAATCGTTTTTTTGTGTAAATTTTAAAATTTTCATTTTCTTCAATTTTTAATACTTATCTCGTGATATCTTAGCAATGCAGCGAGCTAGGGATCTATTTTTTTTTAAGGTTATACCCTAAAGTATTTGGATGATACTAGTGTTTTCGATTTTTCTTTATGGTGTGTAAATTTTATAAAAAAAAAAAAGTTTTAGTAGACGACCAATTTGTGTAAGGTATTTTTCAGCTATCGAGTAACTAATCTTATTTTTCAGAATTTACCCATATATATGTGAAACAAAATAAAGCCAACATTCCAAAATTATTTTTTGTGCAAGAAATAAATTTCTAGATCGTTTCAGAAGCAAATTATTGCGAGTCAAATATAATACATAATTATACTCCCTGCCCGCAAGCCGTGTGAGTCCTAGCATGCGCTTCTAGCAGGTATAGCGTTAGGGACGGGAAGAGATATTGCTTTTACTTTCTAATACGTAGTATAAGGAAGTATTGTGACGCTGACATTGTATATGTACACTATATTGTAAAGAAAATATCAACGGTTTCGATAAAATAATGTCCGAGTAACGATTACTTTCTTAACATACACCGATCTCAGAAGTATTTTACAAACAAAACATTGTCTATTCTATTAGAATTGTTGATTATAACAGATTCTTTTGTATATTTGTTACAAATTTGCAAAAAATTGCGAAAGGAATTTTACAATTTAATAATAGTTCCTGTATGTTCCAGCGGCAAACGATTTATAAATTTATTTACAGCCATGGCAATTACCATATTCTTGTAATAATTGACAAAAAGTGTGAATGAGCGTTCAAAAAAAATTTATATTTGTCAAAACAGTTCTCAAACAGTTATTAATAAGTATTAAAGGGGAATATGTTGAAAAGTAAAATGAAATCGTTGGTGTAATTCAGTTGTTTCAATTTATCCTCGTATCTGTCTAAAATTTTAGTTAGTTACATTGTAATTAACTAATATTGCAAATCGAAATTTAAGATAATAGAGTAAATTGGGATAACATTCAAACATCATTTGTTTCCGTGTCTCTTCACATGCACAATACCAATAAAACACTTGTCAATCAAACCCAATTCAATTTCGCGACTAGCTGTGAAAATATTTGTAAAATGTTCTAAACATGCAGAAAAAACATACCAACCGAAAAAAGGGATAGTGGTGAATCCTATTATGTCTAAAGGATGGTATCATAGGGGGCAAGTGGATCTTGTGGATCTACAGTCCACTCCAGATGGCGATTATAAATGGCTGATGAACCATCAAGACCAATTTATCAAGCTTCTCCACATAGTATTATTAAAACCGAAACGCGCATATATCTCATCAGAACTTTTTTTAGTTTGGGACTGACAGAATTTTATAAAGTGATAATTAACGTGAGTTTATTAATACTATATACTTAATCAGTTAGTTTACAAATGGCCTTCATGCAAGATAGTAAATGGTCGCCCTCGTCACCCACAGAGCCAGGACTGTATTGAAAGCTCCAATCAAGACGTGGAAGATACGTAAAAAGGGTGACTCAAGGACAATAATTCAACAAATTGGTCGGTAGGATGTTATTTTGTGCAATGAAAAAAATGCTCCGTGCGAAAGGATAATCAAACGTACACATTACACAGCATTATTTGCTGCGGATTTTGAATAATTTTTGCGTAAAAAATTTGAAATTTGGACCGGAAGTAGAACATTAACTTTTATCTAATAACTTTTGTATCAAAAATTCCACAAGCACACACTTATAAGACAGTCATTGCTGCCCATGCCTAATTTTTAGTTTTGATTTGTATCTGAACACTTACTTTATTCCTTTCTGTTTAGAGTGGTCATTTTCAAAAGCATTTTCTACCGTTAAAAGGACATTTGTTTGAAGCTTTAGGACAGCGTTTTACATGCATTCTACATTTGTATAATCTCGCTTTAATCATTTTAAAATTTAATATGAGATCTCACGAGAAGATATGTTCACATGTAATTAAAATCTATATTCATACTTAATATAACTGCATTTATATATGATGATGATACGCTTCACTTCTTGATAAACTAATTGTAGGTCATTGGAAATTGAAGAATTTATTAAACAAGTAAAGTAACGCAACAGTCACTAAAATAAACTTACTGAAAGATATTCTCACATCTAATTATAAACTTATATAAAGGATTGCTCAACAACTGGGCATATAATTGTTGTGATCGCTTGTAAATATATCTCCCATTATTACATAATTCCGATAACTGCAGAGATCACGGGATGTTTATAGAAAATAAAAGCTTCAAAAGCGAAGAAGTCTTTCTTCTTCCCGGTAGACTTATCCAATTAAAATAATTAATTACAACTCTCTTAAACACCGGTTGCGATCGTGCTGTTTTGTTTTCTAACTGTGGATATAATACACGGTTATTGCCGGTATCGATTACTGTTGAAGAAGAATTCATCAGCTACATACACACAAGGACACATACACACAGAGAGACAGAGGGATAGAGAGAGAGAGAGAGAGAGAGAGAGAGAGAGAGAGAGAGAGAGAGAGAGATAGAGAGAGAGAGAGAGAGAGAGAGAGAGAGAGAGAGACTTCGCCCGTCAACAAATGATTATGTGTAGGAACTTTGTATCTATTTTCAGGTCTGTTAAACATACCTGGAGATACGTAAAGAAAGGACTTTTTAGCTGGCTACGTTTAGTAGTTCTCCTTGCCTCTGGTCATTCGTAATATTGGTACGCAAGAAACGGTTATGCAATAACAAGAACACATTTCCATTAATAACAATTCCATATTCGGAATTGTTTAAAATAATCGATTTGAAATGTTAAGTGTCAGTCTATATTTTTAAAGAGATACCTATTCTTAAGATTTCTTATACAAATCAGAATTTAGAATTCGCAGAAGTATTGTAATATTATAAGAAGGAAGATTTTCTTCATAATAACCTTTAGAGTTATACTATTTAGTTGCCAGGCTTTTTTCCTATAAACTACTCTGTAATGCCACAGGCCTCATCTAACCTGAGATCTAAAACCAATCAATATTTTACCACTAATGTCAAGAGTCTTTGAAAATATGAGAATAATAATAATATTTATTATCTGTGAAGCATTACAGTTTTTGGTTTCGTCAACAAATACAATAATTTCAACCATAATACATACATACTGATCACGTGCCCTCGAATGTGCCAGAAGTCTTTATTTCGCGGAAGTAATGATCAATATTATAAAAACAAAGAGCGCCCAATTTTTTTAATTTCCTTCCTGAAGCCGCCATCAGGTCAGTAATCGCACGCGACAAAGCATTATAAAGATTTGCTCCCATAAGTTCATTCTTTCAATTCCATTACGCGTCTGCAAAACTTACCCTTTCCCTTCGTATCGTATGAATGGACATCACTGTGAGTGGAAAACGCGTGAATATGGTCTCTTATATAAAGCAAATTCTGATACACCACCTCAGAATAAAGTCTCATAATGCGCAGTCGCCAAAACACAGGCCGACAGTGCTCACTCCTCGTCCCGACACCGGCCCTCGCCGCCTACTTCTGCATAAAAAATACTCTTTGCAACTGCGCGAAGGGCGATCTTCCCCAAGCCAAAATACCACACCAGCACTAGAATACTCTATAAATTTCTAGTATGCTTTCAGCTTTCAAAGAAGTCAGAGCTGCATCGGAAATTATATCTCAGGAGACTTACTTCGCTACTAGTATTACTAAATTATACAAGAGCACTACTACTTGAATAAATCCCACGGTTGTAAAAAATATCTCATGGCTCATACCTTTGCCCAATCATGTTTCCAAACTTTCCAAACTGCGCTTATTAGGCAACAAAACTGATGTTTTTCGAAATATCAGTTGTTTATTCTTTAGCTGTAGAGCCTTCCAAACCTATAGGATGGTGAAATAGGTGTATAATACCTAAATAATTATTTTTGAACATGGTTGGTATCAAATAAGTAAATTTTTCAAATCTAACTTTTTACTGTTTAAATGTGAAATTCTACAGGCCTAGGGTCAAGATTTAATCCACTCGTATATTTAAAATATAACTATTTATCTTTTCTCAACGTTGAGAATCCTTCAGTGTTCTGTGTTGGTGCCTCGCTTATGCGTATTCTTTATTAAGGACTCCTCATTGCAACTACTCTGTTATGCTTCAGATTATTCTGATGCACTCAAACTGTGCTGCGGTATTTATAATGAACAGAATGCTAATTGTTTACAATTCATTGTTGATTACTTATTGTCAGTTATATTGCCTATTTGAGATTAATGGACCTTAAATGTTAATAAAAGCAATCCCATGTCATTTACTCGGAGAACTTCGTGGTCAACATCTTAACAAGAAAAATTACATTCCATCTAACCCACTCATTTAATTAGAATATTAATATGATTTCAATAGCATTAACAGTAATATTTTGCTTTTCTTGTGCCTAAATTGGATATTAGTGTATTCGTTAGAATTTCTGTGTTCACATCAGAAACATCTTCTTTTGAAATAGTTCGGCGATGGTTTTGAAAGTTCTTATACTTTAAATTGTGTAGTACTTATCCTAACTACATAACATTCTAGGATGATCATAATCGACGACACTTTGATGTATCTGGCTTCTTCTTCTTCTTGCTTGAGAACCAATTCATATACAAGTTGGTAATACAATATAACACGTTCGTACTTAACTCTGCTATATTCTCCTTGCCGATGCTTAGGACAGAGTTCAGATTTTGTAGAGGGCTTGCAGCGCACAGAAAACTTATGACAATTCTAGTGATGAATTAAACTGATTATTATATTATTGAAAGAATTACTTGTAATATATGCACGAATTTGTCTTTATGCTCTATTAAAACGCGTCACTGAACTTTATATAGTTGATACGTTTGCTTTCTTCCTCTTCCACGATATCTGTATCTTCCCTCTTAATTTTTTTCTGAGTTCATCTCTTCAGGCCATAGATCTGCTCTTTATACAAGATGTGGAATCAAGTTTTTGCTGCAATTTCTTAAAGTTTTTATGAGAAAAATGCATCATTTATTATATGTCGTCCCCAAAGGTGAAAAACAGAGGATGAATTATTTTCTTGAGTAGCCTACCAATGTAAATCGCATATTTTTCTTTACCGCTGCAATCGACTAATGAAGTCATGGTAGCTCCCTCCTGCACTGATAGCACTTCTTTGCGCAGACGTATGTGTGAGACATAAAGGAATACTATAATTGGTTACCATTTTATGCAAATTGATTAGATATACATATTTTTTAATTATCCTTTTTATCATCAAAATTAACAAAGCACATCAACAACGAATGATTTTGATTACAATAAACGATGAAATTTAACGTTAGCTGGACACCATTTAATGCACTTTTAGAGGTTCTTCATCTGAAGAATACATCTGGCACACACAATATACTCCGCGAGCAATTCCGAGAATGTTAATTGGAAATATTAGAAATGTAATTATAAACCGTTGTTTCTTAACACAATGATTTTTACAAGCCTTATAATAAATGATGATAAATAAAAATATACTTTAACACATCGATTCTTTGGTATAATCGAACTGCTCCCTACATTATTATCATTATGAAGTCGCCAACAGCAAAACAATAAAAACTGATTGCGAGAGAGAAGATTTAATAAATAAAATATCTCTGCCATATATGTTTGCTATGTTGTGTTAACCAACCGTATTCATAAGAACGCTCATCGCAGTTAAACGCATTGTATTAACAAGTACAAGTTGAAATACCCAAACCAACCAACTCTATCAGAAACCGAGTAACGGAACTTTTACACACTTGCAGCCGCGTGTATATCGCGGTAAATTACATGATTTATATGCTGAAATAACTGTACGATTTATTTTACTACATAAAATATTACATTACAACTTACATATATATATCACATTAACTGTACATATATGTCTACTTAAAATAAAAACTAAATATATTAAATTATTGCCTTTATCCATTGCCTGCGCTCTATGTAAGTCTGTTAGTATTATATTTCTTCTATTGCATCTTCATCGGCGTGTCAAAAGGTATATGTATTGAGATAGCGTCAAGGAAGGAAGGTGTAGGTTTTGTAACATGACTCGAAGGTGTTTTTGCTTAATTGCCATGCAAGGAAAACCCCCTTTCCGCAGGTCTACAGCGTACAGTTTCGATCGGTTTTATATCGTAAATATTGATCTTTTTCATGGTCTGACTGGTACTGAAAGTTCAGTGTTCGTAACAGTTATGATGTTGGAGGAGATTTATGGATTTTAAAACGGTTGATTTTATTCTGAGTATGTTTTAATTGTATAACGTTACCAAACGGATCAGATGAAAGCGCAAACAACAATTATTCTAATCGGTTGTTTCCATTCCAAGATCTGCCGCATTTTGTGCGCTGTGACGGAGAAAGGAAAATGATTTCTTAATGATCTGAGCTATTATAGTTATAATTCTGACTATACTTTGCGAAAAAATGTAGTTGTGTAGGAAACCAGATTTGCTGTAAAGATATTATGAAAGGATCATTTAAATTGTAAATAAAGAGTTCGCGGAAAATGAAAAATTCTATGGATTTGTGAAACAAATCAATCTATTTATTTTATTACTTCGAATAAATAGCTAATAAAAATCATAATACCTACACAAATATTGAGGCATATTATTTTATGTAATAAGAAGAACATTTCCACATCTGCACCTTGAAGTAAAACCCATGATTTTTACTTTTATACCAACAAAGAGGGATAGAAATAACATAAGTGAAACAACAAGAAGCCCTTATAAAGTTTAAAAGGTAAGCCAAAGAAACAAGAAAATGGGTGTGCTTAAAACCGCACAGCAGAAGTGTAAACTTCATCAAGGCCAGGTTAATAATACGAAATACACGCGTATAATATTCAGTAACGTATTATACGACTGATGCGTCATGCTCTCCCATGTAATGGTTGCCGAACGAGTATAGCAGTGACTTATGTATATGTATAAATAGATGATATGAATAATCGATTACGTGTCCCACGTTGGTCTGATGCAACGTGCCGGCGTCATACATTGGTCATACCCGTTCGGCTCGGGTTCGAATCTGCTCGGGGACATGAATTTATTTAAATTTCAATTTAATTGAAGTTAAATACCTCTATATGATATATTTATCTTGTTCCCTTAGCCGACTTTACCCGAACGAGCGTTACACATATCCGAGCGCTACACATATCCAAGCGTTACACATATCCGAGCGTTACACATATCTGAGCGTTACATATCCGAGCGTTGCAGGTCAGTCTTGTTCACTGCCTATATAATCAGCGCAACGCGCCTAAAGAAGTTTACACTTCAAACAAAAAATGTAAGAAGTTGATCACTGACAAAAATAAACAGAAACTGTTATATCATAATAAAATTGAAAAAGTCTACTTGGGAAATATGAAAGCAGATTCTTATATTATCTACCTAGCTATGATGAAAATAAATGGCGGTCGCAAATTTCTGCTATGACATTTTGATATATACTCACATAATTTGGTACACATCCGAAAAATTTTCTCGTTACTGTATAGCTTTACCTAACAAAATGTGCTCGAACACGGAACTGTGGTCAATTCTTGACCCGGAATGGAAATTGACCGAAGATAATATTAACAAAAGGATGATAAGTGCATTTGGAGTAGATGCGCCGTGTTATATTACACAAATAAATTTTGGTTCATGTAATTTCGATGTAGGCAAGCCATTGCACATGCGTCAAAATGCGAGATACCTGTTGATACAAGTACAAAAAACATCCAGCGAGTTGTGGTTGTGGCAAATCGAAGAATATGAGTTTCACTGTTTCTTAATGAAGTCGGATATCGGAGGCAACGGCATTAAAAATGTTGCACGAAATTTTTTTGGAATGAATAAAGTTTCAGTACCTTGCACACTAAAATTGCTGACTAAAAATCTGTGGCGGCAGCACATTTGAGAATAAAAATTTGGCTGAAGACAAAGAGTTTTTTTTTTCGAATGTACTACTAGGTTTCACCTACAAAGAAAGAATTTATACTGTGTATACTCTTGTCTTTTCTAGCGGTTCTTTCGCAGAATTTATCAAAAAAAGAGATGGCAAGGGTGTTTTAGAACATGGAAGGACCCTTATTGAATAAATACATGAGAAGAGATACTACTAGAGCGCAGAAGACTATAAGGAAGCAATCACAAAGTTGAAAACTGCTGTACAGCAATTGTGATTAAAAGGGTAAGCTGTTTCATTAACATTACGAGGTTGACGATGCTTACGAAGTCCGTGAAGAAACCGACGAGGTGCGGTTTTGAGGATAATGATTGATTTAGATGAAACTATAATTACGTAATGTTGTTTACTCATCAAAGGTGTAGGATGCTGTGTTGTGAAAGTGTTAATAAAAAAACAATGTGTCTTTAAAGTCTATTTAATGAAATAAATAACGAATTTAAAAGAGAAGAAATTAAGGTTTAAAGAAACAGCAATAATAGCTTTAGCCAGGTGAATTATTATATTAGAGAGACTGTAAATGAACCCTGAATTAGTTAAAAGTCGATACAGAAATTTAACGATATAAATTAAATATAAAATGTATCGAACTATACGATTTATAATTAGAGTGTATGAACCTTGACGGGCTTACGCGGACGCCGATAGGAATGAACACTATATGATTAATATCACGAAGAAAAATCGCGTAAGTATGAGGGTAGTGAGAAAGTTCGTAAAGGAAACTCTTGACCAATAAGAGAAAAGCGCGGTAATAAAAAGAAATTTTTAAGAACGTAAATAAGATATCTTAAAGAAGATGTTTGGTGTGAAACGTTTGCTTATGCTAGGAAGAAAAGCACTACCTTTGTCTTTAAGACAAGAAAAAGGAATTTACTTTCAATTTAATTCTTAAAAACGCATAATGCTAATTGTAAAAGTTTCTATACAGCGTGTGTTTAAAATGTCGCAAAAGCTAGAGGCAGCGATATTCTTCGTTCGGTTCTAAATAAAAAATCTTAATGTTGAAATGTCATATCATGCTTCGTATGTGTTCAGAAGCCAATTAAAAGAAACATACATTTGGCAACACTGAAGCCGCATACCATTGTAATTGTAGATACCGCATTTTCATATAATAATATAATTATCACATAATTTCTGTATTTCGATCTTCCAACACATTTTACTCGTTATTAGTATTATCAGATGGGTAAATCTGACGTATTAAATTCCACACATTACGGTAGGTATGATTTGCTCTTCAAATTATTTATTGTCAAAGTAATACATATTGAATAATGTTGTTGGTTTTCATATTGAATAATTGTTTGGGTACTTATCTGACAGTGAATCGGTGACACCATTACATATTTAATTGTTGAAATTGAAAACTATCCGCCTCTAAGCATAGTTACAGTCTACGAGGTATCGTCTGAACTACTTCTTCGAATCTTTCTGGTGTAATTTCCAATACTGCCGCGTTAATTCTGTTTCTGACATCGTCAGCGTATTGAGCACAAATTTTCTCTTTAATGAAGCCCCAAACAAAGAAGTCTAATGGATTGAGATCGGAAGATCCCGCATGCCATAGGATAGGACCGTAGCGACCAATCCATCTGTTTGGGAAGTTCTCATCCAACCATTCTCTTACATTAGGAGCATAGTCTGCAGGAGTTCCATCATGCATGTAAATCATGTTATGTCGTATTTCCAATGGCATCACGTCAATAGCTTGTTCCAATACATTGAAATAACCATTGGCATCAAGACGATTTGGTAGATAAATTGGTCCAAAGACCCAGAGATTTATTATGCCCAGCCAAACGTTAATGGAAATGGTAATCATATTCTCGAAATGCATGCGAATCCACCCAATGGTGAAAATTATGGATATTAAATACACCATCTCTGGTAAACATACTCTCATCGCTCCAAAGAAAACGTCTTAAGAAGTTGTCATCTTACGTGTTGTGGTTTCCATGAGTGGTGAACTTTACGAACATGATATGGACGAGGAAGGTTTTCTTGAAGAACTACAACAACTAATCAAAGCAATACCAATAACCACGAGGAAGGAGACTTGAAAATGATACACGATAGTCAAATTATATACACAGGTAAATGACAGTAATGATATTAATTGAAATCACTTTGAAATACAAACTCATTTTTCTACATCGTTTTCAAATGTGTATTTCGTGAAAGTACGTTAATGAAGAAATGTTAAAAACAAACTTTTTGATCAAAACGAAAACATTTACGAAATAATACTAGTAAAAATTATTCTTTAAACTTAATTGCAGCTATCTCTATTAAAAGATATCCAAGTGTAAGGCTTAGTTAGAACCGAACCAAGAATGTCATTGCGTTTATCTTTTGCGACAACTTATACACATGTTGTACAGTGGCTTTTATTTTGATGTTTGTAGTGGTGAAAAATAAATTTCACCGTGCGTGTTTAGAGTCTGAGGCCAGTAATGTACTGAGTAATTGAAATTGAATAGTGTAAACACATGGATGTTAAAACTAACATCAAGCAGTAAATAAATACTGTGACTTACATATATACATTTATACCGTACAGTATAATTGTATAAATGTATATATGTAAGTCACAGTACTTATTTACTGCTTGATGGTAGTTTTAACATCCATGTGTTTACACTATTCATTTTCGTTTTGATAGGTGACGTCACATAAGGCTCTATTACACGAGATACACTATTAACATACAGGCCTCTGTATAGCAGAACATGCCGTCAGAAGCCATCGCTTTTTCTGTGTCATCTTTTGGGTGTTAGATGTCGCTGTGATACTCTCACTGCATTTAACACGCAAAAATGACATAAGCAGCTTTTTAAGTCTTGAAGCCATTGTCGACAGTCTCCACGCACACTGACGAGACCTCAAAGGTCGAAACACCGGTGTCTGAGCGTTCGATTGTCGGCAATGGCACTTAATGTATGTGTCTATCTCAAACACATGCATATATGCATATACGTGTTACGTATAAATGTATATATGTAAGTCACAGTATTTATTTACTGAGTAATTATTAGCCCCGCTCCTAGTAAATAGTCTATAAACTGAATTACAGTTGATTGTATGAGAGAGGCTAATAATAAAGACAAAGTAACAATTACTATTCAGACTTTAAAATTAAACGACTACTAAAGGAAAAATACAACTATAAAGGATTAACACATCATTAGTTTCTTAATTTTTAATTTTAATATTATCCTTCACTTCCTTCTAATTACGAGCCGACTCCGAACCGTTACAGGCCAGTAATGTTTGTAATTTTTCAATGCGAAGAGGGAGTAGAATACTTTAAAATCATCTTAATTTAAACGTCCTGACATTTATACCTTTCTAAGGTTACGACTGTCCGTTCGCTGCTTAACAACGTGGACTGTAAATAAATTAAGTGCAATTAAACCGACATGTACCAACAGACACTCAATGTCGCAATCAATACATCTTCCGTACATACGCGAGCGGAAAATTGAAAGGAAAGGAGCTTTGGTTTATGTTTGTAAAGTAATCGTTTAAGACATGAAGAAGTGAATTTGGGTGTGTTACATAATGCCTTGTGTGTATTAGACGGCCGACAGAGGTCGTTCTACGCATGAGTGCATCTCCCTGGTTTTGGTAGAAATAAAAGTGAAAGGTGTGTGTTTGAATGCATGTGTATGCTAGGATAGTTTGTGTTCATGCAAGCGGTTTTATTACCACATTACCAGGCAACGTTGATGTTAACTGCTCACATATGAGAGTTAAGAGGTAACGTGAAGGTTTGTAATTTGTAAGAATGTATAATATCTTAGATTTATGTCTTTTAGACGCATCTACTGGAGGAGAAAGAGAAACTAACAGGAAATAATAGAGATAAATTTGTGAACACATATGACATGGCGCTTATTTTGTTATGTTAAATATTATAATTATTTATTTATTCCTTCATTGCAAACAAGTAGTATAGAACAATTCAAAGTACATTTACATTAAACACTGTAAATCTGATGATAGGAATTTTTATTTAATTGAAACCGAAGGTTATTGAAGATTTCTTGAAGATAGATCCATACATTCTGCACTAACTTATAACATTAATATGCGGGAAGTGACGTTAAATATTCGAGGTGTTACTTATGATTCATTTAAATCTTTATGATTTTGTCCTAGGCCCAATTCTCTTTATAATATACCGGGTGTCCAAGCGTAGCGGTAAAGTCCATTATTGGTATCTAATAATGTAGGTAGTGAATAATTTTTAATACAAGAATTGTAGATACTCATAAGCTCTACAATTTAAAAATATTTTCATTTATACAGAGTGTTCGACGAAGACAAACTAACACAAACTTATGAAATGGAAGACCCTGTATATTAATATGCCATTGAAAAATACTTAAAATTTACCATTTAAGAGTACCTACTTTCTTACGCCTGTGGGCGATATTGCAAAAGTTATAGGGTGTTATATCTGAATAAACCCGATTACGACTTAAAAATATGCGTTGCCATGACTTGCACTGCTAGTATAACTAAAATTAATCGAAAAAAGTTACTTCTAATATTTTATTTTTAAAAATAAGTAATTTTTATTAAAACTTTAAAGCTCATGAAAAGTTTGGAAATGTAATGAGTTAGCAATACCTAGTATAAAAAATATTACTGTCACTGTGTCAAAAATTCTTTAAACATCACACTTAGATTTATAGCTTCAGTTTAAAGAGACATCGTCATTATAAGTACATGAATGTACATTGTGTGCAAAATGAAATATTTAAAATTTGAATTAATAAATATGGTCTATGTTTTGGGGGAAAGTGCTCGAAATTGTTTGCTGACACAAGAATATACAGGCAAAAATATCCTAATATGCGACTGCCATCGACAAAAGCTTTTCAGAAATTGTTAGCAAAATTTGAAGGAACCGGCAGTATTCTGTATGAAAAAAAGAATAGTGCCGTAGAAAACGCAGATGCGCAAATGGATGTTTTATGAGTGTTCAAGAAACCCCACATCCAAGCGTGCATGAACTTTCTAGAGTCCTCGACGTAAGCAAAAACATTATTAATAGAACCTTAAAGAAGTTTAAATACCATCCGTATCATATAAGCTTACATCAAGATCTTCAGAGGAATGATTTTATTAATAGAGTTGACTTCTGTAACTCAGTGTTGCACAAAATAAATCAAAACCAAAATGCTGTAAATCAGATTTTGATTTGTGATGAAGCTACTTTAAGAAGTAATGCTCTAGTAAATAGATACAATATGCATTACTACGCCACTGAGAATCCGCACTGGTTGAGAAACGTTGATCATCAACATAAATGGTCGTTAAATGTATGGGGCGGCATCCTTAACCATCAAGTTGTTGGACCTTTTTTTTTGATTGTACACTAACAGGAGAGTGGTATCTACAATTTCTTGAGAACTATCTGCCTGTCTTATTAGAAAATATAGATTTGTATACGCGCCGCGTAATGTACTTTCAACACGATGGAGCTACAGCACATTACGCAAGAAGCGTTCGAAACTTTTATATAATACATTCATGGAAAATTGGATTGGCCGTGGTGTTCCATTATCGTGGCCACCTAGATCGTCAGAATGGATTATTTCCTTTGGGGTTATGTTAAGGAGCCAGTATAGAGAATTGTTCCAACCACAAGAGAGAATATGCATGAAATAATTCGAGAAGTATTTTCTTCTATTAATCGAGAACTAATGGCAAATGTCTATAGGTAATATGAAACACGACTTCAAAAATGTTTGTAAACGTATTTGTTTCCAAATTTTATTACTAAATAATAAGAACATACTATAAAACCAAACATACGCATGTTCTAATTTGTTAGTTGATAGCTTATAGTAGCTGTGATACTTGAAAATAGTAGCTTCAGGATAGCTGTTTTTAACAAAGTAAATTTAAATGCTCTTATTGATGGTTTGCTTTTCAACGCAAGTTATATATCTAAGTTTGAAGTTCTACAGTTTTTGAGACGTAACGACTGCGATATTTTTTAAAATATTGCTAATCCATGAACTTCCAAGTTTTTCATTTCATGAGTTTTAAAATTTTAATAAAAATTACTTATTTGTAAAAGGAAAATATTAGAAATATTTTTTCTCGTTTACTTTTAGTTATGCAATGTGTAATATAAGTAATGGCATCTCATATTTTTAAGTCGTAATCCGGTTTATATCTATAAACCCGAAAACATTCTCGAAACCAGACACTTGGTATTTAAGTAGTAATGTATGTAAAATGCAAACACCTGTGATTTTTAAAAATTCTTTAACAGCTGTTATTTGACACTTTTTCATATCAATACTAATTGTTTTATTTAACTGTATGTGAAGTGATCATCTAGCAGGCGACCTGAATATGAATGTATGTTTGAATGTAAGTTTTGAAGTTCATTCTAATTTGACTGAATTTCGGAACAGCATAGTTTTAATATGAATGATGCTAAAATTGATTTGTATATTGCTCTGCGTACCAAGACATATGTGATGTAAAGAAATTATGTCAAATTACGCGCAATAATATATCAACTCAAAATTTTTAACGGCATCCTCAAAACTAGACTGGTTCGATGTAGATACCTTTGTTTTTGACAAGCGTATCCAATCACTTGGGAAATTCCTTGACAAATTGCACATCAAATATTATCTTTGAATTACTGTACACACGCCTACTATCATACCTCCATTCCATAATATGTCAGTGTTAATGAAAGGATGAGATGATATCATTTCGTTTGGCATGGCGTCTACAACAAATAATTTCACACCTCGTTATTTACTCGTCGATGCATAGGATAATATCAAGATGTCATTCAAATACGTTATCGTAACCCTTCCGACTTATTCAATATTGCAGAATGATACAGCGACAAGTCAGTCATTAATAGCGGACAGACTTTCTGACGCGTATCAAAGTGAAACTATATTATCTGACGATACATCTCGGGTAGTACGTGCATGGTTGTTCAAAGGAAGGAAAAAATCTTGAAATAGGCTTGCGTAACTGATACGTTTAATAATTAGATATGATTATATACACACACACTCCTTTACTTCCTGGTCTATTGCTGCGTCTTTGAATGGATGAAAAAATTAGATCAATCTTGTTTCGTTAATAATAAGGTAGAATTAATTAATCTTGTGAAAAAAATGTATGGTGTAATTTACTACAATTGTAAGATATGGTATTAGAAACTAGAGGCACAGGTAAAACATTTGATCAGAGAAGTTGGATCTTGGATTTCTATGGTTTAGAATTACTTTATATGAAAAAGTATGCATCATAACCTTTGAGTTTAAATTTAAATCACAGGTCGATTTTTTAGCTTTTTTTTTGATTCGGGTATTAGGATCATAAGATCGAGCTTTCGCATACACTTAATCTCGACATATTGCAATATTTTTCCATTGCAAAATATACGTGAACAATTATTTATTGTTATTAGAGCAAAGCGCTGCCGCTGGAACACGGTAAAACAAAAAACAGAAAATCAAGTGCCAATTTTATGGTTGGACTGGTTAGTAACAAAATTGATGCCCCCAATATACTCTCCGCTGTGGATTTTTTGGTTCCCAGATACGGTACGCGTTCAAGCGATACTTTTGTGGTGGCTCGAGCTAGGTCAAATGTTTTTGCTAAGGCACCTCTTACGCATATGGCTAGGAACGCTAACGAACTATGCCCTGATCCTTTTCACTTTCCTTTTATTCAAAAGCCTCACTCTATCGATAAATGAATATGTCTTTCGATTTGACTCAATGCATATGTCTGTAACACTATTTATTTTAATTTAATCTGAACGCATTGGCTATGATGTACTAATTATTAAATATTTGCTTCTTAGTCTAATGTGCTAAGGTTTCTACTCATTGTTGTTATTGTTATTAATACAATATGAACCACTGTATCAGATTTTAATATTAGTTTTTCAATTCAGGTTATGCGTGTGTTTTCATTTATATATTACTTGTGTTTTTGTTTTTTTTTTTAGTTTTAGTTTAGGAAATGCTATCAAGAATTGATTGTTGTCCTGTAATTGGCATGTTGGCTGTTGGACAAATAAAGAATATTATTATTATTATTATTATTATCTACTCTCAGTACAATGATAAAGCTACAATGCTACCGGATACTTTTTCGAAATTTATAATATTACCGAAAACTAATTGAAGATAAGGGTTTTTATTATATCGCACACCAACAGGAACAGCGGCACAACTCCGAAAAAATGGATAATTGGTGTTGTGTGGACTAAGTCACATTCTAGGCGTTAACTGTTTGGTTGTTATATAGGCACAAACTTATCTTGCACTCATGAAATATTATGAACATCTATGTCTATGTTCCTGGTTTTAAAGGTTGACCGAGTTTGCAAAAACACCGGCACATTGACTTGCTCCGTTTTGCGTCACAGCAATAATTCTTGAATGAAGCAAGAACACTGGCGCATCTCAAATGTGTAGTTGTTTGTGTTGATGACAATGATTTGACAAAGGTGTGACAAGCTGTTTTACTAGACTTGAATATTATAAAAAAAATAGTTCAGAGCCAGATTGCTTTTAAAACTTGCTCAGAAGGGAAAACGATTAATTATAGGGACCAGAAGGTATAAAAAATGTGTTTTACACATGAACGTAATTTCATTATACTCGTTTTGTTGTCAATTGCTGCCTATTCTTAATCTGGTAGATAATTTAGAAGAAATAGAAATTCGGTATTTAATTATGGCACAAACAATTTTTACTCATAACTACTCTTGCTCATAATTGAAATGTTGTTCTAATTCAAAGTGAATAAGAATTATTGCAATGAGTATTCACAACAATTGGATAAATTTAGAAATGTGCAAATCGAAAAAAGCTGCCCTATGCAAATTATACATACACACAAGAATTTTCCAAGGCAAATTTAACATTTCGCTTTTTACCCTAAAGAAGGACCGGTACGGGAAATGTGTAGAATTTGCAAATTCTCCCGAAGAAATACAAATAAAAAAGGAAGCAAAACAGAATCCCATGACTTGCAAATGGTCCTGTCTATAATGTGGAAGTAATTGGACATTGAAGGTGCTACCGATTAGGCGTGTTTCGACATGCAAGCCGTGTTGCCTTCGCCATCAGGAGACGTAAATGTTTTCTATTGTAAATCAAAGCTTGCGACGTACAACTAACTGTGTATGAATGTATAAGAAAAAGTGGACATTGTTTTGTATGGAATGAAAGCCAAGGAAATGTGGAAAACTAAAGAAACATTGGAGTTAACGAAATTTCTACGTGTGCGTAGTTTTTAAAACTAAGTGCCAAGATACAAAACCTGTCATAATTTTTCAACAACAGCTGAGGCCAAAACAAAAATAATAATATGGTGTCCATTTTGATGCAAGCAGACACTAAATATTCCGTCGATCAGACACAGAATTTCTTAGTGCCTGGCCATTCCCAAAATGAAGGGGATATGGTACATTCCATAATTGAAATACAGAAAAAAAGGGGCACTCAAACGTAACCCCATTTATGTGAGTTTCCATTATAAGTACTGCAAAAGACTCCGGCTAACGAAATGGGGGGGGGGGGAGTTTGCAGAATAATGAACATGGAGAAAATGGTATGGAATCAAGCCCGTTCCATAAGTGTTGAAATATTCTGAACCATTTAAAATAAATACTATCAAATAATAAATATTTGGGTTGGATATTAAAGTACAACTTTACAACGAAAAAGAATGAGGTGTGGCTACCACACGACTTTCTTATACGTATGAGCGTTTCAAACTATACAACTTTAAGAATTTTTTTATACAAAACTTATTCAAAATCCTATTCTAATTACTTTCATTCTCTTAATAGGTAAATCGCTATAGAATGCATACTTTGCAAAATATTCGAAAAAAAGTGCTACTCGCTAAGAGTAAAAGTGCTACTTCCGGTCCGAATTTTGAAATTTCATATATACAAAAAATATTGCAAATTCAGTTCTAAATACTTTTGTGCTCTTGATAAATATATATAGAATGCATATTTTACGAAATATTTGCAAAAATCGCTATTCCATAAGAGTAAAAGTGTTACTTCCGGTCCGAATTTTGAAATTTTATTTATACAAAAAAATATTTGAAATTCAACTCTAACTACTTTTGTACTCTTGACAAATATATAGAGAATGCATAATTTACGAAATATTTGCAAAAATCGCTAATCGTTAAGAGTAAAAGTGTTACTTCCTGTCCGAATTTTGAAAAAAATTTTCTACAAAAGATATTGAAAATTAAGTTCTAAATTCTTTTATACTCGTAACGTACCTGTCTAAAAAGCATGACTTGCGAAATATTCGCAAAAAACTGATTTTCGATAAGAGTAAAAGACCTACTTCCGGTAGGAATTTCGAAAAAATTGTTTAATAAAATTCTTCTGAAATTTAATTTTGAGTATATATGAATTCCTTACAAATTTGTATAAACTTAGTAGTTGACGAATAATTGGCAAAATTCGATTTTTTCACCGAAGTAAACTACTACTTCCGGTCTGCCGATTTTACTGAAAATCTAATCAGATCTCAAGAGGGAGATTATATTCGTAAATATATAATTTGGAATTGATACCTATAGCGGTTTGACCGCTATCGTGTGGTCACACACACAGAGAGAAAGTAAAAATATATCGAAATATTAGTGGTGTTGCAAATGTAACTATCCGTTACTTAAGTATACGTTACTCGATAAGATCCGAAGTAAAGAATACTGGTTTCAAATATTCGTTACTTTGACAAACTGTTACTTTCATAATATATAACTTTTAGAATACATTCTTGTATGAAATATTTTATTAAAAAATATGAGTAAATAACTTTGTTCAAAATATTTGAATTTAACCAATTATTAGTACTACTTGTATTTGCGTAGATCGATTTCATTATAAAAGTTTTGTTTGAACTTATTGGATTGATGCACTCTAAAATAAATTTTGTGCCATTTATTTGTGTGATTTAATGTCGGAGTCGGGGATTTTTATGGTTTTATGATAGAATATCTCGCCTATCGAAAAATAAAATGGGGACTCCTTAAAAAATACTTTAGGTTTTGGCATCTCACTTTTGATTTTGAGTTGGAATGTTTGGTGTTTTTCTTTTAACGAATTTTATTTATTTAACGTAACGTAATATATATTAAAATTACTATACAGCATGTGTCAATTTTCATTAGCCATAGGCGATTAATCCATACAGTACGTGGCAACATAGTACCCCTTCTTTCCTTTCCAATGCCAGCACGACCGATGCATGTTCGTAAATACAAGTTAGCGTGGTTAGCAGTAACTATTCGACCACCGGCTTGGGTGTTTGTAATGCGTTCAGAAATAATATTTACGAGTTGCAAGGATTTGTTTTTCTGTTTCCTTTCAATAAACGCAGAGAATTATTAAGCTGCCTTCACGCTTCATGATACAAACAAAAGCGTAATTCTAATAAAATTAAAAATAAGGTAAATAAAAAAGGATTCTGAAAATAATAATAAACTACTAAACCAGGAGATCGCGGCGGCTATTTGATGTTTCCCGTTCCAGTAATAAGACTGCTCTTATTGCAGACTAGATCGCAACGTGTTCGCAGCTAAACATTGAATGTAGAAGTGGGAAGATCGGACAAAATCGTTGTGATGTCGATTGTTGCCGAGATTGGTGACGGACAGTAGGGGTGCCATGTTGCCACGCATTACTTGTATACGTATAAATCGCACGTAAACATTGAATCCCTATACCTAATGAAAATTGACACATACGGTATAAGTGAACATTTTGTTTGTACCATATATTATCTATACATATTCTCGCACCGCACATAAATTAAAAGTAACGGATATTGAATTCGAAAATAACGGAGAGTTACAAGTACTGAAAAGTAACCGAATCCAACATCACTACTGAAAATGTAACCACTAAATGAAATTAAGCCGGAAAGATTTCATTATTCCGTAATACCATAAGTTCTACAAAAACTTGCATTTTGAGAAATATGCAAATTCAATAACGACTTTTTATTCGAAAAGGAAAACTTTATGGCGGGTTATCTACAACGGCTGTTTTAAGGTTGTGCCATTGTTCCTGTTAGTGTGCGATATGTCTTGTTGGAAATATCAATTTCTATTGTATGCGCTAAAATTATATAAATTTTGTAGAAGAAAAAGCTGTCATTGCTGTAATTATATTTATCTAAATAAGTAAATAGTGACAACATTTAGTATCTTCTGAAACCTTTAGAGACCTAACGGACAGATATACAATACCTAACTGTTTCTAGTACCGTCTGTGGAGGTTTTAAAATTAACTACATCCATAAACTGCGCACATATTTCATCCCAGCAGATTTTAGGTCATCCGAGGCGACACGAGATGCGCAATTTTCTCTTTATGACCATATCATCCTCCTCCATATATCGCATCCTGGCGTCCTTGAGAATGTAACAATCATCAACATAATCTCCACGGGATGGTGTGGCGCACGCGATTCATCTCCGGTATTCTATGCGCCTCACTCATCTCGCACACACAGGACTTATCGCTAATTCCAGGAGAGCTGGTCGGCCATTCCGCCGTCATCGTCCAGATCTCATAAAACTTAACGTTCATCTTCGCCATGAATTTACTGCCCTACAGACCCGTCGTCACTATACCATATACACAGCGCCGCGGAAATGTTACGTTCGAAGTTGTAGGTGGAGAGAGCAGTTTCGAAAAGTTGGCCGTTCCTACTGCGAGTAACTGTTTCATTGCCTTATTTATTATATAGGAACGCTTTCGGTCACAAAGAGCGCGGCGCAATATATAAGTGCGTTTCTGGGAATTGAATGGAACAGGACGGGCGTTGCCATGAATTCGAAATTAAGTTTCTTGTTATTCTTCGCTTGGGAAACGGCAGACGATAGAGGCACACGGTTTCGAAAATAGAATGTTTTCGAGAATTTCTAAATATACATGGTGCTCGAGATCATATAAAAGGCAAAAATATCCAATATTATTTAGACGTTCCTGTCTTGTTTTGTCAAATTTGTTTAACGGTTTTGAAGAGATTAATCGTATAAGCCGCTAATTTGTGATATTTCATAATGAACTAAATGAAACAGGCATTTCTTTGTAATATCTCTAAATTAAATGTATGACTGCAGTTTCGACCAAATTGGTAATTAACAAACTCTATATTACAAGTACAACATAAAATGTGCATTATTTATACTAATATCTAGGTGTTACAACGTAGCAAAGGCGATAAATATATATTAATTAGGAAAACCTCTATACAGAATACAAGAAAACGGCTACACTAATATAAAATAATTAATCTCATGTATAGCAGGTACAGGTGGCAGGCAATTCGCCCTCAAAATATTCGAATCCACCTCACAAAAATTTTTAATGATGAGGCTGAATAGATATATATACCTTTCTTTGTTTGCTTGCTGTACTTAGTGTTATATTATTTGACTTATATTTCTATTTTCTGGTTTCTCCATTGATTAATTGGTATGTAATTGCTGCCAGGTAGATATAGGTATAAATAAAATGTATACTGTGTGTTTTATTTGCAATAAAGTGTTTGATTAATGATTAAATTGGTGGATATTGCACTCCCACATTTAGTTTAATACAGTGTATAATTACAATAAAGTCATACACGTTTAACATTTTGTAAATTATGCTTGAGTACGATACTAATTAAATACGTTTGCAGCATCAGTATGCTGTATCTGGAAAAAAAGATTTTCATTTTAGAGGTTCAAATACCCCCACAAAACATTTTCCGAAATTCCCTATGAAGAGTTCCTTTAAAAGGACACCACTAAATGATATAAAAAATTTAGTTCAGGATCATTCAGAGTAAATGTCTAAATTGTTTATCGTACGTGATATGGAAAAATATCAAATATGCAATATACGACATTATTGCTGATACACTTCCTTGAATTATTTTTATGGACAAGATGACAACTACTGTTTTCCCTGAGAAGTAGCTTAAATGACCATGTGGTGATCATATATTTCACAGAAATTTTATAGATGGACAGCTTCTTTGTTTGGGAGTTTGTTAGGCATTTTTTTTCAAAATAATTGCAATATTTCTTCGAAATAAGAGGTGAACCAATGTACAATTATTTTCAATCATATATCAATAACTTGCTAGATAAGATATCAATACTATCGTTCCTCCCATCTTATCCTGATGTGATAAAGACCCATTATTTTGATGCTGCCTATCCACCCCACTTATATGTACATTGGACGTAGAAAGTAAGGCTGGTTGATCTAGTGCTGACACTTCTCATTTCATCTAACCAAAAACATTGTCAAAAATAGATCATAAGTAATGTTTATTTGTAAAAGGGACCTAACCATAATCTTTTAACTCTTCCTTAATTTTATTGATTTCTTGATAGATTTCAATCAAAAGAGCATATCCTGTATCTACAGCACCAATTCAAAATTGTTTGCACGGTTATCTACGAATTAAGGTTTCGTCAGTGACATGTGTTCTTCAAAAATTTTACATTTATCAGATCGAAAAACTGTCTCACTTTCGCAATTTTTCCCATTTGATTAACTACGTCATTATTGCAATAGTGACAATTTGACATTACATAGTCTACAAAAATTCAGAAAATTGCATTTGACTGACACTAAGAGATTATGAGTATCTGGACTCTTTCCGCAAAACTTACGCACGTATGGCAAATAATTGTAAAACAATTACATGGTGAGCGCTGTTGTAACAGACTTTACATAATCGGCCTTAAAATTGGTGACATTCCGAAATCAAAAACGGAACGTTAGAGTTTTGGGGCGCCACATGGTTCTATATTAGCACCATTGATGTTTGTTCGTAATATCAAAAAAAAAGAAAATAGTGATATTTCGGTCTCCATTCTTCTCAAATATACTTTGGTCAACAAAGAAAAAAGGATGTTCAATTGGGGTTCACTTTCCTGTGTAATTATTTGCAATTGCCAATTTCGTAGCTACATTCTTCTTGCTATTAGAATGTTTTTTCTTTGTCGATATCAAAAACAGAATATTGGAACTTTGGGAGCGCCACAGGGTTCTGTATTACCACCATTGATCTCTCTGCTGCTTGTTAATAGCACCAAAAAAATGGCATTTCTCTCCGCATTTTTCCAGATATACTTTTTGCAACAATAGCAAAGGGAAATTTAACTCTGGATCAGCATCCCTACTTTCACATTTGCCTGCTCAGCCTACTGTGATTTGCATTCACCTGTTCCTGAGTTTTTACATTTTCCTCGTAATTAGATTGTTTTTTCTTTGTTGAAGTAAAAATCAAAATATTAGAATTTGGGGGCGCAACAGGGTTCTGCATTAGCACCATTGATCTTTTTGCTGTTTCTTAATGGTATCAAAAAAATGAGGTGCGGCCACCCCACTACTTTCTTATACGTATCAGCGTTTCAAATTATAACATTTTCAGAATTTTTTTTTGTACAAAAATGATTCAAATTCCTGTTCTAAGTACTTCTATTCTCTTAATAAATTTCTATAGAATGCATACTTTGTAAGATATTCGAAAAAAAGTGCTACTCGCTAAGAGTAAAAGTAATACTTCCGGTCCGAATTTAGAATTTTTTTTATACAAAATGTATTGAAAATTAAGTTCTAAATACTTTTATACTCGTAACGTACCTGTCTAAAAAGCATAACGTGCGAAATATTCGCAAAAAACTGATTTTCGATAAGAGTATTTCCGGTAGGAATTTCGAGAAACTTATTTAATAAAATTCTTCCCAAATTTAATTTAGAGTATATTTGAATTCTTTATAAATTTGTGTAAACTTAGTAATTGACGAAATATTGGCAAAATTTAATTTTTTCACTGAAGTAAACTACTACTTCCGGTCTACCGATTTTACTGAAAAACTAATCGAATCTCAAGAGGGAGATTATACACCTAAATACAAAATTTGGAATTGATATCTACAGCGGTTTGACCGTTATCGTGGTCACACACAGACACACACACAGAGAGACATTTTCTTAAAAACCAATTTTTCGGAATCAGGGAACTTCAAAACGTGGACATCTGCAAAATCTGGAGGTCGAAAATTTTCAGCATCACAATACTTCCTTATACTACATATAAGAAATTAAAATGCCTCGCCAATCTATATATTTTCTCTACGAGATAATGAGCAGATTTTTACTTTCTTATACGTAGTATAAGGAAGTATTGTGATGATGAAAATTTTCGACCTCGAGATTTTTGCAGATGTCCACGTTTTGAAGTCCCCTGATACCGAAAAAGTGGGTTTTAAAAAATGTCTGTGTGTTTGTGTGCGTATGTGTCCGTGTGTCTGTCTCTCTCTGTGTGTGTGACCACGATAGAGGTCAAACCGCTGTAGATATCAATTACAAATTTTGTATTTACGTGTATAATCTCCCTTATGAGATCTGATTAGGTTTTCAGTAAAATCGGTAGACCGGAAGTAGCAGTTTACTTCAGCGAAAAAATTGAATTTTGCCAATATTTCGTCAACTACTAAGTTTAAACAAATTTATAAAATCAGTTTTTTGCGAATATTTCGCAAGTTTTGCTTTTGAGACAAGTACGTTACAGATATAAAAGTATTTAGAATACAATTTTCAATATCTTTTGTATAAAAAAAATTTCAAAATTCAGACGGGAAGTACCACTTTTACTCTTATTGAATAGCGATTTTTTTGCAAATATGTCGTAAGTTATGCATTCTATATATATTTATCAAGAGTACAAAAGTATTTAGAACTGTATTTGCAATATTTTTTGTATATATGAAATTTCAAAATTCGGACCGGAGGTAGCACTTTTACTCTTATTGAGTAGCACTTTTTTGATAATATATTGCAAAGTATGCATTCTATAGAGATTTATTAAGAGAATACAAGTACTTAGAATAGAATTTTGAATAATTTTTGTATAAAAAAATTCTTAAAATTCTATAATTTGAAACGCTCATACGTATAAGAAAGTCGTGTGGTGGCCACACCTCATTTTTTTATATGTTATGCATTAGTACTGTGTATGTACTTACATCTAGTAGTGAATGAATTTGGATTTGAAGTCACTTACCTAAAACAAAGAAAACATAATATTAATATTTTAAATGCAATGTGTTCCTTAAATAAACAACTGTAGTTTTAACAGAATCTATAAAATTTCTCCTTATTTTCAAAAATTGTCATAAATATTAAATTAATATGCAATGCAGTTCCTAATATAACCTTAATAAAATTATGAAATAACAAAAACTTGAATATAATAATAATCAGTAAAAATATATAATACAACATTAAAATATTTACTGTGACTTACATATATACCCTTATACGTAAAACGTATATGTATATATGCATGTGTTTGAGATACACACATACATTAAGTGCCATTGCCGATAATCGAACGCACAGACACCGGTGTTTCGACCTATGAGGTCTCATCAGTGTACGTGGAAATTCTCAACAATAGCTTCAAGACTTAAATCGCTGCCTATGTCATTTTCGCATGTTAAATGTAGTGAGAGTATCACAGCGACATCTAACACCCAAAAGATGACACGGAAAAAAGCGATGGCTTCTGACAGCATGTTCTATATACATGAATTTTTCAATACATGTTCATATATACATATACGTTTTACGTATAAAGGTATATATGTAAGTCACAGTAATTATTTACTGCTTGATGTTAGTTTTAACATCCATGTGTTCACACTTTTCATTTTCGTTAAAATATTTATTCTCGCATTCAGTAAAAAGCATGAAAGAAAGCTGAAGAAGATGCCAAATCTAGAAATATGAACTAAGATATACAAAAATGGTTAGAACATAGTTTAAATACACTCAAATACAGTCGCTGTTCATTTAGGGCTACAGAAGGAAGGCCTGTAGAAAAACGATTTTAAAAGAAAATAGAAAATCTGTCTCATTACTATATTTAGAATAACCCATGGAAATTGGAACTATTTATGATTATATTTTGTTTAAATCTTTTGCATATGCTAATATTGATATATTTATATAAAATATCTTAAATTTGACATATAGAATTATAAAATAAGTCTTTCACTCTAAGAAACGCTATAGAAAAATACAATTGAATGTTCAAGGTCTGAAAGCCCAGGATGTAATTTTATAGAGTTTAATTTTAAAAGCATTGGCTTTCGAATTTGTCTTATTATAATCCATATTAACACATTAAATTTCTTATTAATTCATATTTCTTTATTTTAACTGAACTAAGTTATATACATGCCAGTTTCCAACATTAGACTAAGAGAATTAAGTCTACTAGTTTCCTAAGTTATTAACTTTTTAACAGTTTCCTCTAATTTATAGTTATTATTACATTCAAGCAATTAACACCATAATTTAGTGCTAACTAACTTTTGACATAACTAAAATGTTGCAGTGAGCATTGTCCAAAAAAAAAAAAAACATGAAGAACACGAACGATATTTGTTTTGTAATCAGGTATTTGTTTATACCGAGTTTGCAATATATAAATCAACAATACTAGCAACACATAAAATTTTACCTTTCGTTAAACCAGTGTCATAGTTAGAGTTTGCCCACCTTTTCCATGTTTTGTATCTATTCCAAGAGTCATCTGCTTGTGTAGTCGGGTACGTTGACTTTATTACGGGCATACCAACGCGTAGAGAGAATTGACAAGCTAAATACAACCCATACACTGGGTTGTATCTGACTGGTTAAGCATCGCGAAAGTATTTAATAGAAAATGTAATTTTGAAATGACATATTAGAAGAGAACTCTACATACTGTGTAATATCGATTATAAAGAAGCGATTGCACAGGATGTAACTATAAGATAGACAAGTAAATCGATAGTTTAAATTTCACTTTCGCAATGTCCCGGTTCTTATAAATAGATAATTGAAAATGTTCGTATCAGAATTCCGACCGAGCCCATTTTGTATCAAGTTCAAGTACGTAATAGCTTTAATGGTGTATAAATGATATAACTGTTCCGCGATCAGGTGCAATACAAGAAGATCAAAATTAAAAATTTAATCTAAGAAGCAAAATAGCTGTTATTATTACACCATTAAAGCAATATTATACAAATGAAAAATTTTCGAAGATTTTCAAATTCCTTGATTACTGTTTTTTTTTGTGTTTATATGCAAATTTATTATTTTCTCTAATTAACGCTGAAAAAAATCGTTGCCGTAATAAGTATTATTTGCTTGATGGATTCTTTTTAGCAAAGGCTCTCTTTTCCAAGGCAACACTAACACGTTCTTTTGTCTAAATTGAAAATTCTGTTGGTTTCCTCTGACATTCTTCGGCATATCTATTGATCTTACATTATGAAATTATCGAAATAATATGAGTTTTTGAGAAGCTAGGTTTTGATACCTTTAATATAATCTCAATATTTTCAATGAATAACTTCTTAGTCCTTTCTATATGGTTTTTTGATTACTACTGCAAAACCATTTAGCTGCAGTTATTTTTATTTTCATATGCGTACTTTATCTGTTTATAAACTACAGTATAATCAAGGTCGTTTATATTATCTCAAATAGCAACGGCGCTCTATAATCGATTCCTGGGGAACACCTTGTGCAATTGAATATACAACTTTCCAGAGAATCGATTGGTCATTTTGCAAAGAACAGCAGTGCATTTTCAAGAAACACTGCTATAAATGTCTCATTTTTTAAAAATTTCTAAACATGATTAGTTTTTTAGATATGAGTGATATAATCAAAAAAATTCTGATAATTAAATGACTTTAATAATACGCATTGTTGGTTGTATACATTTAGATTCTAAATACATGTTATGGAATCAATTGAAATATAGGTATACAATGCGTATGAAAAAAATAGTCTCTACAAACAATTCCACAAACGTTTTAATTCAAATGTAATGAATTTCCTATTGCCACGTGGAAGGACCGCAATTTCACGACATATTAAATCTTAAGATTGAATCTATTATAGTTTCTTAGATCAATTTAATCCGTGGCTTTTCACGGTAGGTAATATCGCCCGTAATGCCTTCAATCTACATCACATAACGTACACAGGGATCTCCTTTCACCGTTTAACACATTAAATATAATAATAATTTGACGGAATTGAAGTTTTATTAATACATATATTAAAAATCCCATTGCCGTGACCCCTGGTGTCAAGAAAAGGAAATTCATATTATGTATTACTGTAAATTGATATAACCGACCATGGGCGGCTCTCATTATTCCAAATGATTATTGAGAAAGTTCACTAAAGCTGTAGATGTGATGTACAGGTTTATATGTGTATCCAATGTATAGGTAACGTAAAACTTCCCGCCTTTATTACATGTATTAAGATTATGATATAATATCATATTTCGCTCGTATTATCAAGAGGAATATTAAGTATAATTAAGTGAATGCTGGCGTTTTTATTTGCATAAGACTCGATAAACGGTCTCGATTTAATATAATAATAAAGGGGAAGTATGGCGGAGTGGACGTTATACGGAAGAAGCTAATTCATATATTTTATACCGTTTTGAAATTTCATTACCAGTACTACGCTAACACACGAACTAACGAATGTTTCGATTCTGTATTGTTCATTTAACTTATAATAATTTATACTATATGTTTCGTTTTACTTTTGTTTTACTTTACTGTTATCCCTGATTTATAATTAATTCGTATTATGATAAATTTTTAACAAGTGAAACTAATTTATTTTGTTGCGTTTTAAGCATTGACCAGATACAGGTTTTTTTTTTAAGTGGAATACAATGTTTTGTTTTTATGCATTTGATTTCTTATATTTTATTAAAAGGAATTTATTAGTTAAAAATCACATAATGCTTTATAGATTTTGATGTGTAATTTTTTTCCCTAACTATTCCAAGGCTGAGGATAAAATCCTAAGACAAATTCATTCCTAGAAAGAATTTTGATTGGCAAAGAGTGGGCACAACATGAATTGCTGAAGAATCTTGGTAATCAAGGTATACAGATCGAACAATAGTAGCATTAGAATGATCTTCATGGGCTATTTGAAGAAAAACATGAAAAATTGTAATCATAGTGCTAATAATAAAAATGTTGTGTGGCATTGTGCAGGATGGCTCAAATGTATGCGAGAGCATATTGTTGGAAAACCCAAGAGGAGTAATCGAAGTACAATTAAAGCAGTCAGTTGCCTATATTAGTCTTCTGAAACCCAGAAAGAAGACAGTTTACAACATCAAATTAAACAAACACCTAATAACAACCTTTTAAACTTTGAGTAGTGGTGTTAATTATGGTAGTATTCTAGAGAATTACCCGATTTCATATATATTTCATTTAAATATGTACATGTAAAAATGTAAGCAAGGAAATTGGTTCAGTGACTTTATATGATTCCATAATATATGTGTATTAATAAAAGTAATTCAAAATATATATTGCTCAATATTCATCAAAAACCTTGTAGTTATATTGCATAATACCTCCATTACAGGACGATAAAATAAAATTTGAATAATTATGACTATACTTATTACGTTTAATGATAATGTTTACATGGTAAAGACGAACATCTACATCATACCGAAAGGATCGTTAATATGTAAAGTACTACCGATATTCTTTAAGTTTTTCCTTTTAGGCACTTGTTATACACATATATACACTATGAGTATCAGAGATTGTGTAATGTCCTCTCATGTGTTTGTAACATTTATATACAGTGTGCGAAGAAATTCACTTGACATCAGCCAGTTAAAGTTAATGGGTGTTTTTACTTTCTTCTACGTAGTGTAAGGAAGTATTGTGATGACGAAAATTTTCGACCTCGAGATTTCCCAAAAAAGTTGTTTTAAAAAATGTCTGTGTGTCTGTCTCTCTGTGTGTGTGACCACGATAGCGGTCAAACCGCTGTAGATATCAATTCCAAATTTCTTATTAACGTTTATAATCTCTCTCTTGAGATCTGATTAGTTTTTCAGTAAAATCGGTAGACCGGAAGTAGTAGTTTACTTTAGTGAAAAAATTGAATTTTGCCAATATTTCGTCAATTACTAAGTTTAAACAAATTATAAAGAATTGAAATGTACTCAAAATTAAATTTGAGAAGAGTCATGCTTTCTACGCAGGTACATTACGAGTATAATAGTTATTTATTATACAAGGGAAAAAAGTATTAGATTTTAGTTCGAGGTTATGTTTATCTCCCGACGCGAAGCGGAGGGGGACAAAATACCGAGAGCTAAAATCTAATGTTTTTTCCCGTGTTTAATAAACTATTTTTTTCTGTGACGGGAAGAACGACGATTTAATATTGATCAAAAACATGTTATTACTATATATTAAAGTCAGAAAATCAATCGATGTGACATTTGAAGATTTAAATTGGTAGGCTGTTGTACTTATAGCGACATTACACCTGCGTTGCTAAGGAAACCTGTAAAGTATCAAATATCTGTCAATTTAATTTGTGTTTGGTTTTAAAAATTTGCGAACTTTGATTTTTAATTATTTTGAATGGAAGGTGAAAAAGAAATGCAGTTCATTCTCGGAGACGGTGTTATTGGCTTACATACGTAAATGCAACTTTTTGTATAATAAAATATATTAAAATTAAATGTCCGTGTTCTTACTTATGTGTACATATCCGGGAAAAAAGTACTTATTTTTCTCCCCGGGAAAAGAATGAGTACTTTTTCCCCGGCTTATAAAGTGACATTTTGTTACCTGTTAAGAAAGATAAAATGTCAAACTTTTTTCCCGTCACAGAAAAAAAGTATTTATAACATCATTTTCAATATCTTTTGTGTAAAAAAAAATTCAAAATTCGGACCGGAATAACACTTTTACGCTTAGCGAGTAGCACTATCTTTCGAATATTTCTCCAAGTATACATCCTATGGAGATTTATTTAGATAGTAGAAGTAGTACAGTAGGATTTTGTTTATTTTTTCAGAAGATAAAAGTATTTAAATCTTAGTTTAGAACAACTTTTGTATAATATGAAAAGTATACACGTATACGAAAGTCATGTGGTGGCCACACCTATTTTTTTTTTCTTTTTTTTTTTGGTGGTATAGAACTTTAACATGAAACACATAAAAACCGTTGTACTGACCATAGTATTGGCTTTATTTGAAATATAATATTATGCTATTAGTGTGTAAGTATAATTAGGAGCATATGGGCTCATGCCTTCGACCGGCACAAAACGTCCGGTATCTCTATACGAAGACCAGCCCCGAAACAACTCTTTGAACAATATGAGCTGCCGTAAGTTTTTTGTTGCAACTTTTTTTGTCCTTGTACCAAAAAATGGCTTTCGTCAGAGTCACAACACGTTTCTTTAATCTTCAGCAGTCGAGCTCATATATTTTTTCGCCCAAATATCATTTTTTTTCCATTATGGCAGCGACCACGAATTGTTTTTTTTTTTTCTTTGAGGTCTAATTGTGTTTCTTCTACCTTTGATAAATCTTCTTCGTACGGTGGTGTCCTGAACAATAACTCCAACGTTTGTTAAGTCTTGCTGAAGATCTTTCCATTATTAAAGAAGTTTTATCTCTTCTGGTGGTCTCGCCTTTCTTCCAGATTTCCTTTTTCTATCGACCAAATGCCTTTTTCCTTTTAATTTTTTTTTCTTTGGCAATATCGCTTTAAGTTATTGATGTGCGTTTACTTACAAAAATATTCTTTGTGCACTTGTTGGCAGAAATATCCCTCTACAAAAATAAGGACAAAAAAATACTGGACACAACCATAGTACAACACTTAAAAATGGTTAATTGCTACCAAACTATTAAAAACAACACGTATGTAATATTCAATACGTTAATATGCACTAAATTTCAGAACTGCAAAACCATGAGTCCGTTACCTTTGAAATTAGCGTGTTTTGAACTATGAAAACATGTAAAAGTGCATCTTCATATTAGGTACAATATTGTATGCTGGGAATAGAACAGATTGAAGGTTGGAAATTGACATTATTAGCCGAACAGTGCATTAGCGATTCGGTTTCATATAAATATAAGTATATATGTCAAGTTGTATAAACCTCATTTTAGTGACGAGTTATATTAATCACGAGTGGAGGGTAGCGGAGCAATTGTTAAAAAAAAATAATACAAAAATACTTGTTTCTTGAAGAGCCGCGTCGACTTATTTTGACAGACTTGATTGACTTTCAGTTGATTTTTGCAATTAAAAAGCATGGAGATCTTCAGTCCCTGACTAACACAGTCACAGCTAGACTTTAATTGGATTTAAAAATGTGAACAGAAAAAGATATTTATGTTGTAAATCGAGCAATAATATTCTAATTGTTATGCATTTTGAGGTCATTTATACATCTCTCAATGCGCACTCAATTTCGTTACAAACTGTATGTAATTGTATATTATAATTCTCTAATGATCCTCCGTGCATTAAGCCAGTTATTTCGTTAAAGAATGATAAGCAAAAAAGACAAGCATAAAGTTGAAATACGTTCACTTGAACAATACAGCGAAATGATTATTGTCGAGAATTGTGTATTTTCTTAGGCCTGGTGAATACTTACAGCAGGAAGTGATACATCTTTCTCTGCTGTTGCTTCTTCTTATTATTATTCTCCTTCAAAAATAAAAGCTTTTCATGTGCGACCGGTTTCGTAAAATCGGCGACTGTAAAGTTATCTCTTAATTAAATATACGCGGATAAGCTTCAAGGTTGAAGGGATGTCTAAATTATGAATCCAATTAGTGCGCGTGGAGATATTTCTGTTTTGCTCAGGGTCTTGTATCATGCCGTAATTACGTCATTAGAATTTCGTACGGAGAAATGGCATTCATTAGAATGTTACATAAAAGAAGATGCGTTCGTAGAATCAGATGTACATAAATATGTATTGTAATTATGGATATATGTATACCTATAAATTTCAGATTTAGATTTCACATAAGATTAAGAGGATTTATTTTTTATCCGATTTATAATTCAATCTATCCTCAGCGGTATGCTTTATTATCAGGAAAATAAAGACTGCAAGAGTCATTAATTTTCCGAAGTCATAGAATATGTTTTCATGATTACATAAATAGCTAAAGAGAAAGTTGTAAGTAGTACGTTCTTTTGATAAATTTCGGTATAATTTGTCTTAAAATTCTTATTTGACATATTTTATCAAGTTTGAAAATTTTGCTTGCTTGCTTGCTTTTTAAGATTAAGATTGAGATTAATTAAGATTAAGATTAAGAAATATGATAGGTATTGCCACCAACACTTTAAACACATTTATTTCCTTTTGTCTTCGCAATTTCTATTCTGGAAGTCGACATTATCGCGACTAAATTGATCTCCTCCTTAAATTGTAAATATTTAGGGTTGTACGTATTTTTTCTGAAGGGTATGTTTTAGGGACGATACAAGTCCGCTAGATGTCGGTAGCGTATGTAGCTCCAAGTATTATATACTATATCTGAATAACAATAATTTGTCCTAACCATTTGTGATTTTTTAAACCTTAACGAAAAGAATGGATTGAGGGGCGTGTAATTATAACTACGAAGTTATTTTGAAAACAAAAATTTTATCTTTCAAACATTTCCTTATTAGGCTATTAGCTTAATTTCACTTTTAATTTTGTTTTATTGTTACTATTACATTACAAATTCAACATATTTGTGGGTATATAAATAATAAATCCTTCTTCTTCTTCTTCTTGTTCTTTTATTTAGGTCGTAACTTGTTTTTCTTCACGCATTCTTCCTTTATGGTGTTTCGTTCGAAGTGGAAATCCAGCTCCCCCCCCCATCGTTTCAATGGTCCAACGAGTTCTCTTTTTCCTGCAGGCCTCTGGTCTTTTGCTATTTTTATCAATCTGCCGCCCCCCCTCCCCGGCTCTCTGAACATACTCATTCCACTCCCTTCTTCTTCGCCTCACGAACCTGACAACATCTTCAACCTCACATTCCTCTCTTATCGCTTCATTCCTAACTCTATCTCTGTTGGTTTTTCCCGTTATAGTGTTCAAGGTGTTCATCTCAGTAGTTCGCATCAGTTGCTTCGTTCTGCTTGTGTCACGTCTAGTTTATGCTGCATATATCATGATCGGTCTTATCACGGTCTCGTATATTTTTGCTTTACTTTCCGTCATGAGATATTTGTTCCTCCATGTTACATCCCTCAAGCATTCGGATATTCTTGCTGCCTTCATAATCTGTTGTTTGGTCTCGTTCACATGATATTTCTACACCAAGATACGTGAAGGACATTAATTGCTCGATGATTTTATTATTTACTATTAACTTTCTTCTTATAGGTTCTTTTGAGATAACCAGCGATTTAGTGTTCTCCGTGGATACTAGCATGTTATATTCTTGAGCCGTGTTTGTCAATTGGTGTAGAAGTCTCTGTAAATTATCTTCTTCGGAATCTGCGATCAGCACCACATCATCAGCATAACATAAAATCGTCAAGTTCTTTACTAACATCATGTATCCGTTCATCTTTGTCACACTGTCTATGATCTTATTCATTATAAGATTCGAGAGGATCGGGCTCAGAGTCCCCTTGTCGGATACCAGTGTTACTTCTTATGTCTCCACTTATGTCCATCCCTATTTGTATTTTTGTTTTCGTTCCTATGTTTGAGTCCTCTATTATAGTTATTAGCTGTCTAGGCACATTATTCTCCTGTAATATTTTTACCACGTCGCGCAGTCTAACTCGATCAAATGCCTTTTGTAAATCGACAAAGCACCAAAAAGTCTGTATTGTTAAACTTGATGGCGTGTTCCACCAACTGGCGGGTAATAAGTATGGCATCGTTAGTGAATCTATTTCTACAAAAGCCTTGTTGTTCCTTATTTATAGTTAATTCTATTTTACTTTTCTCTAATATCACTTTGGTCAACAGTTTTTCTGCCGCATTCAATAGTGTGATTGCCCTATAGTTTTACGGGCTGTCTTTGTTTCCTTTTTGGAATATTGGGATTGTGATGCTGGTTTTCAATTCTACTTTTCCCCTTTTTAAAATTTCATTAAACAGCTTTGCAAGCTCTTCTATTAGGTACTCTGCCCCATACTTCAGCAACTCATTCCTTCTATTATCTCTTTCCGGAGCCTTCCTATTTTTTTAGTGTTTTTATTGCCCCTTGAACGTCGTCTATTGTAATGGTTACTTCACTGCCATTCCATGCTGTTGCAGCCAGATGTTGTAGGATATGTTCTTCTTTCTCTTCATCATCTTCTTCTTTATATAGGCCTTCGAAGTATTCTTCCCATTTTTTCACTTATCGCTGCTTTTCTATTTCTGAGCATTTGCCATATTTTGCTTTGCGATCCGTACATATCTCGTTCCATATCCTTTGTGTCATTTTCCCAGTATTTCTCTTCCAGTTGTCTTATTTTCCCGTTTATCATATTTCGTTCTTCCACATAGAGTCTCTTATCTTCTTCCGTTCCGGATGCTTTGTAACAGAGAAATGCTTTCCTCTTCTTTTCTGTTATTTCTTTGTATACCATGGTGTTTTATATCTTTGTGGTGGGCATTTGACGTTTTCCTACGGCTTCTTCCGCGGCTTCTACGATATTGTGTTTTCTTTTTGTCCATGCTTCGTCAAGATGGTTATCGTCTGTCGCCTGTGTTCCCTTGATTTTGTCCTTCAGTCTAGCTGCACACAGACTCCTTGTGCTCTCATTCTCCAGGGACTCAACATTGAACTTTTCTACATATACAGTATCGGTCTTCTGTTTTAACCGATATTTAGCTCTTATTTTACAGAGCACCAATGAGTGATCGCTTCCGATGTTCTCTGAGTTCAGAATTTTCACTTCTAGTATCTCCGAGAGGCTAAAACTTTGATTGGTGATAATATAGTCTATTATGGACTGATGGCCCTGCGTATTTCTGAAAGTGTACTTGTACTTAAATTCATGTTCAAAGAACGTTTTATTAATTCTTAGAATATTTTGGACGTAGAAGTCAACAAGTAGTTCACCATTATCGTTGCTGACGTCTTCCATTAAAACGTTGTTTCACATCTTGTAATGAAACACTGGCCCCCTCTGGCATTGAAATCGCCCATTAGTATTGTTTTTTGATTAGTGGGTATTGTATCTATCTGATTTTATAGTTCTTCGTAGAATCTCCTTGTTTCCGCTCTTGGCTTTGTTGTAGTTTCTTTCTGTAAAAACCCCAAATATTCAATTCGATACTGATTTTGAAGAATGTAGAACTGCATGGATTCTGCAGGAAACTATTTTGATATACTTTGAAGCTTAAGTTATTTCAAGGCTTTTTTGCAGTAATCAAATGATTTATTTGCAAATATTTGTACAACTTATTCATCAAAGAAAAAGAATTTGTTTTTTTTTGTTTTTGTAGCATTTTTTATATATTTATTTCAATATTAATTCTATTTAACATATTTTCAATCTTTAAAGACCGTTTCGGTAGTTATTTCTAAATGTAATCTAAATAATATACAAATAATATTATCAAGATCAGAGTTAAAAAAGGAACAGCGAATTAGTAATGTTTCTTAAAATAATATGCTAATGAATTAGTTCATGGAGGGCGTTTCTCTCACACAGCTGTATTTACAGAACCTATTTTGAAAGTATTAATCCATCTGTAAACACACAAAATTCAATTCACACAGTTCGAATTGACTCTTCTATATTGACGAACATTATTTGTCTTATAAAACACGAATAGGTTTAAACTACTTAATGAAGATATTTTCTGAGAATAAAGAAGAACTCAAACTTTACACAACCAGTGCCCACTTTTACTTATATACATATTTATTTGACGATGGATCTTCTTGTAGTGTTCCGACGCTCGATTATGGTCGTAGTTTAATTTCCCCAGAAAGAATTAGTTTGACATGTCAATATTTGACGTGGCATGATATTACCAGTCTATTCACCTCGTTGTGAGAGAAACTGTTAATTTTAAGCGCGAACGTGAATATTCTTATGAATTCTTATATTTTCGTTATTCAATTTATTTATTATTATTGTGATGTTAACACTCCAGATTTTTGCGAGTATTCATGTTTGAATTCTCCTGATACCAATATGGTGCATTAAGATACAGGTCGTATGACATGATTTTTGCGCACGCGTTTAAAGTGCGCAAAATGTCTTATGAAACGTGTGCCAACTCTGCTTAACGAATCATATCATTCATTAGCCTAAATAAAATATTAGTATGTGTCTTTTTTATTCTTTGTACAAGTTCTACTGCACATATTTGTTACAGTAACACGTTTATATTTGACATTTAAATATGGTTTGGTTCCAATTTTTTTTGTTACCAACTTCAAACAAATAAAATTAGCATGAGACAAAGTAAGACTTTATACAACCAAAACGGGTGCCGAAAGTGAACTTTATATAACCGAAATAGAAAGAAGTTCCTCTTGAAATCTCTCTCCCCTTCTTTCTTTCTCTCTTTCTTTCTTTCTTTCTTTCTTTGACCACGATAACAGCCAAACTGCTAGAAGCTATTAATACTAGATCCTGTATTTTTTATGTAATCAATTATATCCGTGTACTCTGGTTTCATAGACTTTTTTGCTAATTCATTTTTATCCACGAGACACAGCCAACCCATATGTCTTTCTCCAATTACTAATTAAATGCGTTTTGTCGTTAATTCAGCCAATAGGGACTCATTTCTTACTTGGTGTCTTCTTGTGTTTCCTTTTATTCTTCTAAGGAATCTCATCTCAGTAGCTATTACTTTACTTTTGTTCGGTTTTGTTAGGGTCCACGATTCACTGCCATACACTCCTCCTTACTAAACAATGTTGTTTTCAGGGTGCTATAGTGTCTCCTAGGTTTTCCAAGTCTCTGTATTATTTCGTTGCGCATTTTCCCGTTTCTTCTGTGACTGTTCCTATGTATTTAAAACATCTGACCTGTTCTAACTCATGTTCTTCGACTTTAATTTATTATGCTTTTTCTTTGGAAACAAATATGGTCTTACTTTTTCCAGTATTTATTTTCCATCTTATTTTCTTGAGTTCTTCTTGTTAAAATTCTAGGTTATTTTGTAACACAATATTACTAAAACTAGTTTAGTTTATTTCAGTGAAATAGTGAAATTTTAGGGTAAAAGTGTTACGAGATCGCTTTTAGGTTTTTAAAATCATGCAGTCTGCACAAATTTATTAAGGATAATAAAATGTACAATATCGACTTTAGTGAAAAAATTCAAAACTTTGACCAGTAGCAACACAGATCGAAAATGAATTTTTTTACAGGGTTTACCAATACAGGATTTAAACAATTTAGATTCCTTTAAAAATCTAGCATCACTAAGTGACCCGAGATTTCCTTTTAAGATATAGATATTATATTAATAAAATGCTCTTAAAATGAGATTCTTCCTAAACTTGTTTCAACTTTTTGTCTACATAAACAATCTCCCAGAAATACCGGTCGTTCTTTTGTTTAAATGTTTTGATTGAAGTATTGAAAGAGGTGCTAATAGAATCTGTAAATACCTCGTCACTTATAACCGATCTAACCAACCATATTTCCAAATGATTATTTTTAAATTGAAAACCAATTTACATACCTAACGTAACGTATCTTTCAAGGCTGGTGACCTTTCCTATTGTCTCTTACAAACACCAACCTGCTCCAATTTGTAAAGATTCGTCACGCTCAATTATTATTAATACAGCATCATCTAAAGAGCAGAACCGTTTACACGGAAAGTTGCGAGAGGGGGGCGTACGTGTTGTCAATGTTTTAATCGTGCTATTAATACGAGAAGAAAATCATCGGGCAAATATCATTCTCTCGTTGAGGTCAGTGACATCTATCGGTGAAGACATGTCAGTGTTACCAGACTTTACCACATACAAGTTCAAATATGTCATTACCTCCTTCTCGATGGAGAGGTAAAAGTTCCGATAAGTTGGAATCCTTTAAAAAAATAATTGAATGTAATTGATGAGTTATGTGTGGTCTGTGGACTATTAGGTTTTATTTATATTTTTTTTTCTAATGTTCTTAAAAGAGTTTCTTGAGTCGGTTCATCTTTATGATTTTAAAAAAAATTATTTACGATTATGATGTTGTCTTTTATCGCTTTCCACGGAATTGCGCTTGGTGTTTATCAGCTATGACATTAATATTTGTTACAAAGTGCCTTTTTGGTGGATAAATATTTTTATTAGAAATAATTTAGTTTTTTCAAGTTAATTAATGAGGACGGCAAAATATTTTAATTACTTTCGGTTTTAGTGATTTTACCAGAACTAACTTGAAAAATATTATTAAATAAATTGCTTGTCTCAAATTAAATTTTAAATTTCCTTACGCTGTTAATAACTCTATGCGGCATGCATATTTTGTAAAATATTGGTTTCTGATGATGAGATAAGTGTTATTTAGGTCCGAATACTGAAAATTCCTTCCTGTAGAAGGTGTTGCAAATCAAGCGCTAAAGATTTTTACACTTTCTCTTTTGGGATGCTCTATACCAGGGGTCGGCAACCTTTTTTGGCCGCGGGTCAAAATCAACCAAAATGCGAGTATTAAAGAGACATTTCGGTCAGAGATATTTTCGTATTAAAACAGCATTTTAGTAAATATAAAATATATATATTATTAAGAAAATAATTACAAACATAGTTGAATAAATTTTATTTATAAACTTTCTCTACGATATCAATGGCTCCCCTGATGTTGAACTTGTGACGTCAATTTAGTTAAGTCTGGTTTATAGTTAGTCGTTTTAAGTCGAACACAAGCATCTGAATTATCAATAGTTAACCTGCTCCTGTTTTTGCTTAAAGTAAATTTCATTTGTGAAAATATTTGCTCACATTTATAAGTGGACCCGAATGTGGACAAAATGGCAAAGCCTATTTTTTTTAATGATGAAAACCTCGTAGGAAGTGATGCCCAACATGTTGATATCATGAGAAAATGATTATCTTCTGTATTTTCCAAATCGTTCGCAATTTCTTGAATTTATCCTTCCATAATGTTCACCTTTAAAATCAATCATTTCTAAACTAAAATTGGCAATTCTTGGATATTCAAAATACTGCAAATTTATAATATTTTCTTCTATTTCATCGGGCTTTATTATAAATGTAAACATTTCTCCATGTTTCTTAAGACTTTGAAACCGACTTTCATATTCACTTTTAATGACCGACATCCAACTTTCGAACATATTTAGATTGCGTTCATCGATATTTTCTTTTTCACGTTCCCTTTTTAACAAGGGAAAAAATGAAATTTTTTAGTTTTTATGTCAATTTCAAATAATATCAATTTTGAAGTAAAGCTCTTCCAATCCTCATACATTTTCAAAATTGTGTGGTTATTTCCTTGGAGTCGTACATTGAAATCATTATAATGGTTCATTATGTCTGTTAAGAACAAAAGTCTTAAAAACCATTGTTTATCATTGAGTTCGAGATCATTTTCACCAATTTCGTGAAGAAATATTTGTATATCATCAAAACACTCTACAAATCTATTAAGAACTTTGCCCTGACTTAACCGTCGTATTTCAGAATGTAATAACAAATCTCCATATTTCGATTCAATTTCCTCCAAAAAAGCTTTAAAGCGCCGGTGTATTAATGCTGATGTTTACGATCTTAACAACTTTTTCCATTACATCTTTAAGTTGTTGTGTAGATTGCCTTTGCAAATAAATTTTCTTCATATATGATACAATGAAATGATTAAAGTGAACGGCCAAGTTCATTTTCCATTAGTTTTACAAATCCAACAGTTTTTCCCCTCATACTTGGAGCACCGTCAGTTGTTATGGAAAACAATTTACTTTTTAAATCTAATACTTGCCCATTTTTGAAATTTGTAAACTCTTGTACTTGACGAAAAATATCAGTGCCTTTGGTGGTGTCATTCATTGAAGCAAGAACGCATAGTTTTTCATTGACATTCTAGCTATTTATTGATGCAAATCTAATAATTATTGCAAGCCTACCAATACTATTTATGTCGGTACTTTCGTCAACTGCAATGCTAATTATGTCACAAGATAACAAATCATTTTTGACCTGTTCATAAATATTCTTGGCCATATCTTCAACGCGACGCTGGACTGTTCTAGCTGACAATGGCATGTCTTTGATTCTCTCAATTATTTGTTTTTTATTTGCGAAGTCATTAAATAAGTGTTCGGAACAATTTATGAATGCGTTTTTTAAAAACTCGCCGTCTGTACATGGTTTTCCGTTGGTACCAATGCTAAGAGCTGCAACAAAGCTGGCAGACGTAGCGTGATTGTTGCTGGTAACAAAACTGTTTAAGAATTTATTTTGTTTTCCAAAATTTAATACACGTTTAGCAATGTGTTCAGATTTATCTTCATTTGCCATTTCACTCACATCTTTATGTTTTGAAGAAAAGTGTCGCTCAATATTATAAGTCCTGGCGGTAATTATATCTGTACATAAAGTACATATCAATTTGTCACCATTTTCGATACACCCATACTTTTCTGTCCACACATCTTGAAATAATCTCTTTTTTGCTTTTTGTTTGTTCATGGTAATTTTTTTAAATAATGATATTTATTTCACTAGGTCAATATTATTGTGCTACTGTACTACACGTGCTATAACTGACATACAACTGAGATAACGACGCGCGCATCCAAGAATGGTACAATTTGTTCGGACAATGTCGCTGCATTCCGCATACTATCGGCCGATTCCATATCCAGTCAGGCGGGGTGGGGCCTCAACTGATATTTTTATACGTTATACTAGATTCAAATGTGGTACGTTCATAGATTTGCGACAAAAATTTTTTGGGAAAAAGAAAAATTTTTTTGTATACTTTATTTTCGGAACTAAAGTGGGTCACTTGAAATTACCAAATGGGTCACTCGGTGTCATAGGTTGCCGACCCCTGCTCTATACCTTTGTTTGGCATTTCTCGTTATTTGGGGGCTCTTTTTTTAACAATAATACTTAATACTAATTATAATAATTAATACTAATACTGTAAGTCGTTACTTTTTGACATTCTATAAAGAACAAGTATTATTCTCTTAGATCACTGTATTACAAATGAAACATATAATACACATTATTTATGTTTATATCTAGGTTTTCTAATGTAGTAAAGGCGGTAATTATATATTAGTTAGGGAAACTACCATACAGAATACAAGAGAAGAGGATACACTAATATGAAATATGCTATACTTGGATTTTTTGAAAAGTTGCGAATAATATTCTGACTTGCGCAAACATCGTTCAATAACTTTATGAAATCTATACACTTCTTGAATACATCCTGGCAAAGAATTCTTTATAGTTAACCCTTTAATATGCGGAAACCTTTGCAAACTATAAATAATTGCAAAATTCTTCAGAGAATCAGTTCTTCCAATTCCTGATGGTCCTGCAAGATATTTTATACATGGTGCTAACAATGTGGTGAAGTCCAAAAGTGTATGTTTTGACACACAACTTTAGTTTTCGTTTAGTTTGACTACAATATCATATAATGTTCTATAACCAATCTATACACCGTTGTAATGGCAGACTAGTGACGACAATAATATATACCTTCGTAATGTTTCTATTTGTATTCGTTATATTTATTTTTTCTATTATTTTTAATTTTGTAACATACACCCTTGTAATATTGGGCGAGAGAAGTGTCCAAAAAGATATAAACAAGAGTTTACGAGTCTGTTAGAGCTCATATATGGGTGTGAATCGTCGGTAGTACCGGGTCGGCTGATGAAAAAGGTAGTAATCTATAAGATGAGAGTGATAAGAAAGATCGCGTGTGACGCTAGTGGATAGAATTAGGAAAGAGAACATTGGAAGTCGACTAAACGTAAGAAGAGTCTAGGAAAAATAAAACACAACAACTAAGGTGGTTGGGAAATGTAGTTAAAATGAGCGAAGAGGCGCAAGAGAGGACAGAAGACAAAATTGCCAAAAAAAAAAAAATTAAACAGTGCAATCTCAGACGCGCCAAGAAGAGGACTGTATTAAAACAAAAGCAAGATAGATGCGAAGTACATAAAGAAATGAACAATGACCATCGCCTCGATACCAGAAAGAGAAGTGGTTCGGGATAAGTAAAGATATTTTTGTTGGACCTTAGACATGATAAATTGTAAGCGATATAGAATTTAAAGCCAAATTAACAACGCGGGAAAATGCTACGTGGATGTCCATAACATAAGCTTTTTCCAGTTCTGTTGGGCAACAAAAATGCAGAAAATTATAAAAATTTTCGTAATGGGCATGATAGATGCATTTTACGATGCTCAATGTATTGTGTGGCTTAAAGTACACATTCTACATTCTTTCTTGGACGTATGTTCGGAAAATATAGGCGATATTAATCATGGGATCGGTGAGAGCTTCCACCAACACAGTTTGGAAATGGAAAAACGTAACAGATGAAAGGGAATCGTGTAATTTTTGCAGATTTTTGTTGTACGTTAAAATTTAGGGTGTGAATTAGAGTCGTAGTTATTTCGCTGATGTCAGCATTTTTCACCCCCCCCCCCCACACAAAACATTCAAGATAAATAAAAAGAAATTATGGAAAATTTAGGAAAGATTGTGTAATTTTAATATTTTTTTTGGAATCTTTCATCGGCATTATCAATACGAATCCATCAAAGTCGACCTTTTCTGTTTTTTATTTCAAAAAATTTGTAACTTTGTAGTGCTCCAAATATGGACCATAGGTAACGGTAATACGACCATATAAAAACTCTTATGGTATAGGTTTACGAAATTATCAATACATTTGTCCTTTGCTCGTACTGGTATTTCAGTACTCCGAGAAAACCACAACTTCTATGACAACTAGTATGCACTTTTTCGCATATTGAAAAAATGAGGTGTGGCCACCACACGACTTTCTTATACGTATGAGCGTTTCAAATTATAGACTTTAAAGAATTTTTTTTTCAAAAATTATTCAAAATCCTATTCTAAGTACTTCTATTCTCATACATACAGAACATTTATATTCGTTTGAGTGCTGTTCATTGCATTATCTTTATCTCATTAGAATACCAAAATTGTTTATATAAATAATATGACTATGATTTACGATATTTGTTTACTACAACAAATATTCCACATTAATATTCTCTTGTTGTTTGACTTTCCTTTGGCGTCATTATTCCATACCTAATAATTATGTTTGCATTTAGCAACCTGTCTTGTGTTTTCTTAATTAACAAAGTATTTACGTTTTTAGATTGTAGGTATACACTGTAATATTATTATAACAAAAGATAATACATAAATACATACAGGGTCGTGTACTTGAACTTCTGTGTTCAATTTCTCAGAAACTGGTAAAATTAATTTTAATTAAAAAATGAGGTGTGGTCACCACACGACTTTCTTATACGTATGAGCGTTTCAAACTGAACAATTTTAAGAATTTTTTTAATACAAAACTTATTCAAAATATTTTCTAAGTACTTTCATTCTCTTAATAAATCGCTATAGAATGCATACTTTGCAAGATATTAAAAAAGTGCTCCTCGCTAAGAGTAAAAGTGCTACTTCGGTCCGAATTTTGAAATTTCATATATACAAAAAATATTGCAATTCCAGTTTTAAATACTTTTGTACTCTTGATAAATATATATAGAATGCATAACTTACGACATATTTGCAAAAAATCGCTATTCGATAAGAGTAAAAGTTGTACTTCCGGTTTGAATTTTGAAATTTTTTTTATACAAAAGATATTGAAAATTATGTTTTAAATACTTTTATACCCGTAACGTCCTTGTCTAAAAAGCATGACTTGCGAAATATTCGCAAAAAACTGATTTTCGATAAGAGTCCTAGAGAGACCTAGAATTTCGAAACACTTTTTAAATAAAATTATTCTCAATTTTAATTTTAAGTATATATGAATTCTTTATAAATTTGTTTATACTTAGTAGTTGACGAAATATTGGCAAAATTCGATTTTTTCGCTGAAGTTAACTGCTACTTCCGGTCTACCGATTTTACTGAAAAACTAATCAGATCTCAAGAGGGAGATTATACACGCAAACACAAAATTTGGAATTGATATCTACAGCGGTTTGAGCGCTATCGTGGTCACACACACACACAGAGACACACATACACACACACAGACACACAGACATTTTTTAAAAACCACTTTTTCGGCATCAGGGGACTTCAAAACGTGGACATCTGCAAAAATCTCGATGTCGAAAATTTTCATCATCACAATACTTCCTTATACTACGTATAAGAAAGTAAAAAGGACTTTTAACAATATGGTAATAGACACTTTCGATAAGACCAATTTTTTTACACGAATCGTGCTTTTCGGTAGTCATTGTTGATAGTTTTCAAAACAAGGACATGTACTTACATTATAGAGTTATGTTTCGCGTTTCTTGACAATGGAGCGATGAACCTACTTGACTCAAAAGCAGTTGACATGCCAGCAGGGCAGATTTCAATATTTATTCAGCTACTGGTAAAAAAAATATTTCTGATGTATAATTTCAGTTTTTAGTCTATAATACATGTAATAAACAGAAACACTAGAAAATTTATATAACAGACCAGATATATGGTTCTAGTCAAAATTTCGCTTACTTCGTGCTACTTAATAATAGTAAGTGATCGAGTTTTACAACAATTTGGATGAAATATTTTTTATGTGGGAGAGTGAAAGTTTTAAAAGAATAAAGGTAATAGATAAAACAATAAAAAAAAGTTGTATTATTATAGTGATCTTATATGGTTTTTGTATGGTCTTATTGCCTTTACCCAGCTTATGGCTCATGTTTTGGTCCATTTACGCCACTCATATGAACATACTTGGTTTCAGCAAAAAGTTTCAACCCTTACAATTCAATTACGCTTTATCAAATTAAGTGATTTCATGTTTTCTATAACAATTAATACATGCTATTTCATTGCGAAACCAAAACATGAAATTTTTTGGGCAGTGTTCAAAAAAAATTATTAAAACATTTGAACTAAAATGTTTATTCAATTAGTTCCATGAACGTAGAAGCTTCTTTCCCGAAAAACCTACATCAAAAAACCTAAGAAACAATTCATAAATTGTCTTTTTTATTATTATTCGAATAATTGCCGTCATCATTTACGCCAAGTCACAGGTATTTTTATTTTTGTTATTGTTCCTCTTATTCTTCTTAATCACGTCATACGGAACGAAAATTACAAAACGGAACTTACCACTCTGCGTATGCCATCTTCACCAACTAGCTGATTACAGTTAATTTCAAACAGAAAAAAGAGGAGAGATTAAAGAAAAACACTTCGATAACAACTAGTATTGCGTGTCGGTGTTGTATGATTTCCAAAAAAAAGAGACAAGGAGCAAAGGAAGAAGACCTCGTCATGAGAATCTCGCGATCCTCAACCGGTAAATTCACGCCTTAATCTGTTCTCTCCACGTTACATACACACGGTGTTGACCGTTTGCGATTACGGGTCACTTGGCCAAGGTTTTAAACTCGAAGAATTTATTAGCTGCAACGGCGTCGATATGAACATGCGGAATAATCGAAAATATTTAAGCTCAAAATAAGTAGGTTCGTCCGCATTCAAGTAGGCGCTAATTTATTATTTTATCCTAATTGTATTGGAACACCTACAATAACGCATCGTTTTCTTCCACCTCGCACTCTCACATGTTATTACCACTCACACAGCTTTCCACGTATGTAGTCAAGGTATGAGCCGTGTCGTGTATACATACATATACAATATTGGTCAAACCGGTCACATAGAGAAAATACAGTTAACTGTGTTTCGGTTCCCCATCTCGGTTAAGGTATTATTGTTGCCATACTTGGACTTTGATCGGAATTTATTCCTATGGCGTTGAACTTTTATTGCATAACGCTTAACGAATTGCTGCCATACAGTGTGCGGCTGGATTTTCAATTTCGTAAAGTACGTTAACCGTTCCCGGTAGTGTCTGGTGGCTAACTATGCAATTAGCACTCCTAATTATATTTGATATACAATTACTACCGAATTGTTGAACATCAGAGTTTAGGAATTCTGAGTTATCACCGATAGATATCTCGGCACGTACCTATTATTTCATTTAGATGTAGGTGGAAACGTGTCATTGCATTATAATTTGGAGTTTTACGAGCTGTCGCTAGATACCATTAACCTACTTCGACATAAATTCGAAGTCAAAAGTAGCAAATAATGTCACCATATTCAAAATTCTTAGCGTAGTCGTGTTTGTTTCATGAAATAGTATAAATATGTATAAATATGCAGAGGACGTGATATATACTAGGTCAAAAATGTCTCCATACAAGCCACAGCATTTTCAATTTACGGCTCTACATAATATCACATTTATAAGAGATATATAAATTACTTTTTAAACACAAAAATGGACAGATAGGCATCACACATCTAATATTCTATGTTATGGGAATATATTTGAAGCAAATAATTCGTCATACTGGCACTGTCAGCATCACTTGTGGAGACATCGAAGCGTGCTCTATTCTAAATGGAGGTTCCGAAATCTATTCGCAAGTTAATTACTAACTTAAGAAAAGAAGGAAAATCAGTACAATATGTAGTAAATAAATATCAAGAACTACAAACTTATGAAAATAGGCTACCTTTAGACAGACCTAAGAAATTAAAGGCGGTTCATAAGGGCGCTATTCGTAACAGAATTAATGAAAATCCGTGAAATAGTGCACCTATATTTGCTAAAATGATAAAAGATGAGTACGGGATACATCTTGTACCTTAAATAATTAGAAATGTGTTACGAGAACAAGGTATACACGGACAAGTTTACAGGAAGAAACCTACATCATCAAGAAAAAGGAGACATTACGTTTAGAATTTGCTAAAATCCATATCAACAAATCGATATCGTTTTAGGAGTTCGTAATTTTAGTGACGAGTCTAAATATAATGTGCTTGGGTCAGATAGGCCAATTGTGGTTTGGCGCAAGAAGAATGAGCACTTGAAAAATAGAATTATGTACATATTTTTTTTATCTTGTATACAGAACTTTTTTGACTCCATTTTTGCACCTGTATAACATACTGTTCGTTTTTTTATGTGTTGTAGAATAAAATTTTATTTTTGTGGTACTCATCTATTTTATTACTTACAATATTTCCTGCATTAATATTTCAAGCCCAAACATCATAATATTAGGTAAATTAGAAACGTAACTTGAAAATTCTATGACCTGAGTAGAGACTTTTTTGACCCCGTGTACAGTCATTTACTACCTTGTGTTTATTTTATATATTGGGTATTGTTGCGTGCTTTTGGCACTTCTGACTAATTTAATTTCAAAATATTAAATAATATCTGTTTACTTAACCTAGCAATTATTAAATTACTTAAGAATTCCAAACTAATTATAATATCATTCTTTTGGCTCATACTGTATACTATTTATTATTTTCAATACGCAAAATATATTCAAAACTTAAATATGTATTGCAATTCTACAGCTAAGCTTGTTTAACCTTCTTGAATAAACAGTCCTTTATATTTTTCAACTACGTATCAATTTCTGTTAAAATAACTTCTACATCTAACATTTCTTAAAAATAACATCTGAATAACAAGTTTATAATCTAAAGTAAAATTCTTTTTATAAAGCAAATATTAGAGTCACGTACAACAATTTTTCTTAAATACCCTTTTGTATGACGACGATAGCTAAAAGGTTCGGCGCCACGAATATGCATGTTTTTATGAATAGTCCTTTATCTGAAATTTCATGAAGACCGAATAGTTAAATACCTCTATTACATCGTATGCGTCGTGTGCAAAAATTCCTTCTTGGATAAGTCGAGAACCTTCTAGAATCCAAAAACAGGCGTGTTTCACCCCTCTCCAACAGTACGCATAAAAGGGCAAGATCGCTTAAAAATTAATTAATAGTTATTATCCGCCAAGTGACTGTAGACACATCGAAGTAATTTTATATAGACCCTTGCTGGTCGATGACTATAATGGTTGACGCATAATTTCAAATGTTAAGATTGTTATCATCGTGTACGTAATATAGCCGTGTCAAAAGCTAGTCGAGTGACGATTTAACGTACATAGTGAGTGCAAAATTATCTAAATATCGTTAGTCCAACCTGAAAGAAGGTTTGGCAGATCCAGATGATGTACCTTATGGGAATTTGAAACGATCTTAACCATTGGCGTCGGATACCAACTTTCGTCAAACTAAGCGGAACAACATCTACCCCCGCAGGAGTCATCGACCGTGCATCGTGTCTGCACACACCAAGGTAAATTACCGTATTAATTAGGTCTCAGAGCGGCTTAGAAATTATTGTACCGTCGTTGTAATAAATCTACGGCCATTGCTTCTAGTTGTGTGACAATAAAACTGTAATATTTAGTCCGTCGGATAACTTTTAAAATAGGATTAATCTGTATTTTTCTGTTCACATTGTTGTTTGAATCATTACACTACTGTAAACAATAGTATTAATCTGAAATTTCGAGTTCATTGTTAGAATCTTTGTACTATTGCCTATGTTATCGTAAATTTAAGTTAATCTTTTAAAAAGTTCCAGTACGAATTATTCACTTTGTCAAATTCATTCATACATTAGTTGTTGCATTTTGTTCGAGAGTTAATATCCGATTTTAATTTACCATTTGTATTTGCAATCAAGATATTGTCATATGTTATTTGTGTTCATCTTTGTGTAACCACCATTTATTTTATCTGGCCAGAGTATTAATTAGGGATTGTTTAATCTAATGTAAAATGTGGAAGTGAAACATCAATGTATTGGTGTTAAATGTTTATTGTACTTTGCTTTAAATTGTCTTAGGTAATAAATATTGTTAAGTTTACGACACTTGTGTTTTAAATCAATTACTCCTCGTTCCTTGTGGTAATTCATAAGCTCAGTGACTGTTTCCTATTTTAATTCACTAATATACATGGAGCCACGATGTGCTAATTCTAGTGATAATAAATAAAATACAAAATAACGATTCAAGTCAAAATAGGTGGCGTCCAATAATAACTTCATGCATAATCACAAGATCATTCATGTAAACAATTAGCCAACTAAAAGAATCAACACCGGTTACCTGAGGAACTTCTGATTGAGGAATTGTAAGACTTAAGATTAAGGTAGGTAAGTTTTGTCATTAAATTAAATATACGCATTTATTCACTCTTTGTTAATTCAATTATTAGTGGTATAAATTCAATTACCATAATAAATATTGAACGACCCTGGGCTTACTGGATGCGGACTGTGCTACCGGGCGAATTACTCTGTTCTTGCATCCAGTACTGTTGCTAATTGCTAAACGTTTAATTAATCAAATCCTTTACCTAGTTATCATATGAAACAATTCAGTATAGCAATTATTCAGCAACAGTATACTCGATTATAAATTGCAGAAGAGGCATATTTGTAATGTTAACTTTATTACATTCACGAAAAAAAAAGTTTGCCACTTATAAATTTTCCAAAAAAATTTCTGTTAGGGTTAAGCTAATGCAATAAAAGATTTTTTCCTATGCTGCTTTTAGATTTCTTCATTATATTTTGAAATATAATATATATGTAACTTACAAAGACCTATTAGACTTTGAGCCGTGGCGTTTTCTTCACTTTTTCTTGTCGTTGGCAAGTGCTCTTTAGTTTTCAATTTACTATCGCTTTGGGTCATCTTCCACTGCTTCTATCCAGCTCTTTCCCGGTCATGCTCTCTTCCTTCACACACCAGAGAACGTCCAAACAATATTTTTCACATTTCTGTCAATGTCCATTCGCTCCAGGAGTCCTACCATTGTAGTAATTTGCTTTTAACAAGCTTGCTTATGGCCCTTTCTGTAAACAGATCTAGTACAGTTCTATATTTGTTCTTATTGCACAGCCATATTCCGTTCTTTTACCACCAAAGATCTCCCTTATTATCTACCTTTACCGAATATCTACATTTTACGGTTTAAAACGCAAGTCTTGCTTCCGTAATATAAAATTGGTTTTGATGTCATCTTGTATACATATTTATAATTTTAAACTTTTCGAAATACTTAATTTTAAGATTCTATTTAAACCTCACGCATAATTATATTCTTTGCCACCAGTAACTGAATTTCTTTATCCTCACTGCATTCGTTGGTTATCAGTGCACTTAAGTACATACCGTAGTCGACATATTGTAATTTCTGATATGAAAGTAGATAGAGGAAAAGAGCGCGACGAAATAAACTAAAGATAAACATAAGCGAGGCCAAGACAGTACACTCGAGAAACGTTTCCTATGAAATGTAAGACGTGAGGGTCCCGCGACACTGCGTTGCTCTCCCACCACTGTTAGCAAGCAGGCATCGCTGCATATTATAAGGTCATCTTCTGCATGGTATAGAAGTATAAACCGAAATTAAAATTTGACGACTACGGTATATTCCCACATCTTTTCAAATTTCTATTCTCCTGCTTCCACTTCTAACGTTTTTTATCTGTATTCTATAGTTATGTATATCGTTTTGACCATATTAAATTCTGAACCTAATATATTTTGCAATCGTTATAAATTGTTTGGCAATGATTTCTATTTTTTTTTTTTTCTGTTTCTTGCAATAGGATCTTAGTAACTTCACTAGCCTAACATGCCACTTTTCCGCATTACGTGTTCTAGCGCAAGACGTGCAAAGTTAATAAATGTACGTAGAAGATAAAACACTTGATTAATTTGTTATTGTCGACGCATATTTATTAGTAAATGAAGTAATTTAATCTAAACAAAGCTGCGGATTCACTTGCTTAGTCGCTTGTCTATTTAAAGTTTATTGCATGTCTTATAGTTAACCTTGACTGCAGTAAGTGTATTTATTATCGTAATTTTTATTAATCCTATCAGTTTGAAGGAAGTCTACCGTCGTTTTAAGGCTTTCACTAATGTATTTATGTTTATATTGTTTAAAAAAAACACATGCAGACGAAGATATTTCGTTCATAGCATCTATTCATTATATAATTTATCACAAAAATTTGAGTCTTCACCGACCTGTTTTTCGTAAGTCCTCCTTGATACTCACAGCAGCCTTTCTGTCTGTAATGTCGGTCCTTGTTTTATTAAACTAACCAGTATTTTGTAAAGTATGTAACAATACGATTCCTTTGTAGTTTTGACAGTTCATTTCAGCACCTTTCTTATAAATAGATAGTACAATCGCTTTTATATCAAAATCTGTTTCTATTTATTTCATATGTAAACTAATTCCGTGATTATTATTACTTTAATTCTTTAATTTACTAGTAACGAATACTCCCACCATCTTCCTAATTACCTTGTGGTTGGATTTATCTACTGTTAGATATAATGGTCATCTATCATCACTTATTTTCTGAAGTGTTTGTTGTTATTAATTTTTTACATATATATTATCTTTATGATTTAAGAAGTAAAATTAAAAAAGGTCCAAAATCCCACATCCCTCAGGCCAAGAATCCCAAAAAAGATTATCTTCCTTGCATCAGCAACGACATCTATGCAAAAACCGTATGCCTCAACAAACAGTACTGATAATAAAATGTATCCAAAAATAAAAAGGAATACTCCAAAATTATTCATGTGTGTCAAAGATATACATAATTTTACATACAAGTTTGTTATATTTAAAAATAAGACATACAACACCTTAAAAAACTTGTACACGGGACAACACTAACAAACGGTCAAACACAAAGTTCTATATGATTTGTTTGTATTGTCTGTATTGGGGTGACCTGTTGGGCAATTTAATACTACTACTATTACTACTACTACTACTAATAATAATAATAAATAATTACTCATTATATTCTCACTAGAGTGATTAAGGAAATAGAGAATGTTAGTAAATGAGCTGGGCCTTTTAATGTAGTGTGACTGGTAAAAGGAGGGAATAAGGCTTCAGAATAATGGTATAGAAGACTGAACACCTGATACAAAATAAAAAGTAAAATAGTCGTTACAATTTACAGATTACAATGTAAATTAAAATCATAATCGAAATGCCGACATTGCATAAGTAATAATAATAATAATAATAATTATTATTATTAAATTGCTCAACAGATCACCCCAATACAGACAATACAAACAAATAAATACTAATACTAATAATAATTATTATTATTATTATTATTATTATTATTATAATAACCTATGCAATGTCAATTATGATTTTAATTTATATTGTGATCTGTGAATTGTATTGACTATTTTTTTTTATTTTGTATCAGGTGTTCAGTCCTCTTTACCATTAATCAGAGGCCCTATTCCCTCCTTTTACCAGTCATACAACACTGAAAGGGCCCATCTTATTTACTAACATTCTCTATTTCCTTACTGCGTCGAGTCTTTTATATTCTCACTCCAGTGATGGTTGGTAACCACAAATCTTCGACGCCCGTAGACACTCTTAATTTTAATATTTCCGAGTTCAAGTCACTAGTTCCTAAAATAATTCTGTCACTTGTTCGTTCTCATATTTCTACAGAACATATAATAGAAACGCCATGCAGAAAGAATGCCGTTGGAGCGCCCGTTAGAAACCGAGCGAGCAATAGATCGGGAGCTTCTTGCGTGGGAGTGTGCAGTGCAGGGTCGCACGATTCTTCCGGCGTTGAAACTCAGGGGTCACATGAGCACGGCGGGGCATATATTGTGCCTTAAACTTGACACTTCCTTGTGGTAATTACCGGCTTTCTTGTCCTTACAGCGCACACAAACTCCACTCTCCATTGTAGTACGTGCAACAGTCAGCTCGAACGAAGAATGTCTTCAGAGACGACGTCGCCGCGAGCTGAAATCTTATTGGACGTGGTTCGTCGCGGCGCAGGGGAAACACGAAAAATTGCCCGGCCGTTATGATGATTTAAGATTCGAAGTCGTCTTATAAATGGGCATTGGCGGTACGTAATTGGGGATCGAGTATCTACGAGTTAGAACATAAATTTCCGTTGTAATTTTCCTTCTTTTTTAACTTCTGCGAAGTGGTAATAAGTTAATTTCGCTTTTGATAAATTTTCGATATTAATTTTCTTTTCTTGATTGTCACATTTTTTAAAAACATATTGCTTATCCAGTAAAAAAGTGAGGTTTTTATAAGTTTCGAGAAAGTTAGGCATGGAGAAAAAGTAATTATATTTTTTTTAGCTAGCAATAAATAGATTTACTTATAATAAACGATTGGTAAATGACGCAATTCTTCCATATTAAGAAGCCGCTAAAAACGTGACTTATTATTTGAGATTGTTGTTTATTAATATGGGTGTTCTGCAGCACCTGGTCTTGGGACTGTTACTGTTTATCTTATATGTCAATGACGTTGACCATTACATAGATTTAGTAAATAAACAGTAATAAAATGCCCAAAATAATTGAAGAAAATTGTATTTTTTTTATTTACATTTAATGATTGGTTGTTATTTAAACCGGTTTTAAAATTTATATTACGTTATTGTAATATTTTGCCTTTCATCCTGGTTACTTTTAAATACCTATGATCTATCATCTGCATACAATGTGATTTTAAGTTTAGGAATATAGTTGACGTATATTAAGAAAATTAGAGATCCCAGGATTGACGCTTTGTATAGTCTCTAAATCCAAACAGGTTAATTGCTTATTTTTACTTTCTTATACGTAGTATAAGGAAGTATTGTGATGATGAAAATTTTCGACCTGGAGATTTTTGCAGATGTCCACGCTTTGAAGTCCCCTGATACCGAAAAAGTGGTTTTTAAAAAATGTCTGTGGGTCTCTGTGTGTGTGTGACCACGATAGCGGCCAAACCGCTGTAGATATCAATTTCAAATTTTGTATTTACGTGTATAATCTCCCTCTTGAGATCTGATTAGTTTTTCAGTAAAATTGGTAGACCGGAAGTAGCAGTTTACTTCAGCGAAAAAATCGAATTTTGCCAATATTTCGTCAACTACTAAGTTTAAACAAATTTATAAAGAATTCATATATACTTAGAATTAAAATACCGGAAGTAGGTCTTTTACTCTTATCGAAAATCAGTTTTTTGCGAATATTTCACAACTCATGCTTTTTAGACAAGTACGTTACGGGTATAAAAGTATTTAAAACATAATTTTCAATATCTTTTGTATAAAAAAAATTTCAAAATTCAGACCGGAAGTACCACTTTTACTCTTATCGAATAGCGATTTTTTGCAAATATGTCTAAGTTATACAAAAGTATTTAAAACTGGATTTGTAATATTTTTTGTGTATATGAAATTTCAAAATTCGGACCGGAAGTAGCACTTTTACTCTTAGCGAGGAGCACTTTTTTGATAATATCTTGCAAAGTATGCATTCTGTAGCGATTTATTAAGACAATGAAAGTACTTAGAATAGGATTTTGAATAAGTTTTGTATTAAAAAAATTCTTAAATTGTACAGTTTGAAACGCTCATACGTATAAGAAAGTCGTGTGGTGGCCACACCTCATTTTTTACTCTCTTATACGTAGTATAAGGAAGTATTGTGATGATGAAAATTTTCGACCTCGAGATTTTTGCAGATGTCCACTTTTTGATGTCCCCTGATACCGAAAAAGTGTTTTTTAAAAAAATGTCTCTCTCTCTCTGTGTGTGTGTATGTCTGGCTGTGTGTGTGTGTGTGTGACCACGATAGCGGTCAAACCGCTATAGGTATCAATTCCAAATTTTATATTTACGAATATAATCTCCCTCTTCAGATCTGATTAGATTTTCAGTAAAATCAGCAGACCGGAATTAGTAGTTTACTTCAGTGAAAAAATCGAATTTTGCCAATTATTCGTCAACTACTAAGTTTAAACAAATTTGTAAAGAATTCATATATACTCAAAATTAAATTTCAGAAGAATTTTATTAAAAAGGTTTTTCGAAATTCCTACCGGAAGTAGGTCTTTTACTCTTATCGAAAATCAGTTTTTTGCGAATATTTCGCAAGTCATGCTTTTTAGACAGGTACGTTACGAGTATAAAAGAATTTAGAACTTAATTTTCAATATCTTTTGTATAAAAAATTTTTCAAAATTCGGACCGGAAGTAACACTTTTACTCTTATCGATTAGCGATTTTTGCAAATATTTCGTAAATTATGCATTCTATATATATTTGTTAAGAGTACAAAAGCATTTAGAGTTGGATTCGAAATATTTTTTGTATAAATAAAATTTCAAAATTCGGACCGGAAGTAACACTTTTACTCTTATGGAATAGCGATTTTTGCAAATATTTCGTAAAATATGCATTCGATATATATTTATCAAGAGTGCAAAAGTATTTAGAACTGGATTTGCAATATTTTTTGTATATATGAAATTTTGAAATTCGGACCGGAAGTAGCACTTTTACTCTTAGCGAGTAGCACTTTCTTTCGAATATTTTGCAAAGTATGCATTCTATAGCGATTTATTAAGAGAATGAAAGTACTTAGAATAGGATTTTGAATAAGTTTTGTATAAAAAATATTTTCTAGTAGTATATGGTATTAATACAGTTAATTGCGTTTGTTAAATTTAAAAATATGCCGACCAGCACGTACTCCTACATTAATATCTGACAGAATTTCCTCAATCACTTGATAGGTAGCTCTGTTTTTACATCTCCTCTGGATGTCTCTCCTCTAAGCACTAGTGAATATATCATAAATTTTCGATGGAATAGACAAAAGCCGTAGGTTATCAATATTGGACCGCGTAGGCTTTTTGAGTTAATCTGGAAATATTGTACTTTCTATAGCAATATTAATCAAATAGGTCTTGTCCCTTGCATTATTAGCTTTCCTGAGCACAGTTTTAATAACTTTGTGGGTATTATATCATACCCCACAGAGTTAGTGGATTTTATTCCTTACACTGTACCTACATAGCACTTATGAAGATGTGGCTGGATTTCAAATATAGAGCTTGAATTGATAGTGGTTAGATTTAAGTGTTCATCATTCTCTAAATGTGTGCAGACATGTATTAGACGGGTTTAAATGAGAGGATGTTTTCACTTTGCAGCGATAGGTGTGCGGATTTTAATATTATCTATAGAATTTTGTTCACATATGGCATTAGAAGAACCTAGAACTTCCTCTGCCAATTGCCAGGTTTGTCAAGTCTTGTTTTGGGAGTTCATTCGAGTTTGAATTTTATGTAGTATTTTACGAAGTTAATTATAAGTTCTTCTAGTGACTTCTGCCTAATTTACCTAGTGGCTACCTGAAGCAACAATGCATTAAGAATACCAAGCTAAAAATGAGTTAGTAGTATAACAAATGAAGAAATTGGGCAGGAATAATAATAATTGTTAGTGTCTTATGGATTTTTTAATTGTAATTTATAAGATTCTTTCGATGTCATTTAAAAAAAATATATATTATTGTATTATAACTTCACCGAAAGGACCAATACCTTTGGAACGTAAAAATTATATTATATTTTTACTCACTAAGTAAGTATTTTGTAAATCTTAAGTTTATTTGCCAATACAACACAACATGACGTAAATAGTAAATGCTCGCATTTGAATACGTTTATAGTTATATAAATGTGTCGGTATTCTAGTTTTAAGTAGCAATTATGCATTCGAATTATAAAAGTTATTTACCTAGAAACACTCAGTATAACATATATAAGCAATCACGCACAGTCATTTAGGTTTAGCTAATGCGTATCTAAGCGAAATCACGAATCGTTTCTTTTTCTCTCATTTAATACTGCTTCTGTTCGCAGATGTAATCCACTAACAGCGGCAATCGTACGCCACGGCAAGCCATGGAGATGAGTATCACATCTCCTTTTACCCGTGTGTCTATATTGTTGCTTTACGAGAAAGATTAATGTTCTGCTTCTGCCTCTTCCTCCGCCCCATCTCTAACTAACTCTAACGCCTCATCTCGTGCGGAGATAAAATTAAGTTACAAAACTAATAAACCGAGCTAATTTAGTTTGCCTGCATGGATGCTACATATATATATATATATGTATATATATATATATTTATATATGTAATATGTACATATATAGCGGCTACAGACATCCATCTGATGCGTATACAATTATACCCTTCTCAATTATAATATGCGCCTGGCTTAGTTTTCTGTCTTTCTCTGACGCAATCTCATCGGATCCAGTGGATAGCATTACGGAAAGCCGCCGAAACCGACACAAATCCCAGCTACTTACTCTCCCACACAGAAATACTGAGGAGACAGAACTGCTGGCTGACGTGACACAGATGGATAATTCCTCCAGTTGTATCTCCCTTTGTCTCTCTCTCTCTCTCTGTGTGTGTATATAAACAATCGACATTAAGACAAGTTTGATTTGATGATGTCGAAATAGATTGAGGATTTAGATATGTCTGGGAATTGTCGATACTGGTTGGTTCATCTAAAATACATTACCCCACAAGTTTAATATCATTGTCGCTAGTATTGAACAGTTCTTGAAAGAAGTCATACAGGTTTTAGAGTTATTTATAGTTTTTCTTCTGCGTGCATTTTTATTCTTGAATTTAACCACTTTTACTCCAATAAGAAAACATGAAAACTTAATAAAATTAAAATACCTGAATTGATAATTCAAAATTCCAAAAACATATGCCATGAAATAAGTGATCGCTTTCTGGGGATACTGCGTATGAATTTCCAGCATTCAAATGGAAATTTTTGCTTGCCCAATATCTACAATTCTGTCTACTGATGAGTTAATTTTAAAACAAAAATTTTTCCTGACCGGAAAATAATAAATCGGGAAGGTGTTTCCATAACTTCTTCAGAGAATTTCAACATATCCTGGCGCCAATTTTTAACTTTTAGACGTTTAGTTTTAAACCAAAACACTAAAACACCTTAACCACACTAAAGCACAAAAAACTAAATACGTATTTCGACAACTATGTTGTCATCTTCAGTAGCACTGATTAAAAACCGCGTTGTCTATACACCGTAGCCTATACAGAACAACCCTGTTTAAACGTTTAGTTTTGCATTTTCATTTAACAGCCCCACGTTCAGTTTTTCAAGGAGTCTCAGCAACGGTATATTTCCGAAATTATCATTGCTGCTACTAACTATTGATTAATAGACTTACCGGTGTACTTTTTTCGAAAGAGTTGACGTGCTTCTTGTCTACTAGCTCTGTCGCCGATACCCAATCATCATTAACGATTCAATTTTCTCTTTTTCACTCATTTGTTCCATTTTTTATTAACAAAATAATTTGCCTAATATAGAAGCGCCGAATGACATTTAGTTTATTGTGATATTTAGTTGTTTCATTCTGACAGCCGTAAATAATCTTTTTTTGTTTTTTCTAATTGAATGAATTATAATATTTGAACATTAGAACTTCTTTTCATACTTTCTTATATGTAGTAACGGACGTAGGTATTTTTCTCCTATCGAAATATAGTTTTTTTGTGAATATCTGGCAAATTATGCTTACTAAACTGATAAACTGATATATTATGACAGTAATTAGCGTTTAATTTTAATTATTTTTTTCTAGGAAAAATGTCAAATTTCGGACCGGAAACAGTACTTCACTCTTATCTAATAGCAGTTTTTTGCAAATATCTCGCAAATTATACATCCTATATGCGTTTATCATGAGTACGAAAGCATTTACATCTCTATTTGGATATATTTTAACAGTATCAGAGTTACTTTCAGGTTTATTAAGAAGATGAAAGTAGTTGCAACTTAACTTGGAACAACTTTCATATAAAAAATAGTGTCCGTACATCATTTTTTCAAAGGTAACATATTAAATAAGGTATACGATGGGAGAGTGAAATAAAAAATGTTAGGTACTAAAATCAATAATGAAAAATGTAGATTGTCATATTGAAAACAGATGATGTCTTAACATGAAGATCAAATAACATAGCAAACTGACAATATGTTGAAAATATGGACTATAGTCAAAATTCATGTACCCCTTCGAAATATCTTTCAAAAAATTGAAGTTAACAACGTTAACGAATTTTTTCCTTACATCATTCATAAATACCGAGTGTTCCAGCGAAGCAACAGACAATAAGTAATTTTAAATATTGCTTCACATAGTTTCTTTTAACTTTAAATTCAGTGGAATGATCTAATTAAATGGATATCATTTCTTTCATCGTAATCTTTTTGAACAAGAATTTTTAAAAAATTGTACAATTTTCCAAAATCATCATATCTCGGAAGTAGCTGAATTTAAATTAATTCCAATTCATGTTAATTTAATCAACTGTTGAAAGTCATAAACTGTACTGTACTATTTAAATATATATATATATATATATATGTCATATTTTTCAATTCTAGAGCTTATCTTACAAGTCCTTCGGTATCTACATTATTTGACACCAACGACGGCGTTTTCTGTGGATCGCCCGGTATATTTAAATTATTATATTACACGTTTTAAAACTATTATATGACGATTCATCCTTATTTTAATTCAGGAGTGCTTGCAATTACATCAAAGTAGAACATGAGGTTCAAGAATGCTTCACCATTGCCGTTTCTGTTCAGCAATTGCATAGTTAGTACTGCGGAAAATTTGTCTGGAATAGTTACGTCTAATAATATTGAAGTATTTAAAATATTCCCCCCTTGAAATTTCTCTATTCTGTAATGGCACTTGTACAGAGAAATATTTCGAATTTTAACACGCCAGATTTACGATAATTCAACAAAAGTGTCTATATGTATGGGCAATAGATCTATGTAATCATTTGTATTGGAAATAGATAGTAAAAGGAAATTTTCAAAGCTACAATAAATATCAAGTTATGTGCATGTTTTATACATGTTCTTCTTACACAATTTGTTGTAATTATTCCATAATCTAATGTATTTTTTCACTCAGTAACTCACAGCTTTTAATTAATAACCTTAGTTTTTCCAATTAGTACTGTTACTTGCAGAAATAACTTCCTATATATACAAAAAACCGTTTATTTATGAATGTAATGGTGATTATATAAATATGGATGAATTAGTGGAGATAACTCATAAGGGAAAATAAATTGTATATAAACCATAACTCATGTACAAGCTGTTAAATATATCCGAGTATTTTCTTGTCATTCATTTTTTGGTTTACTTCTTTTATATAATTAGTGTTAGGTTATTTTTTCGCTGAATAATTTCCTTTTGCATGTTTTATAATGCAAATTTTAATGTTTAACCGGTTTAATTGATTTAAAAATTGAAATAATTCAATATATACGAGATGAAAGGATCATTTTTAATTGCTAATTGATATTGATCCATTTATTTATAAATTTGTAAATGCATCTGTAGTATATAATTATTCATTAAGTGCTGTTAAATTTCATTACCAATACAAGTCAAAATACAGTATTATTGTTTGCAAGAAAAAGATAAATAAGGTAGGTATAAATTTTCAGATAAGTCAAGGATTACTATACAAAATTACAGAAATTTCTTATACCCAAAGCGCTTCCCTTAGTTTAGATTTTTCTTTCACTTTCACTTCTTTCCATTCCTCAAATCATTTTTAGGCTATGAAATATGTAGTTGAATATGTTGTTTTTCTTTGCTTTATAATGAAATAACATTATGTACTTGAACTAAGAAAATTAAAAAAGAGCGTTTAATGATTGTGGTGGGTATATAATAATTGTGATCGGGGTGCCCCTCAAGGGTCGATACTTGGTCCTCTTCTATTTCTTCTTATATAAATATTATCAAGCTCCGTACACTACGCTTTGACGTTGTTTGCTAATGACTCGTCGCAAAATAGATTAAAATAATAGGTGATGCAAACTGTTTTTTTTCGTTGTAGCTATTTCCACCAATTTATCCATATAGAATATGATGATGACGAAATATTTACCACTCGAGATGAAGTAGTATTTCTAGCGATCAGAATTCACTCACTGTTAAATTAGAAGGGTAATTTTAATCAACTGACGAAGAAAATAACATGGGTGTGTGCATTATAGACTTCGATATGATTTAGAATTCTGGAAGGAACTCAGCAGTGATGTCGTTGATGTTTGTGCTTCAAAAGTAGTGCCTGTAAAGTGTGTTTGGACTAAGAAGGAGAAAGTTTTCATTTTAATGTATTTCAAGCCCTATTCTATATTGAATTTAGCTGTCCAATACATTTATGAATGACCATGCTTCGTGTAAAAGAACTATGATCTATTCGAGGATCAAATATTATGCCCATTGTCATCATACTCCCGGAGTAGTTAATGAACACATTTTACTTCCTACTGAAACAACAATTTTTTGATAAATTATATTTGCGATACGAGTTCAAATTTTGACAAAGCTTTCTCCGAAAAGGCGTTAGCTTTTGTTGAATCTCGTGTTATTTTTGTCTTCTATGATAGATTTGCATCTAAAATAAGTGGTAAATTTTTTTTAGTTCTGCAAGGAAATGTTCAACTCTTATTTAACAACTACACTAAATTGTTTAATTTTCTTTCTTCACAAGGCAAAATCAACACCGACTTATGCATACAGTTTAAAATCTTTTATAAGAGGTGCAAAAATTAAGTACACGTGTGTGTCTTCGTCTATTCAGTTACAATTTTTGTTTGAGGATATCAGGATGGTTAAGTATATTGTATAACATTGATAATTATTTTCAAATTTAGTTTTTAATGTGTATGTAATATATGTATTTTTATTTAAATTTAATTTAACTCAAATTGAGTTTATTTGACGTACTTAGTTTATGCTATGTACCTATTCTGTGTTGCATACATTTTAATAACTAAATATCTAAATTTAATTAACTAATTTTGATATTCCATTTGGTTTACAAAATGAATTATATTATGTGAAACTAAATTCCAAATTCTGTAAGTTTAAACACGTCTTCGCTATTGTTAATGATAAATATATTGAGCAAGATAAATAGAACACATTAAAGCATTTCAAAACATTAAATGCAAATTAACAGTCAACAAGGAACAACGAATTAAGAAATCTAAAAATATATTAGAGTTCCTTACAGAAAAACTAAAAGGTGTAATTAAAAATTTGCATTTTAACATTCGTTTTGAATTAATTAAATACAGACAAAAGTATATAAAGTTAGTCGAACAAATATAGTAAGGCAAGACACGTTGATTTCATTTAAGCGATTATAATTTGCTTCTTCCTTTTAAACTTTCCTCATTTAATTCAGATAGTGGGCCACTGTTATTTCAATTTTATTGACCATAAATCGGAGATCATGTTGAACATTATTTTATTAGATTTTATATTATCCATATATATAGATGTTATATAATGTAGTTGATTCACTAAAAGGATTTTAATATTTATGGGCTATAAATTGTACAATCGTTCCTCACTTTTAATCACACTACTATATTTTCATTGGAAAAATTTAGTTTTTTTTTTATTAATTATTTATAAAAAATGCCAGATTTTTCTTGTTTCCTCTGATGTTCTATTTAATGTTTAACAAACACTATCAAAATATATAATGACTTTATTTTCTCATAATATGAATAAAATTTGTCAGGATTGCTTAAGATTAATAAATCAGTAATAACCTGCCTAAACTTGCCATTTTTCTTTAAATATATCATATCATATTGGTTCAGAAACACCACTTGTACAAGTTGATTTTATTAGATAAAAATACATATTTTTGCATGAACGTCGATTTTTAACTACCCTAAATTTTAAAGTACTGACTTAAACCCCTATTTTTCTGGGTAATATTGAAACATCTTTTCATTGTTGCACTAACATTATAAAAATGTTGCCATCTTACATCAAAAATTTATCGACTACTTATAATTGAATGCATGAAAACTTATATTATATTGTTAGCACAAAGTGAGCAAAAATTGCTTTGTTAAGCAGATATATTTATTAATTGTTCGAAGTGCCACCTACCGGCTTACATTACGATGCGCAAGTTCATGTAAAAACACTGTACAATTTGAATTGTTTCCAGGTTAATTCTGGGCATTTCATCTTTAATGCGATGCGATGTTGTATTTTAGACAAACTTTGTTGATTCTGAAACCTTCAGCTTTAAATAACCCCAAAATTAAGGTATTGCAAAATTTGGGAATCTTCCAGACCATTCGATCGGTCCTCATTTACCAATGTACCTCATCCAAAGCAATCGTTCAGGACAAGTCGGTGTGTGTAAAATGTAGTTTAAATATATAGTGTATCGAAGGTCTGTATTGTAAAGGAAAATGCGACAATTTTGTACACTATGAGTGTAGTATGTATATATAAAACATCTGAACCTAAATTCTTAGATAATATCTCAAAACGTCCTACGTGTTATTGAATACATGCACTAAAGAAGTTCTATTTAAAGAGGGTTTTCTTCTAAAGAAATTGAATGCATTAGGTAAGAAATGAAATTCTTGTTCAATATTATTAAAGAGCGGTGTAAAAATAAGCAAAATCCAAATTTAGTTAAAAATAACTTGACTCGTATCATGATCAAGAACTTTGGACAAAGATGAAATACCTGAAACATTTTCAAAACAGATTAACAATGAGAAGAATAAAAAGCAAGAGAAAAACTACCAGAAAAGAGTTTACTAGATTTCAAACACAAAAGATCCTAAAATACTAAACGATGACAGAAAGACAGAAAAACTGTCTAAAAATACGAATATAAGCAATACATAAACCATCAGAGGTAAACGAACCACAATATAACAATTTCTGCTGCGGAAAGTTGGAAATGGATATATACTTAGAAATGTCCCACATTTTGGCGTCTAAAATATATACTTCAAATGTGTTTAAATTTATATATTTATATATTCCATGTATACAATAATTAATAAATTTTTATTTCGACCTTATAAGTTTACTAACAATTACATATTTATACTAAAATAAAATTTAAGAATATTTAAGTAATTTTAAGCATATGCCTTTGTGTCACCGGCTTTGTATATTATTTGCTTTAAAAGTAAATAAATTCCAATTTATAAAAATGATATGACTGAAATTATAGCATGTACTGATAATAAAATAAAACACCTTTTTCACAAAAAATAATTTAATAACTATATGTCACATTTCGTGACATAACTAATTTTTGTGAAAAAGGTGTTTTATTTTATTATTTTTATATTTCACAAGTGCTCAACATATATTACTAGCATGTACTGACTTTAACCTAAAATTAAATTAACGGAAATAAAGTCCAAGTGATTTAAGTTTCTTTCATAGTTAAAATGATAAACTGTTTTATATGTATACTTTTGTGCTTATTAGAATGAATTGACAATTTTTATATATTTACACACATATATTTAGAATGCACTTTAACAAAAAAAAACAAAAATTATTGTCCATTGACAAATATAATCAATATTTCTAAATGTAAAAATATACAATATACAATACAAAAAAGTAAACAATTTTTTTAAATCAAAACTTAATCAAAACAATATACCTAGTTTCAAAAAATAAATAACAATTCTATTATTATAAGAAATAAACGTTATTATAGTAAAATTCTCTAACTAATTTGTCCATCTATTTGTGATTTAAATTCAATTAAATTCCAACCAATTTAAGTTATATTAATAGCATTCTACTTTTAACCTGATTTTAACATCTAGTATCAATTTTATCTTGTAATTTTATTTTATAATCAATAATAAAGATATTATTGATAGAGAAAAATCTTTTGCACAAAGTAGTTTAGTTTATAGTCTAATTATTTTTAAATATTCACATAAAAAGAAATCTTGTAGATCTGATGATTCATAAACATTTTGGTATTATATTAACTAGAATTTATCTTGTTCTCAGATTTGATTCTAAACTTGCATTCCTTCAAGATCAGTTACCATCTGGAAAGTCAATATACCAACTGCCAATTCTTCCCGGAATCAAGCATAGAAATATTTTAAAATAATAATAATTTATAGATTTCTTATGTGGTTTTTCAAATAGGTAATTTCTGTTCTAGGTTTTAATAAAACTTCAGTAGGTTACAAGTCAGTTCATATTATCCTTTTACTAGGATTTTCTTCAGCTACACATTCAAACTTTTTCATGTATAATAGTGAATTTTTTTTTTACATATTATATCTAAAACATCATCATGAAGGCCTACATTTTAAATTCGAATGTGTTCTTTTTCGTCTCTATCTTATGCAAAAAAAAATTAAATTGTTTTAAAATATTTCTTTCTTGTCCAACAACCAATAATCGTTACAAATTATTGTTTACTTACTGGATTTTTTGCAAAATATTGTACTTTTAGATGCCTACATTTAAATATCACAGATTGATTTTTATTAAAATTTCTTTATCTTTTACATCATTTTCCTTGTATATTAACGTTTATTTTGAAATTCTTGGTAAACTATCTCAAACTACTTATACTAAATACAATAATATACAATCTTAATATTAGATAAGTATTTTTCTTTGACTTTTTATTTCTACCATTCTTATTTTTAAATTAATTATCATTCAATGAATTTCATTTCTGTTTCCGTTGTTGAATATTATATCATTATAATTTGTTTCACAATTAATAAAAACAAAGATTGGAAAAAGTATTTATCAGAAAATAAAGTAGATTCTCTTAGATTGCCGTGAAGGATGAAACTGAAAAAATGTCTGCAAACGCTAGAAGATGTCATTTTGCGAAACTCTAAATATATTTTTCCTGCGAGGATTCCTTCAAAGAAGAAAGGAAGTTAAGTGTTAATACTGAACTGTAATGATATATACGATCTGTAAAAAGGATTAGGCCCACGTTTTTCCTTTATTTTTTTATCAACGTTAATTTAAAAAATGCAGTTGTAATTTGCTTCAAAAATTACTCATGTAAGATATCAACACTTTTATACTGTCCATTCGACAATGAAACACCTTCTCAAAGTAAAGACAAAAGCATAGGGTATTTTTAAAAAAACCCATTTATGACGTCATTTGAAAATCTACTTTCCTTCAAAAATGTGTATGTTTATCAAATAAAAGACAAGCTGTTCATGGATTGTTTACAACAACATTTTATTTCGCTTTTATTGACTTTATCCCATACTACTAGTTAGTATAAATATTTTTAATTATGTATTATTTTTATATTAGATGATAACAGATACAACTATTTTAATTCAGTTTAAACATTAAAAATCTATCAATGTGTAAATGCATACTCGAGTATTTATACAGTAGAAATGTGTATTATATTAAAATACAAATTGTGAGTAATAAATTGTTACCAGTTTTTAGGTAGATTCATTGCAAAAATTTAATAATACCTATAAATTCAAATTTAAAAATGATAATTTCAATATTATGGGATCTACCTCAATGGAGTTATTTTTTCGGTAATCCATTCCAGATAGGTATATATGTAACAATATTTTTAAATATATTGTCAAATTAATTTATTTACAAATATATATACCCTATACATAAATAACAAGAATTTTTGCAAATATTAGGACATCAAGTTTAGGTTAGTTTAGTTTATTTGTCGTAAATTTGAAAGAAATGCGGACATTGGCAGTAACAATAATAATACAATACAATATACAATCGTACATAATACAGCAAAATACAAAAAAAACATGTTAAAATTTGTGAGCCACTGTGGCTACCCCTCCAAAGTAAAGTAAAATAGGTATTTTCTCAACCAAACAAATTTGTATATTAAAATAATAAATATTCAAAATTAAATTAGAGTAATATACTAGTGATAAATATGTACATAGGTACTAAAAAAACTTCTTTTTATAACTTTAACGATTTTATGAAACATTAATTTAGCTAAATGAATTGGTAATATTATTCTATTACTGGATAATGTTTATCCAATTTGTGTATCGCCATTAATAGTTTAAATACATATAATCAATATGAATTTATATCAAATTATTTTGCATGAATTTTTAAATATATCTAAATTAATTAGAATTTCAAATTTTTAAATTTGTTTATTACAACTAGCTCCCAGATTTATAACTTTATAATGATAAAGTAAAATGATCATATTCATAAAACATATTTATAGTTTATAATTTCAGCATTTTTAAAACTTTTTGTATATTCATATATCTAAATATGTTTATATTTATGATCCAACTGCCAATTTTGTTTTTTAATTTTTTGTTTGTAAAATGTATTATTTTTTCCTCTCACATAATTATTATTGATTTTATAAATTATAATTATATAAATTTATATAATATAGAAATGGAATAGTAAAAACTTTAATTGTAAATTAGATATTCAAAATATATTTTTTTAGTATTATATATTCATCTTAATTTAAATAAAATATATCTACTTCTATTTTTATATTATCATATGTATTTATTTCTGGATGTGCTGATGCTTCGAAATGTTATAACATTTTTCAGTTATTCACTTGCCAAAAGTTATGTTGATTTTGCGATATTCTAATTTTAGTCATTTACAAATTCTCAAAGTTTTATTAAATAGTTTATCTCATATTAAATTTAATGCCACAAATATGTTTTCTTTAATTGAAAATCTTAATTATTTCAGAATATCCAGGCAAACTTAAAAAGTGTTTTTCATTTATAAATCAAAATACATTACTAATATTACATATGGAATGGGTTCCAAAAATTGGTTTAATTTCTTTCTGATTTTGTACTGTACTTTTGTTTTGCCTTGACTAAAATTTATTAGTCCAGGCAAAAACTCCAACCATTATTAATTTACTTATTTTATTTATTAGTTCGATTAATGTAAATGCAACAAATAAGTTTCCTAAAACCAAATTAAAACTCTTTAGTATCTCTATCTATAAAGTTGAATGTTGTATTCAACTTTAATTTGAATCCTTTCAACCAGGTATATGTTAAAGCATTAGACTAAATTGCATCTATGATAATTTTCAAAAATGATTTTTGTAATTTTTAAATTTTAGGACTTGCAAAAATGTAATAACTTTTTTTTTACATTGTCAGTCCAATTTGGTCATTTTTAGTTTTGCTTTTGAAGAATAATGAAAAATCTAGTTTTTCATTATTTTCTTGTTAATAAGGTGATATTGAGATTTTAGAAAGAAAAAGATTGTTATTTTTGTAGTGATGGAAAACTTAGTAAATTAGATATTTTGTAGTTTTTTTTAATAAAAAATAATCAAAAAACATAATTTCAGGTATTTTTGATTTTCATGGATATTTGATTTTGTGTAAATTCTAAAAAAAAATTATTTATTTGTCGAATTTAGTGTTATAAATTCATATAAATTTAGTATCATAAAGTAAGTACTTAAAAAATCCTTATTTCATTAATAATATATGAAATATGAATTTTATTTTTTGTCCTAATAAAAGGTTTGCAAAATACATAATTATGCCATATTTTATTTAATCTAAATTACCATTAATTATCTTTTTTGTATGTAAAATTTAAGTTTATAATTTTAATTAGAAGGATTTCTTTAATATAAATTTATGTATGTGTATATATCTTTATTATTATACTACTTTTTCATTTTATGTTTTTTGTAATAAAAAGATGTGCAAAAATATAATTTTAAATATTGTTTTAAGCGCCCTACATGTATATATATATATATATATATATATATATATATATATATAATTTTATTTTATTACTTTCTTTAATACAAATATTTCACCCACATTTATTATTTTAATACATTAATACAAATTTTGAGTTTCTGCTGCAGCTTTAAATACCTACTCCTCAAGACGTCTCTATAAAATTATGCGACTGAGTCGGCATTACAAACGAACATTAAATGGGCTCTTAAAAACACTTACCAATAGAAGCCAGCGCGTGTGGGCTTACACAAGACGACGGAGACGATCTCTCGTGGAAGGATAAGTCGCGAAGATGCAGCGGCAGCAGTCTTGTCGACCGTCTGGCTGTGTGTTGGTGAACGCCGACTTCGCCTTATGACGCAAGGAACCGGAGAAGTTCAAAGAGTTACGAGTTTTAAGACACTGACACTTGACGGTATGACGAAGTTGGTCGTAGTATACAATCTATATGTGTGCAAGTTTGCAATCTGTCCTTGGCCTTGTCTTTTGCCAGTTGCTTTCACGGTCACAATCACAACAGAAATGCTTTGGCGAGCGACGAACTGCTTCTTTTCCTGCTACAGGTCTGCAGAAGTACCTTGTGGTGGGGCCGGTTACCACTACTCGCTGATGGCAGGTGGAACATCAAATATTTATAACTTGCAGAGTGTATCATTGGTCGTTCACAGATGGACACGGAGGGCTCTTTTGTAATCGCTCGCGATCTTTATCTTTTGCTAAAGGAAAACGGTGTCTTCATTCTTCCTCATGTTCTTCTTCTTAAGATTTTTTGTAACATTAGTTAATTCTCTTTTCCACTACTACTTCTACTTTTACTCCTTATATATTTAGTTTCTTTCATCTAAAAATAACTGTTCATCTGCAAAATATATACTTAATTTTAACTCAGAATTGATCTTTAACTCCCACAGTATACCTATACACACACCAGAAGAAAACGTGTAATCCAGAATGATCCAAGAGGTGCGCTTACTAGTTTTGTGTAATACGTTCCTAAGGCTGGTCCGAACTTGTCAAATAGTCTTTTAAGATTAACAAATATTAAAGAAGTAAATATCTAGAAATATATACGCAATGTTTGTTCCTGATTGAAAATTCACAAGAGTTTCTATTTGTGATGAGCCTCTATAGTCTGAGTTAGTTATGCACTAAATCAACAACATTTTAATTGATATTAGAACTGGCCAGTAGTGCATTACTTTAACATTTGTTCCGAAAAAGTAATGTTACTTACATGTGCCTTGATAAATAAGAATGGTATTGTGTGCTGTCTTGATATATTAATTTTATAAAACAATGACAGTGTTGTTATAGTATTTCCAGTACCTACTACAATAGACCTTACATTACTCTTTAGGTCATTGAGTTTCAAGTGTCATTTTATATTTCTGAAAATGATTCCATTACAGATGCATACATTTTTCGCGGTATAAAGTGTTTATATTAACTACTACTAAAGAAATATTTTTGAAATATAATACTTATCTACCGTCTTCGTCTCCGGTGAAAAGACTGTTTTGCTTTTTGCAATGTCATGTCATAAATGACGAATTTTTTGAAAAATTTGTTTTCCATAAACGAAATGTTTTTAAGTTATAGATTCATTTTACATATTTATGTGTTCAGTTGTTTATTTTATCTTCACGATTACATTGAATGTTATTATTTTAAAAATATCATTTGATTTATTAATAGAAGGAAGTATTGAGATGACGAATATTTTCGACCTTGAAATTTTTGCAAATGTCCACGTTTGAAGACCCCAGATACAGAAAAACTGGTTCTTGGAAAATGTCTCTATCCCTCTCTATATTAGTGAGTCTGTCTGCCTCTGTGTAACAACGATAGCGGCCAAATTGCTAAAGCTATCTATATCAAACTTTAAATTTACGAATATAATCTCCCTTTTGAGATCTGATTAGATTATCACTGATATCGGTCGACCGGAAATAGTAGTTTACTTCAGTGAAATAATCAAATTTTACTTATATTTCGTCAACTACTAAGTTTAAACCAAATATCTAGAGAATTCTAACGTACTTAAAGGTATATTTGAAAAAAGAAGATATAAAAAGAGTGTTTCGAAGTTCGTACCGGAAATAGGTCTTTATTGAAAAATAGTTTTTTACTAATATTTTACAAGATCTACTTTCTAAACAGGTATATAATGTGTCTGTAATTGATTTACGCCTCCATCATTTGCATTTATCAATTTTTATGTCTTACAATTTCCATCTGACTTCGTCAAATTTGACATTAGAATCCCATAAGCGCAGTTTCAAGAGTTCTTTTGTTAAAATTGATAATGAAATTTATAAGCATGAACTAATATCAACTTTAACCTAATAAGAATTAGAAATTACACATTTACAATACTATTGCTACATATTTGCAATATTGTAATTGCATAAGACTATTATCATGAAAGTAATTAAGGCTGAATTTTGAATGATTTTTAAAATTTCAAAATTTGGACCAGACGTAGCTTATCTAAGAGCAGTTTTTTGGAAATATCTCGAAAATAATGCATTCTATACAGGTTTATTAAAGTGTAAAAGCGTTGGATTTTGGTGTATTTTTTGTTTAAAACAAAATGAAATATTGGACCGGAAGCAACACTTACTTTCAGGTTTATTATGACGAACCCACACCTATTTTTTTTAGAATAATATTGTACTTTTGTCTTTTAATAAATATTGTATTTATGACAGAATTGTAATTGAAAAAAATGTTTTTTTACTGTAATACTTCATAGTATTGTATAACGTATCCTAACTAATTTTCACAGCTCTGATATAATATGTAAGCAATTCTAGAAAATGAAAGAAAATACAAAAATTAACAAAATGCCTCAATAAAATACCGAATGTTCCATGCCAGTTTTTGGTATGTGAAAATTTCGAAAAGTAGGCTTTGGAAAAACAAAGTTTTATGAGGTATTGTCGAGTGCAACGTATACCAAATGATGAAGAACTTTCTTGGCTACAAGCATCACCAAAGTTAATGTTTTTACTTTTAAAAACAATGTGAAAATGTTTGTTTTGGTTAAATATTAAAAAAAAAAAATTTGAATAGACAATTTAAAGCAGTACTAGAAAATCCAAAAATGTATAGGGCGAGTCGTTTAAAAAAAGTAGGTTCCGTGCATTTCCGGTGAAACCGGAAGTGCGTCCAGGGCTTACAGTATTTTTACAATATGTGCCACAAGCAACCAAGAATTTTCCACTAATTGTTTTTTCCTGTATTTAAAACACAAGAGAGCAATCGAAGAAGCGGCTACTAATGACTCACCCTGTATATATATTTCTAAAGAATGCAAAAGTTCAGTTTAATTTTTTACGATATTTTACAAATGATGTGTTCGGTATAGATTTAGTAAGCATTTAAAAACTTTTTCATAAAAAATTCGGACCGAACATACGTTTAATTAATTCCTGTGCTGCTCATCGATTTTTTTCATATTCCATCTTATTTCTCAGTCGATTTTGCATATCTGTGCTTCTAATCTCCGGAGCAGTTTTAAGACCATTAAATGATCACATATTTTCTTGTAAATTGTTTAATACACAGGAGAACTTATTCTTGAAAGAAACTGCTGCCTTTGTTTTATCATAACAATATTTATTTTTGTCTTGTGTTAATCTATGTGCATGTAGCTTCAATTTCTTTTAAACATATTAAAATAGAAGAAATGTGAACACACAGAAGAATTTTATGTGTCATCTATACAATTTTAAAATATTTTCAAGCATACTAGTTTTAGATTTTTAGATTAACCGCAAGACTATTTTTACATTTTTGAATTCTTACACATAACGGAAGAATTCAACTTCTTTTGCGTAATACTTTATTGGACAAACTGTTCGATATGTGTAGAAATCACAACCAAAAAACACATCTTATCTTCTTACACTTAATAACACGTCGTGGAAATAATATAATTTCATGCTCTTAACCCAAATCTAATTTATTTATTAGCTACATAGTTACGAGAAAGAGTGTATTTCTCGCATGTTGCTGGATCGAACGTGGATTTTTTCGTGCAAAACTGATAAAAGTGATTCTGATAGCTGCGTTCACTTGATGGTAGTTAATTTACGCATATATGAAGTGATTTAGAAATAAAAAAAAACGCCCTCGGTAACAAGACGCGGCATATTTTAAATCAATCACCTTCTTCTACATCTTGTTGCAACATTACATACTCACCAAATATGGCAAGGCCATATATGTTATTTAAATAATTAATTTGCTGCATTTCATATGGAGATACGCTAGAAAAAAGATGTATGTAATAAAAAGATATTGTATAATAATAATTGTAAGAGTGTGAAATCGAGAACTGCAAATCATGATTTTGATTTGTATTAGCGCTTGTACGTACATAGTTTTTATATTCTTCTTCTTATATAAATATATTCTATCGCGTTAGCATGTTGCGAGGTAAAATGTACAAAAGCTTTTAACCCGGATAAAATGTAAATTTGTCCTAAAGAATGTGTGTATAAAGTATCTATCTCGAGTATCTAATATATACTATACTCAAGCCTTTAGTATCTTTAGTAGATACTGTTATGCTGTTGAGCTCTGTAGTACTTGAATAATTTTCAAATGCAAATTCATTTATAGCAAATTTATTGCTTTTTGATTATCTGCTGTCCCACTACCCCCACGCGCGGGGGGGGGCAAAAAACAAAACAAAATACTATAAATGAACTGAGTTTGCAGTAGAGGAAAGACTGATTGTCAAAAATAGATGCGCATTATTAAAGAAAAACAGTACGTACATAAAATTGAAATTATTTGTGGTTAAGTTTTTACAATGTCATTTCTCTTAATTCTTAGTATTTTGTTTTGTTTTTTGCCGCCCCATTCCCCCCACTACCAACGCGCGCGCGCAAGAAATCGCGTGGGCGCAGCAGGGCGTATCAAACTAACCTCAGTTTTCTTTGTTAACTGCTGTTTTTTATTTGCGCATAATATAAAGTGAAGTACAGAAAGTTTATACAGGCTGTTTGATAAAAAACGCTCCATCCCATTCTTTATTTATTATCGGATTTCAGTAAATAAAAAAAATTTAAAAATGGTTGTACAAGCTCTATGAACAGACCATAATCCCAATTTTTTCAACGCTGTCTTGAATACGTAACGATAGTCTACTTTTTGTTTTAAATGGGCACCTATAGCTTTTTCCTTTAGTCTGGTAGATATTTTTTTCTGAATCCAGTAATGTTTATTTAGTTATCAATTGGTTGATATTTAATTAAAAAAAAAATGATTTATCTGCAACGTTTATCCGCTTACTATGTTTTCAAGTGTGCCGTGAAAACAAAAGCAACACAAATGCAACAAATATGTCGCGCAATCATGAACAATAATTATCTCTCCGATATGTGTATGTTTGAAATTTACATCGAATATAATAAAAATCGAAATGAAGAGGCCCTCTCGGCTTTCTGGTGACCGTTTCCCGAACAGGGAAGTTCCAAACCCCTGTCAATTTAGGCGGTTTGAAGAAAATTTGAAGCGCTATGGTGCTTTTGAAAACCCGAAGCGAGAACAGCGACGATTTGACAAAAATGTTGAAATGAATTTTCTTCTCACTGCGCAGCAGAATCCGCTTATTTCAACTCGAGAGATTGCTAGTAATTTATCGTTTGTTAATTGTTTCTAATTTATTATTATTTTGACTATTATTGTTAATTTAATTTAATTTTTGTCCTTAAATCTTACTGATTTTTGTTTTTGACTCGTGATTTCGAATGAATTATGAATAATGAATTACTGCTGTGGCAGTGTTGTGTAACAAATAAAAAATGTAAATAACAGATGCAGACTTTCCAGCTAATTTTCGAATGACAGATGTTTAATTGACATATTTCTCCCATTTGTGTTGCAATTTTTTTTCACTGCACACTTGGAAATTTCATTGTAAGCAGATAAAGTTTGCAGATAAATTCAATTTTTTTTGATGAAATCTCAACTAAATGATAACTAAATGAACATTACTAGATTCAGAAAAAAAAATTTTCTACCATACTAAACGAAAAAGACTACAGGGTCCATTAAAAGAAAGAACAGTTGACTTTCATTACGTCGTCAAGACAGCGTTGAAAAAATTGGTATTATGGGCAGTTTAGGGAGTTTGTCAAACCATTTTTATACTGTTTTTATTTATTGAAATCGGATAATAAATAAAGATGTCACGGGAAGGGCGCTTTTTATCAAACAGCCTGTACACCCGTGCTGGCGACGTATGTTACGAATTTCTTCAGATATCATTTTCTCTAAAAGGAGCAAAAAAAGGGCACCTGAAGGTAGTAGGGTTAATAATAGAGGTTATAAGGATTATACATACAGAATACGAAGTTACAGCTACTTGCTGATTGATACTAAAAGCCAAATTGTATTTACGTTTTATTGCAGTACCTAATCATAAAGTAATAATAAAATGCAATAGGTATTTGCCAGCGTAATTGTTTTCTTATAAAATACCATGGTTTTATCAAGTTTGATTAATTATTTGCTGCAAATGCACCTCGAAATTACTAAGTTAACGAGCTTTTTGATGGTGTTCTCACATGAGAGGAAAGGAAGGAAATTTCAAGAGTGTTCATCCACAAGTCAGATCCACAACAACAACAATATTTATTTTGAAATTTAATAGAAAGTTGGAACAAGATAACAGTGAGTGAAATGATTCCTCAATATATTTATGTGAGTAGTTAGAAGAAATTAATTTACGATTAATAATATATATGTATATATTATATTGAAAAAATGAATATCTTCTTGGTAGTAGTGGCAAATGATGAGCAAAAGTAATAACAATATGACAAATAATGTAGAATGTAAATCAAATATGTATGAATTGAAATGTAAACAATAAGCATAGGATAATCTGTATTACTTATGCAGTTCCATTAAATGGTTTAGGTCTACCTTAAACTGTTCAATTAACGTAATTATATAAATAATAACGATGCAACTATGTAATTTAAAGAAATACGAGTAGACCTGTTGCTATTATGACAATATAGAATGTAAAATCAGTCGTGTATAAATGAAAATGTAAGCAAATAAGCATAGGACAACCTGTATTACTTATGTAAACCCATAAAATGGTTTAGGTTCACCTAGATGCCTAATTTCAACCAGGCAGTTAATAAATATATTAAAATTCTTTGCCAAATATACAAATGTATTGAAAAAATGAATATCTTCTTGGAACACTGGGACGACTGGCTAGTTTACGCGATCACAAAAAAGATTGATAAAATCACGAACAAGGAGTGGGAAGCTAGCATGAAGCCCAAACAAATACCAACATTTCAAGAATTGTTTGAATTCTTATCGCACAAATGAAACACTTTAGAGGCCATATCTAAATATACATCACGTCTAGCAGTTCAAGGAAACGTATGTAAGTTCCAAAAATCTTCAATATCTTAAGTATCTCAGCAGCAGATAAAATGCCCCATATGTAAAGCAAGTCACGGCATATACCAATGCTCAGAAATTGTGAAAATGTCAATAGAGGACAGAATAAAAGAAACAAAATCCGCCAGACTTTGTTTAAATTGTCTTAGAGCAGGGCATCAAGTGAATAAATGCACCTCTAGTAATTGCAAAAATTTTTGTTCTAAACACAACACATTACTTCACTTGGAAAGAGTTAAACCTAGTGAATCAAATATTACGTCTAAAAATAGTGATGAATGTGAGAAGCAATCACAGGCCAATATATTCTCACACATCATATGTATACAACCATCCACATGTCGTTTTATCAATAGCACTTATTAAAATAAGCGACAATAAGGGTATATTTCACTAATGTAGAGCATTACTAGATTCAGCGTCTTAATCGAATTTCATTACACACGCATTAGCGAGAAAGTTAAATGTGAAACAAGCATCTGTAAACATACCTGTCAGTGGTATTGGACAAGTACGAACAACAATCAATAAGATTGTCCGTGTAAAAATAGAATCATTACACAACCAGTTTTCTACAGACTTATCATGCTTGGTGTTAGATAATATCACAAGCGACATTCCCTCCACGTATATCAACAAAGCCAATTTACACATACCACAGAATTTAAAACTAGCTGATCCTGAATTTAATCGTCCTAGATGCATAGATCTTTTAATTGGGGCAGAATTATTTTGGTGCCTTCTGTGCGAAGGGCAAGTAAAAATAGATAATTCACAAGTAATCATGCAAAAAAATTAGTTAGGATGGATAGTATCAGGAGCTCTGCATAAGAATCTGTTGAATACATATAATAAAATATGTAACTTAGCAATTGAACAAACATTAGATTTGCAATTAACAAAATTCTGCCTTCATGAAGAATGTGTGAATAAAAACAATTATAACATAGAAGAGAGGGCATGCCAAGGGCGCTTTCTTAATAACTACAGAAGAAACGACCAAGGCAGATTTGTGGTAAAACTACCAATAAGGGATACCCCGGAAGTAATGCTAGGAGATTCAAAAGAATCAGTTGCAAGCGTTTTTATGCTGTGGAAAGAAAACTGTCAAAGCAACCTGCATTAACGGAGCAATACGTGCAATTTATGAATGAATACTTGAGTTTAGGTCACATGCAGCCGGTGAGTGAAAACTATGCGCGAACAGAAACACATAGCACATTTTATTTACCGCATCATGCTGTCATGAAAAATGAAAGTCTAACAACTAAACTGTGTGTGGTGTTTGACGCGTCAGCCAAATCAACTTCTGGAAAATCCTTGAATGATATGTTAATGGTAGGTCCAACAGTCCAAGAAGACCTATTTTCCATCATTTGTAGATTCCGAACACACAACATTGTATTAACATTGGACATCGTTAAAATGTATCGGCAAGTACTAGTTGACGAATCACAACAATTATTGCAAAGAATTTTTTGGAGACCAGATCCTGCCAACGATCTGCAAACGTATCAACTTACCACACTGACATACGGAACCGCTTCGGCGACGTTTTTAGCGACTCGAGTTTTGAATTGCAGCTGGCAAATGAAGAAACTGTCAGGTTTCCGGCAGCAGCGAAGATAGTTCAAAGGGATTTTTATGTTGACGATTTGTTAACGGGTGCACAAAACATAAACAACATTCAAACAATTTGTAAAGAAGTCAAAACACTCTTGGAAAGGGGAGGCTTTCAACTTAGAAAATGGAAATCTAACATGTCTGATTTATTAAAAAAGTTATTTCCAAATGCTAAGGAGTCTACTTTGTTATGGAATTCAACCTGTGATAGTCTGCAATATACATTGCCCCCAACTAAACTCGAAAAACGTAGTATCAAGCGCTCAATATTGTCGCATATTGCACAAATGTTTGACCCACTTGGACTAATTAGTCCCGTCATAATCAAGGCAAAAATGATGATGCAAATAATATGGCAATTGAAAGTATAGTGGGACGAATCGGTACCGTTACATATTCACACTGAGTGGGTGCAGTATTATAACAGCTTAGGTAAAATAAACGCTTTGAAAGTTTCACGGAACGCAGTCCCTCACAAGACAATGATAGTTCTGCACGGTTTCTGCGATGCTAGTGAAAGGGCATATGGCGCGTGTATATATGTGCGTACCATGAATCAGCATCGGAAATTTTTATGCCATTTGTTATGTTCAAAATCGAAGGTGGCACCAATAAAGCCTAGAACTATACCAAGGCTGGAATTGTGTGCTACGCTATTGCTAGCCCGACTAATGCAAAATGTGACCAGATCTCTTGACCTGATTATTACAAACGGATACTACTGGACAGATTCAACTATAGTACTGGCTTGGATCAGGGCAGTAGCAATACAGTTAAAAACATTCGTCCCAAACAAAGTTGGCGAAATACAGGACATTACAGGAATCACTAGTTGGCATCACAGAAGTACCAAGGAGAACCCGGTAGATATATAATTTCCGGAGGATCAATACCAGAAGACTTGTCGCATTGCAGGTTATGGTGGCACGGGCCAGAATGGCTATTATCTAGTTCTGACGACTGAGCGCAGTCAAAATTAAAAATATCTGAGGTGGAACTAGTAGAAAAACGAAGCGCTACTATCATCAGTACCGTGAGTTCATTTAACTTAGACCTGTTCCACAGATAACCTAGCTTCTTGAAACTGCAGCGAATTTTAAGCTATTATCGAAGATTTATAAAGAATTCACAAATGCGCGTAAGAAAGTCAGTGCAAACAATAAACACTGGCGTGTCAATGAATTGAATAGTACCACTGAGTTGTTAGTAAAAACAGTTCAAGCTGAAGACTTTGCAGACGAATTGCAAGCTCTCAAAGCCGACAAAATAGTGCACACTTCAAGTAAATTAAAGCAGTTGGATCCGTTCTTGGACTCAGAAGGCATTATACGAGTGGGTGGTAAAATACGTAATTCATTATGCAGTTACGACGAAAAACAGCCAAATGACATATCCATTTTAACATCCTCACACTTTCTGATTGGAGACTCACTTAGATCTAACTTAGAACCAAGGTTAAGAGAATTCAAGTTAAACAGCTTATTTAGACTTCAACATCTCCAGCGTCTTCAGCAGCATTTCTGGCAAGTATGGTCCAAAGAATATACACTTCAGCAAAGAGGTAAATGGCTGTGGAGTTCCGGTCCATCTCCGCAAGTTGGGCAGTAGGAAGAATAGTAGACGTGCATCCTGGTTCCGGTGAGAGCAGTCGCCGTGAAGATGGTAAATTGTGTAATAAAACAAGAAGCAAACCGATTGTGCATATTGCCAATTGACGCAGATATTTGAAATGGGTACAGTGCATTGAAAATATTGAAATTAGGTAATTTCAACGCAGGCGGCTTTATGTTCAGTGTATAACCCCGCTTCTACAATCAATGTAGTGCAGTTTTCCATATAACAACCGTTAACGTGGCAACAAAACAATTTGAGAGTTGTCAGTAGTGTACTTAGGACAGTTCTGGAGCCTCCTCCCCCTCTCACCCAGCTCCCCCTCACGCCCCTCGCCCTAGTGGCGCCCTCTGCCAACCCAACTGATGTGGCGCCCCCTCGCGGTCGCCAACCCAACTAAAAATTGCAGATTTCATCATTACCAACCCAACTAAAATTGCAGATTTCATCATTACCAACCCAACTAAAAATTGCAGATTTCATCATTGCCAACCCAACTAAAAATTGCAGGTTTCATCATTACCAACCCAACTAAAAATTGCAGATTTCATCATTACCAACCCAACTAAAAATTGCAGATTTCATCATTACCAACCCAATGTGGCGCCCTCTGACGGCCACTAACCAAACTAAGAAATGGCAGATTTCATCATTACCAACCCAATGTGGCGCCCTCTGACGGCCACTAACCAAACTAAGAAATGGCAGATTTCATCATTACCAACCCAATGTGACGCCCTCTCACAGCCACTAACCAAGAAATGGCATCTCTCATGATTACCATAATGCAGCATCCTCTCACGGTCACTAGCCAAACTAAGGTGACGTCAGACAAAATGGCTGACCATCAAGATGGTCTTTGTTTCTAGAGAATTCCTGAATAAATTACCAGGCTTGCTATCGCGCTTCTCAATGTACTTCAAACAGGTCTAAACATGCTTCCAGCGGAAACCGCAACGGCTGTATGCTTCTGTGATAGCCGCATGCTTGAAATGTATATCTTACTTATAAAATAAAATAAAACAAACAATGTATTTATTATTATTAATTAACAATATGACCAAGTTTCATACCCTCAAGATGGTCGATAAAAATATAAACTTTATATCTAAGATCGGCATACCATTTCAAAATTATAAAATAAATATACAGTATGCTTCTGTGATAGCCGCACGCTTGAAATGCATATCTTACTTATAAAATAAAATAAAACAAACAATGTGTTTATTATTATTAATTAACAATATAACCAAGTTTCATACCCTCAAGATGGTCGATAAAAATATAAACTTTATATCTAAGATCGGCATACCATTTCAAAATTATAAAATAAATATACAGTATGCTACTGGACGAGATAGCAACCAAGTATGAATATACAGGACGTTTCAAAGGTAGGATAGAATAGCAAGATGGCCGCCAAAAATCTAATAAACTAAGGTGACGTCAGGCATCCAATCTATCAAAACCATGCACTCAAACTCCTATGAAACATCATCTCAAAACCATCGCTAGAATCAGCTCACAACCGGGTCATGAAGCAGTTCTGAAACCCCTATATTAAAACCACACATTCAAACCACTATCAAATCCCTCTTTTCTCAAAAAGCCATCCAACCATCCATCAATCCATCCATCCATCCATACATCCATCAATCCATCCATCCAACCATCAATCCATCCATCCATCCATCCATACATCCATCCATCCATCCATCCATCCAACCAGCCATCCATCCAACCATCCATTAATCCATCTGGACGAGATAGCAACCAAGTATGAATATACAGGACGTTTCAAAGGTAGGGATTTTTAGAAAAGCAAGATGGCGAATCGAAGATGGCCGCCAAAAATCTAATAAACTAAGGTGACGTCAGGCATCCAATCTATCAAAACCATGCACTCAAACTCCTATGAAACATCATTTCAAAACCATCGCTAGAATCAGCTCACAACCGGATCATGAAGCGGTTCTGAAACCCCTATATAAAAACCACACATTCAAACCACTATCAAATCCCTCTTTTCTCAAAAAGCCATCCAACCATCCATCAATCCATCCATACATCCATACATCCATCCACACATTCAAACCACTATCAAATCCCTCTTTTCTCAAAAAGCCATCCAACCATCCATCAATCCATCCATACATCCATACATCCATCCATCCATCCATCCAACAATCAATCCATCCATCCATCCATCCATACATCCATCCATCCATCCATCCAACCATCCATCAATCCATCCATCCATCTGGATAACATAGCAACCAAATATTAATATACAGGACGTTTCAAAGGTAGGGATTTTTAGAAAAGCACGATGGCGAATCCAAGATGGCCGCCAAAAATCTAATAAACTAAGGTGTCGTCAGGCATCCAATCTATCAAAACAATGCACTCAAACTCCTATGAAACATCATTTCAAAACCATCGCTAGAATCAGCTCACGTCATGAAGCGGTTCTGAAACCCCTATATTAAAACCACACATTCAAACCACTATCAAATCCCTCTTTTCTCAAAAAGCCATCCAACCATCCATCAATCCATCCATCCATCCATCCATCCATCCATCCATCCAACAATCAATCCATCCATCCATCCATCCATACATCCATCCATCCATCCATCCATCCATACATCCATACATCCATCCATCCATCCATCCAACAATCAATCCATCCATCCATCCATCCATACATCCATCCATCCATCCATCCATCCAACCATCCATCCATCCATCCATCCACCCATCCATCCATCCATCCATCCATCTGGATAACATAGCAACCAAATATTAATATACAGAACATTTCAAAGGTAGGGATTTTTAGAAAAGTAAGATAGCGAATCCAAGATGGCCGCCAAAAATCTAATAAACTAAGGTGACGTCAGGCGAAATGGCCGACTATCAATATGATCGATCAAAATATAAACTCAACTTCTAGAAAATACCCAACTCCATATCACGCATCACAACAACAACCACCACCACAACCACCCAACATAGTTTCAAACGTCACAACACCAGACCAACTTAAGAAGATACATCTAGGTCAATCCCCAACACAACATACTTTCAAACGCCACCACCGCGGATTTACATCTAAGATCGGCATACTTTGTCAAAATCATAAAATAAATATATAGTATGGTACTGGATAACATAGCAACCAAACATGAATATACAGGACATTTCAAAAGTAAGACTTTTAGAAAAGTAAAATAATGAGCCCATATTTTTAAGAAAACAATTTATTAAAAATAAAACAACTACACACATCAAACAAACCTCAACCATACTTTCAATTTCACAAATATCAAAATTTAAACAAAACAATCAAATGCAAAGGCAAGGAATGTTCTCGAGATGACCCATATAGTGCAATATAACAATGCAGTAAAACGATAGAGGTGAGATACATGGTCTATCAAAAATTTTTATTACCCACTTTTTTTTCAGCAATCAAAACTTTTTTTGACAAAACACTATACATATGAAAATAGACATAACATTAAATATTTCCATTTTAGAGATACCCCAGTTTAATCTCAATTTTAAATAACATAAATTCTTAAAAATTGATTTAGTTAACTTTCTTATAATATTTAAAAAAAAGGTTGAAAAAGAAAACATACTAAGTCCCACAACAGATAAAATATGTACTATCTTTTTACACTTCATGTTTAGTACTATCATTAGAAGAAATATGCTTGAGGTACAGCTTTTAATATGAAATTTAGAGGTTTTTATGCAAAATACATAGTTTATCACTAATAAAACTAATTTTGAAACACATTGTCCACATAGCAAATACCACTTCCTGTACATTTTAAAAAATAACAATTTTTATATATCATAAAAGAACCAAACAAAAAACTAATATAAAGACAGCATTAACGTTCTAACCAAAAGATTTACAAAAATATTAAATATATACTTGTTCTAAAAATGCTTCTATCTCTCTTTTACAGTTTATGTTTGTACAGCAGCGAATGTATTACATTTCCTTTGAAATTACATAAAAATCCATGCAATACACTTAAAACATTTGAAAAATCATGTTTGGTAAGCCCACTATATATCAATATTTAAGACAAAAAATTATTATTAATTTTCCATCAACAGATACCCCTGCTTAATATCAATTTGAATTAACATAAATTCATAAAATGAGTCTATCTTTTACAGTTCGTGAGTTGTACTATCATTAGAAGAAATATGATTGACGAGCGGCTTTTAATATGAAATTTAGAGGTTTTTACACAAAAACATAGTTTATGCCTAATAAAAACTAATTTTGAAACACATTGTACACATAGCAAATACCACTTCCTATACATTTAAAAAATAACAATGTTTATACATCATAAAAGAACGAAACAAAAAAAACTAATATAAAGACAGCATTAACATTCTAACCGAATTCGAGCCATACTTTCCCATGTTTTGTGAGCTGTTGCATTGTCCTGTTGGAAATACCCATGTAAAAGTTCGTCATCATGAAGATTTTGTAAAAACGGTTCAAGTAAATTATTACGATATCTCTCAGCATTTATCGATCCTTCAAAAAACACAGGTCCAAATATACACCTTCTAGAAACCGCTAGCCAAACACCAATTTTCTGCGGATGGAGAGGCGATTGAATAAACTCATGAGGATTCTCCGAAGACCAAATACGCATATTTTGTTTGTTTATATAGCCGGATAGGTGAAACCATTCTTTTTGTATATATTTGTAGAGTAAAAGCAGCATTCGATCGACTAAGAAATAGTAGCACTTAAAACATTTGAAAAATCATGTTTGGTAAGCCTACTATTTAAGACAAAAATTATTATTTATTTCCATTTACAACAGATAGCCCACTATTTATCAATATTTAAGGGCAAAAAATTATTATTAATTTCCCCATTTACAACAGATTTCCTTGTTTAATCTCAATTTTTGAATAACATAAATTCTTAAATTGATTTAATTAACTTTCTTATAATATTTAAAAAAGGGCGAGAAAGAAAACATACTAAGTCTCACAACGGATAAAATATATGCTATCTTTTACAGTTCATGTTTTTGTACTATCATTACAAGAAATAAGCCTCGCGATTAGCTTTTAATCTGAAATTTAGATGCTTCATAAAACCACCTCAGAGACACTAAAAAATTATGATTTTCAGCTCAACCAACCATTCAAAAAGTTGATACATCAAATTCATGAATATTAATATCACTCTACACTCTTAATAAAAAATTTAGCAGAAGTCTCACATTAAATGAATACAAAATTTATATATGCACTACATTAAATGAAGATTGAATTTTATACACTGCTTATATCACCAGAAATTTTGTTACAAGATTATATGATTAGATAGACTCATGACTAAGCCTAAACGGACACCAGGCTTTCAATATGTAGTAAAGTTTTTTCTTCATACATTTAATATAAACTAATGATCTATCTTTAGAAAGCATCCACAGGTCCATTAGAACTTGTGGGTGGTGCAACATCTACTTTAACCCTCTTCTTAGGCGGTCCGGCAACATGCTCACATGTATCCACACCCTCCCTACAAATACAGCAAACAAAATTGCGGTGGAGGGTATTCACATGCCGCTTCAAACTATCCCGCCGGCTGAAGGAGTTGCCACATATGATGCAATTCATTCTATGAAAAACAAATTAAAAATAATTAATATAATAAATTTAAAAGAATAAAAAGCTATTGAAACCTAATTTTTAATATATCTAAATTGCTAATTTATTTGAAAAGCTCCTCGTATATGAATTGCTATAAAATACTAATTATAGACCTACATATATAAAAATAATATTTTAATACATAAACTTTGACTGATACCCGTATATTTAACTAAAAATACTCTTATTGTTCAGAATTTATTTAAATTATTGAGAAAAACCTTTAAAGAACCGTATGAAATAATCAACTTAATTATATAAATTTACACACTTAAACATTAAAAAACAATTTAAAGAAAGCACTAAATGCAAAAAATACTTTGAAGCACCCCTGGATTAATTGTATATAAAAATAATATTCAATAAAATTTACACCATTAAATTATTAAAAATAACCTTATAATTGAGAAAAAACAATTTTTAAAAGTCCTATAAAATTTTAGAGTAGTAGAAAAACTATGATCAGCGTATATTTAACTAAAAAATACTTGTATTATTGAAAATTTATTGATAAAACCCTTTAAAACTTTATAAAATAATCAATTTAATAATATAAATTTACGCACCTAAAAATTTAAAAAAAAGGAAAAAAAAAAACAATATAAAGAAGCTACTAAATACAAATAAAATACTTTGAAGCACCCTGGATAATTGTATATAAAAATAATATTCAATAAAATATTAATAAAATATACACCATTAAATTATTAAAAACAGCCTTATAATTGATAAAAACAATTTTTAAAAAGTCCTATAAAATTTTAGAGTAGTAGAAAAACTATGATCAGCGTATATTTAACTAAAAAATACTTGTATTATTGAAAATTTATTGATAAAACCCTTTAAAACCTTATAAAAATTAAAAAAAGAAAGAAAAACAATATAAAGAAGCTACTAAATGCGTATAAAATACTTTGAAGCACCCTGGATTAATTGTATATAAAAATAAAATATTAATAAAATATTAATAAAATATATACCATTAAATTATTTAAAAAATAACCTTATAATTGAGAAAAAACAAATTTTAAAAAGTCCTATAAAATTTTAAAACTAATGTAAAATATTGCAAGTTAATATTATATAAATTAGGCTTTCTAAATACCTTGTAGTAAAACACAAACAAGCACTAAAAACGATGTTGACTGTTCGAAGATAATGAAATTAAAGATGCCGATCTACGTATATATAGATACACATCTGCGTCAGATTCCCACGCAAATGGAGTGATGCATAAAGAGAAAGACCTTTTTTTCCCCGCGCATACATATATATACATATATACGTATGCGGCCAGAGGCAATTAGCGGCGGGCGCATTCCGTCCCCATGGTCGGGCTGTGTTTTAAGGAATGCACTTAATTTTTTTCGGTCGCATACCTGTATCCAATGAGGGTTGCGAGTCCGGGAATTTCGTCTTTCTACCTGTACAGATAGATCTGTCTTTATATAAAATTCGTATATATTATCTATGATTTTAGTTTTAAAATAAAAAATAATAAGAAGGTTAAAATAATTCGTTATTTTGTAGATAGTTGCATTATTTTGCATGCATATACATTCTCCATTAGTTTTATTATTATGATAAAAACAATGATTGACATTTTAATAAGCTTTGATACATCATTAAAATATTCCAGTAAATTAAATGCTAATGATGTAAAAATACCTAAAAATATTTCATAAAACAAGAGTATTTTAGTTAAATATACGGAGATCCATATGAAAAACTACGAAAGTTATATTAATGTTAAATATTAAATAATTTAATTAAATGAAAACACATCGTTTCACAAAAATTATGTTTTATTAAACACTAGATGTACATCTCATTTACCATAACAGTACATTATAAACCTTTCTTAATATTGATGATGCAGGATCAGTTAAATTAGTATGGTTGTTAAGAAATTGGAGGAGCATTTGATAGTATTTTCTTCATAAAAGTAGTATGTATTATAATATAAGATAGTGTTATAAACTATACAATAAATATTATTCAGTATTGGAATACACAATGAATAACACAAATTTTGAGTAGAGAAAGATAATATTTCTAATTACACATGTGTGAATTTGAATTTATCGGGAATATACAGAGTAATTATTTACATCTGATGGTGAAACATGGTCGCGTATTTTATATCATTCAGTAATTTAATTTGCTCTATAGCTAGACAATGAGGTGGATGCTAAGCATTAATTTGTACACACGTAATGTTATGATCGTCAGTGTAACATATATATTCAAGTCTAACACAAACTTTTTGATTTATTGAAACCCCAATAGAAATTATCACTATTTCGAGAAGAATAGTCATGTACCTCTACATATTCAAAGCCGCTGAAGTATGAGTACATTAACAGCTGTATACGCGTGTCTTTATCATCCACTTTAATGTGTTACTGTAATTCCAGCTACTTTTTTTTATTTATACGTACATATATTGTGAATTATTACACTAATTATAAAACAAAATTAATTATAGATAGACAAACATTATACAGGTATATTGCAAACATGTAATGCTAAGATAATCAGAGTGATATATACATACATGTAAAGAAATTTATAATTTATTCAATCTCTTATTAAAAGAGTTATTAATATTTTTCAAATGAATACCTGACAGTGGTGGAAAACTGTTGAAATTTGGATAGATTAATAGTTACATATGCGAGCTTCAGAATAGCTTCTGAACATGTTGGGTTGTAATTTGGTATACAATAAAAGGCAGCGGGGAACTGAACCGCCTCCCAAAAAAGGTATTTAATATTAAAATCGTCGATTCCCCATCACAGAAAAATAGTGTATCATACAAGGGAAAAAAGTATTAGATTTTAGCTCGAGGTAAGATAAATTACCGAGAGCTAAAATCTAATTTTTTCCATTGTATAATACACTATTTTCTGTGATGGGAAAACGACGATTTTAATATTAAATACCTTTTTTGGGAGGCGGTTCAGTTCCCCGCTGCCTTTTATTGTATACCAAATTACAACCCAACATGTTCAGAAGCTATTCTGAAGCTCGCATATGTAACTATTAATCTATCCGAATTTCAACAGTTTTCCACCACTGTCAGGTATTCATTTGAAAAATATTAATAACTCTTTTAATAAGAGATTGAATAAATTATAAATTTCTTTACATGTATGTATATATCACTCTGATTATCTTAGCATTACATGTTTGCAATATACCTGTATAATGTTTGTCTATCTATAATTAATTTTGTTTTATAATTAGTGTAATAATTCACAATATATGTACGTATAAATAAAAAAAAGTAGCTGGAATTACAGTAACACATTAAAGTGGATGATAAAGACACGCGTATACAGCTGTTAATGTACTCATACTTCAGCGGCTTTGAATATGTAGAGGTACATGACTATTCATCTCGAAATAGTGATAATTTCTATTGGGGTTTCAATAAATCAAAAAGTTTGTGTTAGACTTGAATATATATGTTACACTGACGATCATAACATTACGTGTGTACAAATTAATGCTTAGCATCCACCTCATTGTCTAGCTATAGAGCAAATTAAATTACTGAATGATATAAAATACGCGACCATGTTTCACCATCAGATGTAAATAATTACTCTGTATATTCCCGATAAATTCAAATTCACACATGTGTAATTAGAAATATTATATTTCTCTACTCAAAATTTGTGTTATTCATTGTGTATTCCAATACTGAATAATATTTATTGTATAGTTTATAACACTATCTTATATTATAATACATACTACTTTTATGAAGAAAATACTATCAAATGCTCCTCCAATTTCTTAACAACCATACTAATTTAACTGATCCTGCATCATCAATATTAAGAAAGGTTTATAATGTACTGTTATGGTAAATGAGATGTACATCTAGTGTTTAATAAAACATAATTTTTGTGAAACGATGTGTTTTCATTTAATTAAATTATTTAATATTTAACATTAATATAACTTTCGTAGTTTTTCATATGGATCTCCGTATATTTAACTAAAATACTCTTGTTTTATGAAATATTTTTAGGTATTTTTACATCATTAGCATTTAATTTACTGGAATATTTTAATGATGTATCAAAGCTTATTAAAATGTCAATCATTGTTTTTATCATAATAATAAAACTAATGGAGAATGTATATGCATGCAAAATAATGCAACTATCTACAAAATAACGAATTATTTTAACCTTCTTATTATTTTTTATTTTAAAACTAAAATCATAGATAATATATACGAATTTTATATAAAGACAGATCTATCTGTACAGGTAGAAAGACGAAATTCCCGGACTCGCAACCCTCATTGGATACAGGTATGCGACCGAAAAAAATTAAGTGCATTCCTTAAAACACAGCCCGACCATGGGGACGGAATGCGCCCGCCGCTAATTGCCTCTGGCCGCATACGTATATATGTATATATATGTATGCGCGGGGAAAAAAAGGTCTTTCTCTTTATGCATCACTCCATTTGCGTGGGAATCTGACGCAGATGTGTATCTATATATACGTAGATCGGCATCTTTAATTTCATTATCTTCGAACAGTCAACATCGTTTTTAGTGCTTGTTTGTGTTTTACTACAAGGTATTTAGAAAGCCTAATTTATATAATATTAACTTGCAATATTTTACATTAGTTTTAAAATTTTATAGGACTTTTTAAAATTTGTTTTTTCTCAATTATAAGGTTATTTTTTAAATAATTTAATGGTATATATTTTATTAATATTTTATTAATATTTTATTTTTATATACAATTAATCCAGGGTGCTTCAAAGTATTTTATACGCATTTAGTAGCTTCTTTATATTGTTTTTCTTTCTTTTTTTAATTTTTATAAGGTTTTAAAGGGTTTTATCAATAAATTTTCAATAATACAAGTATTTTTTAGTTAAATATACGCTGATCATAGTTTTTCTACTACTCTAAAATTTTATAGGACTTTTTAAAAATTGTTTTTATCAATTATAAGGCTGTTTTTAATAATTTAATGGTGTATATTTTATTAATATTTTATTGAATATTATTTTTATATACAATTATCCAGGGTGCTTCAAAGTATTTTATTTGTATTTAGTAGCTTCTTTATATTGTTTTTTTTTTTCCTTTTTTTTAAATTTTTAGGTGCGTAAATTTATATTATTAAATTGATTATTTTATAAAGTTTTAAAGGGTTTTATCAATAAATTTTCAATAATACAAGTATTTTTTAGTTAAATATACGCTGATCATAGTTTTTCTACTACTCTAAAATTTTATAGGACTTTTAAAAATTGTTTTTTCTCAATTATAAGGTTATTTTTAATAATTTAATGGTGTAAATTTTATTGAATATTATTTTTATATACAATTAATCCAGGGGTGCTTCAAAGTATTTTTTGCATTTAGTGCTTTCTTTAAATTGTTTTTTAATGTTTAAGTGTGTAAATTTATATAATTAAGTTGATTATTTCATACGGTTCTTTAAAGGTTTTTCTCAATAATTTAAATAAATTCTGAACAATAAGAGTATTTTTAGTTAAATATACGGGTATCAGTCAAAGTTTATGTATTAAAATATTATTTTTATATATGTAGGTCTATAATTAGTATTTTATAGCAATTCATATACGAGGAGCTTTTCAAATAAATTAGCAATTTAGATATATTAAAAATTAGGTTTCAATAGCTTTTTATTCTTTTAAATTTATTATATTAATTATTTTTAATTTGTTTTTCATAGAATGAATTGCATCATATGTGGCAACTCCTTCAGCCGGCGGGATAGTTTGAAGCGGCATGTGAATACCCTCCACCGCAATTTTGTTTGCTGTATTTGTAGGGAGGGTGTGGATACATGTGAGCATGTTGCCGGACCGCCTAAGAAGAGGGTTAAAGTAGATGTTGCACCACCCACAAGTTCTAATGGACCTGTGGATGCTTTCTAAAGATAGATCATTAGTTTATATTAAATGTATGAAGAAAAAACTTTACTACATATTGAAAGCCTGGTGTCCGTTTAGGCTTAGTCATGAGTCTATCTAATCATATAATCTTGTAACAAAATTTCTGGTGATATAAGCAGTGTATAAAATTCAATCTTCATTTAATGTAGTGCATATATAAATTTTGTATTCATTTAATGTGAGACTTCTGCTAAATTTTTTATTAAGAGTGTAGAGTGATATTAATATTCATGAATTTGATGTATCAACTTTTTGAATGGTTGGTTGAGCTGAAAATCATAATTTTTTAGTGTCTCTGAGGTGGTTTTATGAAGCATCTAAATTTCAGATTAAAAGCTAATCGCGAGGCTTATTTCTTGTAATGATAGTACAAAAACATGAACTGTAAAAGATAGCATATATTTTATCCGTTGTGAGACTTAGTATGTTTTCTTTCTCGCCCTTTTTTAAATATTATAAGAAAGTTAATTAAATCAATTTAAGAATTTATGTTATTCAAAAATTGAGATTAAACAAGGAAATCTGTTGTAAATGGGGAAATTAATAATAATTTTTTGCCCTTAAATATTGATAAATAGTGGGCTATCTGTTGTAAATGGAAATAAATAATAATTTTTGTCTTAAATAGTAGGCTTACCAAACATGATTTTTCAAATGTTTTAAGTGCTACTATTTCTTAGTCGATCGAATGCTGCTTTTACTCTACAAATATATACAAAAAGAATGGTTTCACCTATCCGGCTATATAAACAAACAAAATATGCGTATTTGGTCTTCGGAGAATCCTCATGAGTTTATTCAATCGCCTCTCCATCCGCAGAAAATTGGTGTTTGGCTAGCGGTTTCTAGAAGGTGTATATTTGGACCTGTGTTTTTTGAAGGATCGATAAATGCTGAGAGATATCGTAATAATTTACTTGAACCGTTTTTACAAAATCTTCATGATGACGAACTTTTACATGGGTATTTCCAACAGGACAATGCAACAGCTCACAAAACATGGGAAAGTATGGCTCGAATTCGGTTAGAATGTTAATGCTGTCTTTATATTAGTTTTTTTTGTTTCGTTCTTTTATGATGTATAAACATTGTTATTTTTTAAATGTATAGGAAGTGGTATTTGCTATGTGTACAATGTGTTTCAAAATTAGTTTTTATTAGGCATAAACTATGTTTTTGTGTAAAAACCTCTAAATTTCATATTAAAAGCCGCTCGTCAATCATATTTCTTCTAATGATAGTACAACTCACGAACTGTAAAAGATAGACTCATTTTATGAATTTATGTTAATTCAAATTGATATTAAGCAGGGGTATCTGTTGATGGAAAATTAATAATAATTTTTTGTCTTAAATATTGATATATAGTGGGCTTACCAAACATGATTTTTCAAATGTTTTAAGTGTTATTGCATGGATTTTTATGTAATTTCAAAGGAAATGTAATACATTCGCTGCTGTACAAACATAAACTGTAAAAGAGAGATAGAAGCATTTTTAGAACAAGTATATATTTAATATTTTTGTAAATCTTTTGGTTAGAACGTTAATGCTGTCTTTATATTAGTTTTTTGTTTGGTTCTTTTATGATATATAAAAATTGTTATTTTTTAAAATGTACAGGAAGTGGTATTTGCTATGTGGACAATGTGTTTCAAAATTAGTTTTATTAGTGATAAACTATGTATTTTGCATAAAAACCTCTAAATTTCATATTAAAAGCTGTACCTCAAGCATATTTCTTCTAATGATAGTACTAAACATGAAGTGTAAAAAGATAGTACATATTTTATCTGTTGTGGGACTTAGTATGTTTTCTTTTTCAACCTTTTTTTTAAATATTATAAGAAAGTTAACTAAATCAATTTTTAAGAATTTATGTTATTTAAAATTGAGATTAAACTGGGGTATCTCTAAAATGGAAATATTTAATGTTATGTCTATTTTCATATGTATAGTGTTTTGTCAAAAAAAGTTTTGATTGCTGAAAAAAAAGTGGGTAATAAAAATTTTTGATAGACCATGTATCTCACCTCTATCGTTTTACTGCATTGTTATATTGCACTATATGGGTCATCTCGAGAACATTCCTTGCCTTTGCATTTGATTGTTTTGTTTAAATTTTGATATTTGTGAAATTGAAAGTATGGTTGAGGTTTGTTTGATGTGTGTAGTTGTTTTATTTTTAATAAATTGTTTTCTTAAAAATATGGGCTCATTATTTTACTTTTCTAAAAGTCTTACTTTTGAAATGTCCTGTATATTCATGTTTGGTTGCTATGTTATCCAGTACCATACTATATATTTATTTTATGATTTTGACAAAGTATGCCGATCTTAGATGTAAATCCGCGGTGGTGGCGTTTGAAAGTATGTTGTGTTGGGGATTGACCTAGATGTATCTTCTTAAGTTGGTCTGGTGTTGTGACGTTTGAAACTATGTTGGGTGGTTGTGGTGGTGGTTGTTGTTGTGATGCGTGATATGGAGTTGGGTATTTTCTAGAAGTTGAGTTTATATTTTGATCGATCATATTGATAGTCGGCCATTTCGCCTGACGTCACCTTAGTTTATTAGATTTTTGGCGGCCATCTTGGATTCGCTATCTTACTTTTCTAAAAATCCCTACCTTTGAAATGTTCTGTATATTAATATTTGGTTGCTATGTTATCCAGATGGATGGATGGATGGATGGATGGGTGGATGGATGGATGGATGGATGGTTGGATGGATGGATGGATGGATGGATGTATGGATGGATGGATGGATGGATTGATTGTTGGATGGATGGATGGATGGATGTATGGATGGATGGATGGATGGATGGATGGATGGATGGATGGATGGATGGATTGATTGTTGGATGGATGGATGGATGGATGGATGGATGAATGGATTGATGGATGGTTGGATGGCTTTTTGAGAAAAGAGGGATTTGATAGTGGTTTGAATGTGTGGTTTTAATATAGGGGTTTCAGAACCGCTTCATGACGTGAGCTGATTCTAGCGATGGTTTTGAAATGATGTTTCATAGGAGTTTGAGTGCATTGTTTTGATAGATTGGATGCCTGACGACACCTTAGTTTATTAGATTTTTGGCGGCCATCTTGGATTCGCCATCGTGCTTTTCTAAAAATCCCTACCTTTGAAACGTCCTGTATATTAATATTTGGTTGCTATGTTATCCAGATGGATGGATGGATTGATGGATGGTTGGATGGATGGATGGATGGATGTATGGATGGATGGATGGATGGATTGATTGTTGGATGGATGGATGGATGGATGTATGGATGTATGGATGGATTGATGGATGGTTGGATGGCTTTTTGAGAAAAGAGGGATTTGATAGTGGTTTGAATGTGTGGATGGATGTATGGATGTATGGATGGATTGATGGATGGTTGGATGGCTTTTTGAGAAAAGAGGGATTTGATAGTGGTTTGAATGTGTGGTTTTTATATAGGGGTTTCAGAACCGCTTCATGATCCGGTTGTGAGCTGATTCTAGCGATGGTTTTGAAATGATGTTTCATAGGAGTTTGAGTGCATGGTTTTGATAGATTGGATGCCTGACGTCACCTTAGTTTATTAGATTTTTGGCGGCCATCTTGGATTCGCCATCTTGCTTTTCTAAAAATCCCTACCTTTGAAACGTCCTGTATATTCATACTTGGTTGCTATCTCGTCCAGATGGATTAATGGATGGTTGGATGGATGGCTGGTTGGATGGATGGATGGATGGATGGATGTATGGATGGATGGATGGATGGATTGATGGTTGGATGGATGGATTGATGGATGTATGGATGGATGGATGGATTGATGGATGGTTGGATGGCTTTTTGAGAAAAGAGGGATTTGATAGTGGTTTGAATGTGTGGTTTTAATATAGGGGTTTCAGAACTGCTTCATGACCCGGTTGTGAGCTGATTCTAGCGATGGTTTTGAGATGATGTTTCATAGGAGTTTGAGTGCATGGTTTTGATAGATTGGATGCCTGACGTCACCTTAGTTTATTAGATTTTTGGCGGCCATCTTGCTATTCTATCCTACCTTTGAAACGTCCTGTATATTCATACTTGGTTGCTATCTCGTCCAGTAGCATACTGTATATTTATTTTATAATTTTGAAATGGTATGCCGATCTTAGATATAAAGTTTATATTTTTATCGACCATCTTGAGGGTATGAAACTTGGTTATATTGTTAATTAATAATAATAAACACATTGTTTGTTTTATTTTATTTTATAAGTAAGATATGCATTTCAAGCGTGCGGCTATCACAGAAGCATACTGTATATTTATTTTATAATTTTGAAATGGTATGCCGATCTTAGATATAAAGTTTATATTTTTATCGACCATCTTGAGGGTATGAAACTTGGTCATATTGTTAATTAATAATAATAAATACATTGTTTGTTTTATTTTATTTTATAAGTAAGATATACATTTCAAGCATGCGGCTATCACAGAAGCATACAGCCGTTGCGGTTTCCGCTGGAAGCATGTTTAGACCTGTTTGAAGTACATTGAGAAGCGCGATAGCAAGCCTGGTAATTTATTCAGGAATTCTCTAGAAACAAAGACCATCTTGATGGTCAGCCATTTTGTCTGACGTCACCTTAGTTTGGCTAGTGACCGTGAGAGGATGCTGCATTATGGTAATCATGAGAGATGCCATTTCTTGGTTAGTGGCTGTGAGAGGGCGTCACATTGGGTTGGTAATGATGAAATCTGCCATTTCTTAGTTTGGTTAGTGGCCGTCAGAGGGCGCCACATTGGGTTGGTAATGATGAAATCTGCCATTTCTTAGTTTGGTTAGTGGCCGTCAGAGGGCGCCACATTGGGTTGGTAATGATGAAATCTGCAATTTTTAGTTGGGTTGGTAATGATGAAATCTGCAATTTTTAGTTGGGTTGGTAATGATGAAACCTGCAATTTTTAGTTGGGTTGGCAATGATGAAATCTGCAATTTTTAGTTGGGTTGGTAATGATGAAATCTGCAATTTTAGTTGGGTTGGTAATGATGAAATCTGCAATTTTTAGTTGGGTTGGCGACCGCGAGGGGGCGCCACATCAGTTGGGTTGGCAGAGGGCGCCACTAGGGCGAGGGGGGTGAGGGGGAGCTGGGTGAGAGGGGGAGGAGGCTCCAGAACTGTCCTAAGTACACTACTGTTGTCAATGTCCACATAAGTAAAAACATAAAAACATAAAATTTTTGTCTGATTTCTGTATTTAATGATTATTAAACTTGAATAAACATCTTCAAGTGTTTGCATGTGTTTCATTTAACAGACATCGGGTCCTTCGATTCAACAATACAAAACGTAAAACTAGTGCCATCTATAGTCCAAATTGAAAATTCATTATACTCCACACGAAACATAACAATATTTAATAAATTAATAATAAATGCGACATTCTAAACGCATAATAAAGATTCTTATTTCAAATTAAAATATAAGGACGAGAAATTACACCCTAAAAATTACCAAATTTTAAAATGTAATGATACTCTGATAATGATCAATTATCCGAAAAATTTTCGAAAAATTACTTATCCACTACACCACTTTAGTAATATTCAAATAATTAACATGCAAACACCATGTATTTAAGGATGAGTGATCTTGATAAAGTATGTGAATGGTGTGTACTAAATGATTTCTGTCCGTAAACATACATGAATGTTCCGTGATGTCATACATGACGACGACTGATCGTCTTATTTATAATCATAGTGTTAACGGTTGTGTCCTCCAAAGTCCTAACTCTTTCTATGATCTTGAAGTTTCCTTTGACTGTAAGCTACTTTCAACAATCGCATAGCGTGCTTTTCGTTGGACAGTTTCACAAAGAGCCGCATTGCGTAATTTACAATACTATTATTCAATTTCTTTAAAGGCAAAACTGATTGCCCCGAAATTCTGTATATATTCCTTGTGCTCGACATTTAATTTTTTACTTAGCTACACCGCTTTCTAATATCCTTATCATCATTTATGTAGTAGTTGTAGTAGATTTCCCACTCTTGACATACTGCAGATATTGCAGTATCTATTTATCATTTTCACTTTATTTCAATTTATTATGATATTTCTGTTAGCATGTGTAGATTTTGCTATCGTTTAATTTTACTAAACTTTTAATGATTATATCTGTTTTTGATTATATGTTCCTAATCTATAAATGGACACTTTTTTGTAGATTAGTGTAAATAAATAAATAAACACCATCTTAGACTGATGAACTTGTGTACACCGAAACACAGCTACTGGGTTTATACGCACTTTTTTCAACACCCTGTATATCTAAATTATTAAATTGCTCTTGTATAATCAAAAGACTCCAATTAGTTTGCCCAAACAGAATGGATATTCTCACGACATCTTCTGTGATAAATTACGCATAACGTGTACATATAAGTAACTATACGCCTGCTAGGCAATGGATACAAAGTTGATATTGACATTGTAAGTAACAAGTGAGTGAATGAAAATCATTAAGTGGTGATCGTAATGAAACATACGTCCTTACATAATGTCATGGATCCGCCTATCTTAAGAACGAATCTCCGACGAATAGTGAAAGTAACATTGTTCGAAATTATGTTTGTGCACTTAACATATGTTTACTTTTGCATTTGATAGGTAAATGACGTTAAGTGATTAGGAAGTTTACTATCATATTTGCCTGCGTGTGGTATCTTTGGACTCTGGGAGTAAGAGTTTATGTACTGGTTACATCAGGTTGCATAATTATATACTTAACTACGATATGAATGGGTATAAATCAGTAGGCAATTAATCTTAATGATATAAAACATGATGATAAAGTTTAATAATGTGTGTCATTTCAGGCCATAACTTTCTCATATTGAAAAACATGAAATATTGAAATTACTATGTATTTTCAAATATTAAAATTATATGTATTCAATTGAAAATAAAACATGAATTACAAATTTTAGTTAAATGATACTAAGGAAAACCTTAAATGAAAAGCTCCAGGTGAAGTTTTGTTTTGTGTATAACACCAATTACTAATCCACCACTTAACTTCGAACATTCAATATCTATCTCTATTAATTATATGTCTATATCTAGGTTTACCTAAAATTCTGCAATCTGACCATATAAAAATAATTACACAAAAGAAAATAGAGAAAACAACCCCTGAAACATTTTTATATACGACATTTGAGTAGTTGCATACTAAATAAAAACCGGCGTAATTACGAGGTAGGCGCCATAAATTCTCGGCCTGACAGGCTTATACAGGTTCAAACGTGTTCAAATTCCGTCACATCATGCATGCACATACGCGAGGTATACACTATAAATATGATGGTTCGAAGCCTAGTAGTTTTTAGTAACCAGCCAACCAACGTGACTAGTGCACGAAAATATCTGAAGTAATGAAAATTGAGAATCGCGCGGTCAATGAATTTTTAACAAAAGAAGATACACCTTATCAGATTAAACAACGTTTAGACGGCGTTTACGGTGATTCATCTCCTTCGTATTCAACTGTAAAAAAGTGGGCAAAATGTTTCCGTTTGGGACAAGAATCCCTGGAAGATGCTGATCGGTGATAACGCCTCAACAAATTTCAATTTTGAAAGTGAAGGAATTAGCAATGATAACAAACATTTCCGAAACAAGTGTTCGCCGAATTCTCCATTACCATTTGGGTATGAATAAAATTAGTGCTAGACGGGTACCGCGACTTCTTTCTGCTCTCCAACGTGAATGTCGAGTCGAATGTGCGCAATCGTTTTTAAACATGTGTGTAGGCGACCCAAAACCGATTTTGGAGTCCATTGTCACAGGGGATGAAACAGTGGTTCTGTTTTACGATCCTCTATCGAAAAGGGAGTCCGTGGAATGACGGCGACCTGATGAACCTCGTCCCAGAAAGGTGAAAGTCGTTTAATCAACGAAAAAGATGATGGCCACAATATTCTGGGATTGTGGGGGCATTTTGCTAATACACTTTAAAGAGCGCAATACAAGTGTGAACGGCACATATTATGCGTCTTTATTGCAAAAGTTAAGGGACATTATTCGTGCAAAACGTCGGGGAAAATTGACAAAATGTGTGCGATTATTGCACGACAATGCTCCCGTCCATACTACCCCCATTTCACAAACTGACATCCGTGAATGCGGCTTTCAAGAATTTGAACATCCGCCGTATAGTCCGGATATGATTCCTCCTGATTTTTTTTGTTTTTTAATTTAAAAAAAAGACTTTAGGGAACGTAGTTTTAAGGACTACAGTGAGTTGCAAGCAGCTGTTATAGAACATTTTGACGGAAAAACTTAAAAATTCTTATATTGTTCCAAGTTTCTTTTTTGTATATCAGGCCGAGAATTTAAGGCGCCTATCTCGTATCTCCGCAAGCCAGTTGACAACAATTATTTGATTTGTAAACGATGGTGTAATGAGGTACTGATGTTAATGTTATAGGATCAAAAAAAAATGATTCGCCGATTTATAACTAACGCTATCCTTGGAATTTGCACATTATTCTTCTTTTTGTATATATGTTGTGTTGTTTGTATATGTGATGTTGGAAGCTGTTGTAAATATAGTGTAAATTACTAACTTCAATTACTCTTTCCAACAAGATATAATAGAATTACCTTTACGTTTCGGAAATCTTTATTACTTCCTTCATCAGATACTGCATTTACTAAATGGAAAACATTCCTATTAGGGGCAACACTATATCATTTACGGACGCGGTTTACATTTTTCGTCGCACTATTTTTTGTTAGAATGTATAAACATTTTTTTAGGTTCAGGTTGTACAACAGTGCAGAACAGTCTAACTAAACATTTGAAACACCCCTATGAACTCGAATCAAGGTTCGTTGACATAGCTTTGTACTTTTTAAGATAATTGAAACAATAATGTGAATGTATTTTCAGTCAGGGATAAAAAATAGTCATAGGCATTACTTAATCTCCTATAAGATTTTCATTTTACTAAAAGTCCGCGTTGCTTGAGATTTTTATTTGATTGCCACATTCTCACAAAATTCTTTATATGTAACACTTATAATGGTTACTAAAAGTGGAAACTGCTATTAAATCTTAAACGGATATTAAAAATCTATATAAAAAGTTGTAAGTAATATTATGTCTCTAGTTCAACAAGAAGTTAAGTTCAAGGAATAGCAATTTGAAACATTTTCTGATTCTGTAACTCTGGAACACATGAAATGTTGAAAATTGAAAAATACTTTTGGTCTTTAGGAATTTTGAATCTAATTTAACCAAAGCTGTATCTTGCATAATATGTGAGACGTTTATCTGAGACACTTTGTATTTATAATTTAACAACGTTTTTCCTGTTTATTTTAACAAACGGTACCCAAAAATTAATAAACGGAATACATTTTGTAAAATGCCTTTTTTAACTAAAATACTCTTAATTTAAAGAAGTGACATATGGTAATTAAAAGAAGGAATGTTTTTGAATGTACTGCAGTATGTTACAGGAAGTAATTATTATTCTCCAAGATCCTCTCAAAATTTATTTTTTTTTTTTTTTGACAAAAAAACCACTTTACGTTCACAAAGTAAATGACAGATGCTTAGAATAACTGCAAAAGTTACATTGAACTCCCTTCACTTACACCTAATAAGTTCTGAGAACTTACAACAACAAATAGAATCAAATACCGCAGCGTATATTTCGCAATGTTGGCACACTGATTGAAAGCGATCCGTTATTTATGCATTGCCGCGCTAATAATAAAAACTGCACCCGACAATCGAAACGCTTTACAACACGTCAAGTGTCTAATTTGTACGTCTTCCAACGGAGACCCTCTGTTGGGCTCGCATATTAGTTATGTATGTCTTCTTTGGCGGCATTATATAGTGCGATATAAGAAATGAACGGAGCGGAAATACGCACCAAAAAGCACCTCCATTCGTCGACTTATTTGAATTCCAAAGACCTAATCTGTACGGACAGGGTAAAAACTGACATCTTGATTTTTTCCCGTTTTTGTAAAATGCGGCCGCGCATTGTCGATACATATCGAAACGTTTGTTACACACACAGAGAGAGAAGAGCGATGTAAAAAACCAACAAAGAGTAATATAATAAGAAGGAATTCGCGATGTGGTGTGTGACATGACGAGTGAAAGATTCTAAATGAGATGCAATTAGGTATGGAACATTTTTAAATCGTGTTTGAATGAATCTAGATTACATTGAAATTAATTGTAAGTTTTTCAAGATATATTGTATACAGCGTGCTCATCGTGTTTCCTATATATGTTCTTTTTATTATTTTAGTAAAACTAGTTGTAAACTAACATATACGAGAGATATTTTTGAAATATGGCTTGTTTGTGAATGAGAGTGAGAATGACTCCAGTCGCCGCAGTGAGCATGCGCTTCTGCTTCCAACATGCTTCCAGTCTTCAGAGAAGTTTGAATGTATTGTCTTCATGGTGTGAATTTTCTGGATTCAAGTTAAGGCGGTTCACCCAGTTGATGGTCAACCCGCAAAATCTTGATGGTGGAAGCGGGAGGTAGGCTGTAGGAGTACCACGATATTGTATCTGTCTCTTCTTAAAAGAAGACTGAGCAGGATTTTTGTCCAGATCCGGCCGAAAGTTAAAATCATGTAAACGAGGGTGAATCGATTCAAGCACGAATCAGTCAAACTAAGATTTTGCTAACTTGACGAACAATCAAAAATAGGAAATATATAGGAAAATCGACTGAATAGGGCATATAATTAATTTTGCTGTAACGTAATTGTTTAAATAATTTCTAAAAACTGCTAAACTTGTGAAAGTTACTCATTTTTAGACGTTATATCTCTTCCTCTTTGAAAACGAAGCTAGATAGAGCAAAATTGTATAGTACCTTTTTTGTAGAACATGAAATTCTCTACAAAAAAGTTCAGGACGACCCCATAGTGAAGTTGATAGTTTAGACGTGGGAGGTAAAAAAAAAAGAAATATAAGGGAGTACGTTTTGTAGCGGTCTGGACCAGTCATTTGTAGAGCAGTGACCGGTTCAATCCGATTATAAAATTAATAGCGTCACGGGTCATCTGGTACCTTTTGGTCATTTCCCTAGTAGTAGAATCACTATATGCACACTTGTTCTACATTAGCAGATATGTATTTTCATTCTTCTCTAAAATTGTGATTTTGCTAATTCTTATCGTGAGCACGGTTATTGACTGTTATTTATTTGGTACATATATTTTATCTCAAGCAGCAAAATCACGATTTTAGAAAAGGATGAAAATATGTATTTGCTAATGTGAATATAATAAAAGTTAGGAAGACTAATTGTTTGATAGCAATTCCTTTTCCTTTTATTAAAGTAGATTACGTTATATTAATTACATAAGCTATAATGTGTATAATATATATAATGTGAGTTATAGGTATAGTAATATACTTTTAAAAAATTATCCGGTCAAACCAAGAGAGGGAAAGGTCTAACAGATTCCGAATCAATATAAAAAGATGGAATTTAAATTGATATGATATACTATATAATGAATGTACACATAAATATTTAACAACTTTGTCTAAAAATGTATAAACTGTTGATTTTATTGATATTCCATACAAACATGTGTTTAATTAGGAAACTACAATACATAATTCCTCATGAGTCCTGACACAAGTCCCACAAAAAAAAAAAAAAATTCAGGCTAGTTTTGTACCACGGCCTTGTTTGTTAGCTACGAGAAACATCCTGACGGACATTATCTATACCTATTTTGAATAAAAAAGAATTGAAAAAGTCAGCGTTATTGCGTGTAATGTAATCTCGAGGTTTGATTAAGTATCTAAGCGAAAAAAGTTGCAAAGGTTAAAGTAAATTATCCAATAAAGAATGGATAAAGAAAATAGTGAGCCGAGTGTTGAACAGGATTTTTTTGTTTGAAAAAGACAGTTATGTTCTTTATTTAATGCAATAACACTAACCCATAGTTTTAATTTTTTTAAATAACTGTTGTAAAAATGGGTATACAGTTCTTACAGTCTTTAACTGAAGGCATAACTAAAAACCAAATCTTTTCACCACATCTAGTTTTAGAATTATAATCATTCTCCGCTGGTAGATAAACAATAATATTATATTTAGAAAATTTGTTGTACAGAAGTTATAAAAAGAAATAGATCAGTACAAAAATCTTGACCTAGCAAATACTTGAATGTTTAATTAGTACCAAGAATACAAAAACACTTAACTACACACAAAGAAAAATTGCTTATACATCAAAATATTGTATAAATAGAGTTATTTCTGCCTTTTATGTTGCCTGTTGCATTCTTTAATAACAAACCAGCAAAAATCTCCCATCATGACGGGATTTCACCTTTTTTGATATCGTTTCCTCATTTCTGCAATCTCTTGATGGAACCTTTCCCCCTGTTCATCACTCGTCTTTCCTAAATTAGCATGAAAAAAATCCAAATGTGAATACAAAAAATTAACTTTGAGCGACATCCGGCACCCTAAATTTTTATAATTTTCTAGCAAATTAGCATCTTGGTAGTTTTAACTCTTTTGATTTCCCAGAAAATATTTGCAAGCATTTTTAGAAGAAGTCCATGCTGCCAGCTCTAGTGCTTTGACAAACTGTTTAACCAATCCTTATTTAATGTGTAGAGGAGGTAGTAGAATCACCAAATTAGAATCCACTAACGGCTTAAATTTTATATTAAATTCTCCAGAAACTATGTTGGTCCGTGGTTGCCATTCTTTTATTTGGTAATGATGCTGAACTGCTCGGCTATCCCACACACACAACAAACAACAATATTTGGTAAACAGTCCTTGCAGTCCAAGTAGGTAATAAGGAAATAACCTTTACCACAGATTTGCCAAAAATGGTTTGAATATTGAATGAGATTTAATATAGTTGACATAGTGTCATACGTTTCTTTTGTATTTTTAAAATGAGCCATTAGAATTGATGGTTTCGAGTTATCATTATAAAGTAAAACTGCTTTGAGACTTGTTTTCGATGAGTCGATAAACAATCGCCATTCTGCAGGGTCATATTTAATACTCATTTCACACAACTGATGATTTACATCAGTACAGCAACAGAAATGTCTTTCAACTTTGTAAAATGAACTGAATTTTTCGTGACGATTCTTCAATACAGAGATTCTTGTAGTGGACTGTAAAAGATTCTATTCTTTTAATCGATATCCCAAAATTTGTGAGTTTTTTTGGTTAAACCCAAATCCCGTATCAAATCTGAATGATTTGATACGGATTCAGAAGGAACATACATACGTCAGATCACTTAAAAATGACACATTCAAAATATCATTTATATCTTCCTCGTCCATAAAATTTGCAGAAGAATATGCATTGGAGTTGGAAGCTCACAATCAGTTCTTTTCAACGGTTTGCTTACAGGTGGAATCTGGATATATTACTTTGGGTTTATTTCTATTTAAAAACCCTGCAATTTTTACGAGACAGAGGTAACTGTCCGTGGCGTGATCTCCTAGTTTACGCCAAATAATTACCCTTTCTGACAGGACTTCAGAAGAATACTTGTTTTTGTTCCACTGAGTTAATTTGACATAACACGAAATACAGCATATATGTGCTACCCGTGTTTTGTCCTGATTTTTAATTTTGAAGCCAAAATATTGTTCATAACATCTTTGAATTAATTCACATAGAGGCTTTTTTGCGATTTTATAACATATAATCCACAAACATAACAAAAACTGTCCGGCAAATTTTTACAGCCTCTTGTACGGTTTTCCATTCTTGAAACATTCTTGAACACTGCTTCAAAATTTCTTAACTAGGTGACGATTCAGTGACATTTCGTTTGCCTCTTGCCAGACCGCCACAGCAACTAAACAATAAATGAATCACTAGGTCGGCTGCAACCTTCATATATGCACGTATCGATTAGTTTCCATTTTAGTATATTGCGCGTTGACTAATATTTAAGAATTCTCTACTTCTCTCTGGAATGCGTGGCGTCGTATCCTTTGTAGTTATCGCTGCCCTTCACGGTATAGCCGCGACAATGCTCGTGCTTGTTGCAATACTTTTTTAATTTTAAATTTTACGTTAATCTTAGTGAAAACAGATAAAAATTTTATTTTGAAAATGTGACGTGTACCTTATATTAGAATACAGTTTTTATATGTAAAACAATGCAAAATACTACAATTTTAGACTGATTTATAATATACCTATACAACATTTCCGAAAATATGTATTCATATTTTTTACCCATAATTAAAACTCCCCGCTTGAAATATTTTCTCCTGAGGTATATTAAAACGCACGAAACAATCCACTTCGTGATCAAATTCATTATGATCGATGAATAAAATTTACGAATTCTGAAGTTTACTTTGAGTAAATTAACTACATTTTTGTCAAAAATAAAACAGTATATTCTGTGGGTAGGCATCGTTAGTTGGAAAAAGAACTTTTAGTGATAATAAATAACAAAATAAACAACAACCGTAACCTGTAATACTGTCAAATGTTATCAAATGACTAGCGAAGTTCAAACCACGTGTAAGCCAACATCCGATGTTAATATTTCTAGTAAAACTCGTTGAAATAGCGTAAACATTATTATTTTTAATTAATATTAATCATTAAAATAATCCTGTAATTATTATTATATACATATAATATATTCTACATAATAAAATTATAAATTTAGTAATATAGATGGTAATTATTTTCGTTGTTATGAAATTGGAAATACAGACGGCATTATATTTCGTTTATGACGAAAGTGGATTGTTTCGTGCGTTCTACTATATCATGGTATAAGAATAAAACGCTTCAGTTAAAGCATAGGGCCAAGAATAATTATAATACGTTCAGTTTGGAGTCTCCACCCATTCGGTAGTTGAAGCTAAGATGCACTATGCACCGCCACTTTACAGTGGGTTAAATAAGCAGAATTGGTGAATGTAAGGTTTACGGTGCCAATTGATTATACATTTATTGAAGGATGTATTTTATTTCTGATTGTTGTAAGATATTTGCAAAAAACAAATCTATACTTCTATAGAAATACTTTCTCGATATAAGTTCTATTTTTTCTTAGAGACACGTTAGAATTCAATCATTTTAGCACATTTTTACATTAGAATTTTCTTAAGTGGGGAAAGTTATTGAAAATCTAATTCTATAGAAGCATAGAACCAACTTTCCTTTTATTACAGACAAATTTTCGTCAAGAAAGATCCTGCAGTAATGGCACAATCAATTGGCAGCACAACCCCTGCGCGTCTTCACAAATCCTACCGTATGAACAGCCTTAAATGTTGGTAACTGTTGTACAGTCACTGACATAGGGTTTTTCACTTCATACAATTCTTCCTACTACATTGGCGACAACATGTTAACAAATAAAACTGAATTTAAATATCTTAGAGTTACTTTCGATCCCAATCTCAGCTTCAAGTCTCATGTAATGAGCGTTTGTACATTGGCATTCAGATCATTGGGTTTTGTGATGCGTGTTTTTAAATACTTCACAGATGGAGCATTGTTGAAATCTTTGTAATGTGCTTATGTATTAAGTAAGCTTGAATATGCCTCTTTAATATGGATTCCTATCTATGCAAGTGATTGCTTGGCATTGAATCGTCTCCACAGTAGGTTCCTGAAGTTTCTCTCTACATACTTTCGTGGTATCTTAAACATGTTGAACATACATCAGATGAGGGTGTCCCAAATGCTAAATTATAAGTTTTCTTCACAAAAGTGCAGAAATATTCTAGTTTGATCAGAAGAAACTTTGTTTTTGTACATCTGCCTTAACTTCTTGAATACCGCAATTAAGCTCGAATGGAAGGTACAAACCATCATGGCCGGTATTGTTCCGACATTAATGCGACTCAGTACAATTTAAAGATTCAATAAAGTCTTTTTTGTACCAGTTGGAAAAAAGTCATAGCATTTTTACATATAATAAAGCGCCACGAAATGTCATTTCTCGACCTGGAACTAATAACAGGTAAATAATGAAAACGAATGCCGCAACCATGCAATCGCAGTAGTATGTATGTTAAGTTGTCAACCGTCAAAATTCATTGTAGTTTATTTTTATTTAGATCTATACCACAAATCATACCTAAAATCCAAAACTTTTAAATGCTCGACCTCTAAGTTAAAATAATTAACTGTATTTTAGGTTAACAATAGCAGAATATGTTTGATAGCATAATTGGAAACAATATCCTAACCCGTAACTATTATAGATGTAAAGAAGGTAAGTAAAATAAATAACTCTATTTTAGGTTATGTAACAATAACAAAATATGTATAATATGGAAACAATATAACATGTAACTATTACAAATGTAAAGAACTATTTAATTTATTTATAAAAATTGATAGTGCAATTGTGGCATGTCAAATTTATTGATGGTTCAATTCTATTTGAAAAACCAGGATTGTGCAGATCTGTGGGCACATTAATGACAGTATTATTAATTGAGTTAATTTCATGAGTATTTACGATATCTTCAGTCGAAATAGATCCTGATTGTACTGCTGATGTTGATGGAATTTGATCATATAGAAAATTCCTGTATATATTGCAGGTGTGGTTGCGTAAGTAGATGTAGACCTTGTAACATACATGCTTTTATTTACTAGGGAATCTTCGATATAACCTTCAGCTACACTAGAAGATTTCCAACTACCATGTTGTTTTAACTGAAGGATAGTACTACCATTGACAGCTAAAAGTGTTTCCAAGGTTCTACGGAAACTATGACCTGTATATAACTGTGGATTTTGTAAATTTAAGTAAAGGGCAATTTTTTTTGACATCTGTCCTATTGTGTTATGTCCAGTGTTTTGTCTAGTACATTTACCATTACGTACACTAATAAAGAATTTTGCTATATCTGGAATTGGTCTAATTTTTAAATAGGTTTTTAATTGTTTTGATCCAAAGTGGCTCCATTATTACAAACTTTCGAGACGAACCATTTTTGCTATTGCGGATGTGAATAATAATTAAATCATCTTTCATGATGACATCAGAAATTAATAAATTACACAGCTCATCACTTCGGCATGCACCAGCAACACCAATTACAAGAGCATAGTCTACAGGGTTATATATTGTCAATAATTTCAAAGTATTAATATATAAACATACTACCTTAGTTGCAATGTAACATATGTCGGGTGCCTCAGTAACGAATTTTATAATTTCCTCTTGAGTAAATACTAATGATTTTTTGGGCTTACCTATAATTTTCATTTTTTCTTTTGAAAAGGCAACTAATTTAAAATATTTTGATATGTTAATATCCTCTTTTAGGCCAAGTGTAGCTTTCAACATCGAATAATGCGCCCATAAAGTCGAGGCTTTTTTATTTTTTGAATATTCTTGAAAATAAGCTAGAAGTACATTTTCAGAAGTTACTACTGTATTTTTGCTATTACACCATTTTTTAAATTCTGTATACAGGGTTTTCAAACTTAAGTCGGCACTATCGCTATCTTCATTATTATTGGAGCTACGAAGTTGCTTAAATAGGCAAACTAGTAGTATTTTTTTCGCTCATTACGATGGTGAAAACGGAATAAAAATTGAACATCGCTTTCGCGAGTTATGTCAAAAAGTTAAATTTTTTCATGTGGAACACCCAGTATACAATATTCTCAATCGATAGGAAATTGAATTCTGAACAAATAGTGTCCTATGACCTTTTATCCTAATGTCAAAAATGATAAAGCTATTGATGATTTTTCAAATTCGTCAAGGTGGCTGATATTTCATAAACAAAATTCGTTTGTTTCATAAATGTCATCAGAATTATGATGTCAAATTGAAGTTTTGCTAGTGAACACTTTACGTTTGTGTTTTTTGAGGAAACAATGCCTTTCACGCATTCAGAAAAATGTGATATGGTGGAATGTTATATCGTTTGTCAAAAAAATAGAACACCGAGCGCGTGAACGTTATAGTGCGTTGTTTCCTATGCGTAATTTGCCAGATAGAAGGTACTTTTTGCTTTTGTATCTCGTAAATTTAGATCTAATGAAAATGTGTTCAAGAAAACTAGAACCAAGAAACAATTTATAATAAGTGAAGCAACGGAAATTAATGTGTTAGCTTACTTTGAAGCTCATCCTAATAATTCAATTAACGATTTCATGCAAGAAAGTGAACTATGTTTGGGAACTATTCATAATATTCTCAAAAAGTATAATTTTGTGCCGTACAAGTATCGACCTACACAGACGTTGGTACCAGGAGATCAAGAAAGGCGCATCCAGTTTAGTCAGTGGTTCATTAATAAAATGAGAACCAATGATAATATTTGGCGCTTAGTTCTTTGGAGTGACGAATCAACTTTCTCCAATAGGGGCATGTTCAACAGAAAGAACAGTCACTACTGGAGTCGCGAAAATCCGATGCTATTCCGTCCTTGTAACCCGCAGAGACGTTTTAGTATTAATGTTTGGTGCGGTCTAATGGGCTCAACAATTGTAGGCCCTATATTTTATCAGGGCGCATTAACTGGTGAGCGGTATGCCGAAATGTTAACCGCCACACTTCGCGACTTCTTGGATGATCTGACTTTAAGTGATAGACAGCAGATTTACTTCCAACAAGACGGAGCTCCTCCCCATAACGTTCGCCAGGTAGATATCCTATTACACGAATTTTTTAATGACAGATATTTATCAACCAACGGCCCTATCCGCATGCCTCCTCGATCACCAGACATTACGCCGATGGATTTTTTTCTTTTGGGGATATGTGAAGAGTGTGGTGTACAACAGGCAGTATGATAATCTTGACGATCTTCAGCAGAGTATCGTTCATGCTATCAATAATATTGATGGTAGAATCATTGCCAGAGCCACTAGGAGCCTTTACAAGCGGGCTCAAAAATGCTTGGAGTACGAGGGAGCTGTTTTTGAGCATCTAGTTTAAGTTTTGTTGTATTTTTTAAATATTTATAGGATTTATTATTATTACTATTATGATTACCTAAAATAAACAATACTTCATTGATATTCCCCTTGCTTTTTATTTCATTGCTAATACAAAGTTACAGCTAAGGCAGCCACGAATTTGAAAAGTCATCAATAGCTTTGTCATTTTTGACATTTGCATAAAAGGTCATAGAACACATTTTGTTCAGAATTCAATTTCCTATCGATTGAGGATATTTTATACTGGGTGTTCCATTTGAAAAAATTTAACTTTTTGACATAAGTCGCGAACGCGATATTCAATTTTTATTCCATTTTCACCGTCGTAATGAGGGAAAAAATCCTACTAGTTTGCCTATTTAACCGACTTCGTAGCTCCAATAATAACGAAGATAGCAATAGTGCAGACTTAAGTTTGAAAACCCGGTATGTTTTCATGTATAAGTGTTTAGATTTATGCGGAAGCAAGTTCTCAACTGCTTGTTCTGCAATCTCGCGCATTTCAGGTGGTGTACATCTATAAACTCTTCAGACATTATAAACGGAATGAAAAATAATTTAATAAATACTTGACTTTTAGTTTCAGCATTTATGTCAAAACTTATTCGTCAACATCAAAATATAGCCTACTTATTTCTTTATATGAAGTGTTATTACAAGAGTATTTTTACATATATGAGTAAATTTATTCATAATTTTTAAGGCTTCAAGATCCAATTAGACTACTGGTACAAAAAATAGTATACATACTACGGTCGAGAAGACTATTATTGCCCGAGTGGCGAGATTTAAGCCACAAGTCATCTTCTCAACCTTGGTATGTTATATACTATTATACCGTTTTTCTTCATATTGTTCGTCTCTCCCACTCTGTCTCCGCCCCTTTTTTTTGGCATTTCGAACATTTGGACAAAATTCCTAACTACTCCTTCAAACCTATCTCTACTATAATACAATCGATATTTATAAAGGTATCTTTGCACACGCGAACAAGCTTTCCATCGGCAACCAAAATGCTGTAAGTAATTGAAACCCTATGACTTTTGACATTCTTTGACGGGTTACTTGTTCTTTTAGGTACACTACCGTGACGACATTAGTAGATAAGCTATAACAGTTCTGGAACAAATCGCCATAAGGTTAACATAGAGGGTCTAAATTTTATTTTCCCCCCACCACTCCAACTTATGACATCACGTGACCGAAAGCAACACCCCCATTAACAGCTTCTGAAGTGCTTTGAACGGCTTCTGAAGAGTTTTGAACAGCTTCTGAAGAGCTTTGAACAGCTTCTGAAGAGCTTTGAACAGCTTCTGAAGAGCTTTGAACGGCTTCTGAAGCTGTTAATGGGGGTGTTGCTTTCGGTCACGTGATGTCAGAAGTTGGAGTGGTGGGGAGAAAAAATAAAATTTTGACCCTCTATGTTAACCTTATGGAGATTTGTTCCAGAACTGTCATAGCTTATCTACTGACATTTTAACAGAAAAGTGTCTTGCTTGCGTAAAGTAGAGAATGGAACTGGCGAACATCTCGCATTGTTAATGTTGAACAGTAATACGGATATCCTGGCTTACCATTATGTCCGCAAGTTGGAATTAAGGGGAGTTGTTTAGGTTTATACCTAAAATTTAAAAAATAAAAAACTAGTAAAAATGTTAACAGATTATACACCTACAACATACCTTGGTTGTTTGAGTTGGTGTCTTTTATGATTTTCAGGAATACCAATTTTTTTCCTTCCTTTTCCCAGATTACTTGATGCAATTTTTTCTTGGAACAGATTTATCCATTATTTTACAAGAAACAGGTACTTTTTGGACACATTTTGAAGAACTTATAATGTTCACTAATTAACGACAGTCGTAAGAAAAATGCATGGCAAACGCATGGCAACGTCACGTGGTAATAATGCTAAGCTCTTTTTGACTGGAAGCAAAAACCGAGTTTTGCATCTCGCACTTCAGAGCAGATACTGAATGTTGCAGCTGAGCGCGTGTTTTAAAGTATATTTTCTGCAGTAAATACCCAGTTTTGAACGTATTTCTCTACATTATTAGAGGAAGCATTCATTTTAGAAGAACTTGACATGTGCATCTCAAAACCTACCAAAATTGCATTTACCAAGTTTTGCTACAGGCCTCATATCTAAACACACCTTTTTATCCTCATGCCTTCTCGATGTCGTCTGTATTTCGATGAATGTGATATATAGCAAGTGCCTTTCACGAAAACCGTTAATAAATCTTAGAGTTCATAATTTGCTAGGTATTTGCAAAAAAAGCAACCGCTATTTGATAATAGTAAAAGTGTTACGAATTTTTAAACGTTTTTATACAAAATATTGGGAATGGGTATTAAAATAAAAGTCGTATGGTACTCTAATATGTGTGTATTCAATGAATGTATATCATCAACTAACTTACAGAGAAAAACGTCTTATATATTCACCTTAGTCCCAGCTGTGTTTGCTAAACAGTTACTATCTATATAGATGAATATTGTCACACAAAATAGATACCTTGTATTTATGAAAGAAATCAATACAAGTATAATACTACATGACTGTCTAGACATTTATATTTTTGGGTTTTCTAAGAAATGCCAAAAAATTATTCCAAACCCAGTCCTGTTCTTTTAAACTGATATTCGAAAAAGTCGATTTTTTGCGAATAACTCGAAAACAAAAGAAGATAGCCAATTCTAGTTTCCGCCATTCAATTTTTCTCAGAAAAACAAAACTATCTATGATGGGACGAAAATTTTACTGTATATTTTATAGTTATTGAAATCCTCTATGAAATCGTGGAAATTCGCGGAGCCTGTACAAAAAGGTGTCTGGTATTTAAAAAAGTGCTTGAGCGTATATATTTTATACTTGTCGTAAATTCTTCTTTATTTTAATTACATAATAAGCATTAATTTAATAGATAATTACGTTCATTTCGAATAAAAATACGAAAGAGAAAGAGATGGAACTCGTTAAGAAGAATGGAGATAATATAAAAAGGAAGTATTAGCAGCAGTAGTGGATCGATCTGTCCGTTCATTCATTCAGGCGGAATTTCGTTATCCATAAAAGATGTTTTACTGGCGACCATAAAAACGTCATTCTGAAGTATTCACTTTATTGCCAATATACTTTTCATCGACTTTTTTCTTGTATTTCCTCGGGACAGGGTCAGACGATGAATATGCTCTTTCGGGCGTTGGAGCAATTTGAAAAGCTTAATTGTAGTCTCAGCCCGTTAATTAAGTACTTACTCCGGAACATGTACAAAATATTAATTATTAGTTTGATTCAGAGGTGATATTTAAGTGACCATTAAAAGATTGCATCAATTTTAAAAGACCTGTTTTTGGAAATGGACGTTTTAATGTGAATTTAAAACTTGACTGTTGCTACAATTATGAGGGGGATAATGGTGACTACGTCTTGCTTCCACTTTATTATTATTATTATTATTATTATCATTATTATTATTATTATTTATTACAAATGGCAAATAATTATTTTATTGTATTGTATTATATTCTACATATTTCAATTCCTCAACCCCAGGTTTCTGACGCGCCTGGGCCACACTGCGTCCTAGTCGAGGGTCTTAGCGTATACTAACATATTTTTCCGTGTACCTTTTACTTTGATTTTGAATACCCTGACTCTTTATTTCCGACGGAAGTTTATTTAATGTCTCTATCATTCCAAACTGAAAATTCCTTTTCACCATGACACTATCCACTCCAAGGATATAATAGTCATCGTTGTTGCGTGTACTGTAGTTATGCTTATCACTTAACTCCTGCAGAGTGAAGTTGTTCTTCTGAATGTTATGTGCTACCTATTTGTCTTATACTGAGTATTCCCGTATCTCTATATATATTCTCAGAATGAGTATACCATTTCAAGTCCAGTATTATCTTTAGGGCCTTGTTTTGAATCACCCGCATAGAATTCATTAATGTTTTTGCACATTTTCCCCATGTCACTATTAAGTAGCCTATTTTCGAAATGACATGGCTATGGTGTATCATTAGTTTTGTCATTTTACATAGCCCACTTTTTTTTATTGCCTCTATTATGGGTGTCACTTTTCTGAATGTAGGACCATGATAATTTGTTATATATCATAATTCCCAAGTACTTTATCTGTCTACTTCTTTATGTTTTTCTTTAGATATGTCCAGCCTCAATTATATTGGCTGTTTATTTTTTTGGTGAAAGTTGATATAAACTATCTTTTTTGTGTTTAATGTTAATTTCTCCACAACTAGCCATTGATCCAGTTTTTTTAGATCTGTATTTATTTTGTTTTCTATTTCGTCCCTAGTTTTTCTTTTATAAATTATTGCCGTATTATTTGAATAGATTACATATTTTCCTTGTAAGCTAGTGCTGCAGAACGATTTTATGTAGAATAGGTATAGTACTGGTCCTAATATCGAACCCTGCGGAACACCTGTTGTTAATTCTGCAGGTTGTGTACTTGTGATTGGCCCTATTTTTGTTGATGGAGTTCTTTTTCCCAGATACGTTCCAGTCATCCTGCTGTCAAAAACTTTCTTTAAATCAAAGAGCAACGCTGTGACATCGTTTTTATTATCAAGGCCTTCATACGGCGTATGCCTGAACTCAAGTACTACTGCTTCCGCTGAAATCCAAACAGATGTTCATCAAATTGTACTGTAATATATGAAATGTACAGTACTTTTTCATATATCTTTCCTAGGGTGCTTATCAAAGATATTGGTATGTAGCAGGATAGGTCCTGGTCCACCCTTATGCATAGGTATTACAATTGATTTCTTTATCTCCCCTGGATTGCTTCCTACTTTTAAACTATGGTTTATTAGTTTAAGTATTTGGGCACTATTACATTACTTAACATCTTCATATCGATACTTGGTATCTTTGATTATTGTTACTATTTCCTCATTGGTGGTTGGCATCAAAAACATGGACGAACTATTTATCATAGGTGCCCTATGTGCTATTTTGTTGTTTTCCGTGTTTCTGCCTCCTGCTTATTTCAACAGATTTTGTCCTATTTCAGCATAGTACTTCATTTAAGTGTTTAAATGTTAGGTTTTTTTTCTTAGGATGATGTATGTATTTACGATGATGATTCTGAATTATGTACCTGTTATTTTACTAAGCGTTTGCGAAAATTAGTTAGGATAATGTTAAATTTGACATATGTAAAAACAAGAAACTGCACTTATGATGCTTAAGGTTGCAGTTTTACACGTCTGTTCACATTTTTTTGTTATGTTAACAAAACTTGATTCGAAGTCCAGGGTTTTTAAACATTAAATTAGACTGTTTTCACACTACAAAGTGTGAATAAAATATCGTTTTAGAGGTAAAAGTAAATATTCCTTATCAAGAAAATGTTTGTTTGTAGGGAGCCTGGGGATGATTAAACCATGGGGAAGATTCAACCACCAGCTTTTTTTCCTAACCAGTTTGAATTTCGCGGGCGATTTGGCTATTTAAACGCGAAGTTTTAGTGTATTGTTGGTGTGCATAGCGAATAGTGGTCGGCTCGCAAAAACCGGATTTTTTACAATACAACGTGGAAATCGGCATTTTTTAAGGTAACATTTTGAAAATATTTAATATTGTGCTATGCCTTGATGCTTGTAAATAATATTTTTTGGTAAAGCCATCAACATTAGCATTGTTTTCGCCACACATTCCAGTATATAACATAACCTTAAAAAAATACGTGATTTGTATCTCTTGATTTAAATAAAAATTGGTACCATGGGGTAGATTCAACCAGATGTTGTAGGGTAGATTCAACCATGGTTGAAACTACCCCATTTTATTTTATCTCTTGCAATACAAAAATATGTTGTAGATGCCACGTGTGTATTTGCGAAAAACCAACCGAGAGGTCAATGAAAATGCCATGACACAGGCACTTAAGGACTATTTTCGAAAAAAAGAATCTATTCGAGGTACTGCAAGGCAATATGATGTACACAGGGATACCTTGATGTCCAGAATTAAAAAAGTAAAGAAAGAGGGAAAGGAAGATATGTATTCCAAATCATCGGATTCAGGACTCTCAGACGATGATAACAAGGAAGAGAGAAAGTTCCAAAGTAAATATTCAGTAAACCAAGTGTTTTCTATCACTGAAGAGGAAAATTTAGCAAAATAGATAAAAAGATCATCAACTCTACATTATGGCTTGTCATTTAGACAAATTCGAAGTCTAGCATTTGAATATGCATCCAAAATACCATCTTGTAGAATGCCGGCTAAATGGAGAGAGAATAAAACGGCAGGTGAGTGGGACAAATAAAATATCAACAATTCTTAACTGTTCGTATAACTGCAATCGCGTGCGGAAAAATTATACCTTAGGAAAATAACTATTTCTTTTAAGAAAATTAATTTGGACATTAAAAAGTATTTTTGACATCGGATTTGTTTTAGGTGTCGACTGGTTGTATGGGTTTATGGCAAGATGTTCCGATTTATCTCTTAGGAAACCAGAGAGCACAAGCATCCTCCGATCCACTGGATTTAATAGAGACAGGGTCAATGAATTTTTCGACAACTATTGTTCTTTGTTAGAAAAATACAAATTCACAGGAGGTCAAATCTTCAACTTGGATGAAAGTGGTGTTACCACTGTTATCAGGCCTCCACGCATTGTCGCTGAAAAAGGCAAGAAACAAGTCGGTCAAATTGCCTCGGGAGAAAGAGGAGAGTTGGTAACATTTGTTGGACTCATTAATGCTTTAGGAAATGCACTTCCACCTGTCTACGTTGTGCCACGAATGCGAAACCCTGAAGAATATATCACAGGAGCACCTGAATCATCTTTAATCTTAAATAATAAGTCTGCTTGGATGACCAAGGATCTTTTTTTAAAAGTATTGGAGCATCTTCAAATGCACACCAATTGTTCTAAGGAGCAACCAATTTTGTTACTCCTAGATAACCACGAGTCACATGTGTCCTATGATTCAATTAGATATTGTAAAGACAATGGAATTTCTCTTTTATCATTTCCACCACACTCCACGCATCGACTGCAACCTTTAGGTGTGGGGGTGTTTGGGCCATTTAAAGCATCATTAGTGGTTGCATTCGACGACTGGTTACTCTCCAACCCAGGCAAATCTATAACAATACGAAATATTGGCAGTTTGTCGAATACAGCTTTTAAGCGAGCATTCTCCATGTCAAATATTACCAACGCATTTAAAAAAGCGGGTATTTGGCCTGTTAACCGTCAAATATTCACCGACGATGATTTTGCTCCCAGTATCGTGACATATAGACAAAAAACATCAATGGGCGAAATTTTGTCCGAAACTAATTGCCAACAAGTAAATGCTGAAAGTGAGGAGGCTCACACAACACTAACTGATGCTCAAAATATGCCATCGACTTCAAAAGCCGAAGACAACGAAATTCCATCTGAAAAGAAGAGAAACTTGTTACCGGAAGATATTAAGCCTTTTCCAAACGCTACAAGAGATAACAAGAAGAAAAGAAATAGGCAGTCCAAATCAAAAATTTACACGTCAACAGCCATAATGGACGAAATAAAGGAAAGTCAAAAGGAGAAACTTAGAAAGCAGTCCTTAAAAACATCAAAACTAACTAGACGTAAAGTTCTAGTGGAAACCGATGAAGAAACTGATAGCAATGCCTCTATAGAACTTATTGACTCTGATCTAGATTCGTCTTTGGACGAATTTCCAATATTTATGGAAAAAGAGTTCGTTATTAATGTTAAAGACTTTGTGCTGGCGAAGTTTTGTTCTAAAACATCCACGGTGTATTACATAGGCCAGGTTTTATCAAAAGATTTATGTGAGTACAAAATTAAGTTCTTACGACGTAAACATAACTCAAATACCTTCTCATTTCCAATTGTTGATGATATCGTAAACGTGGAACGAGATAATATTCTAATGGTGCTTCCAACACCACAAAACTCTGGTACGACGAGAACTGCCTCTTTGTACAAATTTAAATTCAATTTTAAGGGCTGGGATGTGCGTTAACCTTTTTAGTTTATTAATAAAAAAATGTTAGTTTATATATTTGCATTAGTTTGTATTAGTTAATGTTCGTTCTAAGTTAGTATATAAGAACAATAAGTTAAGTTTATGATTTCTTTTGTGTTTTAAACGATTAGAGTGATGTATTTTGAACATTCCAAATAAATACTAAACTTATTTAAAATGATTTTTTCTTCGGTTGAATCATCCCTATGGAGCGGTTTAATCAACCCCGTCACTGGGGTAGATACAACCATATGTCACATTTTTTTTCAAACCATGTTAAGCAAAAACCCTTGTTTCAAATCTAAGTTTTGCCTGAATTTTAGATGTAATATATCCCAAAACACATTCAAATGCCAAAATCCTGGAATCCTTTGACTCTATTTTTGAAATAAAAATAGAATTGTGCAAAATGGTTGATTCATCCCCAGGCTCCCCTATATCCAAAAAATTAATGACTTATATTACGTTTAGAACTCAGCTGTAGTGTGGGCAAAAACCATGACAACAACATCCCTCACCCACATTAGAAACGGTATTAGGTAGCATGTGAACCACAGGATCCTGTTTTGAGGATTTGAGCTATAATAATACATCTTTATTTCCAATACACATGTATACATACTATACAACATGAAGAAATACATACTAACAATAGGTTTGTACGGAACTTGTACAAAATATCTATACCACATTTTCGCCAAGCATTGAGGCATTACTTCAAGTGGTTAGCAGCCTTGTAACTGGGGGAGTGTATATGAATTTCACCTTCATTTTTTCGTAACACATTCTTGAACTCCATAACTATAAAAAAAAACGCAAACAACCGTTTTTTTTACACATTTCTATATGGCAGAAGCCCTTTAAGTAAATAAAATAATAAATAAAATTTTAAGAATTTCTTACACTAAATATTTAAAATGCTGATTATTTCAATATAAAGTTTTGTCTTCTTAAGTACACATTTATTATCACCAAGAGCACTGTTTATCTTTAACAATAGGGACTGCACCATTCTCAACTCCGTGAGTTCATGAAGCAAGCGAATTAAGTTCAACGGGCTTATTGAATTTACTCTTTATCTTGTCTCACGTTATTGGTCACTGTACGGCCACTCCATTAAAGAAGCCGTCCGTTCCGTGAAAAGAAAGATAACATATTCACGCATTCAAGCGCTTGACACCGGACATTGCAAACGCTAAACCCAAAAAGATAAGAGAACACAAACGTTACTTTATGTTGTAATAGCAACCGACATTTCTCTCCCGTTAGGATGTACCCACTTCTTAAAGAATGCTGCTTGAATTTCATTTTTCCGCATAAAACTTTTCCCCGCTTAGTTATCCAGCTATTAGATAAATACAGAGACGTATGACAATCACTGAGTACATGGACAGAAGAGACCGCGCAATTACCGACTATAGATTCGCAGCTGTTTATTAAACGACTGCTGGAAAGATTATATCGGCATGACTTACATGCATTCTTGTTCACGGAAGAGAGTCATTTAAAGCAACGCGTAACGCTCCTCAGATTTAATCTTATCACAAATTTGGATGGAATCATTTTTGTCCGTCGTATTTTTCGGAACCTGTCCCCCGAAACGACAGGAACGTGCTAGTTAGTGCAGAAACTCGGCGAGGCGATGGAAATTTTTTTCTCGGGCCATCATTAATTTAAAATGAAATTACAGAAAAGTATGTGTTAAATACCTTAGTTATATAATTATTCCAGGAAAAAAATCACCAAGAAGAAGAAAATTAAATTCTGCATTTATTGCCGTTAATAAATATGTGCCTTCATCATAATCATAGCCCGAGAACTTCCGTTATAAAGCGAATATTTACATATTCCTTACATATCTTACATTTTACCATAAACGTAACAAATCCGTACATACAGATTTATTATAGCTTTTTCCAGAAAAAAGCCCTGTAAAATATTTCAAAATTTTGATCGTGTATAAATATATACTAATAAATGTATTTCTTTCCATATTTTTCGTGAAGCTATGACGTCATGCACGTATTTTTATTTATTATACAGGGTCGGGCAAAAAGAGCGGAACACCGGATTTATGGCTTAACTAGCACTTTTTCGAAAATTTAACCTAAATTAAAGTTTTTGTATACTTTATGTATTATTTATTGGTGTTTGCAGATTTTCCGTTTTTGTCACATTTTTGGAGATATGATGTCACCGGATAGTATTTTAAATGAATCACCCTGTATTTATATTTTTTTTGAGTAGATATTTTTTTCCTGAATTCACTAATACCAGGTTTAGTGGGTCTCTGACTTATGGTTTCATAAGAAAAAAATAAAATGTAATGGCACCTAAATATTTATTTAATAAAAAACGAACGACAATAACTAAAGATTCTATGCATTAAAGCGTCCACTGACTTTAACAAATGATTATGAAATTCATTTCTCGCTTAAAGGTACAAAATAGTACAACGCCTGAAATGATACAAAATTCATTAAGGTCATTTGTTGACAGATTAGGACACTGTCAGGCAGCCGAAGGTTTTCAGTTTGAACACCTATTGTAAATAAATGTACGTAGATTCAGTTATTGTCGTTCGTTTTTTATTAAATAAATATTTAGGTGCCATTACATTTTATTTTTTTCTTATGAAACCATAAGTCAGAGACCCACTAAACCTGGTATTAGTGAATTCAGGAAAAAAATATCTACTCAAAAAAAAATATAAATACAGGGTGATTCATTTAAAATACTATCCGGTGACATCATATCTCCAAAAATGTGACAAAAACGGAAAATCTGCAAACACCAATAAATAATACATAAAGTATACAAAAACTTTAATTTAGGTTAAATTTTCGAAAAAGTGCTAGTTAAGCCATAAATTCGGTGTTCCGCTCTTTTTGCCCGACCCTGTATATCGTCTCGCATTGAGGAGTGATTCAAATATCCCCCCAAAATCCGGAATACAACAGCTTAATATGTAGTAAACAGTTTTACATAACATATAAACAGCTGACTAGTAATTTGTTAAAAACTTTAACTATTATTTTTTTAGTAAAATATTTATCTTATACAATGTGTAAATAAAGTAAGGAATAATATTCATATTTTGTTTATTATCGCTGTTTGGGAGAAAAGCTCGGACAGGTCGATTTTATTTTGTTCCTCCGGATTTTATGGATGTCAATTTTTTTTCTTTGGTTTACTACACTGGGACCTATGACGTCATCGACTTTTTCAAATGGAACCTCCTTATTTTTTTGCTAGAAGTAAAAAGTATATTTTTTTCTGAATTCAGCAATACCCCATATGTGGTATTTAAAATTAATAGTTTTAGAGTATTAAGCGTGCTAATAATGACAACTGACATGTCGGTACAGAAATATCCACCAAGAAATGAGAGATAATGTTTTGGAAGAATTTCAACTCCGACTTTCTCATTGCCAAGAAACACATGGGTGGCAATTTGAACATTTATTAATGTAAATTTTTTTAATCTTCCCAAAAATAAATTATTACTATTTACTCTTTTGATTTTCAAGTTTAATTATTTTTGTCATTTTATGATCCTCCGTATCTCTAAAACTACTAATTTTAAATACCATATATGCGGTATTGCTGAATTCAGAAAAAAAATGTACTTTTTATTTCTAGCAAAAAAATAAGGAGGTTCCATTTGAAAAAGAAGTCGATGACGTCATAGGTCCCAGAGTAGTAAACCAAAGAAAAAAAATTGACATCCATAAAATCCAGAGGAAGAAAATAAAATTGACCTGTCCCAGCTTTTCTCCCAAACAGCGATAATAAACAAAATATGAATATTATTCCTTATTTTAAATATAACAGACTTATATGTGAACTATAGATTATTATATTTGACACACAGGAATAATTTTGATTTATTCCTTTTTATTTTTTGAATAAATTTTTGATATCAGTACTGTCTGTTGAGACATATGATTTTTACATGGATGTGGTTGCTGGTGCAAGGATAGTCTTTTTTGGGATTGTAAGTGTTGTGATTAGTCTCCTTCATTTGATACTGATATAATTTCACTGTATTTTTGACTTTTTGAATTTTTTCACAATTTGTTTTAAACAACAAAAATATTTTTTCATTATATGACTTGTACAATTTGTTATATTAATTAGTTAATTTGTTAAACACATTTTCTTAAAACACATTTTTTAAAACACATTTTATCACCTATTTTTTTTAATTTGTACATTGGTGTCACGAGCTTATTTTCTTGTTTAAGCTTAGCCTGATGATGTGAGTATAGTATTTTTAAACTCACGAAACCGGTCGCCTTAATTTAAATAAAGAATCGTGGGAACTTGGACCTTGTTTCAATTTCATCTCTTATTATTCCTTACTTTATTTACACACTGTATACAGCGTGTATAATGGAACACTTGATATAGCAAGTCCAAAATATATCAGAATTGCAACGTTGCGTACTGTATCGACGCTCTCGCTACGTTTAGCGTTGATGCGTAGACTGGTAATATCACAGTTACATCCACCCTCTCCTGTCTTTTGTCACGAACCCAGTACGGCCGCAGAATACGACGTTGCAATGTTTAGTTGGTAATATCAAGTGTTTTATTACACAAGCTGTATAAAATTGGTGTGTGTGTGTGTGGGTGTGTGTGTGGCGGTGTGTGTATGTACCCTACAGACTCCCAAACCGCTGAACTGATTTCGATGAAATTTTCAGGAAAATTCTAGCATAAACTGGAGCGTATTCCTGTGAAGTTTGTTGCCGTTGTTTACATTGGATCATCTGTGACAATTCAGTGGTTAGATTAAAATTGGATATATGTGTGCGGGTGGTTGTGATGTTCCCTATAGACTCCGAAACAGCTGAACCAATGTCGATGAAATTTTCAGGAAAACTCTAGCATAGTCTGGAGAGTGTTCCTGTGGAATTTGGTGCCAATAAAAATTGTTTTTTATGGGCCTAGCAACGCGCGCCGGCTCTCGCTAGTATTAATACAATAATTATAAAAACTTTTTGGATTAATGTGTAAAATATGTTCAAAATTCGGATTGAGTGCGATATTTGACATAACCTATTCCGGTAAACCCGAATAAATAAATCATAAAATGTTCTATTAAGTATTAAAGTAATATGTCATACATGGTCGTTTATTGATATTTATATCATATTTGGTTATAAAACCTAAAGGAAAATGTACTACTTTTAAAATGTAGTATGAAAGTATATCCAAAATACAATAATAATTATTATAAATATATGAAAACTAGCTAGGGAAATTAGTCTGATTCTGATTCACTGAACAATAATAAGTCATTTTTACTATCACTATTTACAACACAAATAATAAATGTTTCTATGATTCCATCTATACGAGGGCTACTATTTATATTTCGGGAATAGCAAATAATAACAAACATTTTTAAATGAAAATGGCTTTATTGTTTTTCGAAATATTCCCCTTGATGATCAATACACTTTTGCATTCGTTCAAACCATTTGTCATAGCAGTTTTTCCATTCCTCTTGAGACACCTTTAAAACATGGTTTTTGAACGCTTCACCTGCTTCTTCGGCGCTCGTAAATCGTTGACCACGCAGTTTACCTTTGATATTCGGGAACAAGAAGAAGTCATTGTGTGCCAAGTCAGGACTGTACAGAGGATGAGTCATCAATTCGATGTTTTGACTGCTCAAAAATTCACTTGTTTGACGAGATGTGTGAGAGCTCGCATTGTCATGATGTAGAATGATTCGTCTTCGGGGGTTAGAATTTCTCCGAAGACTTCCGGCAAACAAATGGTCGTGTACCACTCGGAATTGACAGTTCTACGTTGCTCAAGCGGAACAGTGGCCACATGACCCATTCGGCCGAAGAAACAGGCGACCATTTGCTTCGCTGTGCTTCTTCCACGAACAACCATTGTTGGATTTAGCTCGTCTTGGAATACCCACACGGTCGATTGCTGTTTTGTTTCCGGCTCATAAGCATATATCCATGATTCGTCACCTGTCACGATTTTATATACGTCTTCTGAAGCACCACGGTTGAACTTTTTCATCATTTCCTTACATCACTTGACGCGTGCCTTTTTTTTGAGCGATTGATAAATTATGGGGTATCCAACGAGAACAAATTTTTTTTTACAACTAAGTGTTCATGCAAAATCGAATGTATTGAAGTGGAACTAATGTGCAAGGATGCCTGTATCTCACAATATGTCACATGATGATCTTGCATTATCAGTTCACGCACTGCATCGATGTTTTGTGGCACAACAACAGATTTTGGACGACCTTCACGGAATTCGTCGGCGACGGAACTACGACCACGATTGAATTCACTATACCAGCGATATACTGTGGTTTTTGATGGTGCTTTATCGCCATACAAAGAACTGAGTTCATCGACACATTCTTGTTGAGATAATCCACGTCGAAAGTTGTGAAAAATAATCCAACGAAAACCTTCTCTTGAAATTTCCATTATTTTGTCAAATTGATTTTCTGAACTCACTGTAAACAAAACAAATAGCACTTGTACATCAAAACGTTGTGAGTACTTTTATGCTAAAAAATGTCAAACTTTAATATGGTGTTGTCAGATTTTAGCTATTGACATTAGTGTTGCCAATTCCCGAAATATAAATAGTTCCCCTCGTAAAATCATCTCTCAAGCTTTTTCTAAGTAGCTAGCTTTTATGCCATATTGCACTTCACATGAACAATATGGCATTATCCATATAATTATTACAGTATTATATAAGTTATTGTTCATACCATTCAGATTATATATGAAGTATTATTAATCACCTGCGTTTACCAGTAGGGGGCTTGATCCTGTCTAAAAGGCTTCTACAAAAGCATGCCCTGCACTCACTATACTTGCATCGCAAATATTGCACGATCATCGTATGTACTGGTTAATTGTTCTCAGATATTTCCTTCTCCGCCTGATAATTTCATCTTTTTCATTAGTAAATTTTTCTTGTTACGATTGACATATCTCAAATATAACAGATATTTGCAGATGTGGTAATATGACCAGCCTTTGATTAACACTTACTTGAAAATAATGGGTTTCGAGAATCTCTATAGAGCTGCCCGGCTCATTTGTGGTGGATGTACGTTTTTTTGACAGATTCGACCAATTCTCGAAGTTTCGAATGGCTGCCTACTCGTTCTTTAATTAATTCGCCTGCTTTTTATATTATTTAATTATGCAATACGTACAGTTGATTTTGGCAGCCATATAATACATCTTTATTATATATTGTCATTGAAGTGAAACCTATATTTTCTTAATGTTTCGGAGGTGTTTATAACAATTTTTTTGTTCCTATTGTTGGTGTTTGTACCGCTAACATTTTATAAATGCTTTACGATTTGACTTTCGTGATGTTCGTGTTGTAGGTGCTTAAAGTTACGGATTTTATTTAGTAACACAGTAAAATGTAATAAACCAAGGCAAATATGTAAGAGAATAAGTTATGGTTTGTTAGGTTGGTTATAAATATAAAACGGTGCATTGGGCTGATTTATTTTTCCATATTAAACTTGCCTACCGAAAAACCAATGAAATCTTTTAAAAATATATACCATTTTCGCGCGATATTTGAATCACTTATTCTAAGACAAGATATGGGATATTTATTAACACCGGATCTTTCGCGCTATGACATTTCTCCCAGACTTGTGCTAAAATTGCCCTACTTTTAAAGAAGGTTGAGATACAGGAACAGGGCGCCCTCTAGCTGGGTTTATTTATCCTTACTACCTATAAATGCAACCTGAAAAACAATTAGTCGTCTCCAGCAATTTCTAGAGAAAACTCGTCTATTACTTGCAGACCGCGTGAGCGTTTTCTGCACGGCGCCAGTTCTGGGATTGGTGTTTTGTTGTGCCTATTGAGCGTTTCTCTCAATTCGTGAAAGTTACTTTTATGTGACAATGTTATATTTTTAGTATAAAGGCAATGTGTAGAAGTCAGAAAATTGTCGAATTCGCCCGACAACAATGTGCAGAATTAAATGCACAACCACAATAGATGGCTCCTCAACCAGCTCCTGACCATCAACTAGAAAATTTGCTTAATGATGGAGATCCCTATGAAATGAAGAGTAGGACTGCCAGTGAACATAGTATAATACAGATACAGAAGAATCAGGTAGTAATGACCGAAATGATAATATGGTAGGTATCTCGGACCCTCAACATTATATTATATTCGTAAAGATGTCACAACCGCTGGTTGGCCCATCCTCCACGTTCGATCACAAGCTATTGTAAGCTTATGTCCCATTTGTATTATTTCTTCGTGCTGCTTTTTTGGTTGTTGGCAGGGTTTTGAAATGGAAAATTTACCTGAGATAGATTCATTAGGAGACCTGTCAGAAGAGTATTTATTCTCACTATTCAAACTTTTCAGAAATTCTTCGTATTTACGTTTCCAAGCTTCTATAATAGTTTTGGTTGTTATTTAGCTCACAGATCCAATATACATTTTACTGTGACTTACATATATACATTTATACGTAAAACGTATATGCATATATGCATGTGTTTGAGATACACACATACATTAAGTGCCATTGCCGTCAATCGAACGCACAGACACCGGTGTTTCGACCTTTGAGGTCTCGTCAGTGGGCGTGGAGACTGTCGACAATGGCTTCAAGACTTAAAAAGCTGCTTATGTCATTTTTGCGTGTTAAATGCAGTGAGAGTATCACGGCGACATCAAACACCCAAAAGATGACACATAAAGAGCGATGGCTTCTGACGGCATGTTCTGCAATGGCACTTAATGTATATGTGTGTATCTCAAACACATGCATATATGCATATACGTTTTACGTATAAATGTATATATGTAAGTCACAGTATTTATTTACTGCTTGGTGTTAGTTTTAACATCCATGTGTTTACATTATTCACTTTCGTGTTGATATGTGACGCCACATAAGGCGTATAATACAGATACACTATTAACATACAGGCCTCTGTATAGCAGAACATGCCGTCAGAAGCCATCGCTTTTTCTGTGTTATCTTTTGGGTGTTAGATGTCGCTGTGATACTCTCACTGCATTTAACACGCAAAAATGACATAAGCAGCTTTTTAAGTCTTGAAGCCATTGTTTTAGTAAGATTACTAGTAAAAGGCCCAAGGCCTGACTGGAAACCACCACAAGAAGAAGCCATTGTCGACAGTCTCCACGCCCACTGACGAAACCTCAAAAGTCGAAACACCGGTGTCTGTGCGTTCGATTGTCGGCAACGGCACTTAATGTATGTGTGTATCTCAAACACATGCATATATGCATATACGTTTTACGTATAAATGTATATATGTAAGTCACAGTATTTATTTACTGCTTGATGTTAGTTTTAACATCCATGTGTTTACGCTATTCATTTTCGTTTTGATACATTTTACGGTTCCTCCCTTGGTCTTTTAGAAAGTCTATTTTGGTAATAGGTATTTTAATCACACATTTACATGTCGCAATATCAAATAATTTGTTCAAGGAATCTTCGTAAAACTCTTGTTTTTTTTTTTGTATCATTACGTATCCGCTTTATATTTTTGTACTTCCTGTAATATGAAATTAACCTTGCGATAAGTTGTTGATGGCTAATGGAATTGATAATTTGTTTCATATGTTCTCGATGTCAATACAAACTATTTCACATACCTCCTTAATTTCAGCATCTTTACCATTTTTTAACTCCATTAACTGGTTTCTTATGCACAAACGCTATTTAAATAATGCCAAGAATGCTTGCTTATTGAATTGTTATCCAATGTTAAAGCGAGTTCAGAAATGAGATTTACTCCTCAGTAAAACTATACAAAGTTCACAAAATATTTACACCGATTTGCGCCGAAACCATTCAATCTGACATCTGCTTCAATACTTAGCCTCTCACTTTTTCAAATTTACTCCTACATGTCGTACGCCACTAAATAATAATACAGAAATAAAGAAAAAATTAAAAAACCACCTTTTTCGTCCTAGTCTGATAGGGATTGTCTTGCAACAGATTAAACAGAAATGTATGCTCTCATTGGATTATTAGATATTGCAGGAATTTAAAAGTCCCAATATTTGAACAACCAGGTTCGTCGATGGTACTGCTCCAGAAAGCTTTAGGCTTAGAATGTCTAAAGACAGATTTCACTTTTTATTGCGCACACTGAAATTTGATGACATAAATAACAGGGCGGAAAAACGAATATGACAACTTATCTCCGATTTGGCAAGTATTCAAACAATTTGTAGAGAAATGCCAAGGAAACTATCAAGTTGGTGAATACTGCACAGTCGATAAAACTCTGGTTTTCGTGGTCGCTCCTAATTCAGGCAGTACATCACGAATAAACTAGCAAAACATGGTTTGAAGACATGTGCCTTAGTGGATTCTAGAATGGTTTTATACATGCAATTTAAAAGTTTATGCAGGCAGACAACCTGAAGGGCCATGTATGTTAGATAACTCGACAAGCTTTGTAGTAAAGCGAATAACGCAACCAAATTTCACCACGGGCAGAAGTGTTGCGATGGATAACTATTTCACATCTATACCACTAGCAAAAGATTTGTTTCGAATGGAAACACCATTTTCGGAATTCTCAGAAAAAAAAATCAAGAAATACCTCCTTTTATGTTGAATACTAAAATTGGGCCATTGAATAGCAGTATATTTGCATTTTGCAAACTCGTGGTTTTCGTTTTCTACAAACCGAAACCCAATAAAATCGTTTCTATGCTATCTACATTTCATATTGGTGATAAGATCGATGAAGAGTCTGGTGATGCCTCAAAACCGGAGATTATCACGTTTTACAATGTAATTTGACAAAAAACGGTATCGTTGTTGTAGTAGTAGTTGTCGACGTACTCTGTCTCTAGGTTCTGTTGTAGATGGCCTCTAAGATTACTTTTTTCAATTTTGAATATTAGGCGATATTAACTCTCAAGTAATTAATAGTAATACTGGAATCGTTCCTTATACTAAGAATAAGAAAGTAAAATGAGAAACTAAGAATTTGAAGATGACCAACAAAATGATCCCATTTTCTAATTAATCAATCCCTTTCTCTGGTTAATAAATTCAACCTGAACACAGCAGATACACTGAAGATACTTGCTAGTTCCCTTTTACAATAATTTGCTATATTTGTCCAGAAAGTTTTACAAGTGGGGAACCGAGAAGCCATTCCTCTTCTCGCTCAGTCTTTCTTATAAAATACTTCCGTTATATGGTACTTGATAATATTAGAAGCGAAATTGACTGACGATGATATGCAGTAGGTAAAAAGCCTAAAATAAAATACTTTGAAAATCATTAAAGAAAACGCTTTTTTTGTACGTTAAAATTTGTAAACATCTCCGATCAACTGTACGTATTTTATTCATTTTAAAAAGGTGAACACACGTTCGCTCATGCGTTCGTTTCATTTCGTTGCGCTGTAGCGTCTCGATTTACCGTCTCTTTCCTTGGGTGAAGACACTGTTGAGAGTTCATCGCAAGGACGTGCGGAGACCGTGAGTAATTATCAACGTTCGCCGACCCAATACGCACTGTTCCACACAATATCTACGATCGGACCGGTGAACTGCTGTCAGTCGAATGCCGATCTTCGGTGATGAGTTTTCACGAGTCCGAGAGAATTGCTTTCTTACGTTTTACATTATGAAACTATTATGTTAAATGTTAGAATAGCCTGGAACTGTTTTAAATATTGCTTTTTTTTGTAGAAAAGCGATTAACAAAAACATGCGTTTTATTTAATGGTTTCAACATGCGTGGTTTGACTATGACGGTCAATAACTATGTTATTCATTGATTATAGTACAAGATGATTATTCAAGTCCACGGAGAATCAAAATAATTACAAAATAGCAGGCAGATGTCGCATAAATATCCTAATTCAAGTTCAAAGACAACTCACATTAACTTTTGGCGATATCTATGAAAGAGCATCTCGTCAGGGAGTTATATAACAGACTCAAAGCTAAACACACATATTTTCATATTGAATGTGAATATAGTAGGCACTCCATAGTGTGAACCGAATAAAACATGACACATTGTCGATTTATTCACGAAGCTTTTATTTAATACATAATAAACATTGACAATTAACTAAATACTTATATTAACTAAGTACTTATATAAAAAAACAGAAATTTTTTTTTTTTTTAAAAAAAGTCAGATGTTTGTGTTTGTTTTTTGGGAATTTTTATTTTTAGCATAATGGCTTTTTTGTCATATTCTGCAGCTCAGCATCAAAATGCGTGTGGATTTTGCAAATGAAATTCTCCATAAGTGGAGATTACAGTTCTTTCAAAGTATAAGGTAGCTAAGCGTAATTCATATGTTTGTTAATCACGTTTTGCGGGGTTCCTTTTACTTGATGTTAATGGTTTTGCTTAGAGAATCCTGGAATTAAAACGCCACATCGGTCGTATGTATTTTATGTGATATATTGAATGTATATCACAAACTTCGTGCACCTTACGTATTACTTGTTTATTTAACTTTTTTGTAAAAGATAAGTTAATAAGTAAATCTCAACATGGTTTTCTCAAAGGCAAAAGTATTGAAACCGCACTGTTTGATTTCACAGTTCGTATCGTGGCTGCTCTTGAGAATAAAAGAATACTATGTGGTGTGCGTCTCGATGTATCATGTATCATGATAATATTGATCATCAATGCTTATTTTAAAAGCTGGAACATTACGGAATTAGAGGTATTGTTCTTGCTTCGTTCAGTAGTTATTTATCAAAACGGGCAGCAAAGGGTTACTCTCACTAGGGATTATAAAATAGTGCACTCTTCTTCTTCTTCTTCTTCTTCTTCTTCTTCTTCTTCTTCTTCTACTTCTTCTTCTTCATCTTCTTCTTCTTCTTCTTCTTCTTCTTCTTCTTCTTCTTCCTCCTCTTCTTTTCTTCCTCTTCTTCTTCTTCTTCTTTTCTTCTTCTTCTTTCTCTTTTCGTAAGACTTAGTCTTGTTTATTCTACTCTTGATCCCGTTCAGCCTCTTGGGAAGCAGATGTCCAGCTTTCGCACCATCTCTTGGGAGGTCGACCGGGGGGGGGTCTCCTAGTACTCGGCTTTTCGTCCTTTGCCCATTTTGCCCATCGATCCTCTGTCATTCTGTCGACGTGGTCTCTCCAATATCGACGTCTCGATCTCGTGAACTGCACGACATCTTGAATTTTGAGATCTGCTCTTATATCTTTGCTTCTTATATGGTCTCTCAAGCTTACTCCCTTAATATCTTCATCTCTGGTGCCCTCATCATGCTCTTCGCTTTTGTTGTATCCGCTCGTGTTTCCACTGCATATGTGAGTACAGGTCTCACGTCGGTTTTATATATGCGGATTTGCCTTCAGTGGACATGTATTTGTTCCTCCATATGAGGTCTCTCAGATAGCCAGAGATTCTTGAGGCTTTGTTCACTTGGGTTCTGACTTCCTGTTGTAAGTATTTGGAGCTCGTTATCTCAGCTCCTAAGTACGTACATTGCATACATTGGTGTGGATGGGTTTATCGTTCACAACCAGTTTACATCTAATGGGCTCCTTTGCTATGACCATTTATTGTGTTTTTTCTATAGATATCTTCATATAAGTTTCTCCGCTCTTGTTTGAAACCTATATAGTAGTCGCTGTAGATCGTTTTCGTTATCCGTCATCAAAATTGTGTCGTCAGCGTAGCATAGTATCTTTATCGATTCTTATCCCATTCTGTATCCTCCATCAACTTCTTTTACACTATGAATTATTTTATCCATAATGAGGTTGAACAAGACTGAGCTCAAACTATCTCCCTGGCGGATTCCAGTTAGTATTGGTACTTGTTCTGTAATTCCCTGTGATGTTTTGATCTTTGTGGTGTTATTTTTATTGAGCTCTTTTTTTTACATTAATGTAAGGTACGGGTATCTTGTTTTCCTGGAGTATATGTATAATATCTATTTGTACTCTGTCGAACGCTTTCCTGAGATCTATTAGGCAGAGAAACAAAGGTTTATTATATTCGAGAGATGTTTCAATCATTTGTCTGAGGATGAAGATTGCGTCCACTGTCGATCTATTCTGTCTGAAGCCTTGCTGTTCTTCGCTTATTTTTAATCTTCTCGCTATTTTTGTTGTTATAATTTTTGTGAAGAGCTTCCTCATGCTGGTTATTAAAGATATCATTCTATAATTTTCCGGGTCGTTCTTGTTTCCCTTTTTATACTGGTATTGTAATGCTGTTTTTCCAATCAGTAGGCACATTTTGGCTCGAGATAATTTTTTGGAATAATAGTGTGATTGATGTTTCCATTTGAAGTTCTCCATACTTAAGCATTTCTTAACGATTTGATCTGGGCCAGGGGCCTTTCTATTTTTCAATCTTAATAGTGCTTCATGTAGGTACCTTGTCCTGTGTTTGTTATCTTTTTCCAAAAGTTGATCTGTGTAGGTATTGTCCTCGTTATTTTCATTGTCACCTGCTCCTGTCTCATATAAGTCTTTTTACATGCGTTTACCATTCTCCTAGAGTAATGATGTTTATTTGTACTTCTTCGGTTACTGCTCTGTTTCTATTCCTTAGGGTGTTCCAAATCCTTCTCTGTCCCCCGTATAGATCATGTTCCATATTTGTAGAGAATGTTTCCCATTATGCTTTCTTTATTTCTCTTGTGGCATCATTCACTCTGTTTCTAATCGTTTTATACTCTTGGTATTCTTCTGTTGTTCTTCTGCTTCCATATCTAATGTAAGCTTTTTTTTGCTTTGCTAACGTTTTCACTTCGTCTGTAAGCCATTGCTTCCTGTTTTTCTTACCATTTATGTTCACTTTCCTTATTCCGAGTGCCTCTGCGACACCTCCTATTTTGTTGCTTTTGATCTTATCCCACATTTCTTCGGCGTTCTCTCCCTCTGCTATAGGGTTGGAGGCAATTTTTTCATTTAATCTACTCTGATATAATGGTTTTGTTGAACCATCATTTAACAATTCCACGTTGAATTTTTCAATATACAATGGTGTTTTCTTCTGTTGGAGGTTAGCTTGGAAGCTGTAGTTATATAGAACTAGACCGTGAACATTTGTTGACGTGAGTGTTCTTACGTTATATTTGCCTCGAGTATATTGTCCTATTGGTGATAATGTAGTCGATCATTGAATTTTGGTCTGTTGTGTTACCAAAGGTATATTTTTGTTGGTTCTTGTGAGTATAAAATGTATTACTAATTCGCAGTTCGTTTTGCGCACATAGTGTTATTAGCATTTCTCCATTGTTGTTGATGACGTGTTCGATAAACCTTTGCATTATACCTGGTAGAGCTGTATTGCCGATTCTTGAGTTGAAGTCTCCCATTATGAAGATTTTAGATTTTCTCGGTAGTTCGTTTAGAACCTGCTGTAGTTCTTCGAAGAAGGCAGTCCGCTCCTCTTTAGGCTTGTTTATATCTGGTGCATATATGCTTATAAAGTACGTTTTTGTTGTTTCGGTTTCAAGGGAAATGTACATGATATTACTGTTTATGTATTTCACCTCATCGATAGTTTTCAAATTTTGCGTGTTTTAGGATTCCCACTCCAGCTTGTGCTCCCTGGTTCTTTTCTCTTCCACTGTAGAATAGTATATAATTTTGGTATCTTCTATTCTCTTTTCCTTTGCTTTTTAGCTCCGATAATGCGCATATTTCAATATTGTGCTTATTTAGTTCCATTATAACTTCCTGGTCTGTGCTGTGCCATGATGTTATATTCCAGCCTCCAATTCGTAGTATTTGCGATTGCCATAGTCATTTTTTCCGTTGTCTCGTCGTATCGTCATTCCGTAAGATCTGTCCGGCTTTTCCCGAGGCAGTATTAGTAGTACTTTGAGCATTATATATTTTTTACAGTAGTAGGTTGCTAAGCTTGTCCATCAACCCTCCTCCTTTATCCGGGCTTGCGACCGGCAACAGCGCCCTTGGAGCTACTCAATCCACCCCAGAGCGCTACAGGCGGAGTTAAATAGTGCACTCTAAGACTAAAACTATGAACCATGGGAACAACAAGGCAGCATCTTAGGCCTCTACTGTCCTTAAATTACTTTAATGACATCTACTCCCTGAATTGTACCTACAGTCCAAGCTCTTTTGTAATAAATTATGCAGACGATACAACTCTTTTAGTCAAGGCTGCTAGTCTTAACGACCTGAAGATTATTATAGCCAGTTCTTCCATGAAAGGAATTGAAGAGTGGTTTAATTAAAAACAACTTACACGTCAATCATGATAAAACAAATGTAATGCTCTTCAAATCTGTACAACTTATTTACCCGGCGCACGTAGAGTTCAACAACTATAAATATCCGACAAAAGTTAGCGCCCGCTTGCTCGGGGTGTTTGTCGATGAATTTCTCAGAAGCAAACAACACATAGATACATTATGCAGAAAAGTATGCAATTTCTGCTATAGTATCCGTCTAATGAGAGAACTTGTCAGCGAATATGTACTTCATGTCGCCTACTACAGCGGTTGTCTGTCATATTAGATTTGGCATCATGGAATGGGTTGGTAGTGGCGATTATCTAAGATCTTTATATTACAAAAGCGAATCATACGTACTATATACAAACTAAACTTCAATCTGTCTTGCAGGGGCTACTTCAAAAATAATAATCATTTGACAGTCTTTGCTATTTATATTTATGAAGTACTAATATTCTTCTTTAAAAACATCTGTTTGATAAAAATGCCTTCAGGCATGAATACGGTACCAGGTATGGAGATCGCTACTGCTATCCAATACACAGACTTACTCTGAGTGAGAGTGGTTTGGGGTATGCAAAATTAAAATTTTTTAACAAATTACCAAAGAACATTAGGGATGTTAATACTCTAACTGCATTTAAAAATAAAATATTTAATAATAATAATAATAATAATACGTGTTTATTCTCCAGCAACACTACAAGTATTTACAATTTTATAGAAGAATGACGAAATGCTACAAACTAAGTAATAATAAGTAGTAATACTACAAAAATACAACAACAGGAATAGTATATGAGAACTACCTACATATATCTCCATGTTATAAGGATAACCCTCAGTAGAATTTAAGAAAGTGGCACCCAAGGGTACCGCACTGATTTTGAAACTTCCCCTGAATTATGAGTCACATTAATTTTATAGCTTGCCTATACTAACTAAATATAACTTAAACTAACTCTGTGAAATGATATCTAAGAATTAAGAAAGTGAAAAGAAAATAATGACAGTGAGAAATTAATCATATGAATGCAATGCAAGTAATATATGAATTTTTAGTAGCTAGTGGTACTCAAATTTAAATTTAAATGTAAAAGTAAAAATAGAAATTCAAATAAATAATTAATAGTAGCCCATCTGCACATGCACAAGAGATCTCGCCAAAGCAAACAGATCACTGATCACCAGGCCGAAACCTGCTGGCGAAAGAGCATCGAAATCAGCTGTCTTCTGAAACGTGGCGAACTTAAAATTTTCAAGTCATTCGGCAATGAATCGTAAAGTTTATAAATGTTGAAAGTGAATCCCCTCTCGTACATCGCAGTTCTATGGGATGCAATGGCATATGTAAAATGGCGTAAATCACGACTATGTATGTTTTTCCGAAACTTGATGCGTTTATATAAATATTGCGGCATATCAGTCAACGGTATGCTGTGATATAGTATCCCTGACTGCAGAACTCGCCTGTTGTACATGTTTAACCATCTCAGTGACTCAAACTGACCAGAAACATGCTCGAACTTCCTCAAGCCTGTGATGTATCGAATACACGAATTCTGGACGATACAAGAGAATCACATCCTCTTAGTGTCAGCCCTTAAATATGCTCTATGCGGATATATAAGTCTCAGATTAGTGTAGTCTTTCCTAATACATTGAAATACATGATCCCTAAATCTCAGAGATGGATCCAAATTCCTGCCCCTCTCCACCACATTGATATCGGTGTTATCGATCCTACAGGTTAAGTTATCTAGGATGTCACTGTAATAACTTTTACTACCAAATATTAAAACAGCTGATTTATTTGGATTAACAAAGAGGGAATGCTTAGTGGAGAACTCATGTAGTTGAGCAAGATCATGATGGATTCGATCATTCGCTAAGCGAATTTCAGAGGGAGGAAAAGAGAAATAAATTTGCGTATCATCATCATACATGTGAATACTGCAATGCTTTAACACTTTATTGAAATCGGAGGTATAAATTGTAAACAGTTGATCCAATATTTATGTTATTATGTGAAATGGAACCGTATAGTGTAGAAGACTTTCTGAAATAACCGTTACTTGCATTACATTATTGTTTACTTTGACTTAATGAAATCCGTATAGACATTGCAGTTATTAGGTTTATGGTCCATCCAGCTGTTCTGATTGTTTATGTTTATATTTTTACCTTTAAAATAAAGTATTTACTTTATAAAATAAAGTAAATACTTTATTTTAAAGGTATCATCATTAAAAATATAGGTATTGTTATAGTAAATGTTATTTGTCATTTAAGGCTTGACCAAAATATTTATCTACATCAGGGGTCTCCAAACTTTCCAGCCTTAGGGCCATACTGATTACTCCAGTAAGTTCCGAGGGCCAAAACCATATTATCATTGTTGCCGGTGGTAAAAAGTGAAATAGTCCACTGATGAAAAAAAGTCCGAAAAAGTACGCAACGTTTAAAAAAGGCTGCAAAACGGCAACACTGCATATTATTAATTTTCCTGTCATTATCTGTAATTTCTAGATTAGTCGTAGAGTACGAGCCATGAGGAGTAACGTGACACGACATCTGGTGGACACAAGCGGAAATAGGTAGTACCTTCTATCGCTAACAGATGGCGCTAATAGCACGTACAGAATAATCTCGTTGGTTCGAGAAAGTTCTGGTGTCTTCCACTCACTTCTAGATGGCAGTAATTGGAATATATAAGAAGGCTAGTGGCGCAACCACAAGTCAGTTCCTATGACACTGTTGTGAAATAAAATAGTGCGTACCTCCTTAAAACGTGTTTGTGCGTGTTTAAGTTTAAGACATCTTTGTAACAGTATTTTGATTTGAATTGTTGCTTTTGTGTGTGATTTAGTAGTATGGAAAAGAAGCGAAAAATTGATAGTGAATGCAGAAAATTCAAAGATCAGTGGAACATTCAGTATTTCGTAATTGAGTCCAGTAAGAAGGCGCTATGTTTGATTTGCAATGAAAGCATAGCCGTTCTCAAAGAATATAACATTAAACGTCATTATGAAACAAAACATTTTCAAAATTACTCAAAATATACAGGAAGTTTGCGGACAGAAAAATTCGAAGCTATGAAGCGCGGATTGAAATCGCAGCAATCTTCATTTACAAAACTCAAAACTGAACAAGAGGCTGCAACGCGTGCCAGCTTTCGTGTGGCTCTTGAAATTGCAAAACGTGGAAAAACATTCACCGATGGAGAAATGATCAAAGAATGCATAATTGCAGTAGCCGAAGAAATGTGCCCTGAAAAGGTAAATTTATTAAAAAGTGTCACTATATCAGCAAACACTGTGGCTCGAAGGGTAGAAAACATCGCTGAAAATATATCCTCTCAACTGTTCGACAAAAATGGACATGTTGAGTGCTTTTCTTTGGCCTTGGATGAGTCAACGAATGTGTCAGATACTGCTCAGGTGTTGATTTATATTCGAGGAGTAGATAAAAGCTATGAAGTGCATGAAGAACTTCTTGATATGAATAGTATTCATGGCACAACTACTGGTACAGATATTTTTAAAGGAGTTGAAATGGCCATTAATCAAAAGAACCTTCGATGGAAAAACTTGAAATGTATTACAACTGATGGAGGCAAAAACATGAGTGGGAAAGATAAAGGAGTGGTCGCTCTTGTGTCAAAGGCTGTAGAAAATGACGGTGGTTTAAAACCATTAGTCTTACATTGTATCATTCATCAACAGTCTTTGTGCGGAAAATGTTTGGATATGTCTGAAGTTCTGAAACCAGTCATATCAACTGTTAATTTTATCAGATCTTTTGGGCTGAATCACCGACAATTCCGACAATTTATTGAAGAGATTGGAGAAAATGACTTACCTTATCATACTGCCGTACGTTGGCTTAGTTGTGGGAAAGTCCTTCAGCGCTTTTTTAAACTTCGAGCAGTGATCGAAATTTTTTTGAATGAAAAGCATCGCCCTCTTACTGAATTACAAAACAACGCATGGCTGTGGAAGTTAGCATTCTATGTTGATTTGACAAAACATGTGAACGAACTGAATTTGAGATTGCAAGGAGAAAACCAGCATCTTCCTGATTTATACACTAATATCAAATCATTCCGGAAGAAATTGATACTGTTTCAATCACAACTACGAAGTAAGTAAATGTTTTTCACATTTTAAAACATGTGAAATATTCAGCCACACTACTGAGACTGAGTTTCCTATCGATTTTGCAATCGAAACTTTGAGTGCTTTGAAAATAAATTTTGATACTCGTTTCTCGGACTTTGATGCCATTGCGAATCAAATTAAGATTTTTCAGAATCCTTTTGATACTGACATTGAAACCCTAGGCCCGGAACTTCAAATGGAAATAATTGATCTACAGTGCAGTGATATAATTAAGAACAAATATCAAAACTCATCTTTGTTGGAATTTTATAAGAGTCTTCCACTGACACAATTTGATAATTTGCATAAATTTGCTCGTGGGCTGTTTTCTGTTTTTGGTGCTACTTATTTGTGTGAGAAGATCTTCTCCAAAATGAAGTACACAAAAAATGTTTACAGATCTAAATTAACTGATGAGCATCTTAAATCTCTTTTAATAATTGGTACAAGTAAAATTAGTCCACAACTACAAACTATTGTCAGTGGAAAATCTCAATTACACAAATCTCATTAGTATTTCATATGTCATTATGCTTGTTATAAGTTATGTTTTTATTTAAAATGTATAAAATGTTAGTTGGATTCATTTCAATAATTTGTTAGTTATTATATACTGAAGTAAATTTTTCTGCATATTATACATGTCTTTACTCATTACAATTCTGTGTTTCTTTATCCAACTTATCACAAAAACAATAACAATAAGCCTACAACAATGTTATGAGTAGTTAGCCCATGACCATATCAATGTAGATGTCATATTAATAATTATTCAACATAAAATTAGAATACTTCAGTAAACTAAATTTAATTTGCTATAAAAAATATGTTCTCTAAAAGGAGTTTTCAAGTATGCTAACTCTCCGCGGGCCGGACAAAATCTGTCCGCGGGCCGGATGTGGCCCTCGGGCCGTAGTTTGGAGACCCCTGATCTACATAAATATATGTATCAATTTATTATTAATTACATTACAGCTGTTATAATTTCTTGAAAGTATCACTATTTTATATTCAAATTAACACTTGTTTATTATTATTCTAATAACTTAAATTTGAACAATTTGAAGTTTTTGGGTTATAATTTAAGGTTTACATTTATAATACTTTTATTTATTTGTCATAATAATATAAAGAGTGATATAGAAAATCAATAATCACACCAATATTTTAATTGCTTCCTTATACTTATACTTATTTACTACAAAATGGTATTTTTATTCATCTTAAGTTCTACAGAATATTTTAGTATTATAATCAAATTCTTATATTTTAAGAACCGATAAATGAATTTGATTATTTGAATACGAAACCAGACCTAGAGTTATTAGAAATATTGTTTGTCAAATGCGTCCCATCTTATATTCTTTTCTTTGGCAAAGTTGTGTCTACAAACATTTACTTTACTTACAATTGGAACGCACAACATTCACCATTAAAAAACACAAAGAAGAAAGAGATAAATAGTTCTTAAACGCTGCACTGGTAAATAATCGCGGTGTGGAATATCAGAACCAGAACCATACATAAAACGAAACTACATATTTTTAAACGTGTGTCAAGTTCTGTTCTTGTCGTTTTACTTTAGAAGGATAAACGAAATACACAGCCAGCACGGCGACTGGTTTTACGTTTTTGACGCGGAAGCCATCAATTTATTTATTACTAACTTTTTGACAATTTTACTGTTTCATATTATGTTTTTATGAATGCTAGAACCGTCACTGGCATATTGAATATTGGTGGATTGCATATATGTTTTGGAGAAATGTAGTCTCATGACAGCGAGAACGGATTTATTTTCTTATTTATATGCCGCTTAAAATCGGCAAAAAGTACTTATTGGAATAGTATATATAGTTATATACAGGGCGTTTACTGAATATGCGGCAAAAATTCAAGTAGATATTACTTGGGCCATTTTATGATTTTTGTATCCTTCGTGAATTTAGCAGAGATGCTTCGTTTCAAAGATAGACGGCGCGACGTTAGAAGCTTTTCGAAAAGAAGTCAGTAGTTTATTACTCACTATTACATGTACAGATTTCTAATATACCAGCATGCCTACCACCAGCTATGATACATAATAATATATAATATTAATAGTTCTATTAAAGCATCATTTTTCTGCAGTACATCTTAGTATATATCCTTGACATATAAAAACTGTATTGACAAATACCAGCAGGTTGAAGGTTGGGAGTATTATGCGGCACTGTATCAACTTTAGGTGTTGCATTAGTATAATAATAATAATATTTATTATGGAATCGATTTCCATAAGGAAATATCTGCATTGTCACTAAAAAATAAAATAATTACTTACAAAAATAAGACAACAAATAACATTTAAAGTAAGGAAACGTGTTAAATTTTCACAAGGGTAAAAATATACATACATAAAATACATATACATTCTGATTGATTATTGTAAAAACTCTATTAGTGAGTAATAATATTAATAATAATAATAACACCAATTACAAATCACAATCTACATACAATACTACAAGTACATAAAATATCAAATGTTACTTCTTATAGAAATTGAAAAAGAAAATACTATGCGCAACCCAGTTGTTTCATATAAAATGTCAAAATGTCAATGACATTATAAAAACAATTATCCAAGAAATATTTTTTAATTTTCCTCTTAAATAATGGAAATTGCGTATCTTTTTTTAAATCGCTTGGCAGTCCATCCTAGACCTTAATGTATACATAATTCGGACCCTTCTCATAGAATGAAAGTCTGTGGATCGGAATACTCACCTCACCACCATGTCTGGTTTTGTACCTATTAATATCAGTGTTTAAAAGAAAATCATTCTTATGCAGTCTTGGGTATACTGCGCATTCATATAAAAATAATGAAAATAATCTATTATTCAAGAAAACTGGCTTACAAGATGAGTAATAATCCAGCCCAAATATTTTTCTCAGTATTTTCTTTTGTAAAATGAATACCATGGTCGCGAATGATTACTGCCTCCAAAACATTATACCGTAGCGGATAATCGATACAATCGACGCATGATAAATGTTAGCAAAATGTCCGTCGAAACAGGCTCTCTTAGCTTTCGCATTGTGTTCAACAGACTACTGAGTATAGAACACAATCCAACAACATGCTCTTCCCACGACAATCGACCATCAACAGTGCAATAGTATATACACAGCCAGCACGGCATTTTAACAGTGCAATAGTATATTTCACTCTTGAGTACAGCCGTTAACTGTCACTAGTATCAGGCATTTTAGTATTCCTGGCGAAAATGGTTTTCCTAACGCAAGAAGATAATCATTTGTATCACTATGATCATGTATTTGCTCGAAAGATTGTGTGAAATTACGCATACCTACAAGAACTTTGTCAGTTGCAGCGTATATTATCTAAGATGCGGCAATAGTAATCGCAAACAAGGAAGAGGGAGTCCACGTAATGCCCTTCATAAAGGCCATAACACCAAGGAATAGCCTCGTTAATTTTTGCCGCATATTTATGAAATGCACATGTATTGACTTAGTTGTTCTTTTCATCAGTTCCATCTTAATCTTGCATGTATTCTTCCTGGTATGCTCGCCAAATTATTCCTCACGTAGTCTCAAAAAAACTTAAAATTCCTCTGACTCATCCTGTATAAAGCGTATAAACCACCTGCATTACGCAAGAATATAAATCGCCCCATACTCAGCGAGCACTGTTGCGTGAAGATACTTCATACCCGGGTAGGTGTAATTCTATTATATTGCTTCCAGATGGAACAGATATAAAATACATATTATATTATGCCCAAGGTATGCACTACTACTGCTGCTTGCTATACATATAACTAACGAGAGAGGATATATACGGGATGTTACTAAATATGCATATAATAAGCATTATATTCGGGAGAAAAGTACGCAACGTATCTCAAAGAAAAGAAGAGACCGAACAAGCGTACGCATGCCGAGATCCAAACTGCATAAACAGGTAGTGTAGTGAGCAGCGTCTTCTCCTTTTAGCGATATCTAATCGCCTAGCTCTTACATAAAACAATCTTGACTACTAAGTATATAGTAACTGCATACAAACATATATATGTGTATAGCGTGTACGTATTCATCTGCAGAAGAGATTTTGCCTTCTGCATATTCCGTATTTTTTCTTCTTTGATCATGCTGTCTGTATATGTAAATATGGGTGCATAAAATATTCTACTTATTCGATTATATTTTTGCTGCATTCATAGCAATTCACTTTTAAAATCTGAACTCGTTCCGTAAAGCTCTTCTTTTATCGTTACGTGCACATGGAACAGGTGTAATCTCGTGGGAAGACGCGGAATGAATACATCGCAATGTATATTGCACATCTAGGTACATCTAACACTTTATTGCACAAATCTTTATGTCCAAGGCTGAGCTAATTAATTGAGCAGGAACTCTGATGCAGTTTGTTAGATTATTTTTTATATTTTGCCTCATTTCCTTCCAATTCACTAGGAAAGGAACATCTCTATAAACTAACATATAAATAGATCTTTACTGCAATATTAACAAATGAAAATAATTGTTTAATAATTTTATTTTTAATTATACAGAGTGGTATAAAAACAGGCATTAAATGTTAAGTTATTCTTCTTCTTTGAGCAGTACGTTTATGATCTTTCTTACAAAGCTTCTCCAGCCCAGTGATTTCAATTCTTGTGGTAGACTGTTGATGCCTTAACAGTGTCCGTTGCTTTGTGTTCTTACCGTTAGGTGTCTGCGAATGCAGAGATTATTTCTATATCGAGTATGATGAGCACGTTTTTCTCTATTTTCTTTCTGTATTGTAGTTGTTGTTCATGGATGTATTGAGGGTACTATAAAATAACGTAAGAATAAGCATTTTGTACGGATTAACGTATCCCGGAGTTCATTTATGTTTCTGATTCCTCTTTTCTTGAGGATGAATAATCATTCTGCTGTACACATCTTCGAGAAGAGGATTCCATAGGAAAGAAGTGGTAGGTAAGTATAACTGTCTGAGTTCTATCTTTTAAATGCAATTCCTTTTTGTAGTAGTCTTCATGCTGGTTCATTACAGCCTTCATCTTTGTACTCGTATATTCTAAACAGTTCTACAACATTCTCTCCTTTCAGCTTTGTTTTTATGATTTGATGTCGAGTTTCGTTTTTATTGTGTTTTGATCTGTAGGCTGCAAATCAGTTGTTAGCCTTTTCTACAGATGCGTATGATTGTGAAATCAGTATGAGAAAACATAATTGAGTCATATGTGTCTACGAAAACAATATGATTTACTTGGATGTTATAAAAAACTAGTTGAATTTTCAATCTCTTCGAGATTGAATCGCTTAAAACGCGCCTTGATGTTCTTTATAATGCCCGGTTTTCTAAACTTTTGTGACGTCTGATTTAAGTTTTTTTTTTTTGTAAATTAGCACTGTCCATCGTTATAAGAAAATTTCGAAACATCAAATTCCATTACAAAAATTTAAACTACAGTTGTCAAAATCATACGTTCGTTTGAATTAATGACACGCAAACTCGTCATCGCGCGATTTTTTACCTCACTCCCCTGCAGAAAGACCTTAAATGAGTCGTACCTTCGACAACGAAAGACTTGGCACGTGGACAGTGCACTCAATCGTCGCGGAAAAGTCCACTCTTTTGGTTTCCAACCCTCTTTCGGCACTCTAAGCCTCGGCGGCCTGAAATTTCTTCGTCAAAGTGAAACTTTTACAATTCTTTCGTGAGCATGTCATACCTGACATTTTTACAATTTTTATCGGTTGTCGTGGGAATTGGTCATAACGCAAGCCATTTTTTTGTTACAACATCGAGTGCTCGCTCCCCTTTAGAAGCCCGTATCTCTGCACACGCTCCAATTAGAAGGAAAATCTCTCCGTCGAGGAACCCTTTAAAGTCGTCCGTACGCTCACGCCAAAGGACAGCTTTCAATTTAGCGTATCTAGAGACGAGTTCTTCTTACCGTTTTGCCAATTTTTGTCGATTTTAACGGTTCGGTTAATAACCAAGGCGATTCTGTTAAGCTCTTTCAACCGAGGCGATTAGAAAGGGAGAAAGGAATGGCTTTTATATATTATAAAGAAACAGGAGTAGTAATTTTTATTTTTGAAAAGCTTGACATAAAATTTAAATGTCTGTAAATTTAAACGATTAATAAGGTTAATAGATTTTGTTGTACTAATACGCCGTCTACTTTGATACACCCCGTACACAATATTAATAATATTCACCTAATAATTTCCAACAAATGGAATTCCATAAAATCCTGACACCTACATACAAGCAAGTATATAAGAGAACAAGGACATTTAACACAAACACGCTGCAAGCTTTTATTTTACGCTTTTTATTAACTACTTAACACCATGTATCACCTCACTCAATCTATCTATCGGAACGATCGGGAACGCTATTTGCAATTCAAAGTGCATTTTGTTGGAGCGCGTGGAGTAGATGGTTACTTGGTGCTGCTGCTCTTGAAACGATCTGGCATGCCACTCGTACTTATTCCTGGCTTGTAATGGGTCTGAAGGGCATTAGAATTTGATTTAAATCTGTGAGATGAACGAGAAAAGAGAAGGGACAAAAAAGGAACGCTATTTGCGTTACTGCAACAACGACTGGGTGAGGTTTTATGGGAGATGAGAAAGAAATCTGGAATGGTATGAATTACTGACGGTGCATTTACGACTGAATATTTTAATGATGGTGCTAAGATTTTATTATATTAAATTCTTTATTGGAAAAACATAAACATAATTTCATCCTGGTAAATATTAATATTACAACGATAAGAGCAAAATACTAACAACTTTGGGTGTATTTCTGGAGTATGCATCTGTTTGTGATTAGTTATACGACGCTAATGAATACTCATTAGCTTGTTAGTTTTAATAGATAAAATTTAATCATTGGGTAGCACAAATAGACTTTGTACAGATGGTTAATAACATGAATAATAAAGGCTTTATAATTTGTAGTATACAGGTCGATATAAAAATATTGTCTATCAAGGTATTTACTAAATATACGACACAAAATTATTCAGGGAATTTTCTTTTAAATGACTAACCAGATTTTTATAATCAGTCGATGAATTAGTTAATAATTTATTGCTTAAAAATTCGAAAGATTTGTAAGAAAACGACGGGTATTGAAACATAATAGTAACGATAAACACAAAGCAAATAAGATTTTCAGTCTGCAGTTTATAATACGAACATTGTTTCTAATATTTTTCTTTTTGTTTCAGGTGAGTTGACTTCAGTTTAAATTCAAGATGTTTCAGAACTGTAAATTACAATGTGTGGTGAGTAATTAACTCTTCTTAAAATGACTATTTACATATGTTATCTGCAGTCTGGCTCGTCAACACACACCAGTTTTAATATATTTTTGTTATTTATGATATTGAATAATATTCATGATAGTTTGATCAATCAACATTTTCTTTAAAATAATATATTACAATATTATATGGACTTCTTAAATGCTAGATATTTGGGTCATCTTCATCGTTAACGTGCGATTATTCATTTATTAATAAAGAAGCTTTCTTTTTGTAAATTCACTGTACTTCAAAATAAGGCGTTGAAATTAGATGCAAAAGCAATACCTACAATATTCACCTGCAACTGCAATACAATTTTTATATCTTTCAACTAGCTTGTGTATGCCTTCATGAAAAATATTTTAACTTTGTCTGCAAAATACGCCGAAACCGTGTCTTTTCATCTCTCCAAAATATCTTCCCAAGCTGCCTTTTTTTCATTTTAGGGACAGTTAAAAATCACTAGACGCCAGATCTGGACTGGTAGGTGATTATTATATGCTGAACAGCCGGCGCTAATCATATTTTGTGAACTGGAGCACTGTCGTGCTGCAGCAGGACACCGTTCATCAATTTTCCCCTTTATTTTTCTTTTTTGACTTCTTTTAGCCGCTTCACAGTTCTCCAGTTATGGAGACCCTTTTATCATCGTAATCAATTAAGAGGATTCCTTCTGAGTCTCAAGAAACGGTAGCCATAAGTTTTCCACCCACTTGTGACATCTTAAACTTCTTGGGTGGTGGTGTGGTCAATACATCATCTCAGTCTTCATTACAGAGGTCCAGAAATGCATGGGAACATTCGACGCGTTGTTGTTTTTGCTCCGGAGCATTTTCGGCAGCATCCTGCGTTGACCTTATTCATGTCATCGTGATCATCAAGACATTTAAATATGATACTCTAGTCATTTATGCGAGTTGTGTCTTTTTTAACTGAACATCTTCCATTATTATTTTTTCGACTTTTTAACAAGTTCCGGTATGACGATTACTTCGATAGGCCATCCTTCAAGCAATTACCTACCTTGCTTAAAGTGACTGTTCCACTTAAGAACCATAGTTTTTCCCGGGCAAGAATTCCCGTAACCAATGGCGTCTCTCCCATTATGGTATGAACAGACATTCCTTATTTTGTAAGGTACTTCATAACGGCGTGATATTCGATTTTTTCCGTATTTCACACTTTCTTCCCGAGTAAGTTGCTCGGTCAACAATGTTAAAACAACTACTGACGTGATTGTGTTAAAACTTTATATGTATACTACTAATGAGTCAGTGAAAACGTAACGACACAAAATAGCTGTCCCACTACCATCGAATCTCTCAATTTCGTGAACTTAAACCCGCTTCCTCGTATATAGCAATAGGTGTAAATAAAATTAATTTTATTATTATAGACACAACCCCAGATATTTACATATATATTTGTAATATTTATTCATACTCGTATATAATATGTATAATATATAATACTTTCGCATTTCTAGATTTACTATTGCAGAAGATGCCTACTAGTTATATCAATTTATGTTTTTTTAAGTTTTGTGTAATATCTATTATTGACTGTATTTTAAAATTATTGGCATTGATACATTTAATTAGCGAATTTTCTGTAATAGAAAGGAATAGATTTTTAGAGGAATATTTTTGAATATTATTAAATGCACTATTTTATATATTAAAGTCATTAAATTTTATTCAGTCTGTTTTCTGTCAGATATACATATTGATGTTACGTGTAAATATCAAACATAATAACGTGCAATAAATTGCAACACTAGCAATCTCTAGAGGAATATATTGATTGTGTCAGGTTTGGATGTCGAACCTGAAGAATGTGGATTATTTTTCTTTTATTAAATCGGTTTCCACATCAAAGGCTGCAATAAGCGGTGAATTATGCGATTTATTATGTAGCCAAATAACTTTTCTTTGCGCTCTTTTATTCATTGGTTTCAGAAAGCCATTCAACGGCTGAGGATTATCAATCGACTGGATAAGAACAATCAGTTATTTTTTGTATCGTCCGATTCATTATGTTATAGCGAAAGATTGTCCCGTTAAAATTAAATACCAAAGGTTTATGTTCTTGCTATTTTATTATTATTAGTCCTAAATAATGGGGAATTTACTGTAATAGATTTTTTTGTAGATTTCCGCATTCAATTATGTCTGCAATTTTAATATATATGTACTTATTTATAGTGTGTGTAATTTTGAAGATGAAACATAATTATCGGAATACAATACTAATATTTAGTTAACAAAAGAAGAATAACTTATTTCAGTTTATGGGTAAACCTACAAATGAAATATGTCGACTCGAATCGGTAGAACGACCAAGTTAGTACATATAAATTTCCTAATAAACAAATTCAAAGATTTACTTGAAGAAAATTTACTCGGTAGAATAATCCATAGGTGGAATATCAAGACGGGCTCAACACTCGCGCGCTGACACGCGAGACCGACTCAACAAAACATGAAGCGAACGTGAAGTCATTAGAAACGATCCACAACGGAAGTAGAACAAATGAACCGACGACCGTGTTCTGCCAGCTCTTATCGAAATTTTGATGAAGAAACGAAGAGGAAGTCGATGTTCTGATGCCTTTCTGATGGGTGTTTTGTGTGACCGACACGATGGCTAAACGGGCGTGGGATGTCGTGAATTATTACGACGCGACGGGTCAATAGCGTGGATAGCCAGAGAGATCATCGAACGATTAGGACATCAACCAGAAATAGAAGATTCGTCTTCATTGCGAGGTGAAAACTGCATAGGACGAAAATAACATAGTGAGATTGCCCGTTGTAGATTTGTAGAACGGTATGATGGGAACTGAAGCATTTCCACCTAGATGTGGCAATGAATATTTCTACATAGTTCATAATATTAAGTACACTTCCTTGAATTCGTGTAACAATAATGAACAACTTTATTAAAAAAAACATAAGACAGAAGTATTTAACGCTTTTCATTTTCATATGACAGAAGTATGCACACTGAGCTGAGAAAGCATGACTAGGTAGATATTCGCAAAAAACTGTTCTTCGATAAGAATAAAAGACCTACTTCCGACAGGAATTTCGAAAAACCTATTTTACAAAAAATATATTTCCAATTCAGTTTCGAGTATTTTGGTATGCTTTAGAAATTTCTCCAAACTTAGCAATGGTCGAGGTAATAGACTATTACTTCCGGTTTTCTTATTTCACTGCAAATTTAATCAGATCTTAAGAATGCGAGGTATTGATAGCTATAGCCGTTTAGCCACTAGCATGGTCACACACAGAGAGAAAGAGAGAGACACACAGAGAGAGAGAGATTTTTCATAACCCTATTTTACTTTCTTATACGTAGTATAAGGAAGTACCTATTGTGATGATGAAAATTTTCGAACTCGAGATTTTTGCAGATGTCCACGTTTTGAGGTCCCCTGATACCAAAAAAGTGGTTTTTAAAAAATGTCTGTGTGTCTGTGTGTGTGTGTGTGTGTGTGACCACGATAGCGGTCAAACCGCTGTAGATATCAATTCCAAATTTTGTATTTACGTGTGTAATCTGCCTCTTGAGAACTGATTAGATTTTGAGGAAAATCGGCAGACCGGAAGTAGTAGTTTACTTCAGTGAAAAAATCGAAATTTGCAAATATTTTGTCAATTACTAAGTTTAAATAAATTTATAAAGAATTCATATGTACTTAGAATGAAGTTTGAAACAAATTGTCTTAAAAATTTTTTTCGAAATTCCTACCGGAAGTAGGTCTTGTACTCTTATCGAAAATCAGTTTTATGCGAATATCTCGCAAGCCATGCTTTTAAGACAAGTACGTTACGAGTATAAAAGTATTTAAAACATAATTTTCAATATCTTTTATATAAAAAAAATTTCAAAATTCATACCGGAAGTACCACTTTTACTCCTATCGAATAACGATTTTTTGCAAATATGTCATAAGTTATGCATTCTATATATATTTATCAAGAGTACAAAAGTATTTAAAGTTGGATATGGAATATTTTTTGTATAAATGAAATTTCAAAATTCGGACCGGAAGTAACACTTTCATACGTATAAGAAAGTCGTGTGGTGGCCACACCTCATTTTTTTGTTTTGTCAAGGAACTTTAAAACGTAGACATTTATAAGAACTTCGAGGTCGAAATTTTGTATCATCAGAATACCTTATAATAATTATTCCGTATACTAAGTACTTATAAGTAAATAAAACGACAGACGTGTGTTGGCTTTATTCAAATTTTTAATACGGTAGTCTTATGATACTGAAACACCAACAAAATCAGTAGATAATCAAAAATAAAGTAGGGATCAAAATGAACCGTTACTGTACACAAAGATTATTATTACTGATGATGATTGAAGACTTTGTGTTTCGACTTATTTCTTCCGATTAGTCAAATATGATTGAAAGAGCAGTAATATAGTTGAATCGTTTTGACAACCGATACGGCCAAAGTACGAACTAATGACGACGATTCAGTACCACTACATGTTCTCATCGACTGGAACAATTTTAGAACAATAAAATTGAATATAATATTTCCTGGATATGTAGGTCCTGCTAGTAAAAGACGTTAGTTTATATGAAAATAAGTTACAAATTCAATATTATAACTAAAGTTACTAAATATTACTCTTCTACACCTCTATTTTATATAATAATTGGCTATTATGTCTAGCAGGCAGCATTGTTGACAAATTGTTTCGATGACAATTATAACAAGCGTCAAAAGGGAATTATGACAAAATTTCATAAGGTGTATGAATATTATTGTTTATCGCCAACCGTCAATAAAGCGATGCGTTACCATAGCGTTTTACGGAGGTAAACAAACACTTTATTGTACTGTACAATAAAGTAATTTGCTGCCGCTAATATCTGTCAACACAGACACGATTGTATAACATTAAACATAAATCGTTTGTCGCTGTCATGAAATGTCATAAGTCATTATACCTTTATTTTTTAAATTACGAATTTTTGCGGTTGGCGATAAAATTTTGCATGCACCACGTCAATAAAGTGCCTTTATCGAACTCATCTTTTATTCGCCTCGCTCACTTCGCTCGCTTGGCTTATAAACCAGACTCGTTCGATAAAGGATCACTTTACTGACTTGGTACATAAATAACTTTTATCGCCAACCGTCAGTAAAGCGATGCGTTACCATAGCGTTTTATGGAGTTAAACAAACACTTTTTCGTACTGTACAATAAATGTTATTGTATTTTAAAAATAAACATTATACCTATATTGAAAATAGAAATGGTCCTGTCGTTGATCTTTGATGGCTGTACTTGTCCATTAAGTTGCTAGCGTGTTTTAGAAGGCAGGTTAAGCTATCGGTCACGGCTGCTTAGTAGGTACTCTTTAAGTTATGTCTCCGTTTGCGCAGTCTGAAAGTTGTAGTACCTGACCTACGCGAGACGTTATGTGATATAATTATTATATATGTCAGTTAGTGTAAACACATAAATATCTATACCACTAAACAAAAACACACACAGTATAAAATCTACAATCAACGTAAGTTTGAATAGAATTCTCTATACAGTCCAATGAAGTTTCCTACTTTATCCTCGTCATAACGTAGACATCTCTTATATCCCTTAAGTCAATGCCTTAAGACGTGAAAGAGATGTGTTCAAGTATTTGTTGTCCACTCATGCAATTGTCGTCAACTTTATCGTTATTTGCCAGTAGTTCATTTACTCATTTCTTGTCATCTCATTCGCTAATATAATGTCGGTTTTTGTGTGGGTATATATGAAAAAGGGATGACTAGCTTGCGACTGACTACAGGGGGGCAATTAAAATATTCTTTGATCGATATAATTGCAGGTGGTAAGTACTTGGAAAGATGTTTAATTTTACATTTTTGGCGTTTTTTTATTGAATTTGTTAATACCCAACTGCGACATATTTATGATTTAAATTGCGTTAATTTGTTAATACTTAGCTGTTTTGATAAGTTTAAAAAAGTAGAACATCCTTAAGCTACTGTAGTATATTACATTACTGGGAGTAGAAAGCTGTCATTTTTGTGTTGATACCAGTAGTTTGCTATCGAGGCGTAAGCATTATTTGTTTCGGTATTAGGTATAGCAAGTAAAACTAAATTCATAAATCCTGAATGTCATCTACTTTCAAATGCAGGAGCTCATCACAACGACATGCACCAGCAATTCCAAAAATTAATGCAACTTAAAAAAATTTGGTGAAAATTTTATATTGCTCACTGACAGTTATACGTACCTTGGCAGTTAAATATTCTCTGTTTGGCGTATTAAGTAAGAAACTGTCAAATTTGCTCTTTCAGTACCTTAGATTTTTGCCTTGACGATTTAAAAATGCTAAGTTTGTTATATTATCAAATATTCACATTGTGTATAACGTGTAATTGAAAAATTGAAAATTGTGCCCATAATGTCGAGGTTTTCAAAATTTTCGATAAACTTACAAAATATTCCAACCAAATGTTTTCGGTGTAGTTGCTGAAATTTTGTGCTGTACCCCCACCTCAGAAATTTTTCATTTACATTTCCATACACTTTATCTGGTGGCGTACATTGAAATTCTTCTTCTTTGTATATATTTAAGTTATCAAATAAATGTTTAGTCACTTTAAACAGTTATGATTGTTCGGTTACATTTTTTGCCTAGTAAAGAAATGAGTCAATTTTTTACTACTAAAGAAATTAATTAATTCATAGGTTATTCAGTATGTAACCACATAATTATATTTTACTACGTTTTAAGAAAAATATTATTTTTAAAATAAACATTTGAGGCTTATTTCTTGATTATTTTTTGTTTTTAATAAAAGTCTATTTTTTTTTCTATCACACACACGTTCTCCACCAAACGAGATAACTGAAATCATATTTATTTTTAATATATGAAGTCGGGAATACATGCTTTACATTTATATCCCACATCTAGACATATTTAAAATGATTTTTAAAAGCGGTATAATTGCGTCAAGAAACTGTACATCTACACGGAACAAATGCACATTGCAGAACGTTTTGTTATTCACATTATTGTACCATACCGCATAATTGTTTTTATTGTAACATTTTAGTTCATTGTGTTCAATTCATTATGTAGTATACCGGGTCTCCCGTAAAAAATGCCAACAATAATAACTCTGTTATTTATTGTCCGATTTTATTCAAACATAAAGAAAGTTAATTTGCATCAAAAATGCTACAACAAAGCAGTGTTTTGTTTGTTTTCAGTTGTTATTATTAATGTCAAATGATAGTCAACTTTTTTATTTTAAATGGAAACAGATATGTTTTTGGCTATATTCGGATTGGATTTTTTCCCCTGAATTCAACAATGTATAAAATGTCTATTTTTGATAAACAATTATTGAAAAAAAAATATAAAACAATAAATTTCATCTTTGTATTCCATTATTTATAAATTTTGGAATGTGCCATGAAAAAACAAAAATGCCATAAACGTCAATAAACGTCAGTGTGAGTGTCTATTAAGTCTTATTTATTGTTCTGCTTGAACGTTTTGCCACAAAAAAAAGTATATTCCTAAAAATGAATAACAATGTTGCAAGTGTTTTTTGATTGTAATAGAAATCGTCTTCAAGCAGTTCCGCGTTACAGCGTTCGTTTTCCGGACAGAGAAGTTCCAGATTCGAAAATATTTCAGAGAATTGAAACGAATTTGAGGAATTATGGATCATTTAAAAAACCTAAAACACAGCGACGTAGATTCGCCGAAGATACGGAATATGATGTTCTTCTTGCACTACAAGGAAATTCACGAACTTCCACTCGGGAAATTGCACATAATATTGGGGTATCAAAAACTACAGTCCATAGTATTTTAAGAAAACACAAATTTAAACCGTACATAGCTCGAAAAGTTAATGCATTAGAACAAAATGATCAACGCCGAAGAATGCAGTTTTGTCGGCTTTTTTTAAATGCATTAGAACAAGACCAGAGTTTTTACAGGATGATAATTTGGTCTGATGAATGCACTTTTAGCAACAATGGTATTTTTAATAGAAACATACATCGACAATGGAGCCAAGACAATCGAGATTTGTCATTGAAAATAATTTTCAAAGACGTTTCAGGGTAAATGTTTGGTGTGGTATTTTAGGCGATCAATTAATTGGGACGTTTTTCATAGATGGTTGCTTAAATCAAGAAAAGTATCACACTTTATTAAACGAAAATCTCCAAAACTTTTGAGATGAATTACCTTTGGCAAATTTAAATAGAATATTTTATCAACAAGATGGGGCTCCCGCTCACAACGCCAGAGTAAGTACTGATTGCTTGAACACCCAATTTCGAAATAGGTGGATTGGAACATCCGGTTCTATCGAGTGGCCTGCGCGTTCACCCGATCTTTCGCCCCTAGATTTTTGGTTGTGGGCTTATCTACAAGATCGAGTTTATTTGACACCTCCAGAAAATGTTGACATTTTAAGACAAAGAATTATTAACACTTGTCAAGAAATACCTGGCGTTTGTCTTTTAAATGCGACTCGTGGAGTAATTAGGAGATGTGCGTTATGTATTGAACAAAGTGGCGGGCAATTTGAACAATTATTGTGAAGTGTTTTGTTTTGTTTTTTAGAATAATACTTATAATACTTACGTTTTCAATGTTTCATAGCACATTCGAAATGTTATACATAATTTATTAAAAACATGGTCAATTTTAATAAATGGTTTTCTTTCAATAATCGTTTATAAAAAAATAGACATGTTATACATCGATGAATTCAGAAAAGAAAATCCAATTCGAATATTGCCAAAAATATATCTGTTTCCATTTAAAATAAAAAAGTTGACTATCGTTTGACATTAATGAAAACAACTGAAACACTACTTTCTTGTAGTATTTTTGATGCTAATTAACTGACTTTTTGTTTCAATAAAATCGGACAATAAATAACGGAGTTATTATTGTTGGCGATTCATGTCAAACAGCTGTAATAGAATCCACCCAACCCGCGTACGATTGCTTGCACAGGGAGGGGGGGGGGTATGTGGCCATATTGTGTTTTGATCTTTCAAGGGCTTTCGACTCTGTAAGGAGCGACTTTGTTTCAGAAAAAATATATAATATGGGTCTTCGAGGCTCCATTAACAAATGGATAGCTTCTTATTTGAATGATAGAAAAATTGTTATAAAAATGAATCAAACTAAGTCAAATAAATTTGATTTAAATTTGGGAACTCCTCAGGGGAGTGTTTCGGGTCCATTAATATTTTTAGCATATGTGAATGATTTACCTGAGCATATAAGTCACGGTAATGTCTATATGTATGCGGACGACACCAATATAATAGTGGCGGATGTAGATCCTGATATGTTACATTGTAAACTTAGGACTGTGATGGATCAATTTTTTAGTTATTGTAACAAAAACGCTATGGTTGTCAATATTCAAAAGACTGCACTTATGGAGATTCACAACAAACGAAAGTCTCCAATTAACATAAATCTTAATCTCAATGGAAGTATCTTGGGTGAGAGGGCGTCGGGGAGGTTTCTGGGCTGAATTATTGACTGCCATTTCTCATGTGAGAAAGAAATAGATCGTATATATGCCAAAAGTTGAATAAGGGTTTTTATGTTATTTGTACTTTAAAGCGCATGTTGCGCAGTGAAACACTGTTAGGTGTATTATGCCCTCGTTTATTCGGCAATCTCATTTAATATTACTGTTTGGGGACAGTGTAGTGACGTTAGACGAGTCTTTGTTATCCAAAAACGCATTATTCGTTGAATATTTAATATAAAACCAAGAGACTCGTGCAGAGATGCATTTCTGACGTGTAAGATCCTAACAGTGACGTCGATTTATTTTCTAAAGCTCTTGACATACATTTTTGAACATAAGGATTTTTTTCTCAAAAATTCTGATTATCATAATTATAATACTCGTACTAAAGCAGATATACGTTTGGACCCATAAGTGCTGGATGCCGGTTATTTAATCTGCTTCCAGAGAGGTTAAAGTCACTGCAAAATGTTAACGTGTTTAAGAGGAGGCTAAAGGATCTGTTGCTTACTAATGTCTTTTACAATATTGAGGAGTTTGAAAATTATTTTAAAAATAACTGACTTGGTTGTGCTCTGCGAACATTTCTATGCTACTCTATGACAAATGTTTTTAATGTCAATTTTCCGTCTTGATTTATTATTACTTTAGGTTCGCTGTGTGAAATGTTACTTATATTTACATAATATGTGTACCTGTTAAAATTGTATATGATCTTATTGCTATGTCTATGTATATCATGTTCATCTTCATGATTAATGACAATAAAGACTTATATTCAATAGTAGAATACAAAATTTTTCTGGGATTATTTATTTCTGTGTATTCTATGGTTACTTATTTTGTACTTACTTTAATAATTATCTATATTGTATGTTTTGTATTTGTTTTGACTTGTTCCATGTACATTTGTATCTTTAGGAACGAATAAACTATCTATCTATCTATCTAATGCCGCTCTCGCATCCTAAACGCCATTTATAATTGTCAGGCCAGTCGTTCTCTTGTGCACCTCTCTTTGCTATTTCACTTTCTCTGTTGTTTATTCATTTCTTTCGAGGTGTTCTTAGTTTATTTCTTTATGGTGGAGTCCAATTCCATACCTTACGAAGGAAGGTATATAATTCTTTCTTCCGTCATTCTACGCAAAAGTCCGGACCATCTCAGCTGTCTCTCGTTTATAGCATCTATTATAGTGTTTCTCGCCTCCATTTTATCTCTGATGTCTTCATTTCTGACCTGATCTTCATGGTTATGCCGCAGCATCTTCTGCAATATGTCGTTTCTGCCGAGAGTAATCTTTGTTTAATTTTTTTGTGCTCTGTTATTATTTTAAATTTGTTTATTATAGTTTTTTTTTGTCAGTGCTGGTGGTAGTGCATTTGTAACTTGTTTTCCTCTGCCTATTTTTTTGCATTATGTCCTTGTCGTCTTCCATCTTTGCATCTTGTGACCCCCGGATAATCGTAATGGCCACCTTTATTTACTGTTCCGCTATCGAGCTGTATATACTGTGTTTTGTCCGTATTTACCTCTAAGCCTCACTTATTGTATTCCTCTATAAGTTTATTTATTTTTTAGGTTCCTTTCAGCCTTTTTGTCGCCAGTTTTTAATTTTAATTCCCTGTTTGTTTACTTGAGACAATCAAAAAAATAATTCTTAGACAAGACGGCCGCTTGGCAATGGCGACTAAACAACCAGGTTTACTTCGCCCACCAAAAAAACAGGGACATGCTTTTAATGTAGTTCTCGCTTCTCTGTGATCGTTATTCTCTGACTATAGCGTCGCCTGTGGCTTTCAGTTCTCTGAGCCGTCGAAATTTTTATTAACGTAATTATCCACAATCGAAAAACTAGGTACACATCTAGCGCGCAATTTAAAGAGTCGCCCATGTAATATAAACATACACACTACGTAGGTATCGTTTAACGCTCACATATACTTACTGTGTGTCGTGGCACATTATTATTAAGGAAACTTTTTCGTAATTAATTCTGTAAATAATCACGTGATCATTATCTCCGTGTGTGCCAGTGTTGCTATCCCACCTATAATTTCTCAGGGGTAATTGTTTTCTTGCTGGTCTTGTCCGTGTAGTGTAATCGATGTCCAACTCATTCAGATGGTCGTCCATCATCTGCTACTCCGACCATTGCAATATATCATTGGATTATGATACAGATTACCGCGAACTATCAGATTTTAGAAGGGATATCTCTTATCTAAATGATTATATTATGTAATTGCGAATTGATTGGAGTTACCTTCTAGTGAATTAGAATTAAAAGCGTTATCAAATTACTGTACGCGTATGATAGCCGAAGTAATTACATATTTTCGTTAAAAATGTGTTACTAAGAATATTTTGAATATTATGTGATAATTTCCGTTATTACAAAAGAAATACATTTTTTCAAACTTTGAATAGAACCTGCGACAAGATTGTCGGTGTTATTGTATGTTACTGCTGCAAACTTTAAGACAAGGAGATTTGTTCTGTTTAAAAATCTACAAGACGGCACTCTCTTTTCTTACCTAAGATGTCGCAGATGTTGGATAAAGGATGCATGTGCGCCCAAGGAAATCTTGGCTAGGCTTATCATCCCAGAGAATTTGTAGGTCTTGATGCAATAACCGCAAAAATTCGACGCTTTCAGTATTCGCGAAAATGTATTACACAACTTTAGAATACAAATATATAATATTACAAGCTCTGTTGATGACAACTAAACGCTAATTATAAATATGTGTGTCGAATTTTGATCCACGATTTACAGACAAAAAAAAATCACACAGTCAATTTTTACACTCTAAACGATTTTTTTTTTAAATCACACAAACTATTTGGGAAAGTAAAAACAATAATAAGCAAAAATAAATATGTTTTTACTGAAAACCATTTTTATTAAACCACAAAATATTTACATAAAGCATGGAAGATGTAAGTTCAAGAAATTTCGTAACTTAAAAAGAAAAGTTTTATTCAGAATTATCTTTGTTCTCTTGTGTCTTTAAGTTGTATTAGTAAGTTGCCTAAGCTATTGGAACATATTTTTGTACAATGGTTATTATACTCTATCAAACTCGTTTCTTAGCAGTAGGCGGTAAAGTGGTATTAGAGTGAATTTTTGTGACAATTGCTTTATTTGAATGATTCTTATTATATCTAGTAATTTCATACATGAAAATTGTGAAGGGGTTTTTCTTTATTACTCAAGGTCTTCTAAAAAAAATCGAAATTCCTCTTGTAGTCCCGAACCATACTTTGATTAAATCACCTGACCTTAAACTTTTTATTGCAATTTAAGAATTGACTAAAGAATGCCAATCATTGGACTGATAAATACCTTTTTCCTTTTTTCAATTTGGACAAAATCTTCGTCGCACGGAAGACATCTGTATCCAGGTTTTGGTAAAAAACAAGGAAGTGGGTGTGCTTAAAACCACACGGTAGAAGTGAAAACTTCATCAAGGTGAGGTTAATAATACGAAATCCAACTTTTTTTTCGTTCTATAGTACATTAGGGTCATCCTGCATCGACGAATTCAGTTGCTGAGATTTAGTGTGCTTCTCTTTTGACGATATTTCTTCACGCGCGCATTAGACAATTCCCTTTTTCGTTTTAATTTGTCATCGATTTGATTTTCTTCATCCATCCTGTGTAACAGAAAAGAATTAAATGCTTATAAATTCGTATATAATGAGCAATTAAAGCAATGCTCTATTCTCAACGTTTCTGTTTTGCATTGGTATACAAATTATAGTAAATGCGTGTGGACGTTATTTAACACCCAGAATATATTGATCAGTTTCCGAGTCATCCATGTCATTTTAATAAACATGCTTAAACTTACCTGAGCGCGAAATATTATATTATATTTTATTATAGAGATACACACACAACAATTTTTTTTTAACCGTCCGCAAAGTTACCAATTAGCAAACGCAACAACTGTCCGCAAAATACAATTTCGCGGCCATTGCTATGGCAGCGGCCGCGAAATATAATCGCGTGGGTGTACGGACAACTTTAAAGGGTTCCTCGACGGAGAGATTTTCCGATACGCTTCTGGGTCGGTTCGGACGCATGTATATATATATAAATAGACGATATGAATACTCGCTTCAAAAATCAAAAACAATATTTTTGACAAGGCTGATGTTAAAATCTAGGATCATACTCTTGTTTTCAGCTCGACAATGATCGGTAAATATGTAAAAAGTTTTTATGGAATCCGATAAAGTCTTATATAATAATGGAGAAACGATATTATTTCTATACACCCTTTTTCGCCCACACGTTTATCAGACGTATACATTGTCGATTTTCAAGTCTTACAGCTGTAAATATCTCTATTGTAAATCTATATTTACCTGGTATAAAATATGTCATTTGTTAGAACAATAGGAATGGGAAGATCTAGGTAGTTTGTAGGTCTCATGGTGAAACCGTTCGAGATGCATTTTTAATGCTTAAATCAGCAGGCAATTTTTTTTTACACTGTCATTTCTAGAGTAATGAGAACTTGCTTGTTGGGACGATTACCATGCCTACCACAATCACTTTTCCAAAGCTAAGATTCCATCTAATTTATGATTTATAATTTGTTGAAGTTGGGATTTATGTAGTGCGTATAAGTTGCTAAACGTCATGCGATAGACTATTTTGTTTTGTGTACCAATCTTGATTTTAAACGAAATAGTTTTATTCGTTTAGATATGTTACGTATATTCTTGTTCTGCTGGTTGTTACAATCGTCTTATTATATTTGTTTCGAATATACTTAAAAGATAACATAAGTATGCATTTTGAATACCTTTAACAGTCATTGAGCAAAAATCAGAAAAAAATAGTTCTCTCCGCTCCAGTAAATATTCGAAAACACTTTCTAGCAAGTGTCTGGTAATGCAAACTGCTTGGGCTGTATATTGCTTTGGCGTTTCTAGATGCCTGCCACGGTTTCTCGCACGTTTTCGAATATTTCATTGCCACTGGGATGGTTGGCGTATTTTTTTTTATATCTGTAAATGACAAGGTTGATTTAAATCCACAAAGTCCATAAAATCCACACAATTTTGGATTTTGTTAAAACCAAAAAAAAAAGGAATTTTATGTTAAAACGCAATATTTTATATATACAAGATGTTTTAGAAAAAGAGAGTAAACGCCAAGATAGTATGTTTTTGTGTGGAATTCAAAGGCGAAAATGTCTTAAGGGTGCGTTTCAATCCTGCCAAATCCATTTCGGTGCGAATCTAAGCTTTTCATGTTTCTTAAGTACTACTAGCAATAATTAGATGGCGCCACTATAACAATTCTAAACATTCTAAAGAAACGATCGTAAAACATTTCAAGGTCATTTTACCTGCTTATTGAATTTCTACCTACATACGAAAATTTTGTCTGCATGCTTTCTTTGCAATTTGATTGTATACGTATGAATCTAATGAATACTTACTTGTCAACTTTCATGCTGAACGGAGAAAGACGCGCGAACTTTAACCATTCATTTGAATTTATTTGTAAAAATTTAAATTCAATTACTTTTTATATATTCATTTTATTTATAAATTTAGTTATCCTTAAACATATTTTTAAATGCTAAAGGTAAGTGATACTCATCCATTCGAGTTTCTTATTTCATACAAAACTATACAATAAATAAAGACACTTGAAATAAAACAAGGTGTTTCAAATTTCCAAAAATTGTATTAACAAAAATGCCCACAGTGTGTGCGAAACTAGTCGTATTTTTGTTAATACAATTTTTGGAAATTTGAAACACCTTGTTTTATTTCAAGTGTTTTTGTGCATTTTATTAAAATGGAATTCCAACAAGTAACAACCAACTCTATCACAATGTTAAAGAGCAGTGTGTTTGCGTTATGCAAAATAAAACTTTTTCTGTTACTTAATACGTTTCGTACACGCAACTGCATCTATGCGATATCATATCTTTGTTAATCATGTCTAATAATAATAATAATAATATGCAAAACAGAAATATAGTCATATTATTGTCTTCATAACGTACCTATTAGTTCAGCATTCTAATAAATATGTTTTACCTGCTAAATATACGCTTGATTTGATATATAGTTTGAATTTAGAGTTTCTATTTTGTATTTTAGCTCCTGGGCAGTTTTTAAAATGGATTTTTTTGGTAAGTTTGAATGAGAAATTCAACATATTTTAAGGCATTATTTGGTCATAGGTACGTTGAAAGCGCAATTTTTAATTCAAATATCGCGCCAAAACGGTACTATATTTAACAGAGTGTATTTGTTCCTACCTAAGGAAATTTAACAAGAAAGTACCGCGAGTGTCCGCGAGATCAAAAATTTTATTGATAAAGCTTTGCCATGGAATGTAAAACATTTGTCTGTTAATGTCTGTTATATCATTGTCACACTGTCATTAATATTTGTCATTATATTTTCTCTGACATCTTGTAGGTTTTCAATTATGGTGTACATCACAGGACACAAAACTTACAAGATTGAAGCGTATTTTAGAACATGTGTGCTAGTTAATGGTATCTGGGAATACAGTAAGCGTTATGTTTGGATAATTTTCGTGTTATGTTATTCAAACATGTAAATCATTTTAAATAAACATATATTTACAAATTTTATGTCAGTCAAATGTCAGTATGACAGTTAACCTGATAATTTATCAGAACTATCTCAAAAGAATATCTAAGACGGACGTTTTACATTCCATGGCAAACGTTTATCAACATAATTTTTGATTTTGCGGTATAACTATGCCATGCCGCCATATCTACCATATAAAACAGCTATTAGGCTTTTATCGGCATTAAAAGCAGCCAAGTTTAATTGATTTGCATAATTCATCTCTCTTGTAAAAGGATAGGCATCTTTCAATTAAAGATAATAGAAAACTTCATATTTTAAAAGATTACAATTTGATTAAAATCACAAATTAAACTATGTACTACTATGTAGTTACTTTTTATGGTTTATGGTGCCAACCTGTGATACCAACTGTTCATTGTCTATTAGGTATTTTTAAATAACTCGTAACATACTAAATTTTATAATTAGTAGCCGCACGAATTGCTGTTAATTATAATTTTAAATTATAATGATACTTAAATTATTATATAACATGCAATTAACATCTAAATAATTTCAAGATATTAACGCCATCTATTCCATAAGTGCTACACTGTAAAGCGATGCAAATGTAACAGATATCTGTAAATGTATGTAATTGCTTACAAAAATGTTACAAATTTTATTTCATGGATCACTTTAAAAATTACACATATATTTAGCTACTGTTACCAATTTTATCTACCAAATATAAATACCGAGTGTACTTGCCATATTACATATAAATTTACTGTGTAATTTTTAAATGTAGGCACTTTTTGTAGTACTTGCAAAACCACTATCTTCACATTTTATTTACGGCTTATATATTAACTTAATTTGAAAAAGAATACAACCGTTCACTTCGTTTAACCTTTATCTTCATGATTAATGCATAAAATTTACATGCTTTGATTTCTTACGCCTGAAAAAATGGAAATAAAAATGGTATTTTTTGGGTACATTTCTCTCCCGCCAAAACCTTATCAAACGCAGCCTTAATAGTGATAACGAGGTTTTTGACACTTACTTTGTGAATTTGAACCATACACTATTAACAATTACTTAAATACACAACTGTATTAATTTTTTGATGTATTTCTTGTCAATACACATAATACAATAAATTATTATCCGATCAAGTCAGTGATATGAAAATCCATCAAACAGTTAAGAGTACAACAATTTCTGAAGACGACTAATCTTGCGTAAACTTTTTAATGTTCTTGAATATATTCACCTCTCAGTTGGCTTGGAACTTTTGGCCGTCCCTAAATCCACATAATTACATTTCCGTAATGACAATAAATTCGACGCGTGAATAACCAAATCTCGGCGGATCGTTTCTGTTTATAATTGCTGGTTTCGCAATGATTCCACTAAACCAAATACTACACAAAAGACCGGGTGTCATCCGGTAGTAGAGCGCGCTATCTGGCGGCGCAATGAATCATTTCGTGACGGTTTAAATGCCTCTAAACACGTCATTAACATAGGCAGAGAATGAGAAGAAAAAAAGAATGGATCTTGGCATAATAGAAAAGTATCCCGACCGTTTAAAACATTTATTTAACACTGGCAATTGTGTAATGCAAACCTCCTATGATAAATGAGACCACGAAATTTCTCAGAATTATTTCTATTGTGTTTTAGATTTGTCGGTTCTTCTCTATATCCCTCTCTCTATATCTATATGGACATAATACAGTACCTATCTATCATTATGACTTTTTCAGTGTACTCTCGAAAGATGAATTTATTTACGCGTATACAGATAATTTATTATCCGTCCGTGTTTTTATCAAGAATGCTGACGGTCTAAAAATATGTATATACTTACAGAAATACTACAGCAAAATATAAATTTCATGCTAAAATGAAGATGCCAGCTCTGAATATTAATACGTCTTATGTCATTACCTTTACACCTGTTTCCGTCCTTCTCTTGTGGGAGTGGATAGTCATTACATGTTGCAATGTCAAGGAATACAATACATACAAATATTTCATAATCATCTTATGAAGAACTGCTACAAAAAGGAAGTACATTGGCGAAGCAGTAACTCTGTGGATGACTTCTATGATGTAAGTTTTAAAATGAGGTTTTGAAAGGAAATGATTACATATATTTGATTTGAATGATTTTGAACATAGCACTAGAAAACATCCTATGCTGTTAACAATGAGATTCTTCGCAGCTTGCCACTTCCAACAAATAATTGGACAAGATATAAGAATATTCATAAATAAGTACTATCTAGAATAATATCACACGTAACAAAGAAAACAGCATCTAAAGCAACGAATTATATTCAAAATGCCTCGAACAAGGAAAACAATGTTTACAGTCAGAAAAATTTTCATATAAAAGTTAGATCTATATCTAGTAAAATCGAAAGTTATTTAGTTGGAAATATCATAAAGTAAATGCAGGAAGTACTATTATCTTTAATTTCAGTTTGATAATAATAGAGGAAAATCGCCTTCCGAAAACACCAAGCTGGGCGAGCGAATCGCGCTCCGTGAATACTCACCACTGCACACTGAGGCGAAATAGTCCCCAGGCCTGGTGCGCATGTGCGTGATACAATATTTCGGTATCTACAACAGTCATTTATCATTGTGTGTGTAGAAGTGACCGGATCAAAATAAGTAGTTCCTCATCTGATGAAAGTTTATTTGTTCTAGGTTTAATTGCTACTATGGGAGAAGAGGAGAAATCAAACAAAAGAGTTTGGGTACATGAAATTAATCAAAAGGGAGACAGTTTTGGTGAATTTCATCACTTATTTCCGGATGTACGAAAAGACAAAAAGACATTTTTCAAATATTTTCACATATCAGAAGAGATGTTAGCACTTCATCATCCATCCTGATAGCAATTTCTTTTGTACACTATACTAAACCTAAATATCCAAATACTACTAGTTTAAAAACTGTTTAAGCAAGGTACGAACTGAGCCTACCAGCTTCTCATTGGACAGCGAAAATGTCTGATAAATCAACGAAAACGCAAAAATTGGATTCTACGCGTCTCTACGTAACGCACACTATGGCGAGGAGAAGCGAAGCGGCGCGCAATACGTCGCCTGCTTCTTACATACTTTTTCAAATAAATTTGAAAAAGTATGTATCGTTTCCAAAACCGCATCGGTTTAAAAAAATTTAAACCTGAAAATGAAGGAAGGGTTTTAGCTTATGTAAATTAGAGCCACGAAATCTACTTGTGAAATTGCAAGTAAATGTGCAATTTTCATAGTAAAGGCGCATTTAATTTTAAGCATAATAAATACAGACTCTTTAAGTGGAAAATTTGTCAGCAATACATTTTATACTGAAGATCAAGAAAGAAGACAAAATACTATATATAGAGGAAGCAAAATTTACATACAATGGAGTATTTAATAGACAAAATAATGATTGTTGGTCTCAAGATAATCCTTACTTTACTGTGGAAAGGCGAGATCAACGTGTCCTTTCTGTAAGAATGTGGTGTGGAATTTTTGGTATGAAAATATGGGCACCATATTTTTATGACAACAATTTGGATGGAGAAATATCTGTACTCTTTTTGCGTAACGATCTGGAAGACATGCTAGATGAATTACGACTTACTTTAATTCAAAATCTCAGATACTTTCACCACGACAGTGTTCCTGCTCATAATTTTTTGAAACGTCTGGGCTGCCATAAAAAATAAAGTGTATAAAAATAAACCCAACAACCTTGAAGAATTAGAAATATATATTACAACAGCAATAAGTGGCATCCGCCCATAGACTCTGGGAATAGTTCATTCCGAAATAGTGAGAAGGTGTGACATGTTCATCCAGAATAATTGTGGTCATTTTGAGGATTTTTTTTAAAAATAAATTTAGCTACAGCTTGCTCATTAGTTGGTTTATTTTCTTACTTTTAGTTTCCTTACAATTTTTTTTTTGAAATTTTAGTTTCCTTACTAATTGGAGTATTTTTTTTTCGTTTTCTTAATATATATGTCATATAATTCAATTATCATTAATATTCAATTAATGTTCTTCGTCTTATATTCCCAGTATTAAAATAGTTTTTCAAGGCCTGTCCATTATTTCTTAAAAAAGTGATAGTATATAAAATTATGAAGATGTTTTATTGTGAAGATATAGGTTTGGTAACTAACCCTATTTTATAAAGTAAAAGTACGCTATTTTTAAAGGGTTCCTCCTACTAGCATCAAAAAGAGCTTTAAAATAAACTACGAAGACGAACAACTTTAGGACTACAGTTTAATTCTAAACGCGAAATAATGAATGATTGCTAAAAAAATCCCCATCTCACAAAATATTAGAGCAGGGCAGGGTTTTAGGTAAAATTCTTGAGACACGCTATTTAAAATTTTTGTTATTTAATATTAAACATTTTTTATGGAACCTGAAAGTCAAAGAAAAACTGACACATCAGTTTCTAAACCTCTCAAATATCTTAAGGTATGTGTCGGAGAAAGTATACGTAATAATGAAATATGAAAAATACTCCAATTTCAAAATTGGGGTTCAAATGTTGGCTGTTGTAGCAACAAAACAAGAAAAGTTAACACAATGCAAAAGCGTCAAAATATGCATATAAACCAAACAACTTTTGTCTAAAACATTTCGCCACAATTTTTCGAAATAAAGTTATTATTTGATAATTCTGTAACACCATTTATAGTAGTTGATGTAAGAAGGTACACTTGTTTTATATACAAAATAAAATAGTTATATAAAAAAATGTAAATATCTAAGAAATAAAGCTTCTGCAGATATATGTTTATTAAGACTTTTCCATTTGTTATGTTTCGCTTAATATTTACTTAAAATATTATACCTATATTTTGCAACACCTTGTATATATAAACATATGGGAAAAATATCGATGACCCTATATTTACACATTTCCTGGAGATATTCATTATAAAGCAATCATTTTATTCTCGTTATTTAATTTTACAGATATCAATCCTCCGTTGTGAATTTACAAACACATTTTTTGCTTTTCCTCCAAAATTTTCGCGTGTTAATTTGAAGAAGTGAATATAATCGAAGGAGGCGACGAAGCGAGAAATGCTATATTTGTTTTTGCCGCGTTCAGTCGAGTCGCAGATGAAGACAAAGCGCATAACAATTTGCTGCTGCTGATGCTTCTATTGCTGCACAGTCCGTGCCGTGCCACACGGGAGCTTGGCTAAAGCGAACGATCTTTTTTATAATTAAAAACAGTAATCCAATTAAATGGTTATTGAGCAATGCTTTTGTTATTGTTATCGGTCTGCCAGTGTAGATAAATAAGTCGTGACAGGATCGGAGAAGAGGCGATTTAGGTGAGATGAGAATTTTACAGTTGGCACTTTTTACTGGAAAGACGAAATATTTGCACACGGAAATACTCATCTTCGTTTTGTCATGCGATGATGAAAGGATTTGATGTAGTATTGAAATTTCAAGTTAGACGACCTTTACGAATTAGAGGCGAAAGGAAATGTACATGTTTTTTTCTAATTCAAGGATTAATTTTAATTTCTGCTCTAAATATTTTAAGACCTATTACATAAATTTTGTGATTTTTTTTTTAATCAGATATGCCAGACCAAACCTTTGCCTTTTCTTTATTTTTTTTATTATCAGGGGTACTTTGAATATTATCTGTATAGAAACCCGTATTTCCAGGAAACTCCGCATGGCTAAATTTAAAATATTTCTCGTCGCCTATTACTATTGTTCGTTTATTAGCAAAATATATACGTCGTAAAACTCGACAACGTCCAGGAATTCTCTCCAATTCTGCAGCGGTATATTTGGGACATTTCTTACGTTTTCTTTGCTTTAACACTTTTCGTGCAAAATATCGAGAAATTGTTGGGTTTGAAATGTTAAAAGGATAATATCGTGTTATCTATATCAGTGATATAGATAACACGTCACTCCAAATTATCTTGCTCTCCTGCCTAATTTTCGTGAATGTCTTTTTTTGTTTGTTTTTATAGTTCATTTTTCATTTTTGATGGCTCTGTGTCACCATATTTCCAAGTACTACTTTCCAACTTAGCTATGAGTATTCTATAAAAATCAACTATAATTTTGCTGTGCCCGTGTGCCACACGTTGGGCGCCATGTTGCAGTGTAATAAAATAGTAACACTTCATTGTATAGGAGTCATTTTGAAATATCGAGTGGTCGTTGATGTTTCGATGAGATCGCCTCAGTTTTTGGACGATCGTGTTCGGTTTGCAATCGGAGAATGCTGCTAAAATGCCAGGATGCAGTGCCTTTAAAAATATATGCCTCTCGCTTCTTATATGCAACATCGCAATTTATTCACATGTGAATTACTGTTCCAAAATTATTAAAAACTGTACATACTTTTCTGGGCTCGTTATTAATTCTTTTCTTTTTAATTGTTGTTCGATTCTACCAAAAACTCTATCCCTAGGCAGAAAGGAATGTCCCGTGACTGGGTATAAAATTTCAATGCAATTTAATTGGCTAGGAACCGTTAAAAACCATGTAGCACCAGATAGCCACTATTATGCAATTTTTGTTTTGTCCACCACACCCATCGCATATCAATCTCAGGGTTGTTATACCTTCCAGTTTAGTCTGGGACAGACGATGAAACAGTGCTGAGCTAATTTCGCTAGAACCTTTAGAAAATTGATTTTCAGTCCAGATGTACATAAATGTATTTTCTTTAGTTTGTTTTTTTTTGATGAACCTTCTACAAAACACAGATTGTAGATGTCTAGCTCACGGCTATAATAGGCATTTTGATCCGGAACTTTTGCCAAAACCTGTTTTTTTTTTGGCAGTCAAAACTAATAGTAAGTAGATCATCCCTGGTCTGCCGAAGAAGTTTATAAAACGCATTGGCCCTTAGTTTATAAACCCGTTTTTCATTTATATGTTTATTATTTTCATCAGCGTTTATGTTGTTTTTTATTTGTTCGTCCAGAGATAAACAAGTTGAACATACATCGGTTCGAGGTGTTCCGAAGTCCAAATTAAAACTTTTATTCAAAATACTTCGTAAAAAATTATCCTTTGTTTCGTTGTTGTAAATTTTTGAAATTTTTTTAATGTTCAACTCATAGGGAAGATATCGTCTGATTATAGTTGAAGATCTAGTATAATGAGCCTCCAAACATTTAAACTTTTTTATAAAATTAATTACTGCCTCCTTTTTATTTTTAAATTTGAAACTAATAGGATGTCCCCCTTTTCTTTCACTCGGAGATTTGCCTGTCATTTCATGTTTCATAACAAATTTTAGCCTGTGTTTTTTAATATGCAAAATATTCAAAAATGTGGTCTGACAGACTGGCACCAGATCTGCTTTTACTCTTACAAAACATTTGGTGGTAAAAGCTTTAGGCGTGTGGAGTTGATTTTTTGGGCGCCTTCTTTTACAAGTTAATGCTTTACAGTACATCGCTAAAAATGCATCTTATGCTGTTTGTCTTTAAATACATAGAAGGCACGATGAAATTTAGCAATATTAGACATTTTTAATGTTGCTCATCTATATGACTTGGTAATGTAATTGCATTTAGGAAAATCCGGGGGTTGTCCAGGTGCATATCTGCAAAAAAAAAAATAGTCCTTTTCTAGTGAAAACGCAAGTTATTGTGGTATAAGCTAATTGCTGAGAAATAAAGCAAATTATTAACCATAACCTTACCGTCGTTGCTTTTCTATATTCCTTTTCCATTTATGCACTTGTCTGATTCGTTTCCGAGCCTTTGTAGGTGTAACGGGCATTCCTTGGGTCTCTATTCTTACTCAGACAAGAATGATTTCACAAAGCATACTAACTTAAAAGCATATGATTGTTGATTGTGGAAATATAAAACGTCTGAACAATTATGTGAATGAAGTGAATGATAAAACACACAATTTCCCATGTGGTCATTAGCTCATTGGTCAAAATTGAGATTGCCGTTTTTGCAACTAATAGCTCTAAAGAGATTGCCGGTTTTGCTTCCACCGTTAAACTTAAAGCTAAAATTTAAGTGGAATATCACTGGTTTTTCCACGTAATAATTACACTTATTGGGGATATGCTTGTACGCTATTGTATGCAACCTTTAACTCAATTTTGCCGAAAAGTGGAGATTGCTGGTTTTGCTTCTACACCTCTGATATATACCATTAGTACATACACACCCACACACGCACACACCTACTTCTAAATTTTATATAGATCTGTATTTTATATTATTTAAATGGTACAATAAACGTATTCTATTCTATTCTATGTATACCCTCCGACTAAATATTTATCTATCCCTAGAATTATATATTTAGGGGCAAGCCCTGTATAGCTCGGCCCACATTTCTTAAGCTTTCCCTTCATTCGATGCGATGACAACTATAATGCAAATGTCTCCATTGTGGTACAGAAAAAATCGTTGATAACTTGTTTGGAATAATACAAGATTTACAAAAACCGAAATAGGTACGACTCTGATGTCTGTCTTCTCTAAAATTTATGCAACTTTCGTATCCGTACAATGTATTAATGATATTTTTAAGAAAAAAATATCTTACGCCCAGAAAAAACGAATCGATTAATTTCGCTTTAAAAGCATACGCCTGACGAGAAAAACTCGCCGCCTTTCGTGTTTAACTGTTATTACACATCTCTAGACGTATACTCATCCTATTTTTTTTTTGCGTCGAAACATAACTGCAACGTCAATCTACCTCACGGGTACATGTCCTTATTATTTTTGGTTTGTTGAGTCCGTTAAACGTCTCTCTTCCTGCTATTTAAATGACGTGTAACGATTCGGTAAAGAAGATTGCTCTTCCACAAATATTTCGTACGTTAATAAATGCTTCCAGTTAGAACACGAAATTACGTGGTCAAATTTACGTGTATGTGTGTGGTATATTCGCGTTCGTAATGATCAGATTTAAACGTGTAAAATTGTGTGTAAATTTTCGGGAAAAAGTAATTATTTACATTTTACTACATATACATATATATGTATTTTGCATAATTATACATAATACATATCAATTCTGTCTAGTGAAATAACTGTTATTTAAGAATCATTTTCGGTGTTGTAATTGGGCGTATTTAATACGTCAATAGTTTAAAAATGCCGTTTCTTGACACCGATAGGTACATCGTAATTAATATTTAAATAAGTTCGATATAAATTATAGCATTTTCTCACTAATTTATGATATCCTTTAATGAACACGAGAAATTTATGAAAATGCGCGGTACATATATGTAATTGTTACCGGATGAATGATGTAGGAAGTGTAACAGTTGCCTACCGAAATAAAAAAATAAAAATATTAAGTTATCTGTAAAATATTCTAACATCGTTCAATGTAAGAAAGAAGTGCTAGAAATGAGGGTTTTCGTAGTTAGTTTGTTTTATATTACCCCAAAGTATTAGATTAAAAAAAAATTCAAAATTGACCGAAATTGTTGAAAAGAACGAGTTTTTCATCTAGCCCTCTCCATTTTTCGAAAATTGAGAATCTGACGGTTGTTCCAGATTGTTATAAATTGTTCCAAAGTATTTCAAAGAAGAAGTCAAAATTACTCGAGAAAATGGAGAAAACCGAAAGTCAGACCCCGTTTTTGCAAAAATTAAAATTTTGACTATTTGTCCAGCTTGTTCTGGATTCGCTCTAAATATTGCTCTAAATCATCAATACTGTATCTCTTATACAGACTGTTCCAAAAAAGGGACGAGTCCATAACTCCTTTACTTATCGGAAGATTTAATTAACAAATTAAATCGTTGCGAATAGGCTACTAAATGTACTAATAAAATCACGTATAGCTCTAATGGCTTTAAGGCTAAACTGTTAACTTTTTGTTTCAAATTTGAACATATATTTTTTTAAGACTTGTGATTTAGATGTTTATATTGGAAATAACAATGTATCACAAATATACGCTTACATAACAAAAATACAAAAAAAACACTTTTGTAAAAACATAACAATAGAAGTAAGCTTTACAAAGTTATAACTAAATTAAGTTGGCTGGAAATACAAGTGAGAAATAATTTATCGTACTACTTGTCAAATCGAAATTCTAAAATGAATCAGCAATGTTTGATATTATTGAGGTTATAATACGTATCTAGCCTCACAACCTTATCAGTAATGCTTGCCAGGCAGAAATTCTCCAAGTTGATGCAAATTTCAGCGGGTAGTAGTCTATCTACAGCAGTGTTTTTCAATCTCTCAGAATGCGCGACCCCCTTTAAAGTAAAAAAATTCTGGCGACCCCTTCGGACGGTAACAGTGCGGCGAGCGGGCAGGCGCAATCAGCTCTGGCGATCAAACAGCATGAACAGAAACTTCAAACAGAACTTCGTAAATTAGCACGTACATTAACAATTCAGCTTTTAGTTCCCGAACACGTGTCAATACCTTTTCTTTGGAGAGCTACCTGACCTCTGTGTGATAAAGGATATTTTGATGGAGCGAACCCATGTCTTCACAAATGATTCTAAAATATTTAGGTATTTTTGTAAAGACATTGGCTACAAACGAAGTTTTGCGATGAATTCCTTGATTTTATCTTTTGCCGTCAGAATCTTTTCTTCTCTCCGTTGAAGTCCCTTATTTAAAATATTTATATGTGTGAAAAGATCACCGAGAAATACTAATTTTGATAATCAAATAGGGTCACAAAAATAAATCGCATATTCAGACTTAGCATTTTTGTGACCCTGTTTGGCAATTAAAATTAGCGTTTCTCGCTGATCTTTTCAAACACATATTTTAAATAAAAGCCTTTAAGTGCGAGACGAGAACATTTTGACGGCAAAAGATAAAATCAAGGAATTCCTAGCAAAAGTTCGTTTGTGGTCAACGTCTTTACAAAAAATAATGTCTTTCCCTTGAGTTCAGAAGATGGACCAATCATTGGTAGTAAGTTCTGACATACCTTGCATGGTACAGCGCTTGCAAAATTTGCAAGAGAAACTATTCTATTACTTGCCAGAACTGAACTCTCAAGCTAACAACGGGCATAGATGGCTACTTTTTATCATTTTATAGATATGCCAGAAGATGAAAGACTGCTGACGGCATGCTTAAAATGGAAGTTAGTTCGCAAACGATTGATGTCTTCTGGATGAAGAAAAAGGAAGACTATCCAGAGCTGGCAACGGAAGCTTTGTAATTATGAGTTCTTTCGCCATTTCCTACCTATGTGAACTAACTTTTTCTTCAATGGCTAACATAAAAACTAAGAAGAGAAATAGGCTCTAATTCGAAAATGATTTAATTATTTGCATGTCAAGCAGAGAACCAAGATTAGAAAAAATATTATTGTAGTGTAGGACGTATAACCCTTACTTTTACTTTTACCTTGCTTGCGACCGCGATTCTCCGAGCAAGACTTCGGGGGGTCGCGACCCACAGGTTGAAAAACACTGATCTACAAAGATACAGGGCTTTCAAGAAACCGAAACGAACTCAGCGTCAACTTTCCAAAGAGAACTTCCTGGTGAAATGTTGTCCAATGCAACATACGCGGGGTTGCGCAAAGATGCCGCCTATATTTAGCGCAAATTAGAGTGCACTTTGGGCATAAACGATAGTAATTATTAAAATATTTTCAATTGCAATTTTTTTATTCATGCATATATTTGTGATACAGCATTGTTTTCAGAATAAAAATCTGAATTACTGAGAAATTTGAAAAAAAGAATTTGACAGTTTAGCCTGAAAGATCTTAGGGCTGCGCGTGATTTTATTAGGCCATTTAGTACCCTATTTGCATCCATTTAATTTGGTGTGCAGATAATTCAAAAATCCTCCTATAGAAAATGTAGTTATGGACTAGTCTTTTTTTTTGGAGACAGTCTATATATCAAAAGATATTGGGAAAAAAACGAAATTCTAGAGTGATAAGTTAGGCCCCCCTTTTTTCGAAAATCTAAATTCTGAGGGTTGTTCCAGGTTGTTCTAGGTTTGTTCTACATTTTTCTAAAATATATCAAAAAAATCTGAATCGTCCGAGAAGATGATGAAGAACAATTTTTCGCCAGCATCCTTTTTTTTTGAAAAAGGAGGGGTAATTTCACGCATTCGAATTTTTGCTTTACAATATCTTTTGTTATAAAAGAGATACGGTTTTAATGTATTAGAACAATATTTAGAACAAATCTAAAACAACCTGCAGCCACCGTCAGAATTTCAGTTTTCGCAAAAGGAGGGGTCGTGAAAAAAGTATTAACTCGGCCGATTATGTTTTTTTTCTATGAAATACGGTATTTCGGAACAATTTAAAACTCACCTAGAGCAACGTGGAACAACCGCCAGGTTTTAGATTTTCGAGAAAAGGAGGCTAACTTTTCACTTTTGCATTTCGATTTTTTCCAATATATTTTCATATATAAGAAGATACGTTGTTGAGCAATATTTAGAACAAACCTTTGAACAACAACTTTGAATAACCGTCAAAATGTTAATTTTTGCAAATACAGTATCTGACTTCATACTACTGGCTTTCGTTTTTCCTCATTTTTTCGACTGATTTATCTTTGAAATACTTTGAAACAATTTAGAATAACCTATGACAACTTGTAACAACCTTCAGATTTTTGAGAAAAGGATGCTAACTTCCCACTTTTGTATTTTATTCTTTCCAATATAGTTTGATTATAAGAGATACGATGTTGAAGTTTTAGAACAATATATTTAGAACAAACCTTGGAACAATAACTTGGAGGTCCGACTTCATTCTTTAGGTTTTCGTTTTTCCTCATTTTCTCGACTGATTTTGATTTTTCCTTTAAAATACCTTTTAACAATGGTCAGAATTTAGATTTTCAGAAAAAGAGGGCTTGTAAAAACTCGTGTTTCCGATTATCTGAGTCAATTTTGAATATTTTTCGAGATTCTTTGCAGCATTGTTTAGAACAACCTGGAACGCCGCCGCGCAATACAAGAGACCCAGCAACATTATACGCTTTTTAATTGAGTTAAAGCAAGGCGTTTATACGTTTTGTTTAATTAGTTGCCTCATACCGGTTTTTTGTATAGCAATCATTATAAAACATTAACTAATAATATTTCTAAAGTAATATTTGGAGAAAAACGAAACTTTTAACGACATGGATAAATTTGAAATCTCATTTCTATCTTCGAGCTTGTTATATAACAGTACTTATTCTTTTTTAAATTCAGCAAAAGCATTACATCACGTTAGACGATGGAGAATTTCAGTAAAACACTTTATCGTTTTTGCCGCTCGGCTATCATGATTCCACCTCGTTTTCCCGTTCATCATCTGCAATACCGCAATAAACGATAATAACTATAACTTCAACGTCATCCGAATCCCAAACAGCAACGAACGAAATATTACAGTCCCTCCAAGATCTGCTATTGCATCACTTCGAGCAAACTATCTGTCTAATTTTTCTGATCTCCCAAAGGCACAGACGCACCAGCAACTTAAAGATTCATAAATAAAATCGTTACTCCATTAAATTATGTTTAACTTTAATGTGAACCGAGGAGATAATGCTTGGCCGGACGGTACCACGTCGCTCTGCATAAATCGCTCCACTTCTCTTCCTCTCTCTCTTTCGTTTTGTAGTACGACAGAACAAGGATACTGGAAAGGAATGAATCGGAAAATTTCCCTCCTAAATTATCACCGGAGTTCCGCAATAAAATAAGAAGTGGAATTAAATCGAAACTTCAGAGAGACCAAAACAGCATAAATATTAAAATATACTGAAAACCCCGTGGGTTGTTAATATGAAATTCTATTAAATTAAAGTAAAGGTAGGTATATGTTTCTGCGAAAGCAACACATACAGGCACAAACATAGCCCGTGGCATATTCACTCTGGACAAGTCTTAAGTGGTAATTTTGATTTGAGAATATAAAATAAATATTGATTATGTACATGCGATATGTTAACATTTATGTGGTTACAAATTATGTAAAACTGTTAGAAAAATTAAATTACGGTCTACGGACTTTGTTGAATTATATATAACAGCATTTGTATATGTGTTTAAGTAAATATTTCTATAGGTACTTTTTTTTTAATTAGCCACAACATACTAGTAATACTGTGTAAAGCAATATCCTCCAGGATATTTTGTAACAAACGAGTTATATATATTTGTATCTGCCACGTTTATAATAGGAAATATAAATTGCCAAGTATTACATTACTAGATGTCGTTAATGAACTATTTGTGTTGTATTAAATTATATGTGGTATCGTTCAAGAAGAGGAGTATCATGAGAAATGAATATATCATCATTTGTGCTTTGTTATTTATATTTTTCACCATTAGAAACTTCAAAGTAAAATGCTAAACATAAGTTTGTTAATTCATGTGTGCAGGCTAATTCCCAGCGACTTGTAGGGCTTCATGTAGCTAGTATAAGTTTATTGGAAGCATACCAGTTTTTCGACTTATCGTATTCTGCATGTGTTCTACGAGTAATAGATCTGGCGACTATTCAGGCTAATTAAGAATACTGATATAGTAATACCAGCTGCATCGTGAGGACCGAAATTGTCTTCCTAGAATATAGCATTATTTAGCCCTTGGATATGTGGTAAAGTTTTGACAGGAGTGCGTAAGGCTCAACTCAGAAAATATTTGGTAGAAAGCATTGAAAAAAATATACAACGTTTATTATTATGTTTTATAATTAATAAGTACTCTAGTTGCCTCTACTATTAATAATCGCCTGGCATGTTCGATGGACACTTTGCACAATTTGATGGCATAATTTCGTGAGAAAGACCTCCATATGAATGGAAGCTTGTTTTTCTCTCAGAGCTTAAATTGTACGAGTGGTCAAACGTTTTTGGGGTCATTTTTGTTTGGCAGTAGAAAATTTTTGTTTTTCTTTGTTAACGACTTTTGGGCACATTGTAATAAATGGCCTGAGATATATGTTTACCATTTTGACAGCATTCAAATTATCTGTAAAAAAGTGCAGTATGAGAAAGCCCTCCCTTGAGAAGCAGCCCCATGCTGGGCACCTTTGCCGGTTGTTTTACAGTTTCAAAAAAAAAAAAAGAATATAGCAGTATAGCGTGTAAAGCAAGTCGTATTAATGTACCTATGGCGATTTAAATGGTTTTAAGTGAATACTAGATGAGTGCTAGTTCCACCCTAAACCATCGATTCTCTAGTAAGTGCCGTCTCATGTTCTTCGAAAAAATTCAAGATCTGTCTTTCTGACTCACCTACAAACACTAACCATATTGTTCAACCCTTCATCCTAATCTGCTTATATACTACGAAATTTTTCGATAAAATTCGGCAAAAATAAAAAAAAGGCCTTGGTTTCTTGTTGCTTTTACTTTATTATTCGTAGTATACATTTATAAAGTATATATCGAGATTTTTGCAAATACTCGCGTTTTAATGTACCCCGATACCAAAAAACTGGCTTTTAAAAATTTGTGTGTGCACGGATGGCTGTGTGTGACCACGATAAAAATCAGACAGCTACAGCTGTCAATACCAAAATTTATATTATTATTTATTTAAGTATAATCCCTCTCTTGAGATCTGATTAGATTTTAAGCGAAATTGACCGACTGGAAATAGTCTCTGAACGATACATATATAAGTACTCAAAATTAAATTTCAGAAAAAAATTATAAAAAAGAAAATCCGAGATTCCTACCGGACTAAGTCTTTTACTCTTATCGAAAGTTTTCTTTTGCCAATATCTAGCAAGCTATATTTTCTAAACAGATATATTAAGAGTATGAAAGTATTTTAAGTTTGATTTTGAATAATGTTTGTATAAAAAAAAATCGAAATTCCAACAGGAAGTACCACTTTTACTCTTTTAGTGAATAGCAGTTTTTTGTGAATATCTGGCAAACTTTGCATTCTGCACAGATTTATTAAGAGTATAAAAGCATTTGAAACTTAATTTGGAACAACTTTTATATAAAAAATGTTGATTGCATATACTTATAAGAAAGTCGTGTAGTGCCCACACTTCATTTTCTATCATGTATTATTCTCAAAACAATAAACATGGGCTTTTTTCAAATAATACAATATAGTATATAGAATATTTGTTCAAGTTTATCATTTTTCTAGAAATGCAAGATTATAAATATACAGGGTGAGTCATCTAAGCGAGTAAGGCCGATTATGCCTTTATTAGTAAAGATATTTCGAAGCGGTTTTCTCCTTATGATAGCTGTTCATTAGGAGCACATTTTAAAAATATTTTGTATTATACAGAGTGTTCCATAACTTGGTGGCTAAACATAGTTATAGTTTTTTAAATGGAACACCCTATATATTATTGCATTTTTTAATTCCCCGTATAATTTTTAGTCAAAAAGTAATAAGATAGTACAGGCCTAAAGTTTTTGACTCATTCCCATTGTTCTGAAAAATTCAAAATTATATTTCTCGAAAACGACGTATTAGATGGACAAAATTTTTTGCAGTATTGTTTACAATAAGAGGTCCTAATAGAAGCATGTTTTATTTTTTTACAGTTACTAACTGCATATGCAGGAATTTGGATTAAAATTAGATGACACGTTTTTGTGTAAAAGTCAATTTTTTTAAATGGAACACCCTGTATATCAGTTCATTTTTGAATTGTTTATTAAATTTCATGTCAGAAACATGTAAGACGTTAATACTTTAAAAGTGACTATCACAGAGTTATTGTCGTTTTTTGATATGCTTTTGATAGTTTTTGCAAAAAAGTATTTTTTTTTTGAATGGAACTCCCTGTATATTATTTCATTTTTGAATTTCTTATTAAATTTCAAATCAAAAACATGTATGGCGTTAATACTTTAAAAGTGACTATTACTGAGCTGTCTCTTTTTAATATAATTTTGTCAGTACTATATTATATTAATTAAACCACAAAACTGACAAAATTATATTAAAAAGAGACAATAGCTCAGTAATAGTCACTTTTAAAGTATTAGCGTCTTACATGTTTTTGATGTGAAATTTATTAAGAAATTCAAAAATGAAATAACGTACACGGTATTCCATTTGAAAAAATTGACTTTTTTGCAAAAACTAACAAAAGCATATCAAAAAACGACAGTAGCTCAGTAATAGTCACATTTAAAGTATTAACGTTTTACATGTTTTTGATATGAAATTTAATAAACAATTCAAAAATGAACTGATATACAGGGTGTTCCATTTAAAAAAAATTACTTTTATACAAAAACGTGTCATCTAATTTTAATCCAGTTTCCTTCACATGTAGTTAGTAACTGTAAAAAAATAAAACATGCTTCTATTAGGACCTCTTATTGTAAACAATACTGCAAAAAAATTTGTCCATCTAATACGTCGTTTTCGAGAAATATAATTTTATACAAACATTGAATTTTTCAGAAAAATGGGAATAAGTCAAAAACTTTATACTTTAGGCCTATAATATGTTATTACTTTTTGACTAAAAATTATACGGGGAATACAAAAATGTAATAATATATAGGGCGTTCCCTTTAAAAAACTATAACCATGGTTATCCACCAAGTTATGGAACACTCTGTATAATACAAAATATTTTTAAAATGTGCTCTTAATGAGCGGCTATCACAAGAAAAAACCGCTTCGAAATATCTTTACTCATAAAGGCATAATAGGCCTTACCCGCTTAGATGACTCACCCTGTATACAGGGTGAGTTTTTTTGAATGTTTAGCATTGGGATCTCAGAAACTACTGGAGATAGAAAAACGCTTAAATGGGGAAAGATGCGCAGTTTTACGAGTTTGATTTAAAACTGCTTTTGTTTTTCCGATAACTTTCATGGCTTATTAGATATTCAAAGAAAATTAAATTTTACGATTTTCTTTAAACATGCTTAGCGTCGTTAATAGTAATTTTAGAGAAAAAGTGTTCAGACAAAAGTTTTAGATAATTTTACGCCAAATAAAACTTTGTAATGCTAATATTTTTTTTTCGTTCACCATTATCGAGTTGACACAAACTTGTGTTTTTTTAAATGGAAACCATAGTTGGTTTTGACATCATTAAAAAGCTTATTTTTTGCTGATTACAATGATAAAAGGTTTGATATGGTTATTTTAAAAAATAAAGAGGATATAGACATTTCTATGTTTGTTCACTTTATAAGATATAAACTTAAAAAAAAATGTTTGGTGTTTTGTATTTCAAAAAAAAAAAACTTATTTTTTGCTGATTTCAATGATATAAGGTTTGATATTGTTATTTTAAAAAATAAAGAGGATATAGACATTTCTATGATTGTTCACTTTATAAGATATAAACTTTTACAAAAAAATTTTTTGGTGTTTTGTAATTCAAAAAACGAAAAATCTGAGTTACAATAGAGTTTGTTGGAGCAGTCGAGAAAAATATACTAACATTGATTTCACGATGAGTCACAGAAGTGAGAGCTGTTAATTTTTACTTTTAAGTCAAGTTAATTGTCAAACATTGACAATTAACTATTAATTAATTTAATTGTAACTTAACTATAAGCGGTGCAAACGGCCGTTAATCATAAGTTTGCATTGGCTATGGAATTTTCTAACGTAGAAAAGCCTGATATGGTTGAATGTTACATTTAGTGCCAGAAAAATTCTGCTAGAGCTGCTGCAGTTTATTTTAAAAATTATTTTGATCGACGTCAGCCGTCGCTACCTACTTTTAAGAGATTATGGGATAATTTAGCAGATTATGGTTCGTTCGTTAAACCAAAATCAAAAAGGGGATGGATGAAGATAGAGAAATAAACATATTAGCATGTGTCGCTCAGAATCCATCTACATCGACCCGACAAATTTCAACAGAAATGGGCTCCTCTCAACGCAATATTGTCAGAGTGTTGAAGAAGCATAAATTTCGTCCCTACAAATTATCAGTATCACAAACTTTACATGAAGGTGATAACATCAGACCAATAGATTTTTGTAGATGGTTTAAAGATCAGTGTCAAAACGATCCACACTTTTCAATGAAAATATTATGGACTGATGAATCTCGTTTCACAAATTGTGGAATGTTTAATAGGCACAATGAGCACATATGGTCTCAAACAAATCCACTTCACGTTGAACATAGGAGACCACAAATTAAATTTGGGTTTAATGTTTGGTGTGGTGTTATAGGAACAGCTGTTCTTCCTCCTTTTATTTTTGATGGATCACTAACTGGCAATCGTTATCTTAATTTTTTACAACAAGATTTCGAGGAAATGTTAGATAATTTAAATTTAAGAACCCGAGCAATGCTGCAATGGTTTCAACATGACGGAGCGCCTCCGCACAATCAACTGAATGTTAGAAATTATTTAAATTTGAACTTCCCTAATCAATGCGAAATGCACCCATTGAATGGCCGGCTAGATTCCCTGATTTATCAGTTTTGGATTTTTTCTTGTGGGGTGTACTAAAGGACACAGTATACAAAAGAACATATGAAACAATCGACGATTTAAGAGAAGCTGTCTTAGTTGCTTTTAATAACATCGATAGGCGTAAAGTACGCAATGCTACAAATTCTGTTGTGAAGAGATGCAATTTGTGTGTTATATGTGTAAAATGGAGGTATCTTTGAACATTAATAATGTTGTGTGCCCTTAATAAAAGTTCTTATAGTTTTCATTTTATTACTACATAAGATTTCAAAATAAGTTTTCGTTTGGTTTGTATTTTATCAGTTCGAAATTCAATTGTTTTCCATAAAAACCATAAAAATGTCTATATCCTCTTTATTTTCTTAAAATAAGCATATCAAACCTTATATTATTGTAATCATCAAAAAATAAGCTTTTTAATGATGTCAAAACCAACTATGGTTTCCATTTAAAAAAACACAAGTTTGTGTCATAACTCGATAATGGTGAACGAAAAAGAAATATTAGCTACATAGTTTTATTTGGCGTAAAATTATCTAAAACTTTTGTCTGAACACTTTTTCTCTAAAATTACTATTAACGATGCTAAGCATGTTTAAAGAAAATCGTAAAATTTAGTTTTCTTTGAATATCTAATAAGCCATGAAAGTTATCGGAGAAACAAAAGCATTTTTAAATCAAACTCGTAAAACTGCGCATCTTTCCCCATTTAAGCATTTTTCTATCTCCAGTAGTTTCTGAGATCCCAGTGCTAAACATTCAAAAAAACTCACCCTGTATAATGAAATGAGTTTTTGTAAATCTGCAATACCCAACTATTATATTTTATTTTGGTTGTCCCAAATATTTTCTTCTAATGGAATCGATCTTCCTGTGTGCTACAACAACTAAGGCATTCGGAACCTAGATATAAAATCTGCAAGTTATGAAACAATTTTGTGCGTTGTTCTTATCGTTTCAGGGAATCAGTCCAGAACAGATGTATTTTTATTTTGTTGCCTGAAATGCTTCTGTAATGTATCTTTAAAATTGTTCGCCTTCATTTTTTTAAAAATATATCCAATTTGATAAAAAATATTCCTTTTCTATTACATAAAATGCCAAAAATTTCAGCAAAATCAAATATTTTGAAATATTACTTGCATTTCAATATATAGTTGATAACTATCATAATTATTAGATATACCAGCCTATGGATGAATTATTCATTTTAATCTACAGTTATTTGCAAAAGTAACAGATATTCATTAAGAGATAAAAATATATTCTAACAATCTACATGATCTAGTTTTCTAATTGACCAATAAATTAGTACATTTTGATTGAAGAATTACAATGGCCAATGTAAAACAAACGACTTCATCATCGGGAATTGCATTTTTGTATTTCTTTTCCTATCTTTCGCAAAACACTAATTATACAGCAAGAGCGCGCGAGGTATGATCACCCGATGGTATACGTAAACTCGCATCTAAACGTGGTCCGATAATACATATTAGAGTTACGGCACAACATACTAGCATTGCCTGCTCATATTCGAACTCATAGTGATCTAATTATTTTTTCGCAGATTGACAAAAAGAACAAATTAAATTTTCTCTTTAAGTGATGACGATTGCTTAGATAACTAAGTCGATAATAACGCGAAGATTGTAATACTTATAACGTAATTATGATTATCCTTATGAAATTAAATAATAATGTAGTTGTGTAAAAAGTTATAGCAGTACAACTGGGTTTTAGAATGAAATAAAAACAACCCGCCTGAAACATCTGCAGAATAAACTAAGATGTCTAGAGAAAAATAAATAAATAGAAATTTCATGGTAAAAAAAAACTATAAATAAGTATAACAGAAATACCATAAAATAACACAAAAACCTACGTACATTCCTCTTTGCAGCCAGTACGCAACTGATCTAAATATCTATATCTGGCGAACACAGCTGGCGGAGATCAATTTTCCGAATATACGTCCGAAGAATATCGACTGGTATCGGGTGATCATACCCCGCGCGCTCAAGCTGTATAGTATTCATAAGAACTATAACGCTTCTTCTGCATATCTTCACCCAATTGAAATATATGCGAGAATTTCGCGGAGACATCACAAGTGAAAGAAGATAGTCGAGCTGTGAAAATCCGTACGTATATTAATATAACGAAGGCCAGATATACTATGATATTCATTAGGATTACTTAATACACTCGCAGAAGCGGTTAATTTGTATTCTCGAGAATCAGAAGGACAGAATTTCACATAATTCACGCGCTTCTTGGGCAATTTCAACGGCAGCACATTCTCTCATTATGAGATATATAATTATGATAATCCGTTATGTAATAATAGAAGAAGCAGGTCGCAATATTATATATGATAATATTTATAATTTTGTACTCATTTTTCCCTTGCAGCTGTGTGAAGCATAATTTACGGAAACGATAGCACATTACATGTATGTCGAAAATTAATGAGTGGAAAGAGTTGTTTGTACCATAAACCATTACAATTGAAATGACTGCTATATATTTAAAATGTTCGCAATTCGCAATTGATAGGTTTTCGTACTATCACGACCGACTATTCTTTCCATTGATGTGCCCTGTTATTATGAAAACGTTTATTGAAATTAGATGTTACGCTGTAAAATTTACTTTTGTTTTGGTTCCCGAAAGATTCTGTGTCTTTGTCTAAATACGTGGATTTTGTATAAGCCCGTAACTTTTTGGGCGTACCCTGTACATTGTTTGTTTCACCGGTTGCAATGACTGCCTGCCGTATACCTGCGTGTGTACTAAACCTACTTTTGAGCTCTCAGAGCCCTAAATCACGTACCGCAAATTTGACAGATACATATTGTGTAATATCGAGCAACTACACTCTATTTTTTGTGGAAACCCCTGTATCTAGGTAACTAATTCTAATTATCTTAGCTCTAGCTTATTCTACCCTACCTGTACTTTCGTATTTTCTGCATTTGCAGTTACTTTTACGCCTTGTTTAAGTTTTTTTAATATCTACTTATTTATTACGTCCGATCTCTACATAATGCATTTTATTTGTGGCTGGAAATGCTCCGAGACGACAGTCAGGTCGTTGTGCTAACTGTTTCACGCGTTTTGCGTATTTCCAGACACAGTATCTCGAGCAGGCCCGATTATTATTGTTTTTTTTTGCCTTTTCCTTCGCAGTTGTCTCACTAAAAATGTAAGAAGTATTAATTAAGGAAATGCGTGGAATAGTGGGCATACTATTAATTGTTTGCCGATCACTTGTTGGCCTTTCATCGTTATTCTAAGTATTAGGAAACTTCTGTGATTCTTCCTGGATCTCCCACAGGTGGTTAAGGCCGTTAATACTCTGAAACATAAGAATTGATCGGTTTCTCTTGACCGTCTTCTTGCAGCGTTTTGATTAGAGCTTGCATATTTCAATGGTTACCTGCAGTATCTGTTTTCCTTCCGTAATAAATTGTATATATACTTTTGAGGTTTTGTTTTGTTGCTTTCTGTCAAATCTTGGTTATGTCGCTCAGCTGTCTGTGCTCGACACGTGTACCAACTGTTTAGTACGGGACTTTCCTATCGTACTGCCGACGTTATATTTTCTTCGTACAATTGTTGGGTATTTCGCTTATTTTCTTTTCGTCTAAGTCATGTTCATGTTTGCACTTAATTATAAGTCACAGTGTTAACTCCCTTTATGGTCAGACTTAGACTTGTGTCTGTTATTTTTGTTTGAATGCTCCCGCCTTCCATTTTGAGGTATTTTCGTGTCGTTATGGTTTTGAAAAGATGCGTGTAGCGAACGCGCAATTGTGGAGGTAGAGATTTCCCGTTTCCACTTCACTTGATAGTCACATCTTGTGTAAGAACAGTGTGTGCAAATTGCTTTTCTTCCTTTAGTACTTAGGTACATTATCTATGAGAATATTTTCGCGTATGCGGCTTTAAATTGGAGAAAGCAGTAATTACCGTTACCTTAATTTTGGGTTATTAACGTGAATTTCTATCGTTGTACCGTTATCTAAAAATTCACGTATGGCCATGTGTTGGTTTTTTTATTAATTTAAAATTTTGCACCCTGGAGTGACTTGTGAGTCGTTATCGCGGGATCTCCATTTTACATATTGGGGTAAGTGTTTGAAACTCTGTGTTAAATGTTCGGGATTTTATCTTTGGTTCTTTTCTTCTCTAAATTTAATAGGATTCTTTTGATGGGCACAAAAGCCCTCAGAAGCCGTTAGGATTCTTTTGACGGGCACAAAAGCCCTCCGAAGCCATATTTCTGGTGTTATCACCCCGCATTTTCATCGAAGAGCGTGGTGGTTTTTATCGTTGCATCAGTAGTTGCACCGCAACATCCAGCCCGCCTGTTGAAGTGGAATTTTCCATCAAGGAAGTCACCGCCATTTTGGATTCCCACTGAGATATCCGGCGTCCATTTTGCCAGATAAGTGCAACTAATGTTGTAATTTTACGTCATAATTTACGTCTGATTTTCGACGTCTTTACGCCAGAGTGCTGGTCATTACCTTGCCTAAAATTTGGCCTAAGAATTTTGAGTGGCTTTAATAACTATCGCACCACTTAGTTTACTGCGAGGTCACAATTTATTCCTAATTAAATTACCGTTATTTCTTTTTTTTTTATGTAATATTCAGTCTAACTAGAATTTTGGTTATGTCACTATCGTAATTTTGTAGTCCTATAGTGTGACGAATATTTAATTGTAACTAATTTTAGTAAATTCATACTTATATCACTATATCTCTTGGAGAGAAATTATTTAATTCGTAATATACCTAGTAATTTTCATTACCGTTACAATCATTGTTGACTCATGATGTGTTGAATTTTTAATCTAACTTTTTTTTTTGATATTATTTATTGCACGTTTATTGCCGGAAGTTAGTAAATTTTGTCTTTCACGTTGAACAAATAATCTTTCTGAGCTAGTTAAAAGTAATTCTGTAAGAGCAATTTTGGTTCGTGAAGCTCAGTGTTTTTGTATATTATAAAAAATTCTTTTCTAATTTTACCTTTAGTTATTTGACTTTGCTATTAACTATCCTTCATTTAAATTAATTTAGTTCATGTATTCAAACCTGTTGTTGGTATTTAGCGAATTTTCCATAATTTTAGACTAAGTCTTTATACTGAGATATTAATTTTCTTGCGTTTATAAATATATATATTTACATTTTTGTATTAACATTGCCGTGGTGGCGTGTCCATGATATCACTTGTAGTTACATAATGTGAGGTGATGAAACGTTTCTGCTACCAACCATCTACTGCTGAAGTGCAGAGATTATAATTTAGTATTAAGGCTTGTTGTGTTTTAAAATTTCTATTAATATTACCTAACGCTTTGTGTTCAGAATTTATCAAACTGTCTAGTTTCATTTCATTTTATTTAAATTAATTTGTCATTCATGATTGCTATTTTTTTTATTATTTAAACTAATCAACAGCTTTGTGTCACTAGGGGAATTTTATATATATCTAACTTCTTCTTGTTGGTTTTCAAAAAAAAATATAATACCTTTCAACACATTAAATTTAATTAAACTTTGTTACATTACGTAATACCTTTTCTTTTATTTCTTTTACCTCTGCATATCTTAAATATTATTGTGACAAGCACGTACATAAGATTAGGCGCTACGTTTATACAGGGAGTTCAATAGGTAACCCGCTGGAGGGACACAGCCAGTGGTAGCTCGTAGGAGGCGCAGGTAGGTTATCTGTAAGATAGCATAGTGTCCTGGTGCCCGGACAACGTCGCTAGCGTCGTTGCCGACCGACGCTCTACTTTTAGGTGTTCTTATTTTCCTGAACCGTCACGCCGTCTGCGACTGAGTTAGCTCGGCCCTGCGTTATCCAGTTAAATCAACCCCTATTGCGTTTCTCTGTTTTCTTTCCCTAATTTAGTCTGTTACCTTAATGCGACGTAGGTCCGGTAGCATAGAATCTTCATAGTCATTATCTCAATTGGCCAGAAATATTTTTTCTGACCCCTTCCACATATATTTCGTTCCCTGCTGCCACACATATCCTATATTCTTCCCTTAATATTATTAATAACATACCTGTGTACTTCTGACATAAATTGTGTCGAACTGTTTGATAATCGTACAGTATTATGTTCTGCTATGCATTTTGTGTAAATATTTTGCTCTTATTATTTTACGTACCAATTTAATAGTTAATTGAGGAGGCTGATACATGTTGAAACTCCATATTTAACTGAATAAATAAAATACGTAAACTTGGTTTCAAAAATTATGTAATATCACTACAATATCGTTTCGCCAAACTTTGGCTTCATCAGGTGATGAGTAACTGAATATACAAAATTATTACAACATAATATATAGTGTCACAAAAGCATGGGATATGAGTGGGGGTATTTTATAAACTATAGCATTGTAACAACGGGGAATAATTGAACTGAGTCTGATCGTTTAAAGCACGACCTAATTTACTGTATCTATTAATTTCTAAGGTTTCTAATAAATTAAGTTTCTGTCCTTTGTCTTGTATATGTAAAACTTTGAAATCTCTATTGAATTCGTGTTTTTCATCTATACAATGCGTTGAATGCTTTGCGAAAGTAGAGTCCGTTTTTTTACCCATATAACTTTTTTCATGTTCCCCGGTCCTCTGTTCAAAAGTACGGCCTGTCTGACCCACGTTTTATTAATTGAGTTACTAATTTAATACTTTATTTCGTGATTGCAATTACTCTGACTCTATTATTTTGCACTGTACTGTAATTATTGTTTTGTCCTAAAATGGATTCTCTTTGTTCATTATTATTATTACTATTATTATTAATGTCTTTAATTGATTTATACATGACGTTTTAACAGAAGCTACTAACCACTAACTGAAAGCGAACTTTTGGAAGTGATTGACAATATCAAAGGATGTACCAAGATTTTGAAAAGTATTGGCCGTAGTATATTGAAACCAGTGTCTTTTGTCATGAACAGAAGCATATTGGGAGGATTCTTTCCTCAAGAACTAAAAGCCACTTGCGAAAAGCTAACATATTGTATGCACGAAAAAGGGTGGGCTATACAGGAAGCCATGACAAGTCCATATTACGAAGCAGCCTGTATGGATTTTATGAAAAAAATTAAATTGTAAACGCTAATTATTGTTTTTTATAAAGCATACTGTATTGTGTGCTTTATGGCATGGTCACACCATCGGATAATTTCTTGCAAAAACGAGATTCGAGATACAGTTCCAGTAACTGGTAAGCGATAACGATTGATGTATAAAATTGCCTGTGATCATATTTAGAAGAAACTGGACATGTGGCCCCAATAGGATGGCGTGACAATTCACATAGATAATGCAACTCTCGACTTATTACATGAATATTTCAGTGAAAGGTAAATTTAAGATCTACAACTTATTACTTTCTGTAGTGTTGTTTGAAATCCATTGTATATACAAACAACGACCCTACTGTATGAAGATTGAACTTCAAGTTATTGCAGAAAGTCATCCAAAATAGGGTCAAGCGGATTCACCTCCACAAAGTGGAGGTGCACTTCTAAATGATGTGTAGTTCAAAACTTAAATTAATAAAATTTGAAATACCTAGTTCTACTTTATTTCATTTTAAAATCATATCGTTCTTATTTTTATTTTTGTTCGTAAATATATTTTATCTCCTGTGCCATTACATGTATCAGCAGAATCACCGTAATAACCTGAAGAGCTATAGTTGGTGCGGTATTGTATGCAGCAGCGACTCTAATCAATAGCTACCTCTGCGTCTTTTACAAATATAGCCAGTTTTTTTCTAATACTCAGCGCTTCTCCCCATATCGGTGCTCAGTAGAGTAGGTTGGAATTTACACCGCCGCAAGGACCACCCTCTTGAGGCTCGCTGGTTCTCCAGTATTTGGCATAAGCCTCGCAAGTTTGGCTATTTTATCTTCGGCCCTTTCGATCACTCTTCTTAAATACTCACTAAAGCTTTGTATCCAAGATCCGCATATATTGAATGTTGTCCTTTGGCATTATATTTACAATGTAAGTTTTGACTGTTAAACCTTCTAGTTTTTTTTTCTTGGTCATAATAAGCGCCTCTGTTTTTTTCTGGTGCAAACTTCAATTCGTTTTCCTTCATGCAGGTGTATATTCGCCTAAGGTTTTCTAAACCTCGTTAGTTCTGCTTTAGTGTCCCTGCAGCTTTGTCTGCTTTGCCCGTCCCTGCAACGCGATCTCCGATACATCAATTCATAAAAGATTCCATAATGTAGGGTCCAGAACCGAGCCCTGCGGCACACCTGCTTGGACTTTCAGTGTATCCCTCTTCCTTACTTGAATATATCTTTCTTCCAGCTATGATAAACTGAATTATTTTCATTTTCTGCAGTTTTTCCAGAATTAAGTATCAACTGGCTGTATTAAAAGCATTTTGTACGTCCAAGGTTCCTATTTTTTTCCCATTTTTCTAGGATGCGTTTTTAATTATTTTAAGTATCTGTAGTGTCGATCCTTCCTTTCTAAAATTACATTGATGTATTGCGACGCCTATCTTACTCTTCTTCTCCTGCTCCAACCTCAGTCGTATCATAGTCTCATACAATTTGCTCAAGGTGCTCAAAAGACAAACCTGTTTGTAGGAATTCGGTTGTTCCAATTGAGGTTGAGGGCAATTTGAGCCACTTTCCATTAACATGGGAGTGTGTGAGTCCTTAGAATTTGTTTAATACTTCCAACAACCACCCACTGTCTCACCCCTCCGTTTTCCTTATAGCTTCTGTGGAACTTCCATCCAGTCCTGGGGCTTTTCCTGATACCATGTTGTTTACAATGTCTTTCAATTCTGAGGCAGTGAATGCTGGAACTGTATCCGCTCGGCTTCTATATTCTTGTGTTCTGCTCTTTGAGTAAGGAAAGAGTCTTCTCACTACCTTCTTTTTTTTCGTTTCTAATATATCGTACGGCAAGAAGTTTGTTACTGCTGTTTCATACCCATCACCCCAGCTGTCTCTGTTCAGGTTATTGCAAAGATTGATCCAATGTTCCTTGTTGCATTTTCTCATTAATTTTTCTCATCTTCTCTTCATCATTTTTTTGAAAATGTTTATATATCATCTTCTAGTCGCCGTTCATTGTTTTGTCTCTTCGCCTATTTCGTCTTTCCACCAATATGGTATCTTCTTGTCATCACCTTGACCTTCGACGATACTATTTATATATGACTCCTTTATAGTGTCTGCACATGTTCTATACGAACTCCTTTTCTGGTCTGGCAGACTTCAAGGTCTAATTTCCAAGTTGGCGTTGTGGCTCTCTTCCTTCATCACTTTCCAGTCTGTAATACGTTTGAAATTTTCTACGTGATAATGTATTATCAATAAACGACTCAGTTGATCCACGCACAAAGGTTCCTACACCTACGGTATTATGAACAACTAGATCTAGCGTTGCGATCACATATCGTTCTTATTGGATGACCATTTAGTAGCATTTTTCATTAAATATATTAAATTCTACAGTCGTGCTATTTACGGGCCAAGATATACATACATCATTTCTTGCCCATTATTTTCCATCGTTAAAATAACGCAAAACAATTCGATTTCTTGTATAAAGGTTATAAACTAAATCATTGTTGAGAACTGACGTTAAATAAAAATGAAATATAATGGGATCCAATCTATAAAACTGAAAATCTCGTCTTACACCTTGATTAGATATGGATGTGTTTTATATTACGCACCTTGAACATTTGCATTTAGTCTTTCTTATTTCTTTAACACCAGGCGAAGAGAGCCTCTTTAGTTGAAAAATTAAATTTATTATTGTATATTATAAATTGTCGCATGTCGCCTGATTGATTCTCCCAGTCTAAATTTAAATTGTAATTGAAATCTTAAATGACACGCGAGCTTACTATACAATTATGTTATAATCGCGCCTCTGTTTCCAGTCTGATTTATTTCAGCAGTGACACGATCAATTTCTCATTGTTGATGTGACTGCAATTAGTTATGTAAATTTGAGCTGAAAACTAGGTCGTGTTTAAAACATCCTCCAACGCCTCGTCTCCTTTTATGTCTGTGCAGTTTTATTGCTTTTGATAATCTGCTTATATCTATTCTCTTAACGTCTTCCTCCCACTTCGTCCATATTATTTCGTTTTATTAGTCAATTTAATTCGTTATGTGTCTGTACTGGTAGATGTAATTTGTTTTAAATAAAAGCTGAGAATTCTTATCTCGCTGATTGATTCTCAGCATTTGCAGACATTTTTTGACTAAAAATATAAATAAATTCGGCAGTGAAATGATGTATTGCATTTGCAAATTTAGCTTAAGAGTGGTGTTTACCAACAAATAGAAACTTATGCAACTTATATTACTCGCGGGACGGGTAGACGCAAGGGGGTGTGAGTAGGTAGAAGTAGACGATATTCGGTTCTATCACAGCGCTTCGGTTTTATTCACAGATTCATGCATAGATAAAGAAATACTATAGATAGGAAACATAATGTATAAAGAATGAGCACTTACGGAACTGTTGATGTTGATGTTTTATAATAAGCCAATTTTCGCTTGCCCATAACTGTTATATTATTATACATATATGACATTTAAATCCGAGTGACAGTTTGTAATTAAACTGTCACTCGCATTTAACTCTGCAATAGCCGACCGATTCCGATAGATTTTCGTCTTCGCTAGACCGATAGAGATACTGTAAAGTGAGGATAGACGACGCGATTAGCTTGAAAAAACCCCGTGTAAAATGTGTGTGACAATGTTTACTGTTTAATGTTTTTTATCTTTAAAAATAATTACATAAATTTGATTTTTTCTTTATATCGTACTTCAAATGTGCAGCCGGCGCGTAGAGGTCGTTTTTTTTTTCTTTTGTTTACCAGTCTTAGTTAATAGACATTAATCAAATTCATGCATTTTTGTGGTTATTTCTAAAACACATAACTTTCTTAAGAAAATAAATTAGTACAAAAACGGACCTTGACATTAAAAATTGATGCCTTTTGCATCACTAACCCAAATTTGAGATTCTAAAATTACACAATGAGCATAGCTGAAACCTCTTTAGTTGCCATCGTATAAAAAAAAGATTCATCGTTATCTAAAGTTGATGGAAGGGGGCATCCCTTAAATTAATGTTTTTATTTCATATAATATTTAACATTATATGAAATAAGAAGAAATACTAATATAAATAGATTTAAGAGACAACTATCAATATATATACATTAAAACAATAACTATAAGTCAGCATAGGTTGCGAAATAAAATTATTATTATTATTATTATTCAAAAGTGTATCAATTGCTCTTTCTATAATAGCAATATAATAATAATGTTTTTTAAAAAATATAAATAAACAAAACTCTATTCAAATTACTACCTCAAATTTTCAAGTAGTTTTCTTCTTTCTTACTGATGCTTTCGTTGTCTCTTCAGTGAACTTTGTTAATATTATTTATCAATTTCATTGCAAATAATAACACAAAAAAAAACAATTCAATAATATTTACTACATTCTCAATTTAAATATAAAATGAAGTTAAGAACAAGAATGTAATTTAAATACTTTTAGCAGTGATAGAATGAACTTCAAAAGCTATTTTTCATTTAATTTGTTTTCATCCACATCATAATATTATTTTTAAATTTAAAATGTAAATTTAATAGTAAAGATAAATTAAAATAGTATAATAAATTGCTTTACAATGATTCCGTTTATCTAAATCAAAATATTCCTTTTATAACCTTAAATTGAAATGTTTAATCAAGTTTTGGTAAGAAATTAGAATTTAGTGAGGATCAGCCAGATAAGAATTCTCATCTTTTATTTAGAACAATTTACGTCTACCAGTACAGACACATAACGAATTAAATTGACTGGATTTGTAAAGGCAATCTTCCACCGGAATAAAACTATCTCTCATCGAACTGGTAATTGGACCGCTGAAGTATTAAAACAAATTCCAAATTATAGAGGCCTTGGCAAAAAGCTTTTCCGTTGTTTACCAACCTCGTTATATATCGTCTTGAGTGATCCTGAGATCTCTAGCTGTTTCTATATAGACCCGTTCTCTATTAATGAAGTAAAAATTTCTTTGAAAAGAATTTAGATGGATTCAGTCACTGGACACAATGGGATTTCTAACTTACTTTTTCGGAAATCTGCATTGTCATTATAAGAACCATTAAGTGCAATTATTCATTGTATCTCGTCGTACACCTACATTTCCTTAAGTCTCGGAAAAGAGTACGATTAATTCTGTTTCTGAAAAGAGAAATAAAAATGGTATTTTGAACTATAGGCCTAGTAACAGTGTGTCAACCTGCTCCATGTATTTGAACACCAGACAATTAACAAACTAACTATACCGCTGCGGTACAACACGGTTTCATGAGAGGAAGGTCTGCACTTTTGTATTTGACTGAAATTACTAAATATCTTAGTACATCAATTAACAAAAGCCAACAGATAGATGTCCTATATAGTATAGTGGTTACAGTTCCAACATTTTCTCGATTACACTGAGGTTACCTCAAAAGTCCAATCTAGAGCCTCTATTATTCAACGTGCACATTAACGATCTATATATCGGTAGATTAGAATCCAAGGTCCGTGCATACACCGATGATTTGAAAATATTCAAAAAAATTAACAACGCATCAATTACAAAGGAACAATTACTAACAATTGATGTCAGGAAAACAAAATTAATGTGAGTGTTAATAAATGTGCAGTTGTGACATTCTCAAGAATTAACAAACCGATCTTATGTAACTAATACTTGGACCTTTTTTTCTCTCCCCAGGCCTGTCTGACTAACGTCTCCAGTTTGCACCGCAGCCAGTAAGGCTTATTGTGCTCAACCTGTGTTATCTATATTGTCCACTCCAGCAATGTCTGGTCCTGTACAAGTCTGTACAGGTCCTTTACTGGGTGTCTCTTGAGCATCTCTGGATCTACGTTCGGTTGCCCAAAGAAGCTTTGCCTCTTGTGATCCAGTACCTCGCAGTTTACCAGGATATGCCCGACTGTTTCTGGTTCCTTACTGCAGAGTCTGTAACTAAGGTCTCCATCATACAGGCCTATCCTGTTGAGATGCACTTGAACAGGTGCAGTACCAGTCAAAAGACCCGTTATTGTTCGCAGCCGTTCCCTGCTCAATAAATTCCTTGCCATGATTTTGTCCTGGAACTGTTGCCCAGTGATACTTGTGTTTTTCAGAAACCCAGTCCTTAACCTGGCTTCGGGTCATACTTTTGGGTACCCCCAGAGCCGGTTCTGGACCTATGAATCTTGCTTCTGATCCTCTCCTAGCGAGTTCATCAGCTTTATCATTGCCCTCAATCCCTTTATGCCCTGGCACCCAGGTCAGTTTTACCTTATTCCGGGTCGCCAGCAGTTTAAGTTCTTCGAGGCATTCCCAGACCAGTCTTGACGACACCTCTTGGCTTGATGCCTTTAGTGCCGCTTGACTGTCAGATAGTATAAGAATCCGCCGGTGACTGGCGTCATTCCTATTGTTTTCTATAGCACATTGGAGTATGGCATTCACCTCTGCCTGAAACACAGATGCATACCCCCCCAAGTGCATAGTATTTGCTCTGGTTGGCAGAGTAAATTCCTGCTCCAGTGCCAGCTGCGGTGTTCGACCCATCTGTGTACCATGCCTGATCCCGCCTGCTGATACCTGGCATACCATTCTCCCATTCGAGTCTTTCTGGAATGTTTACTTCGAATGGTCTGTTTAGGCTATATTGCTTTACCATGTGGTCCGTTTAATACATCTTCATCCACAAGGTCCACAATTGCCATTTTTAGTTTTATCGTTTTTCAGCTGAAGCCTACAGGCCCCCATCCTAGCCTCCTCCTGTATCACAAGGTGAAGAGGCAGAAGACCTAAGAGGGCCTCCATAGCCGGATTGATCCGGTTATGCCTAAGCAGGCAAGTCTTTGCACCATGCCTAGTTGTAAAATGGCCTTTCGTTGTTGTGTCTTGGGCCACCACACTAGAGAGGCATACGTTAAAATCGGTTTTACCACCATGTTGTATGTCCAGTGCAACATGTCCGGTCTTAAACCCCATTGTTTCCCGTGTAAGCCTCTAGTTATCATTAGGGATGTTACCGCTTTCTTTGTAATATTTTCCAGGTGTCGATTCCAGGTAAGTCTTGAGTCTAGCGTTACTCCTAGATACTTTACCTCCTTCGAGATCTGTATGTTTTCTCCGCTTAGGGTAAGCGGTTCGAGATCCCCCAGCTTACGCCTTCGGGTAAATACTACCAGAGTAGTTTTAGTGGGACTAATGTTTAGACCCTCTCTTTCTACCCATCTAGATGTCCAGTTGAGGGCGTCCTGCATGCGCTCCCTAACCGTTGAGGTGAATTTGCCTCATGATATTATGACTATGTCGTCAGCATAACCAAGGACTTTGTGTCCCTCGTCGGCGAGCCCCTCCAGCAAGCCATCTGCTACCAGGTTCCACAATAGTGGGGACAACACCCCACCCTGTGGACACCCCGGTGCACCCGTGCCGCCAGAGTCTTGCTCGCTACGGTCGTTTCTACTACCCTTCCTCTCAGCATAGAGTCGGTATCCTCGACTCCTTTGTATCTGAGGGACCTGGTTATTGAGTCAAAGAAGGTATTGTCGAATGCCCCCTCCACATCCAGAAATGCACCGAGCATCACTTCCCCGCAGTCCAGCATGGCTTCCACCTCACTGACCAGCCGGTGAAGAGCAGCCTCTGTGGAAACGCCTGTCCGATATGCATATTGGTCAGGATAGATCGGGTTACTCATGAGTACCCAGTCCCTAATATGCCTATTCATGAGTTTCTCAAGCGTCTTAAGTACAAAAGACATAAGACTAATTGGTCTTAGGGACTTCGCCGAATTCTGTCCTGTTTTCCCAGGTTTCGGTATGAACGTTACCCTAATACGCCTTCAAGCCGTTGGTATATATCCGTAGGTTAAGCTGCTCCTTAAAATGTTGCAGAGTATTCTGTACCGAAGGTCCGTTCCCTTTTGTAACATTATGGGGTAAATCCCGTCTGGTCCGGGAGATTTGTATGGTTAAAATGTGTTAATTGCCCACTTGACTTTCTCGTAGTCTATGACTTTTTTCGAGGTCTGCCAGTCTTCTCTGGACGACCTTCGAAATTCTTCCTGTCATTAATTCCTGAGTTTGATCCACTATCTGTGATCCAGGGCAGTGCACTTTTAGGAGTTCCCTTCACCTGTATTTGTGTACTCATCGAGACTATTCTTCAATGAGCTAATTGTGGTTTGAGGTCCTCTTGCGAGAATTCTTTGTAGTCTAGTAGCACATTCCTGAGTACTTTCTATTTCCTCACAGTGTGTGTACTCATCGAGACTATTCTTCAATGAGCTAATTGTGGTTTGAGGTCATCTTGCGAGAATTCTTTGTAGTCTAGTAGCACATTCCTGAGTACTTTCTATTTCCTCACAGTGCCTCCTCCAAGACTTTCTCTTAGATTTCTTCAACTCCCTGTTGAACCTAGTCAATGTGGATCTGTATATTTCCCACTGACCAGATATTTTTGCTTTATTAAAGTCTCTCCTGGCTTGTCCCCTCAATGTCGCAAGACTTTCATTCCACCAGGGCACGTTCCTGGTGGACCTCCTTGACGTGAGTGGGCAATTGTCATGAAAAGCAGAGTTGATTGCATCGTTGAATTGCTGCACAACCAACTCTAGATCGTATCTGTCCCTTATCACGCTCTTGATGCTGGGAAGACTGTACTGCAAGTCTGCTCTATACGCCTCCCAGTCTGTCTCCCGAGGATTGCGATAAGTATTTTCAACTATTACACCTGTAATATTATATCTAACGTATCTGTGATCTGAATAACTAGCCTCATCAGATACATGCCAGTTCGTGACATAGTTACTCAAGAAATTTGAGGCTAATGTCACATCAATTACCTCCTTCCTAACTGTGTTAATGAAGGTAGGTTTGTTCCCTACATTAATTATACCTAAATTATTTGCTATAATATATTGTAGTAAAGACTCGCCTCTTTTATTGGTGTTTGTGCTTCCCCAGGTGGTATGGTGCGCGTTTGCGTCACAACCGATGATCAACTGAGCCCCTCTTTGCCTGCAGTACCTCACCAGTTCTTCCATTCCCCTGGTCGGTGTTGACTCAGGAACATCGAAGGGCAAGTAGGCCGATCCGATAATTATATCCCTCGGCCCATTTCCTTCGATGAGTCTGATTCTCGCTGCCGTCACATCCCTAGAACAGAAAGGAGTTAGCGGCAGTACATTTATACTTTTTTTAATGAGTATACAGGTCCGAGGCAAGTCGATGGATCTACTGTATATTAGTTCTCCATCAACTCCACTCAGCCCTTTGATTTTCCCGTGGCTTACCCACGGTTCCTGTATCAGGGCGACATCACACCCCTCCATCGCCACAGCAAGGACCGCCGAGGCCGCCTTACTGTGTTGGAGGTTGATCTGTACTACCACAATCATTTTCCCCTTCTTCTTTCCCAAACGTCCCAGCTTATAGTACGCCTTAAGCTGGGACCCCTACAGGATCTTGAGGGAGTTTGCGTCTATATAGAAGGCCAGGAGTTGTCCTTCCTTCTCTATTTTCCGACTCAGCAGAAGCCATTCCCCCGTCCTTAGGCCAGGATTCTGCATCCTAAGACGAGTTCTAATGACTTCTACTGTAATCGCTTCAGGCTCAGGTAATAGAACAAGAACCCTTTTCGTTGCTGGAAGGTCCTCAGGACTCACCACAGTGAGTGCTGACCCCTCCCAGAGCTGCCCAAGACATTCTATGTTCCCCCTAAGCAATTACTACTTGGACCTAGTAATGATAGCAAGACAAATCAGCATTAAAGATTTGGATGTGTTGATTCCTACTTGGACTTTACTAGTCACATAAATCTATGTCTTCTTCTATTTCACGCACATTAGACTTTTTAATAAGGTCATGTAAAGGCGTCTCCAATCTCACATTTACCAGCCTTTAGTATACACCGGTTAGTCCAAAATGGGAATACGCGTCAATCATATTGTTCTATTGCTATGTATACCAGGAACTAGCATTGGAGAGAGTGCAGAAGAGATTCTTAAAACATGTATCATATAGAATGAGCGGCATTTACCCCCTCCTCGTGGTACTGATTGCAATGCACTTCTAAATATAAATAATTTCAAGAAGGAGCTTGGTCAGTGCGGAGTATTTAAGGAAGCTAATTAGTAATCACATTGGCTCGCCCCTCTTCTGTCGGTTGTGGACTTTTTGGTTCCAACGTATGCAACTCTTTCGATTGATAGTTATACTATGTACAAGAAAGTAAAAAGTACTAATATGCTTTGATACTGTTACTATTTCTACCTTCTAAATATAAACACCCAGTGAAATTGCTATAATACATATAAATTTATGGTGTAGCTCTTAAAGTTAAAGTATCAGGACTCATATGATAGCAGTTCTGAAACTGGGTGGGATGACCGTTTAATTCTTCGGCACATATAGTCGCTCCATGATACTTGAGCACTATTTGAAAAGATGGATGAATTCAATACCGTCTTCGTTTCTTATTTCTTCGCCTTAAATACTGCCACAACAATACTACTTCGTCCTCATCAGATAACGACATTTTGAACTAGTGATATTTTATTACTACTTGGTGTGCGAGATAGCACAAAATATATTGCGTGTTGCTTATTGCGGGTTGCTCATTGCTTGTTGCTCCGGTATGCTAGCTTACTTAAATTCAGCCATCAGTCCTAAAAACTTGAAAAATGAATGTTATTTTTTTGGCACGTTTCTCCCCTCCCCCAGAACCTTTTTAAACGCAGTCTTAACAATGTTTAAATGTTATGAGGTTTAGATAGTACAATGTAGGTTAATAGTGCAGATGCTGCGTTAGGCAAGCTGTAAATTTGATAGAATGAGTCTACAGATACGTTGAGTTACCATCCTATATATTAAGTATACACATCTAACGTCCGTATTTTTTCAGGGCATTGTATACATTGGAGTTACATCATTGAATATAGGACTTCGTAACGAGGAAATTCGTTAAATAAATAGTTTATTGAGCGCAATAAGAACCACTTACGGTAAGAAGACGCCAATCTGACCGTCTCGTCTCGAAAAAGGCAAATAACACCTTTAGAGAGCCACACGGGCATGTAACACATACATACATGAATCTACCCAACGTCAGGTTCAATTTCGATGCGATTTATCTGGAGCGGCTTAAAAGGTTTAAATATAAGCGGATTATCTGAGCGGTAAGAATGTCACCGGGCAATATTGGATACGAAAAGAGTCGAAAACAGTTAAGATACGGATCTATATGTGTAACACGATGGCAAAGTTGACGTAATGGTGCAAGATATAAATCGTAATCATCCTTTCCAATGTAAATATTTTATTTGTATTTTTCTATTAGTCTACAATGACGTCCAAAACTTTATTAACAGAGTGCTTGGAACACAGTATTTGGCACGTCGTATAACATAATACATATAGACATAAATTGTGTCTATAAATTCTTTAAATCACCAATAATTCTTTTTAATTTTTTTTCTTTCTGAATAAACATAACCTACATTAAGAAACATGATAGATCTTATCATCATTGAGAAGATATACTCACTGTATGATGTAGTTTAATAATTGAATCCAATTGAATTTAATATACATATTTGACCCATAATTGTTATTATTTACCTAATACATCAATTTATGAATAATTAATTTAGAAAAGTAGTCGTGAACTAGTGAATTAAAGAAAACAGAAAATAATATAAATTTTTGTAGTTTGTTAGTAGGTAAGAAATACTGTATTTTTCTTTAATTTAAATATTAATAATCTCTTTCCATATTATACTCAGTGAAATTGGAAGTCTTACACTTAGAAGTAATAATTTGCTCAACTTTATTTTTGGCAATGTGATAGTTTTATATTATAAATGAAATGATAATGTTTGTTAGAAATTTTATTAACATGTAATACGAAAAAAATTAATAATGTGTTGAGCGACCCCGTAGCTGAGTACACTCCTGTCTAGGCATGGACAAAATGAGTTGGTCGATATCTGTTTGTGGCACCTCATTCGAATAAACTTGAACTTCGTGGATTAACCGTGCCAGAGTCCGCGGAAAGATGGTGCAAAATCGACAGTCTCCTCCCCATGATATCCCACACATGTTTGATGGGGTTTAAATCCGGTGAACTGGGTGGCCACGGCAATTCGTTAACGCCGGCTTCTTGGAGGAAGTCCATAGTTCGACGAGCAATATGGAAACGTGCGTTGTCTTGCTGAAAAAGGACGTGTGGACGGCCATCTAGATAAGGTAGTAAAGCGGTTTGTAGGATGTCATCAACATAACGCGCAGATGTTATACTACCTCGAATAAAGATAAGTGATGGTCGGCTACCATAGACAATAGCCTCCCAAACCATTACTTCAACAGTCCTGTGTACATTCATCTCAACGGCAAATCCAATATCACGTCGCTCTCCACGACGACGTTTTACTACGGTCATCGTTCATACCCAGACAGAATCGCGATTCGTCGCTGAAGACGACATTATGCCATTCTGCTTCCCAATGCTGCCGTCCTCTGCACCAGTTCAAACGTTGACGACAGTGGTCCGCAGTCAACGGAAGCACTAGTCGTGGACGATATGAAAAAAGTCTCGAATGCGGCGATATATTGTACGCATAGTAGCGATTTGACGAGTAGTAGCAAAACGGTCTCGTGAAGCTAGTTGTCTGAAGCGCCTATCCTGACGCTCTGTGGTACGCCTCGGTTGACCGTTTGGTCTTCTTCGTGTTGCTCTACCTTCTTCTGCCCACACACGGCACACACGCATAACCGCCATTGCAGTACAATTAACACGGCGGCCAATTTCGCGATAGGACAAACCAACAATTCTACCCCTGCCAAGGTCACTAACATGGTGATAATTTTGACGTCTTCGAACTTGAGGCATTCTGTTACGCTTAACACTAGTAGACGGAGGCCCAAGAAGTAATCATTTCGGTATTAGTCAGCTCGCATAGACAGGTTTCTTAAAAAAATATGTCAGAGGTAAACAGTTCACATTGTTACCATAGCATGCTTCAAGTGTAGTCATTCTGATGGTAGAAGTTGAACAACTTATTCCTTTTAGATGTAACACTTTTAATGTCACTGAGTATATTTTGGGCACAATCGTGGTACATCAGTTCGACACATCTACATCGTAACAATATGTATAATAGTAGTTGAAACAATGACTCAATAATGATAGTTATTATTCCCGAGGCGAGCTACTTACCGGACTTATCTATCGTTACTATGACAACGTTAATAACGTTACGTTCTTATTGGTGGTCGCATTTCATTATTTCCTCCAGGTATTATGAATCCTATTATTTAGCCAATAGTGGTTAATATAATACCTACATTATTATTTAGTCGTCGATAATAGTTATTTATTATACAAGGGAAAGAAGTATTAGATTTTAGCTCGAGGTAAGGTTTATCTCCCGACGCGAAGCGGAGGGAGATAAATTACCGAGAGCTAAAATCTAATTGTTTTCCCATGTATAATACACAATTTTTTTCTGTGATGGGCAAAACGCCGATTTAATATTAAAAAAAACACGTAAATACTATACAAGGTGTCTTTAAAAGGTCTTTAAACAACTCTACCACGCATTTTTCGGACCAAAATAAACCGATTTAGCAAAACTTGGCTTAGTCAAAGTTGCTTAGTTTGTGCGCAATACGGTCCTGAAGTTGCAGTTGGAAAATTGTTTTTTTGTTATAAATTTGAAACGGCTGGAGCGATTGCGCTAAATTTTGTCACGTTTACATAGTTTTATGAGTCAAGAAATTCTGTATCAAAATTGTGATAGTAATCAATCCATAGGCGGAGAACCTGCGTTTATAAATATTAAAACATTTCCATTTTCTACGCCAATGGATAAAAAAGGGTTTGTCTATAAAATTTAGATTAAGTGTCTTAAGTACAAGAAAAAAGGTACTCTTGGTAAGACTCGAAAAATTGCATCGTTTTCTCAAAAATCGCATTTTAAGATTTGAGAACATTAACTAGAGGACGGCAGCGCATACGTACTGTGTGCTCCATGTACATGTATCTTTAAGCCGTGTACACGTGTCTTAGGCCGTTTAGACGTCTCTTTAAACTATGTACACGTCTTTTGACGTCGTTTTTGAATTGATATTTTTTTTTTGTAAAATGTTTTCTTTTTTAAAAAATACAGAACGGCCAATACCAGATAGGTTAAAACAAAAAGGCACTGGTTTACAAAAAAGATATTCCATTTATCTCGACAATTGATGCAAAAATGCTATTTTTTTGATGTTTTTCTTTGTTTTAAGAATTCCACTTGTGCCCTGCGTTTTGTAAAATACATATGTTTGTATTATATGGTTTACAAAAAAGGTATTCTTTTTATCTCGACAATTGATGCAAAAAATGCTATTTTTTTAATGTTTTTTTTTGTTTTAAGAATTCATATGTTTGTATTTAGTTGTTATTGTTGGTTTCCATAGTTATGACTATTTGAATATTTGACAACGACTTTTCTGGATTTTCAAAAGTGTTTTCCATCATTACTTTTATTTTCGTTTTGTCATGGCTGTTCAATACACCAACGAAGAATATACCGATATGTTATTAGTATATGGATATTGTCAAGGCAATTGTGCCGAGAGTGTTAGAGTATATTCGAAACGGTTTCCAAATCGTCGTGTTCCAAGTCATCCAACGTTTGCCGCAGTAGAGAGACGCCTTCGAGAAACCGGTCGCTTAGCTCCTGTAACAGCAAACTATGGCAGGCAGCGCTTTGTGAGGCAACCTGAAATAGAAGAAGAAATTTTAGACCGTGTTCAAGAAGATCCGGAACTGAGCGTTAGACGAATAGCAGAATTGCAGTATCTAAAGATGTGTTCAATAGAGTAATTAGAGAACAATTATTACATCCATACCATAAGATTCGAGTTCAAGACCTCTTACTTCAAGATCCTGAAAGGCGCCTAAATTTTTGCCGGTTTATTGAACATAAAAGAGCAAGAAATTTAAACTTTTGCAAAAAAATCTTATTTACCGACGAAGCTTGTTTTACAAGAAGAGGGATAACGAACTTTCATAATGAACATGTTTATGCAGAGGAAAATCCACATGCCATTAAAATTAACCATTTTCAACATGAATTTAAAATGAATGTATGGGCTGGAATAATCGGAAATTTTATTATTGGACCTGTCAGACTACCGCAAAGATTAACTGGAGAAGCCTATTTGATTTTTTTACAACATACTCTTCCGGACTTGTTAGATGATATACCGCTAGATATTCGACGGAATATGTGGTTTATGCACGATGGTGCACCACCACATTTTTCGATGAACGTACAACACTACTTAAACCATCACTTTCCAAATAGATGGATCGGTAGAGGTAATGACGCTCCTGTACAATGGGCACCTCGAAGTCCAGATCTGAATCCTCTGGATTATTTTTTTTGGGGACACCAGAAATCCATTGTTTACAATACACCTGTAAATAATGAAGAAGAATTGTGGCAACGTATTCAAGAAGCAACCAATAATCTCAGAGGTGATGTAGAAGTTTTGCAAAGAGTTCAATTTAATTTCCTCCGGCGAATAGACCTTTGTATTCACGAAAATGGTAGACATTTTGAACACCTTTTATAATATCTTTTCTTTTTTTTTTTAAAAAATCATTGTTTCATTTTCATTATTTCATTGTTTAATTGTTAATAATTCTCTGTTGTCCACCAACCAGAACACAATTGGAATTTATATGAAAAAACATTAAAAAAATAGCATCTTTGTATTAATTGACGAAATATACAGAATATCTTTTTTATTAACTAGTGCCTATTTGTTTTGACCTATTTGGTATTGGTCGTTCCGTATTTATTAAAAAAGAAAACATATCAAAAAAATTGCTAACAATTCTTAAAATGCGATTTTTGAGAAAACGATGCAATTTTTCTAGTCTTACCAAGAGTACCTTTTTTCTTGTACTTAAGACACTTAATCTAAAATTTTATAGACAAACTCTTTTTTATCCATTGGCGTAGAAAATGGAAATGTTTTAATATTTATAAACGCAGGTTCTCCGCCTATGGATTGATTACTATCACAATTTTGATACAGAATTTCTTAACTCATAAAACTATGTAAACGTGACAAAATTTAGCACAATCGCTCCAGCCGTTTCAAATTTATAACAAAAAACCAATTTTCCAACTGCAACTTCAGGCCTTTTAGAGACAGCCTGTATATTAAAGTCAGAAAATCAATCGATGTGACATTTCAAGTGACGTTACACCTGCGTTGCTATGGAAACCTGTAAAATAATCAAATATCTGTCAATTTAAGCGGTCAAAAAGTGAGAATTTTTTTCCTCGGGAAAAAGTACTCACTTTTTTCCCGGGTTGAAAAAGTGACATTTTATTACCTGTCAAGAAGGACAAAATGTCAACTTTTTTCCCGTCACAGAAAAAAATATATTATTACTGTAGAAAACAGAATTATGTCTAACGTAAAAAATGTATTGGCATTAGCAACATTAACATGACATTTGTCAAAGTAAAATTTTACTAAGTCTTAAATGAGCTGTTTTCTGTTCTTTTGAGAGTGCTACTTAAAGCTTAAGAATTTGCTTTGGACTTTCTATATAGGAAAGTAACATTTATGCGGCGAACATTTATGTTTTTGTCTGAAGAAGATTTGTATTAAAATCGATACGTCAATGTACATGGAAACAGTGTTTAATTTATTTACTTTAACCATAATTCTGTTTTATACCATAATAAATATATTTTACATATATTAGTAGGCTGAACACATACTATCTATCATATATATAGAACAGGTCCTTTTTCAATTTGCAGATTTTCTTTGTTTAATTTTATATACTTCTAGGTCGTACTCTTCTCCTGTTTCTATCAATTTTAACATAATTTCTCTTATTATTCTCATTACATACAAAAAAATAATTCATATTTACGTTATTAATTAAAACATTCGTTTTGTATTGATTGTATAAATGAAATGCTACAAAACCAAATATTATAAATTAAGTCATAATTATATGTTTATTTTACGTACGCAATTATTCGCAATTGAATAAGTTAATATATACTATTTCATGGAATTGATTATTCATTAGCATGGCTTTATAGCACGGCGACTACACAAAAATTAATTATCATTGAATAAAATTATAATTTATAATGCCGTCAAACGCGTAGGTGGTAAAATTACAGTGACATTTAAATAACCAATTGAAGTAAATTGTAATATAGATTCACACTCAGCATTCCGACAAGTGCAGTAAATCATCTCGTTTAACGACTTCAAATATTATTACACTATAATTTACAATGGTTTATATCTTGTTGGCACTTGAAAATTGAATGCATAATAATTTGAGCAGGTAGTGTTGAACGGTAACAATATAAACATTCATACTATAGAAATGACAAGCATTTGGACCTGATGGAAGACACATTCTATTAAATAAATACCTCAATTTAAACTGGACATCAACATGACACAATAATCTCAGCCCTTGCATAATGTTTAGGTAATAATTTTTGCGTATAGTCTCTGTTTCTCAAATTGGCAAAATATATCTGATTATTAAATTTTCTTTTGTGTCCGATAATAAGCACTTTCATAAAATAATTCTCATATGGTATGGCTAAGAATAACTACAGACAAGCTTATATGGTGAAGAAATAATTTATATGGAGCATATAAATCTTCTCATCAGGATCTTCAACAGTCGCTTCTAGATATAAAAGTTGAACAGTACTATTCACAATAATCATACTTCTTTCCAAATTCTTTCTAATTCATTCCAGTTTAATTCAGAAATTTAAACCGAGATTTGAGGGAGCTATTTATAGAAACTATTTATTTATTCAAATCCTGGCGTTCACTAAAAGTTAAAGTTACAATTAAAATCTCGTGAGATTGTAATTATGTTAAGGAGTATTTTAAAATGAAAGTTAAAGAAAATGTTACAAAAATTAATGTGTTATGAAAGACACAATCGCAAACATCAAAAAATAGATTTATTTTGAACACATTTTAAAAAACTTCTCGTCTGATTTTGAGTATTACTCAACTCGCTATCGGTCACTAGAGCTTACCAATATTGAAGAAACCATCATCAAATGCTCACTGTTGATTAACATCTGGAAATATTCGATTGGGATGACTTTGAAATGTTAATATTCGTAATTTACTGATTGAGGCTTGCATAATATCAAGATTATTTTGCGAGTTTTCCAATTTTGAATTTTGTAGACCGGGCAACAGGGAAAGAATCATATTGCTGTGTGCTGTACCAGCAACATAATTTATTAAAATAATGATAATTTTTATTATTCGATGTATGAAACTTATTTTTCAACAGCACGTACTTTGTATGTACTGGTGACTTCTAGCAGTGTATTCAGCCCCTTCAATCTCCTGGTAAATCTCTTGCTTAGTATTATTCTGGGATAAGGTTATAATTTTTTTGTTAAAGAAAAGTCTAAGTTCATATAAAAATCATATCTGTATATTTTTATTCGAATATTAATTATTGATAGCATCGCTATACTATATCCACATTAAAATTTATAATACACATAATAGAAAGAAAACATTTCTACCATCATTCGGTTATAATGTTTTATAGAATATATATATTTATAATTGTAGTCATGAGATATTTATCCTGTTTTAATGTGCGAATTTACAATGAGAATATCTCATGAGATTTTTGTCTCATGCAATAAAAATCGCAAGATAACTTCAATTTCATGATGATTTCCACCAATGAAATTGATGTATCCTGCCATTTTTATTGCATGAGACAAAAATCTCATGAGATATTCTCATTGTGGATTCGCACCTTTAAACAACGCAAAACTCGATTCCCAATAGGTAATCTATTAGTATTGAGCTAATTCTATTTTACCAGAAACATTATATTTGCACGTAATGCCCTGATTATCTAGAAGTTCGCAATGGTTAATGTTCAAAGATTGGCTCGAAATCGACCACTAGCCCCAACCATTCGCACGTATTGTTGCTAGCGCTTCAATATCTGCCACACAGAAACATTCCCCTTTTTATATATGATTATATTTTTGAAATTTTGAATTAATGATAAAATGCGAAAAATTAATGATGCCTGATAATGTATTCGAGAATAAACATTCGCAGGTAGTATTCTCCGAGACACCCAACACCATTAATGATCCTTTCTGTGTTATAAATAAACTAATGAATTATTATTTAACAGGATAATATCTATTTAACTCTTACTGCTCAACGTTATACTAGAATAAACATTTTCACGTTGTATTCTTTGAAACACATTGCAGCATTAATAATCCTTTACAATTTTACAACTTACTTTGTTTCATCAAATATCGATTCAAACTCTGCCTTAGGCATTTCCATATTTAAATATAAAATTATCAAAAAGAAAATTATTCTAAATAAAATTGAAAATGAAAATTGAAATTATATTCTCATACAAACTAAATACTTATGATATAATTGATTGAGGTCTCGCTAGGCACTTGGTGAAACATATTAAATAATAAACATAAAAGAAAGTTTTTTTTACAAATAACCAAGTGTGAAAATACTTATACGTTGAATCGTAGTGTATTCAACCCCACGTTTTAATTCTTTGTTAGCTTTTTAAAAATTGTCTTTTACCTTCGAAGTCGGAATAAGAATTAATTCATGTTCATTCTTGCTTTTCGAATTTATACCCGAAACAAAAGAACAACGATTGAAGCATATTCGGTGAAATCTCTGCTGTTCATTTTCTGCAAGTTTTCGTTGTCACACGTAACACACGCGCACATATTGTCCTTAACAGTTCATCCACCAAACGTCAACACTTCAAACCGTTTGCTTATTTAAAAGTCTTTCCCTAAATTGTTCTGTATCTCCAACGATAGGTATATTTTTCTTAATACTGTCCCTCCTTGTATTTGTTTATAAACTTATTGCCTTTCTCATTGTTTGTTAGATACTTTCTTCTTCCATTCGCTAACATAATCCTTTATTTTCTTTTAGAAATGTCTTGACCTGGTAAACTCGGAAACACATTGCAGATGACAGGAATTCTTCTTCCCATATCACTTATATTACAACGATTAGTCAGTTCCACCACGTCGTCTTTCATTTCTATCGAGGCTTTTCTTACAGTAATACATTTATCTGCAAGAAACTATAAACAAATTTTTATACTATATTTCTCTTTGTAGCTCTCAAAACCATACAACTCTTCCACAGTCTATGAAACTTCTGTGTTTACACGTACAAGTTCATGAATGTATATTTTTATTCATTCAGCTGTTGTTGGTATAAAACATTATTGCTGGCCATTTCGTGTTAGAATATTTAACTTATATCCTTTTTTATTTATAGTCATAAGTTTGAGGTAACTTTTATATTTTTAAGCGTGATTTATTAAAATACCTCTTATAAAATTTATTACATTATGCACGTTTTAAATTCACATTATTTATTTTTCCATGTTTTTGTCTCGTGTAAGACGAATGTGAACCTATTCATGTAGTTTTATAGTGTTTAAATGACTCACTCTCTTTTATTAGGTTTAAGTACCTTTTTATCTTTATTTTGTACTTATATAATATTTAATTTTAATACTTATCTAACCTATAATGTAATAATAAAAATCATTTGGTATTTGAATTCTTCATATTTAAATATATGCAACCCATCATACACTTGTGTTATTAGTATTGCATGATGTTGAAATTTTCAGTAAATATTCTTTAAACTTAAATTTAATATTTTCTTTAACACTTAAACTAGTTCTTAATATTATTCTTATTTTTTTAATATGCAAGGACCACGGCAATATGTATGCGAAAGGCTCAGAATCGAAAATATTTGCATTTCTGGTCATGTGAGATAATGGTGCGTAACATACAGTGGTGCTCTGGCACCCAAAAAATGTATCAATCGAAGGAGTTCCATACGTTGGAACCAAAAAGTCTACAGTCGACAGAAGAGGGGGGGGGGCAGTCAATGTGATACCCTGCACTGACCAACTTCCTTCTTGAAATTATTTATATTTAGAAGTGCATAATAATCAGTACCGCAGGGACGGGGTAAATGCCGCACCTTCTATATGATACATGTTTTAAGAATCACTTCTGCACTATCTCCAATGCTAGTTGCTGGGATACGTAGCGTGAGTAACATATGATTGTTGCGTATTCCAATTTTGGACTAACCAGTGCATACTGAGGGCTGATAAATGTTGTGAGATGGGAAAAGCCTTTACATGACTAAAAAGTCTAATGCGTGAATTCGAAGTATATATAAATTTATGTCGCTAGTTAAAGTCCAAGCAGGAATCAACACATCTATATCGATAATATTGATTTCTCTTGCTATCATTACTTAGTTCAAACGTTAGTTACCTAAGATTGGTTTGTTAATTCTTGAGAATGTCACAACTACACATTTATTAACATTCAGCTTAATTTTGTTTTGCTGACACCAATTGTTAGTGATTACTTCCTTTGTAATTAATGCGTTGTTAATTTTCGAGAATATTTTCAAATTGTCGGTGTATGCACGGACCTTGCATTCTAATCTATCAACATATAGATCGTTAATGTACACGTTGAATAATAAAGGCTCTAGATTGGATTCTTGGGGTAGTCCCAGTGTGATCGTAGATATGTAAGGTCTTACGCGGCGGTATAGATTATTATTCAAATTGTTCCTTACTTGTGGATAATAACTAGGGCGCGGACGTCCCAGGTTTTAACTACGACGGAGTTGCAACGGAGCAAAGAAATAATGTAAACAACACACAGTTACTGAGTACACAGCTGAATAGCATTATTCATATGGTGAACTACAACATCTGTTGTTTACTTGAAAAGTTATTGAAAACGACAACAAAAAATGCCCATCAAAAAAGGAATTGCTGAGTAAAATACTTTCTTCATCGGCGTAAGTAGAAGCGCTAGGGGTTTCTAACATTTATTATATTTACCTTATCTTTCCCAAGAGAAATAAAGTTACATATATGTATATACCTATTCATACTTACGTTAGTTTCATTTTTTCATTGTTTTGACTGTTAATTACGTACTTCGTAATTTATGTAATAGTTCCTGTTTAATCCCGTTTCATTGAATCGACTTCTCCCAATTATCTAGACGTAAGGGTGCACTGGATTTCGTTTAGTTTCAATAACATACGCATACATTTTTAGTTTTCATTTATTTAGATCTAGAACATTGTTTATGTTACTATGATATGAAAGAACGTCGAGAAATACATCGTGAAACAGTGGCATGTTGGATTGAATGTGATACTTATCCATTGTCAGTGATTCCGATATTTATGGCAAAGTCTGTAAAATATCGTTTCAAAATGCCCAAAAAAGTGTACGTACAACGTCACTTAGCATCGCTAAAACATAGACAGACATTGAACGCGTTGAAAGCTGACAATTTTAACGAAGAACGCGGTGAAGCTTTAATGGCGGCTAGTATCCCATTAAAGAAACTTGACAATCCCACTTTCAAAACATTTCTCAAAAATATACTGGTCGAAATATTCCTGATGAATCCACCTTACGCAAATATCATGTTTCTAAGTACTCCACGAAAACAGTTGAATGCATTAGAAGAGATCTTTCAAATCAGTACCTATGGATAAGTGCCGACGAATGTGCCGATATATTAGGAAGCTGTATGGTAAATGTTGTAGCTGGTGTACTACATTCAACTATTCCATATAATAGTTGATCCGGAAACAGTTGCTAAAACCATTGACAAGAATTTGCAGAGAATGCTTCATTCAGATGACAGGTACAAAGAAGAAATACTTTTGTTAGTGACAGTGTCGCATATATGTTAGAAATAGGCAGACTTGTAAAGGAAACATATCCTTGTATGCTGCATATTACTTGTGTAGCACGTACTCTGCACAGAATCTGTGAGTATATCAGACACACATATCCGGAATTTGATAGACTTGTATCCGCTTTAAAAGAAGTTTTCATCCGCTTTAAAAGAAGATTTCAGAAAAGCACCACTGAGAGTAGCTCTTTACAAGGAAAAACGTCAATCTTTTTCACTGCTTCCCTCGCCAGTAATAACTAGATGGGGAACATGGTTGAAAGCTACTAGTTTTTATGCAGAGAATTTCGTTACATGTTTAAATGACGATGCTCGAAGTATTTCTGAGCGCAAGGAACTAACACAAATCCCAAATTAAAAAAATCAGTTTTTATTTCTTCAGGAACACTTTGGAAATTTGCTTAAACTAATCACATACTTAGAAAATCGAAATCTCAAATTGAAAGACGGATTAACCACATTAGATGTGGCTAGTAATAATTTCAAAATTATTCCAAGTGACTTCGGATCCAGATTTAAGAACATTGCGGCAATTGTGTATGGGGACAATGACACAAAATCTGACTGCTAAATACGCTGAAATAAAAGAATATTTGCAGCACGCACTTATAACCAGTAGCGATGTAGAAAAGACGTTTTCTATCAACAAGGATGTACTTAATTCAAAGAGAACAAGTCTTACAGAAGAGAAATTGAACAAATAATGAGGTATTTTGTATTTTATAGATCACCAGCCACTTGTTATTCAATTATATAAATTAAATTAAAACCTCTTTAAAAATACATTTCAATAGTGCGCCCATGGGCGATGAGTCATCTACCGTTCGTGTCCGCGCCCTAGTAATAACATTGTAATAATTTTGAGTACTTTTCAGATAAAACAAATTCACATCATGATTTCAACATTTTTCGTGAATGTGTTTATGTCTGAAACTTTTATACTTTTCCTTTTCTCTTTTCTCGAATGATGATTTATTTTTGGTGTATGAAGAATGTATGTTCTAATGTTGTTTCGTTAGTAATAATGTAATCAATAACTGTTTTGCTATTATTTGTTATTCTTGTATATTTAATCACAACTTGCTGTAATGTGATATGTGTAAGAAGGTTTTCTGTCTGTTCCTGTAATAAGTGTCTTTTTTATAATCAGTAGTTATATCTCCCATTATAAAAATAGTCCCATTGAAATTAACTATGTTATCAATGTAGGTTTCAGTGTTTTCAAAGAATGGATTATTATCTATGTTTTGCGGTGGGTGATATATAACAGACAATAGTATTTTTTGCCAACTTTCCCCATCCATATATATTTGTCAATGCGTATGTTATGTATTTTATAACTTATATTACTTTCTATATAAAGTAAGACCACACCATTTCTTATATTTTCTCTCAGTGCCTATATTACATTACATCCTTTAATTGAAATTAAAATCCCTGCACAGCTCCCTTCCCCGTTAGGCCAGAAAGTCGATAAATTACTGTGACATTAATAATTATTTGGATAATTTAATAAGCAATGACAAAAACATTTATTAACAATAACCATTCCAATTATGCGTGGGCAAGTAATCATTATCTTATAAACTCTTTATATAAAACATTCACAAGCCAATAAAAATACAAATTTTACGACTTAGCCATGTACCGATGGAATTTCTCTTACGCAAAATAGAGTTTAACGTGCCACGCGATCGTCCAACAAACCTATATCTTTCTGCTCTTTTTTCTTGAAAACGGAACAAGAAGCACCTGCGTATCCATTATAAAACATGCAAACTTTATTGTCTGCTTAGAGATGTAATTGGGTAACATTTACATTATCTAACGACAAACCATAATGCTCAGAAGTGTGTGCGACTGTTCACTGTTCTTTAAACATACATAAGTAATATACATTTTTACATTTACATTTACATTTACTCCATACAATATTATGTACGTATACTGACTGCGTAACGACAAAAAAAATTGTAACGGTTCAAACCTATGAACAGCATTAACGCATATATTACTGATCACGTAACGCTATATTTAACTTTTGTAAAAAGAATTTGTTATATATATAAATAAATAAATATTTATCATGGTGTAGCAGCACTATAAAATGACAATTTGAGTGCAAGCTGTCATCTAAAAAGCTGCAATAACTAACAAATTGTCATTTTTATAGTGCTGCTACACCACGATAAATATTCACTTATAATTACAACAAAGCTTTCTTTTTTCCGGATGAATTTTCAGTTTTTAACGAAAATTTTACTTGCTGGGTAACTGTACGAAGCAAATTCCCGCCGTTATCAAACGACGAGTCCGAAGGACGAGTCGCTTTATCGAGAAGGCTTTATCGAGAAGGCAGTTCTCATTTAGCAACTGAATTTGAGTTTGAAAATGGACAAGTTATCCTGAAAGAAAAAGGAAACTCGAATGTAATTCGGTAAGACAATTTACAGTATGTATAAAAAATTACTGTAACATTTATTACATAGTAATTAGGAGAATATTATTTAAAAATACAGTTATTAAAAACACGGACACTTTGTTAAGATTCCTTACAACGGATTTGCAGATTTTATATCACAGCGAACAGTATGATGATAAAGTAAACAAATTGATGTCGGGTCAAGTAAAGACAGTACGCAAAGCTTACGGTTGTGTCGACTTTCACATTTCATTCTGACAATGAGTTTTATGACATAACAAGAACAAACAAATTGTTGTCGTGTCAACCAAAGGTAAACTACTTTTTTGCCGTTTTAAAAGTTAAAGTAAACTGTTTTCGCTGTCAAAGTGACAAAACAATCACGACTTATGGTTTTTTTAGATATGCATTAAATTATCACTTTTAATTCATTTCTTGTATATTCAGCAAATAATTTTAATATATTGTATATTGTAATGGTTTACCATTAACTATGACTAGGCAACAATATGGTTGATAAATAAATTAGAGGAATTTAATTTAATTTGTTTTTTTTTATATAGCAGAATTTTTATATTAATAAAATATTTAAAGTATACCAAATGTATAAAGAGGTTAATGTCATCAAATGTGTAGTTTATTCTGTTTTCTTCATGCATTTGCATAGATAGTTGTGGCAGGATACTTTGATGTTTAGTTTTCTTCATCCTGAAAGTAAAGATTTAAATATTACTTGATTTGTTTGTATATGTAATATAAGTATGTATATGAGAATAGTAATAAGTAATGAAATTTAAAAATATAAATGCAATAAAATAATGAATAGCTAACGCGCCAAAATTCAAATGTTGGAAATGTCAGATTTTGACATGTATAAAAACATACTACTAGAAATGGGTATTAATAGGTAGAAGTGGAGAAAACAAACTAAAATATTCAATTGAGATTTTATATAGTAAGATTGGGAAATTCTAAATAGGTATTTAAAACATTCAAAAATAATATAGAAACTTTGTTGAATAAATAAACTGTGTGGAACAATATAATTGGTAAATGAAAATTAATTTATAATCGTCAAGGAAATGGGAAATGAAAAAAATAACAATTCTAATTTTTTCGGGAAAACGCGAACGTGTTTCTCGAGAAGAGAAAGAATTTCATCATTAAATACAGTTAATGTTCATAATTTTCGCTTCAAAGATTAATAGAAGTGTTTAATAATTAACGGAGAAGATAGTGAGATTTAATTTCAGGAAAATATTTAATAATTAGAAATTTTCCATTAATATTACTGGTGGATAACATAAAGGAAGGAGGAAAGGATAAATATTTAGAACATATAGTAAAGAGAACAGTGATTTATTTCGAACTTACCTTATAAGCGGATATTTAAGAAGTATAATCCAATACAGCTATAACCATCCCGTCAGAATCGATTAGGAGTTCCTGCATATGAATCATTGAACCAGTTGAATTGAAGAATTAATATACAAGTGAGAATTTATGGTGCACAAGTTTGTTAATCCAGGAGTGTAATAATCCGAGGCTAATCGTATTATAAACCGTCCCAGTTCGAGCATTCCAGAGCGTGTACGAGAGTGCAGAGATTTCATCCAGGTACGACAGGATAACTGTTCGAGGTCCGAGGGTTCCAGTTTGTTATATTAACATCATCACTAGAGTGAGAAGAAAGTACGCTAGAAGGAAACACATTGAAGAATAAGAAAGAAATTCTATAATATTTATATCAGGTCGTATAAACATTGAAATTAATTTCGGAGTTAAAGTAATATTTATTGCATAATTTCTGAAGAGAAATTATAAATCGTTGTAATAATCGTGTGAATTATTGTATTTCATTTTTATTTATAGTAAATCTAATTCTTTACTTTCTGATATAAAATCATAATCTCAAATAAGAATTTGTTTGGAAAGCAAAAGGCTTTTGTATAATCAAACTACATAATTGAATGACAAAATTTAGTTTTACCCGAAATATTAAGGTTCTGCTTATAAATACTTTATTTAAATTCTATAAAGAATAGAAACAAACAGGTTTCAAATATTGAATTAAATAATAGTAAAGGTTAATACTTACGTTATTGCATTTATAACTATTGTAGTCAAGTGACAATCTCGTATTAAATTCTTCTCATATTGTTGATTAGACGTGTTGAGGAAAAATTTCCATATGTGTATTTTGATAATTGTTTATAAAATTTCTATAATCACTTCTATATAATTTCAACGAATTAAACAAATCTATACTGATATTTTCTTTTATTTGGCATAGTAAAATAAATGATTAGGTTGAGTGGAGTGGGAAAAGAAACAGAAACGCTTATAACTTTAACCTAAAAGGAGAAAATATATATGTCAGTAATTGTAAATGGTACAAATTGTTTTTGAAATACATACCTTGTATAGTTGTGTGAAAAATTGATGTAATTAATCTTAATAGGTACTTGCACAATTACACATAGTTTTGGTATTATTTAATAATTGATATAAATTATTAATTTTAAAGATCGGTAAAAAAGCTATCAAATAAGGTTACTGAACATATTAAGATATAGGAAACTGCTTTAATTATACAAGCCACTGTAGGTCAGCAACCCATATAGCACATTAATAGTTGCTTAAACATACAGATTACTGATAGTCAGCAACTCAATTAGTACAAAATCTTTGCTTATTAATTTGTAAGTATTTTGAAAGTTATAATATCTGAGCTAGTTTTTGGGATAAAATTATATAATAAAGATTTAAAGTTAATTTATTTATCTGAATGTCATGATACTCTATATTAATTAAGAGTATTGTCACAATATATATATATATATATATATATATATATATATATATATATATAGTATTTAAAAAGGAAAATTTCTTATCCTTTTCTTAATTTTTTGGCCATATATTTAAATAATTTACTATGGTCATCATGGGTGTAGCGGCCTCTTATTTAATTAAGGTTTGTTTATGTAAGAGAAACGATGGTTTTTACGTTTCGATATTATCTATAATATCTTTTTCAAAAAATTGTATATAAGTTGTATGTATAGTATGTGTAAAAGTAAAATGTGTTTGACATTGTTTTTTTCCATTGGGCTTCTTATAGATTTCCCATCTGCATACTAATTGTATTTCTTTTCTTTTTTATTTTGATAAAGTGGAGGTATGTACACATTCTTATATTCTATTTGTCTTTGATAATTGAAATATTTAACTAATATTGTGTGTGTTTCTATTGCTCTGTCTTTAAATATATATATATATAGGAAAGAGAAAATTATTGGGTAAATTCCGCTGTAGAGCAACCGTAGACACGTGTTTCTGATTCATTGGTCGTCATCGGTACGGTGTAGCCAAGGAATAAGGTGGGATAACCTTGGAGATGTATGCTATACGGAAGACCATCAGGAGACAGACCACCATTTGTAGCTTCAGTTAGAAGATCCTCAGTTTTGAGGACAACAACTAACGTCGCCACGAGGAAGACAATGTCAACCTGCGTGCCATCCGAGAACCCAGGAAAGATAAATAAATGGAATTATCGCGGATACATGAAATACAGGATAATTCCTTTTATTTATATATATATATATATATATATATATATATATGAAGCCAATGTACATTATCAGCAGTGAACAATGAGTTGGCACTGGCAAAAGATATCAGTGTTGTTTAAAATCTCAGCGCCACCCTTACGTTATATTAAAAACCACAGAAATGGGAATCCATAAGATTTTATTGTTAAATAATTAAAACTGTACCCTCTGTCAGATAGAGTCAAGTAAGTAAATTTTAGCATTAGTATATTTAATAACACACACACAGTGTAAGTGTGTGCGTAGATTTCAGACAGCAACAAGAGATAATGGTAATTATCTATATTACCGACTCTATCTAATTTAATATTCAATTTGAAATATCAATATATAGAGTTATTGCAAATTAAGTTATTAAGATATTAGGAAGTCAAAAGAAGGTAAGAAATTTTTGAATATAACTTATCATTAAAATAATAAAAGTCACATGTTCGTCTATTTAATTCAATGCACTTTCTACACACACACCAGTTAATTCCCAGTACAATATATATGCTGTCATTGGATTCCGGGTTCTCCTCCGCGTTTCAACTGCTTGGTCTTTGAAAAGACCGGTGCTGATTTCTAGACGACGTTTCGGCAAAATCACACTTGTCATCTTCCGCTCTGCGATAACTGTCTGCTTCTGCTTCTTGTTGTTCGCAACTTTTACTTTCTTTTTAAAGAGTTCACTACTTCGAGGTATTTCATATATTAAGGAATCAATTATAAGAGAAATATATTAAAAAGTTGCATTTGATAATTCTACATAGTATTTAATAAACAAACAATGCTATAAGTTAGTTATATTTTCGAATATCATTGATTGAAGCTGTCAAGCCTATATATTGGTTAGCTCGGATAATCTGAAAAACCTTTGATGTAAGTTCAAATTTTACCAGCGGCAAAACTTTGATAAATTAGTGTCGCACTGGCAGAAATATATTTTTTAGTATTTCAAGATATCAGAATATTAATATGTTTATAATTTGTAAGAAAAGCAGGCATTGTTATTATTGTATCTATAACTCTCTATAACTTTTTCTCATATTACAATTACAAAAGTAAATACATACAAATCACTGCCTAAAATTTAATATAAATATTTGAAATATGTGTTTGCTTATATATGCCATATATATTTTTTTACCAATTAGTTTTATGTATACTCAGAATTGAATACTATCTTTCTTAATTTCGTGTTCAGATTAGTTGAAATTAGTCTGAGAATTACAATTAACCATTATACTTTCTCTATCACTAACTTTAGATCTCGCCCTAGGTTTGTGCTGGGACTGTATGTACAAACATCAAAGGTTGAAAAAGTTAAACTAATACACTTTTTATTTATACACATATTTTGGGTCAGATACGAATAATTTTAAACGAATGTTCCACATCTCTACACATCCATAAGAGAAAAATCATATCATCTTTGATACGGAGCAGCAATAACTGAATTATTCACCTGTAAATTTCATATTAATATCAAACGCCTATCTCTTTGACACAACATTCATTTATTTCAAACCCATCTTCCAAACACGTGCGCACAAAAAGACACTGGCACAGACGAAATAGGAAATATAAGTTCACGCCCTAAATTCGGGGAACTGGAAAAGCTTGAAAACAGTCTTAATGAAATGGGGCGTAATTAGCCCCACATTTAAACAGCTAATAAAATTAGCTCGAGATTATTATGTATCTTTTCTGGGGTGCCTAACTTCCTAAATCCATCTTTGAGCGTGTTTTGCACTCTTCTTCAGCTTTCTCCTTCCCCCGCATCTTCTGTCCTATCATCATCACCGCCACAAACGCAACATCTCGAGTTTTAGAGGTGGCAGTGTGTGGGTTTCCTTTCTCTCGCAATATCTGTTTGGATTTTTCGCATCCTCGAGATCACGGAAATACTACTGCGTAGAAGAGGTCCCACCCACTCTATTTTGCTTTGAAGTTTTAAATGGATTATTGCCACGTCGACAGTTTCGATTCTTGTTTGTAGTCTCGATTAAATTAGTTCGTGTCGTATTGAGACGATGGCAGGCAGAGGCAGAGGTGTGATCTTCCTACCGTGACAGATTAGAACAGTTTCAGAAAGTCGTTTTGGGAATCCTCCGCGTCCGAACACGCTTGGATGAAGAAATAGCAACAGAGGCTTTCGCTCAGACACTATTCTATTTCTGTGTTTTGCCTCGATCGCAAAACAGAGCGCGCGCAAAAACTCTCAAACGGTATTTCTGGCTTTGTTGAGTTTGTGAATACATACGTACATAACTTTGATGGGAATTAATGTTTCTCTAAATGTGGTTGTCAACGTGTACGAAATTGTGCTCTGTTGTAAGACACGAAATTGACGCACAGGGCATGAAATTAATTTTAGTTCGAGGATATGAATAAACTTTGTGTTCGTCGAATCTACTTTGTAAATGAATGTATTAGTTAGATTATTATCATTCGTGAATGAGCAAAGAAACATTATGGGATCTACTAATTAACAATATTCAATCGACTTCTAACAACTGATGATTTCGAAAATAATGAAAACATTTAACCAGTTAGATGTATTACGTCATTTAAAAATCGCATTTTTCGGGACCGCATTTTTCAATTAAAGCCTGATTTAATTACATTTTAGAATTAAAAGTTATGTTGATGTCGTCCAATATATGATATTTAATATTTATTTATTGTAAGAGGGAGTGAAATGTAGGAATTTCTGCCATATCAGCGACTTGTTAAACTAGGAAAATCAAAACACAAATACATATGCTCTTAAGGTTGTTCTTTATGATACTGGTTTTTGGCAGAATGGAATCGTCGTTAGGCGTACATTTTTTCGACGACCAAAGAGACTTACAAACGAATTCTAGGAGACATTACAATAGTACGAAATTTATACATGCGAATGTTAAAAGCATTTTGAATAAACTTAATCAGATTGAATGTATTTTAGCAACCTAGGCGCCTGCATTCATGTGCGTCACTGGTGTAAGGATGAGCAGCTTAACATGGTTGTATTTGATGGCTATGAGATTGTGTCCAGTTTTTCTAGAGATGCTCATATACATGCTGGTTCATTAATTAGCACGAAAGGATATTGAATGCTGCAAGCGTGATTTCTTTATGCGGATGTCATCTGAACTTAAGCCTTGAGTGTTCTGGGTTTACGTTTGGGTCCGGGAGTAGGAGATGTTGTTTGCTGGCTCTGTATCGGCCGCCGCGCCGTCTGGATGTTTTGGTGTGTTCCTCCACAGACTGGTTTTAATTTTGAATAAAGCTTATGAACTCCTGTGTGGTGATTTTAATATTGCTTGCCTAAGACAAACTATTGAGAGAGATATGTTTCTTGATGTGGTGACATCCTAGAAGTTGATAATAACCACGCGGTCGCCGACAAGAGTCTCTTTGAGTAAAGATGGGTGGTGTCTGAAACGGGCATTGACTACGTCCTTACATAATATTCATAACATGGAATGGACATGTAAAATCAAGAATCTAAATATCTCTGATCATCTATCTCACATTCTCACTATTCATAACAGTTTAGACATTGTACCTGATAATAATGTTGTTCGTACATATAGATTGACAGGTGAGTGTAATATGGATCACTTAGTTAGTATGTACGTACTTGGTATCTGGACGTGGCCTGTCCTATTCCTACAAAAACTCGTAATCAACGTCATAATAAGACATTGGTAACTCCTGAAATTGCAGTGGAAAGTAAATCGTTGAAGGGATTATTTTATTTGGCCAGTACTGTAAATGATGATCATCTGTATGCTGTTTATAAAGAAAGAAAGAAGAACTACAGGTATATGTTAGATACTGTCAAAAAGAATTATAATGCTAATTTATTGGTTGAGTCCAAAAATACACGTCACGTCAGATATGGAAAGTTGTTAATAGGGAATTAGGCAAGAAGAAACACAGGGAGGTTGCCCTCACTGACTCCAGCGGTAGGACTTTGTCTGGGAAGTGCGTGGCTAATGCTTTTGGCAGTTTCTTTTAGCAGCAATGCCGAAATTAAAATGACACAGTGTCTTGCGGGTGTGTCCTCGCAGACTTGTACTCTTTCTGGGTCGGTGCGTAATTCTATGTTTTTCCATGACATCACTCAAGGGGAGATTCTTGAGGCGACTTAAGAGCTAAAGAATAGGAATGGTTCTGGTGGCGCTGGTTTTCCTACAATACTGTTAAAGTGTTCTTCGAAGTTTTTATCGCGACCCATGCATTATTTGTTTAATCTGTCCATCAACACATCCACATTTCCATTCAAAAGTCATCAGTGGTGCCAATCTATAAGCGTAGGAGCGCCACATCTGTTGAAGAATATACACCTATATCTGGGTTAGATGAATTTTCCAAGATATTTGAAGGAATTGTGTTTGACAGACTGATTGCATTTCTAAACAATTGTGCCGTGATAAATGAGAACCAACATGGCTTTCGTGCTGTGTATTCAACTGCTACAGCTACTTACAGTTTGTTGATGCAATTTATAGCATCAACAAACTGCATTTGATACTATGCGTGATGGGTTTCTTTTGGAAAAGTTGTGTTCTATGCTCGTGGTCTCTCGTGATAAAGACTCTCTTTTTGCCAAGGTCAGTCGGATTTTGAGGGCATTCAGTGAATGGTGTTACGCGAATAACTTACTCATACTATAATTTTGTCAGTTTTATGGTTTTAATTAATTTAGTGTAGTACTGACAAAATTATATCAAAAAGCGACAATAGCTCAGTAATAGTTACTTTTAAAGTATTAACCTCTTACATGTTTTTGATGTGAATTTTAATAAGGAATTCAAAAATGAACTGATATACAGGGTGTTCAATTTGAAAAAAATGACTTTTATACAAAAACTAACGAAATTATATCAAAAAACGACAGTAACTCAGTAATAGTCACTTTTAAAGTATTAACGTCTCACTATCTGACAAATAATTTAAAAATGAACTGATATACAGGGAGTTCCATTTAAAAAAATTGACTCTTATACAAAAACGTGGCAAGTAATTTTAATCCAGTTTTCTGCACATGCAGTTAGTAACTGTAAAAAAATAAAACATGCTTCTATTAGGATCTCTTATTGTAAACAATACTGCAAAAAATTTTGTCCAGCTCATACGTCGATTTCGAGAAATATAATTTTATACCTGATGAATGAATAATATATGAATATATACCTGATGAATGAATAACATATGAATATTTCTTTAAAAATATACAAGTCGAAATGTTCCTGATGAATCCACCTTACGCAAATATTATGTTTCTAAGTGCTTCACGAAAACAGTAGAATGCATTAAAAAACATCTTTCAAATCCGTACCTACCTATGGATAAGTGCCGATGAAACTGTCGATATATTAGGACGCTGTGTGGTAAATGTTGTATCTGGTGTACTACATTCAACTATTCCATATAACAGTTGATGCGGAAATACATAGGTGCTAAAACCATTGACGAGAATTTGCACAAAATGCTTCATTCAGACGACAGGTACAAGGAAAAAATACTTTTGTTAGTGACAGTGTCGCATGTATGTTAAAAACAGGCAGACTATTAACTATAGTTGTTATTCCTTCAGGAACACTTTGGAAATTTTCCTAAACTAATCACATATTTTGAAAATCGAAATCTCAAATTAAAAGATTAATTTCAAAAGTATTCCAAGTGACGGATGTGGCCTTCGGCAAACGGTAAACGTTTTTAGCTTTTAATAGATGTGGCTATTAATAATTTCAAAAGTATTCGAAGTGGCCTTCGGCAAAAGTTAGACGCAGTTTTTAAGAGAAATCCAGATTTAATAACATTGCGGCAATTGTGTATGGGGGTAATGACACAAAATCTAACTGCTAAATACGCTGAAATTAAAGAATATTTCCAGTACGCACCTATAACCAGTTGCGATGTAGAAAGGACGTTTTCTATTTACAAAGGTGTACTTCATTCAAAGAGATCAAATCTTACAGAAGAGAACCTTGAGAAAGTATTGCTAGTAAATATTAATACTCCTTTACTCGACTCGAACTACAAAATGAACAAATAATAAGTTATTTTGTATTTTATAGATCACCAGCCATTTGTTATCCAATTATAGAAACGATATTAAAACCTCAAAAACATTTCAATAGAGCGCCCATGGGCGATGAGTGATCAACCTATCCTGTCCGCTCCCTAATAATAACCTATTCAGATGAAGATGCATGCTGTAGAGCGACTATCGGTGTACGTTAATGCTACATTACGTTCTGTTCTACCTGAGAATTACTTTTGATATTTATTGGTTATTTTCGTTATCCTACTGTGTTGCTGAAACTCCCTTATTCTATCCTCTCTCCTCTTTTTTTTTTCCATCAAGGATTCCTTATTGCCGTTTGGTAGCCGATTCTAATAGTGTGGCGCAATTAACATCACGTATCTCGAAAGAGGGGAGTTTCAGTGCAGGGGCGACCCAGCATTGCTGGTAGGGAGGTTGTACGGGGATTGTACTGTTCTATTTCTATTATGTATTTACTTGCCTTATTATTGGTGTAAACTATTGGGCGATAAATATTTACATATTTATATATTTATAATTCTATTTCTGATAGAAGACTGCCATGTATATACAGGCTGTCCCAGAAATAAAAAGACGGAGTAGCAGAAATCGGAAGCTAGATTGTTTAAAAACGTACCCTCAAAATATCAAGTCTTTATTCGTGCGCAGACGGTAGAAAAAAAATAATAAAGAATTCCTTGGTCTTACGCCGACCCTGGACAAAATATCCACCTGCTTCACTTTCACAATCGGTCCTTTTCAGGACCACTTGTGTTAAAAAAAAAGAAGGAGGAATAGATACTTCATAATAAATATCAAATCATTAATTACTTGAATTTTACACCTGCTAGAAAAAAATAATTACATTCTTGATATTTACTGTAATCTAGAAAAACTACGATTTATTGAATATTCTAAAACAATAATAATCAGCTGTTTCCGACTACAAACACATTAAAGAGCAACAACCTTCCTATTTTAAAAATTAGAAGAATCTTTTATTCTCTAATCAAGTGGGTCGCCCATCTTGCACAAAATATGTTTTATGAATGAGTACGATTTAACGTTTTTCCCCGTTTTATACAAATAAAAGCGTATTTTTCTATGAATGCGTGTTCGCCTCTATTTACAAATGAGCATTCATACGTATATTTATAAACATACATTCCGTGCCAGGTCCGTAATGTAATTTTTTTTATCTAAAAAACAACATAGAAAATTAAATTCTTAATTTCTTCGTTATTGCGGTATATTCGGACCTACTCCGTCTTTTTATTTCTGGGACACCCTGTACTGCTATAATACCCGTCCCGTATATTCGAATAAAAGGGGCAGCCAAACTATCACAGTCGACTGAGATATCTTTAGCTATATATTGTAGACATGGAATAGCGTAGATATATAGATCAGTAGATCTGGCTGCTCTATAACCATGGTGAGCATCTGATAATATACTATATTACCAAACAAATGAATGATTCTGTGAATGACTAAAACTTGTACATAATTAGATTAAATATACCTATACATTATACTGAGGATTTCGTTTTTTTCTCTGTCGGGCATAATATACATGACAAAACGCTTTGTCTTACTACACCTTTTACTGCTTCTGGTAATGACTGTAGAGGTGATAAGAAACGAAACAGACACAACATTATATTTTATACTTTGCAATGTCAGAAAACAGATCTCTGCCATTCTCGTTAACACAATACATAACTAGCTGCAAAGTTAATAACTATTCTATCTTGTAGGACGTGAAACATTCCTTTCTGTACCACCCATATACAACCAGTCCGAGACAGAATATTATTGCTATTTATCTGATAGGTCGTCAGTGGCTGCTAGCTGACATAAAACGGTGACACAAGATTTATCTATTAAACGGATCGACTACAACAGCTACTATTCCTTTCGGAATGGTTCGGGCGTGGAACGGAGGAACTCCGGGCCTGATGACTCCGTATCTGTGTGGCTGTGTGTACAGGCGAAAGGACGGGACTCCCCACGGGTACAGTAAATGAGAGGTCTCTTATCAGGGGCGACTCAACACAAAACAGATGTAAATTAATTATTTTTAGTGTTATCTCCGCGCGTCTCGGCTTTGTCGCTTCATAAGTGTAAATAATGATGTTCACCAATCGTTTTATAGGAAGGTGTTATGAGATAAAGGCGACAACTAAGTCGTTTAATCACTCTCGCCGGAATACAGATTACGACGATGACAGACTTGTTCTACATATATGTATAATACAAGGCAGGCGAGGAAATTCAATCAAAATATGAATGCATTTTAAACGGGATATCTATCAAAGGAATACAATACAAATATTAATTTTGGAACTTTGCAATGATTTTGGCAGTTTACAGCACATTATTTTATACAAATGCATCAAATTCGAAGTATTATATACATTTTTAATATTTTCCCATTTAGTCGTGGCTTCCTAAATGTTAATAAGCAAATGGAGAGATAGTATTAGTAAACAATTTACCATGGTAGTTAATTGATGATTTGCCCAAAATTGCAATTTTTAGTTTGAAAATTTTAAAATTTTACCGCCTTTTACAGAAGGTCACTATCACTAACTTATGAATATTATCACGATTATCTGTTTGGAAATTTTGAACAATTTTGCGCACTTGGGCACTAATTTATGGTTAGGAAAAAACCGCAAACTTTAGAAAATGCTGACAAGAAGAATAACATAGAACTATAAGTATCGTCCACTTTAAATAAACTTTGAAAGAAAGTCCAACAAAAGACGGCGAAGTAACTTACAAAGCACTCTTGCGAAGGCGGACAGACATAGTGGTCTGGAATATTCTAGAATGAACATTTTGAAGCTGCTTTGACGCTAAGGGAACTATCTAATATCTATACTAGATTATTTCAGTAGCTTGTAGAACTTTCTAGAAATATATGGAAGATTTTCGAAGTACATAGAATATTCAAGAAAAGTCTAGAACTTTCGTGAAGTTTATAGAACTTACTAATAGACTTCTTTTTCTTCTTTATTGTGGTTTGGAATTAGACTATTTAGTCTGTTATTCTTCATATGAGTGCGGTGAATCTTGGAGTTGAGTTTGATTAGCTATTGTTTATTTTTATTTTGAATCAGAATTAAAGTAGAACCATTTTAGGGCTTTTGTGTTTGAAGTTTTCATTTCCATCGTATGCGAGTGCTCTTTTAAGATTTTGGTTTGAGTGGTTTTCCATCTGGTTATAGAAGCTGAGAGCTCTTTCCTTGATGTAGTCAATAATAGTTGGGATATTTGTTTCATTCATTATTTGATTATTTCTCATATACCATGGAGCATTTAATATCATTCTGAGACTGGTGTTTTGTATTATTTGCAGTTTATTGATGTTGGTCTTGCACATACGTACCCAAATTGGGCGTGCATATGTGAATATTGGGTGTAGTACTTGTCTGGAAAGTAGAATTTTGTTGTTCGTGTTCAGCTTGCTTTTTGTGCCTATAAGAAGCCATAATTGACATCTTGTTTGTTTGGTTTTGGATATCGCTTTTGCTATGTGTGTGTTGTAATTGAGCTTTATAATCAGGTATACTCCCAGGTATTTAATTTCAAGACTGCATGGTATAGTGTTGTTGATGGTTATTTCGTTGTCTGTTGTTTTCCGGTTTCTTTGAAAGATTATGGCTTGGGATTTGTCTTCGTTTATTGTTATCCTCCATTGTTTGAACCATTTTATCGTGTTGTCTAGGTACGTTTGGAGTTTCTGTACCGCGCTCGTCGGACATCTTGATGTTGAGAGCAGTGTCGTATTATCTGCGAAGGTGCCGTATTTATATATCTTGTAGGATTTGATACTGCTATGTCAGCTGTAAATATTGTATATAGGTGAGGTGACAGGCATGAGCCCTGGGGAACTCCCACTGTTGGACGTTTTATTGAGGAAAGTGTATTTTGGATGCTAACTTGAAAATAACGTCCTTGGAGAAAACTGTTCGTGATTTTTATGATGTACGGTAATTGTGTATTATAATTTTATATATGACTCCCTGCCTCCAGACTTTATCAAATGCCTTTGCTATGTCGAGAAATACAGCTGCTGTCACTTGGTTTCTGTTGAATCCTTCTTGGATAATATCAGTGACTCTTGAGAGTTATATTATCGTTGATGTTCTTTTCTAAACCCGCGGCTTGAGTGTCAGAGTGGTATTTTATCTTTTGTAGGATTATTTTTTCTATCACTTTGCTAAGGGATGGTAACAGGCTTATGGGCCTGTAGCTGTTTGGTATTGTTTTTGGTTTTCCTGGTTAAGGTTAATAGACTTATATACCATCGGACATTGTCGAAGTTTCTCGAAAGATCTAAGTATGTGCGGCGGTTAGTACCATTAAGGCATCACTTCAGGAACAAGTCGAGTTCATAAATAACAATCGAAGAGCAAACATTTGAGAAGAAAAGCAAATGGTTTTAATACTTCCGCTACTAGAGCAGCGTTAGCTTTGATTCAGTGTGTCGCTTTTTGTTTTCATAGAGTCGTAGGAAAATGGATTTTTTTTTATTATAAAAGCAAATTGACTGTACAAGTAGATTATTCTAGAATCGAAGTGGTGGAATAGCAAACAAACGTAAATATCGTAAATACGATGATAACTATTTGAATTTGTGTTTACGAGTTCCAGCGCCCAAGTGTATGCTTTCAAGAAGCTAAAGCGACATATCGAGGCAAATCACTTTTATTTCATTGAAAAATCTCGCGAATTCTATAGTAGGAATGCTTGATTTACAAACGCAAAACATGTGTTTACTAAACAAGCCTTAGTACCAAGCAACGCACTGCTAGCAGCTCAAACCATCGCAGCAAAGCTTATTCTACCACCATGGTTAATATGCTGGGAGAATCGGTAGCAAAATGTATTTCAGAGGTAGCTTTTTCAACAACACTATTACTTAAAGAATCCATCATACATTACATAACTAAGGATCTCAATGATCAATAAAGAGAGAATAATAATAATAATATACGTTTATTAGCATTTTGCTTTAAATTTTACATATTCTTATTTACATATACAAATATAACTTAAAAATAGATGTGCGAAACTAATATTACATATTGCTCGTCAGCATTCATCGGTTAATGCAATAATGCAATAACCGACGAAATTCAAACATGTGCATGCAGCAGTATGAAATATCCGCTATCTAATTATATAACCTACTTTTAAATAGGTATATTTACAAATACTTAAACTAGAACTTAAAATTAATATTACATATAGAATGTCATATACACAGCAATAAAAACACCAATGTTAGTATATGTTTCTTACATGACTAAATAACCTACTTTTAAATGTATTTACAAATACGCAATTCTTAATTTCTAAAGGTAACTTATTAAATTCTTCTAAACCGCGAACAAAAATGTTTTTTGTTGTTTGTACACGCCTACACCGATTTATATAGAAATTACTTATATTTCTAGTGTTATAGTTATGTATATCTTGCACTATTACTAACCTATTACTTAAATGTGGAGGCAAATATCCCATCTTAATTCTATAAATAAATATGAGAGCTCTATAAACAATATGTTGCTTAACACTCATTAAATTTAACGTATTCAACATCAATTTTATAGGAGTGTATCTGTTACACTTTAATATCACTCTCATGGCTTGGTTTTGAATTTTTTGAATCTGCTGTACCTCATTTTGATTCAAATTGAAAAGCAGGGTGGAACAGAACCCTAAATGAGGTGCTATTAGCGATTTGTACAGTAGCAACTTTATTTTTATAGACAAACCTCTAGAAGTTCTACGTAAGAAGAAAACTTTTTTTAACATTTTATTCATCACGTATTGCGCATGTGATTTAAAATTTAAATTCTCATCAATTATAGTCCCAAGATATTTCATTTCGCTTACCTTATCCAGTTCATAATCATTTATCTTAATTTTAACATTACTAACATCTAATCTACTTAATTTATAATTGCTACCTACAATCATGTACTTTGATTTACTAGCATTAATACATAATTTATTATTACAAAGCCACTTGAATAATGATGATAAACCTTCATTAATTTCAGTAACCATTTGGTCTAAATTGTCTCCACATACATATATCATGGTGTCATCCGCGAACATACAAATATTGCAATGTTTCACATTCATTACTAAGTCATTCACAGAATTTAAAATGCCGGAAATTTGGTCTGCAACTTGGTAAGGGTACTGACAGAAACAAAGACTCATTTGTTATGTATGATTCCTGAATGATAATATTAGCGATGAACGCCTTCTTATGATTGGAGTGCAAAGGCTCAAAAATTAGAGAAGTGCATCGGTTTGTTTACTGATGGAGCTCAATTAATATCTGGTCGCTATTGTACCTATTCACAGCAAAGCACCGCTTGCTATGTGGACCCCTTTGCATAATTCATAGGGAAGCACTTGCATCAACGTCCATAAGCTCTTAATTGAATTTGTTATTTGAACGTGTCTTAGATGTATACTACATAAAAAGGAGGCAATAGAAAGTCAGATTTTTCAAAAAACCTATGCATGTAGATGTCTATAGCAGGGCCATGTATTCAGTGAAAGTCCTGCTATACTACTGCAGCTCACAATGGCTTTCGCGTGGCAACGCTTTATCCCGTGCTTTCGAGCCACGTCTAGATATGTACGCTTTCCAACTAGAGGAAGGTCATGAAATTTCCAAATACTTCGCCAATCCGACTTTTTGCTGAAACTAGCGTATTTGTACGATATATTTTACGAAGTGAATACCTAGATTGAATCTGTCTCTGCAAGGCGATAGCATGCACATTTTGAAATTTTTGGAGAAGATTGTGGTGTTAGGAGAAACTGCAGCTATCGATAAGTAAAATTAATGATTATTTTGATCAACATTGTTTCCCTGGCTTGGGCAAATACGTGACCTCTAATAAAGTTGTTTCACAAGGGCTTGCTCTCCCTTTTCAAGGAAAACCTTCAAAGCTCACTGACTGGTTTGCAAAATGCTTCGTGAAAGACAATGTCGAGACATTTTTATAAATCCAATATCTTTTCCGTGGTCTAGCTCCACCAGAATTCACTTCGATGGAGGAAGAGAGTCTAATTGAACGATTGAGCGGAGTTTTGATTATCGTTCAAAAATAAATATCCAACTCTCATGTTTTAGTTTCATGGTTCTTCTCATTCATTTGCAATGAACTGAGAGCGTCTCATTGTGAGATGTATCTTAAGGGTTGTTGGGATTTCTTTTCTTGATTTATGTCACTGTATACATATTTTGATAAGGGCGCCAAAATACTAATCGTGTAACTGCGCCCCGAACTGATTCCGTTTGGCAACTCCTGAAATAAGTTCTGTCAAGAGATGTTCATGTCTAAAGTAAACTTCCTAATATCAATACTGTTAAGATGAATGTAAATAAAATCCAAGTGCAACAACACCAAATGTTTAAATTACTATACTCATTCTAAACCTGTACATACAGAAACTTAATAATAAAACTGCCTTTGCCAAATTCAATATAATTTTAGTATATAAAAAATAAATCGATAACACTAATTTTTATATTTATGCCCAACACCCTTAAGTATCATTTAAAGGGATATCAAAGAGCCGTTTCTTCTTCATTTGTGTACGTAACTTCCGAATTATTGTACAAATGCATACATTAATCCTTGATGTTTTGCAAACATGTTCCACGTGCGGACACGTGTGCATACATTATACCTACATTGTATGCACACATCAGTCAGATCTGAAAAGATCCAAAGTACCCACACGTATGTACGTACGAATGTTGTAGTTATGTAAGGCAATATTATCCGTTCCGTAGTACATAGCTTTGCACACGGGCGTTCAAGAATTTCTTTTATTGTGTCAAACTCCCGGTGCACGAGGTCGCCGTCAACTATACACACAACCAAGAAGCCGAGGAACTGGCGTGCTTATCTGATCCACCGTACATTTGCGAAAGACAGCATCAATAACGGACATTTGTCCCGTCAGCTTTAACAAAATGCACGCCCACCAGCTTACCGAACAGGAGGAGGACATTCTGTCGTAAGCCTTTACGGTTACACGGGAGTAGTGCTTTTGCTTGAGATGAGCACGGGCTTGTTGCGAGGGACGCGTCGGCATATACAAAAAGATAATTACAATGAAAAATTAATAGAAATTATATGGGATAATACAGCGGATCTAAATTTATCCGATTTATTTACGAATGTGTGTTGCATTTTATCGAATGAGGTTGACAGTGTGCAGAAAGTATGAAGTAATGAGTAATGAAAATAAATACAGCATAAACGTTTGATGGCTCGTGCAGTAGATTTGAACACGAGGCAAACACTGCAGCCTAAAACATGCAAAATAGATATGACAATATTGTTTCAAGGTAGAAACACGTCGCGCATAAGGCAATGGTAGTTTAACAAAAGCTATACACCCTGTCCAGTTTAAAATGCAGTACATGTGGATATTGGAAACCGTTGGAGATACAACGTCGGTTAAATGGAAGAAAAGTTGCGTATTTATTTGTCCATGAATAATCCGACATCAGATTTTGAAATTTTCGTTTCATTGGGCAGATACAGGGTGAAAAAGAAAAAAATGCATCTTTGAAAATCTTCCATATTTTGTTTCCTTGAAGACATAAATTTACAAAAGTTGTAAGCTAGGGATAACAATTCATGAGGATTTTAAAAATGATTTAAAAAAAATCTAGGTCTACTAGATTTTGCGTGACAATAATCAACTTTTGTTTTTCTTATGGCAGCCATATTGGATTTTGACATTTTTAATATCTTCAAAAAAAATGCTATTCAATGATGTGTAACATGTTTATGTTCAAGATAGTAAAAACATGAAAAATAGAGAAAGTAAGATTTTAACATAGTAGGCCGTGATACTAAATGTGACATTTGTATTAAGCAACTCTAAAAGCTGTGAAGTTTATTCTGAACTGTCAGTAATCTTATTGTTAACCTCATTGTATTGTTATAAGTATCTGTACTGTGCAAACCTAAGATGGATCGTTTTACAAATAGTGACAAATATCAAATGCTGGAATGTTTTATTTTGTGTGGAAGAAATGATGAATTGGCTGCAGAAATGTATTTGGATAGATACCCTGAAAGACGGCAGCCAGAAAAAAGCATTTTTCGCCGATTGCGTGATAATTTGATAATGCATGGAAGTTTTGTCAAACCCAAAAAAAGGCAAAACAATGAAAATATTGAAAATATTGTTCTTCAAGCAATAGTTGAAAATCCCCGTACGTCTTTACGGGTAATTGAAAATACACTTGGCGTCGCTAGGTCAACAGCTGGTACCATTTTAAAGCGTGCCAAATTCAAACCTTATCGTGAAAGAGCCAGTCAAGGGCTTCAAAATGGTGACGAAATACGGAGAGCACAATTCTGTCATTGGTTCATCGAAAAACATAATGAAAATCCAAACTGTTTTGCGAAAATTTTATGGTCTGATGAGAGTCGATTTACTAACTCTGGAATGTTTAATCGTAAAAATACTATCTTTTGGTCCGATGAAAATCCACACCTAGTTCGTGGCATTAGACAGCAAGTCAGATGGGGATTTAATGTCTGGATCGGCGTTATTGATACCCATGATATCGGTCCATTCTTTTTCAATGAGAATTTAAATTCTGAAAGGTATTTAGAACTTTTGCGCACGACATGTTGCTGAACGAATTGAAGAACTTCCACTTGCCACGTTGCAAAATATGTATTTTCAGCAAGAAGTGCCTCCACACAATTCCTTGTTGGTTACAAATTATTTAAATAATCAATATTACAATAACTGGATTGGTAACCGAGGACCAATAGGGTGCCCTGCTAGGTCCCCGGACCTCACACCTCTTGATTTTTTTGTATGGGGCTATCTGAAAAACAAGGTGTATTCGAGATCTTATGAAAATGTGGAAGAATTACGTCAAGCAGCTGAAGAAGCAGTGAATGGAATGACACCGATCATGGTTAGACAATCTTGTGAGGCAGTACTAACACGATGTAGATTGTGCATACGAATGAACGGTGGCTTATTTGAACAGTTGTTACATTATTGATTCAGCTACCTAACCACCTTTATTTAATGAATACTAATAAATAAAATGTTAAAGATATTTTAACAGTACTTGGAGACTTGTCATTTTTTGTTTTTTATCAGTATACACTTAAAATATCACAGTTACATGGCCTACTATGTTAAAATCTTACTTTCTCTGTTTTTCATGTTTTTACTATCTTGAACATAAACATGTTATATATCATTGAATAGCATTTTTTTTTGAAGATATTAAAAATGTCAAAATCCAATATGGCTGCCATAAGAAAAACAAAAGTTGATTATTGTCACGCAAAATCTAGTAGACCTAAATTTTTTTTAATCATTTTTAAAATCCTCATGACTTGTTATCCCTAGCTTACAACTTTTGTAAATTTATCTCTTCTAGGAAACAAAATATGGAAGATTTTCAAAAATGCATTTTTTTCTTTTTCACCCTGTATCTGCCCAATGAAACCAAAATTTCAAAATCTGATGTCGGATTATTCATGGACAAATGAATACGCAACTTTTCTCCCATTTAACCGACGTTGTATCTCCAACGGTTTCAAATATCCCCATGTACTGCATTTTAAACTGAACACCCGGTATATTTAGAGCTAGATTTCACGGATCTTTCTTTGTCAAAATCTTTGGCGAAGAACAGTATACCTGGAAGCAATTTTCTCTCTAAATCCTCTTCCTAATGCCGTGTGTGCTGTGGTTTTAGATTTCGCTCGATTCGTGAGAATTAGAAGAATTAACGTATTCCTCCTCGTATCTTCTAAATACTCGTTTTGTAATATGTTCATAAAGCTCTACAGCCTTCACACCCATTAGGACTTTCTTAGGAAACTATAAAGATGTAACAATATCTGCTCAGATAAAAATATAATGCGATGACCAACTTTGTTGTCCTAATATCACTGATATTTTACAAAGAACTTTTACTATTACCTTATGCTACATAGCTTTTTAATGAAGAATAACGTAGAAGGAAAGTGTTGTAAGAAAATTTTTCATCTATATATGCTGCATTGCGAATAATGTACCCACTAGTGATGTAAAATCTACTCCACTTCCTTGGTTCAATGTCCTGGCTAACATTATCTTCATCAGTTAAGAAGAAAATTGGCTTTAAAACGTTGTTGGGATAAATATCAAAATTTTTCTAATTTATATTTAATTACTCAAGATCTTCAGAACTTACCACCTTATAGATTGAAATCACGTAATCCAATTTGGAAGGAAGATTTCCTAAATCAAAAATTTTTGATTAATGACCTCTGGAAATCTATTTGGTTAGAATGTGAAGTGTTTAATAAACAATTAATAGATGATAGATTGAAGTGCTTTACACAACCAAGAAAAATTTGGTGTAAGTTGAATCGTCGTAGGACGGGTCATGGAAGGTGCAATAGTATGTTACTCAAGTGGAATGTGATTGCGAGTCCAGCTTGTAATTGCGCAGCTGAGATTGAAAGAGTTAAACATATTGTTGAAGAATGTCCTCTAGCTAAGTTTGAATTTGGATACACAATTTAGATAATTTAACTCCAGAGGTTGTTGCTTGGATCTTAACAACTAAAGACCTCCAGTATTATGACGCTGTGATCGAGGTTTTTCCTACATCCTAGACCAAATGGTGCAGTGTTTTAAAGGGTCCCTGCAGTTATGGCTCTTTTAAATATATTTCTACTTTCGTTATATAATTTATATATATTTCTTTTTTTTTGTACCTATCATGTAGTTTCATACGAATGTACCGGGTATTTCGGAATTGCACGGCACTATTGTAGGTACTTGTTCTCCAGCATAAAATAAACAAAAAAGTCCATATAAACATAGGTCTCAAATTAATTTATTACTAAGATATTGGAGCATAAAGATATTTATTTAACAATACAACATCCAGAAGAATTGTTTAAAGAGGCTACCGTTTTGTTGAATGCAACATTCAGCACGACAAATTCATTCTTCTTTGGCACTTCGTATAGCATCAGGTCAATTCTTGATAGTTGCTGCGGCTTCCACGATACGATTACTAAACTTTGATAAATTCCGATCCCCCTATCTAACGCCGTTATATTGGTAGTTTTTATTTCTAGATCTCAAACATTAATTTACGCATATCAGTAGGTACTATCCAAGAAAAAATAACTTTATTTATTTAAATATGTTGAATCGCCCATTATACACAAAAATAAAATCAGATAAATCACCACCTTTGATTACTACCCTGTTGGTGCTGGTCTATTCTTCTTTATTATTCCTTCATTCCCTTTTCACCATACTTGGCTATACTGCGACGTAAGAATGGCCAACAAATAGACTTTAGAAACTCAAGTGAAAACTATTACATAGCAAGGTTTGATTTATCGGAAAAAAGTTGTACTTTTTAAATACGTTTGTGAACAAATTTATCAGAAGCAAATTTTAAGGAGGATGTACTCCAAGGTTCTAAAAGCAGAAAACTAAATTTTAAGGGCAACATTTTATCTTACCACTTCTATATATTTTAATTTAATTTAATTATTTCCAAACCATATTATCCTTCTTTAGTGTCTATTTTTTCTATTTTTTTTAAATAACTCTATTTTTCATCTAGCTATTATTATTTAATTCTGGTTTGTTTTGTCATCCAGATTTGAGTATTTTTTCTATTTCTCTTATTAGTTCTATTTTTGATTTAGCTATTATTACTTAATTTTGTTTCGTTATGATATTTTGTCAACCAGGTCGTTGGGGTGCGTTGGGTATTTCTTCTGCTTCTCTTATTAATTCTATTTTTGATTTAGTTATTATTACTTAATTTTGGTTCGTTATGATATTTTCTCATCTTGGGTTTAATTAGCCTGTTATTAGTACTATTTAATCACACTTTTGTATTTTCTAGTATAATTGCCTGCTAAATTTTGTAATGCATGTCCCAGCGATTGCGAAAGCATTTTTGAAATTTCCCAAATTTCGCTATTATATTCCCATATTTAATTATTTATTTAAAAGAAACCACCATTGCTTCTTCCATATCAATTTACTACCAGACTAAAAATAACCATGGGAGACGCCTGATAAATTGCAATTGGCTCCTACAGCCTTACTCACAAGCATTCGTCGACCAAAGAACTTGCCATTAATCATTAGTTATTAGCCAAGGACAACGTAGGGACCTGTATCTAATATCCACGTAGGCACTCGCTCGCGACTGACCAACACTACCACACGCTCATTTAAACGATTACTTCAAACTAAACGACCAATTATAAATATGCTTAGACAAGTTTTACGTGCAATCGGACATGCAAAATTCTCTATACACCCTCCCTCCTACTCCCTTAGGTTAAACCACCATTAGAACAGCTAATTGGGAACAGAGATGGGAACAGCGCGTTTAACACTCGGGTTTCATGTACATGTTCACTGTGATATATACCTACCTATACGTGGAGTTTGGGATAACTATCTGTTTTGATTATAAAGTTTTCTCTACCTTTTTTAGATTCTAATCGACTTTTTTGCTTACATAATTTCGTAATTATGCGCCTGTCTATATGTTGCAAGTGCATGTTGCATTTGTACCATCCGCAGAAACACACAAGCTGGATGAAATTAAAACAAATAGAGAGATTTATTCCGTGACGTTCAGGTATTAATCTTCCTCGTTAGTACACATGGATGTGGCTTGTTACCAGTGAAGTTTTACTTGAATTATTTGTAGGTGTAAATCCTTCAAGTAATTCTATATTTTTTCATTACATTAAGATAGTATATATAAATCATTGACAACAGCATAGCTACCTGAAGGACAAATATACACTCTATACTTTTTTTTTAAGAAGCAGTCGATGAACTACATGTGAGGCACTTGAATAGACCGTCTGGGTGACTAAGAATCTACGAGGTACAATGGTCTAACACAGCAACATTAACTAATATTAATTATTATTCTAAAAGAAATGAATATAAGGACTATACGTAATCGCATGATCAACAAGATATTTGAAGATTTATGAAAATAATAAATGCAAAAGATCCATGGAATTTAATGCATATTTATTTAATAATAAATAACTGAAAGGTTTTGAGAGTACTAGATGATTGACTTATCTTTCATCATATCTTATCTTGTCGTGGATACTTCTCTGTAGACCATTTGTTTGATCGTCCCCACAAAAAAGTTTGAGCATTTTTTTGGCTTATAAACGGCCATAAATAAACTAACTATGCTGTGTGGATTAGTGCAGGCAGGTTGTAAATTATAAATGGAATTCAGAAGCTTTCCACTAAATTTCAAATTTAAGGCAAACTGATCTAATCTTTGTTTTTAATTTAGATGAATATGCTTTAAACAATATTGTACGAGGGGCACTATTTATGTATTGAGAATTGGCAACACTGGTATTGCCGGGTGAAATTTGAAATTGCCATCGTAAAGTTTGACATTTTTGACGTTATAGGTAGTCAGAAAGTTTTGACGTGCGAGCAATATTTGTGTTTTTTGCAGTGTTTAAAATTTCAACTCAGCCAAAATATGGAATTAACTCGCGAAAATTTTCGAGCTATGATTTATTATGACTTTCGACGTGGTCTAACTCAAGAACAATGCATCAATCAACTGAATTCAACTTTTGGTGATGAAGCGCCATCCACACCCACTGTATATCGCTGGCACATTGAATTCAAACGTGGACGTAGTTCGCTCACGGACGAAGTTAAAGAAGGTCGTCCAAAATCGGTCGTTGTGCCGGAAAATATCGATGCTGTGCGAAAACTAATTGAAGAAGATCGTCATGTGACATATCAAGAAATCGAGAGATATTTAAGCATTAGAATGACCAGCATACATAAGATTTTGCACGAACATTTGTGTGTTCGGAAGCTGTGTGCGCGTTGGATTCCACAGTTGTTGAAAGATGCTCAAAAAAATGCTCGTGTCGATTGGTGCCGTAAAATGATTTCAAAATACAACTGTGGTGCATCCAAAGCGGTATACAACATCGTCACAGGTAACGAGTCGTGGATTTATTCTTATGAGCCAGAAAGAAAAGGCCAGTCGGCAGTTTGGGTGTTTCAATGTGAAGCAAAGCCAACAAAAGTTGTTCGTTCTCGCAGCGTTAGGAAGCAAATGGTGGCGTTTTTCTTCACGAAAACTGGTCCTGTGGCAACTGTAGCTCTCGAAAATCAAAAGACCGTTAATTCAGCGTGGTATACGACCATTTGTTTGCCTGAAGTTTTCGGTAAATTGAGAGAAACCAACCCAAAACGACGAATCATTTTGCATCATGACAATGCGAGCTCACACACATCACATGCAACAAACGAGTATTTGGACACACAAAAGATCGAATTGAAGGGTCATCCGCCTCACAGCCCCGACTTGGCACCCAATGACTTCTTCTTGTTTCCAGTAATTAAAGATAAACTGCCTAGACAACGATTTTCATCGCCCGAAGAAGCGGTTGAGGCCTTCAAAACGCATGTTTTAGAGCTACCATCTTCTGACTGGACAAAGTGCTTTGAAGGGTGGTTCATTCGCATGCAAAGGAGTATTGATCTTAAAGGCGATTTTTTTGAAACTGGTCAAAGGCAAGTCTTTTAATTCTGCCTTCAATTTATTATATAATTTGCACCCCCAGTAATCAATCGACCTCTGACTGCAAGTCAGCCGATGATGAGGCATTCTCATCTTCTGTCGCTGACGAGTATGATAGCTGAGATGATGACCGTTCAAGGGAAATGCTTCTTTATTCTGCTGGACGTGAGTAACTACAGAGAGGATAAATACTGATGGTAGAGTGAGTATCTTCTCCTTTTTGAAGTGTGATCTACAGCTCTCCCTACATGTCAGGTCGCACAAAAACCTAATCGCCCTCTTCTGTAGAACAAATATCCTGTCCGCTTCTGCAGCCATTCCCCAGAAGAGGACACCATAGGACATCACGGAATGAAAGCCTGCAAAATATGCTGCTTTCGCCGCCTCACGAGTTGCAAATAGGGCAGATGACAATTTCTTCGCTAGGTCTTCTATGTGGAGAGTCCATTTCAGATTTGTGTCCGGGGTGATGCCCAGAATTTTTACTCCTGACGATCGTTCTGAGCTAGTTGTACAGAATAGAAGATTTTGCGTTTTATTACTATTGATTTTCAGTTTATTAGCAGCAAACTAATTTTCAACGTCCGCAATTGCCCCTATCGACTTCTGATGCAGTGCTGCCGGATCTATGTCCTGCATCAAAAGAGAGGTATCATCAGCGTACATACATACCTCCACCCCGCCTATGTTAGAAGGAAGATCATTCATATATATTATGAACAGCATAGGACCGAGGATCGATCCCTGTGGAACTCCATACTTTATTATCCTAGGCTCAGACTGTGTGTTATTCCATTCCGTCAGTTGATATCTACCCGTTAGGTAAGATCGCATTAGGTTTAGGGATTCACCCATTATTCCATAATATTCTAACTTATGCAGCAAGATCTCATGACTAACAGAGTCGAAGGCCTTGCTTAAATCTAATAAATTTATTCCTGCATACAGACCAGCGTCGAAGACCCTGTACAGACTCTCCACTATGTGTAGTATACCACTACTAGTCGAACGTCCTTTTCTATAACCATGTTGTGCGGACACTAAATATTGTTGACTCTCCATATATCCTATAATTCTAGACGCAATAACATGCTCAAAAACCTTTGTCACCGCCGGCAGAATACTAATTGGTCTATAATTTTGACAGTCATTAACGTCATCCTTTTTATGTATAGGTACAACTCTAGAGACTTTCAATAGGCTAGGAAACATACCTTGTTCTATACATTTGTTAAAAATGCTCGCCAATAGTGCGGATATCTGCATGTACATACACCTCTTTTAAAATATATATCGAAATATCATACACATCTTTAGTATGCTTACTTTTAATTTTTTGAATCGTTTGTTCTACCATAATAATGAAAAAAAATGGATATAGAAAATGAAAATTTTTGTTCATATTTTATTGTTGTTTTTTTTGGATGTTTTTAAACATTTTGCAGATTTTTTATTTAGTACGTAGTGTACATTTCAGTCTAACTTTACACAAAAATTGATTCTTTTTTCTTTATAAATATACCTCCATTTTGGGGGTGCCGGTAAAACTTAAATGACCCGATACATTATCGTAATGAAGAAATGAAAAATTTAATTAATTTCTGAAATTTTTAGACATGAAATTTACATTACGGTTCTGGCACATACATTTGCATGTTTATAAATAAACACATACAAATACAAACAACGTTTAGTCAGACTAGAATCGTCCTGCTGTGTTTATTCTAAGCACAATAGGAGTATTGACTATTGTACCCAGCACATAACGATAATACAGTTACGTGTGTTTTTTGTCAAAAAAAAAATCGAGGGGTTATTAATCTTGAAAATGGGTCAGCAGCTGATACGGAAAATCGTGTGTAATTTTTATTTAGCTATTAAAAGTGTAAATACTTCAGTAACGTTGTGCGAAGACTTTTGTATTCACTCCTTCTCTTTTCACATTAAGTAAAATGGAAAAGACCGATATGTGGAACAGGTGGATTATTCTATTTCCATCATCACGTATGCGATTTGTCGCTGTAAAAATACGTTGGCGAAGATCGTCCTCTCTCTCAATTTCATCCTCATCATACACCAGTGTTTTCATGTAACCCCAAAAAATGAAATCTAATGGATTTAAATCCGGGCTGCGCGCCGGCCGTGGTCTATGTCCTCCACGTTCAATCCATGGATGATGATATGCAACGTTTTGATAATTCCGCACTGCCAATGATATCATGCCTTCTAAGCTGCAGAGGCATATCATCGAGACACTCCGTCCATCCATTCTGCAAGAAATTTAAGTAACTCGTTCAGGTCAATCGGGCAGAGAGCATGTGCGGTCTGAGCAGTCAATCACCGACAATTTCCGTCCAAACGTTCACTGAGAAGCATTACTGAAAACGACCTTGTTGTATTACATTCGAGTTTACATCACTTCAATAAAGAGCGTTATGAAAGTTATAGTACGCTGGCACAAAATTGCAGGTTTCTCTCTTGATGCCGTCGAAACCGGGTGCAGAATCTAATATGTGCCGGGCGGTCCTGTGATGTTAAAGCTTGCACTTTTTGCAGATGGAATGGATACAGGAAGTTCTCGCGGAGGACCTGATGAATCGCTATTCCAAGTTGCGTTCCAGCAGTTCGCGTGCAACGGTCAACTGCTCTTCCGTTTCCACCTGTTTTACCTTACAGATATATCATATTCCATAATTCATGCTTTGTAAAAGCCATGGCGATAACTAAGAATGACTACACATTCGCGGCTGAAAACATAATGACATCTATTTGTCTTGTGTGCCTAGATATGATACATGCAAACGCGCGTTGTCCATTTGTTCATACCGCGGTCGTCCAGGCTCGGCATAAGGGCAATTGACTTTATTATTATTTTTTTTCTGCCGTATGCGTACGAATAAAGACGTTATGTTTTGGGAATATTTTTTTTTTGTGACTACAGATATCGATTTCTGATATTACGTCTCTTTATTGCTCAGACACCCGATATTTATGGAAATAATTTAGAAACACTATATGTAAATATAAGTATGGCACTACATATTTATTAACACAACTAGTAAGAGTTGCCAGATGAGAAAGATCTTTTTCAAAAATTAAAACTTGTTGCTACCGAATTATCAATTTTGTTTTCAAAAGCCTAAAATAAACTGGAAGGAACAGCTTAGTATCTTAACAAAAAAAATTGTACTTATTCCTAATTGCAGGGAACAAAACAAAAAAAAATTACGATCGACTAAGCTATAGTGAACCAAAAGAATCAGTATTGTAGTCCCAGTTACCGAATGGAGTTGGTCGCGGGTGATACACTATAGATTGTGGGGAGTAACACAAAAAAAGTTAGTTCGCCGCCACTTGCTTTCAAGAAAAGATTGGGTGTGACCATTTTCTTATAGGTATCAGCGTTTCAAATTTTTCCAATGTTTTAAATTAAGTTTTAAATACTTTTATCTTCTTAAAAAATAAACTAGTGAGTAATTGTCTTACTTCAAGCCCAAATTTTAAGATTTTTTTTATACAAATATTATTCAAAATTAAATTCTAAGTACCTACTTCTGTTCTCTTAATAAATCTCTATAGAATGCATAATGGGAGATATTCGAAAAAAAAGCTATTCGCTAAGAGTAAAAGTCTACAACAAGAAAATGGGTGTGCTTAAAACCACACAGCAGAAGTGTAAACTTCATCAAGGCGAGGTTAATAATACGAAATACAACTTTTTTTTCCGTTCTATATTACATTTAAAAAATCGTCCGCGAAGTTACCAATTCGCGAATGCAACACAGTTTGCGAAATACAATTTCGCGGCCGTTGCTATGGCAGCGGCCGTTAAAGTAAATACACATTTTGACACATGTTTAATCACACATTCTACGACTTGAAAACTATCAAGTATTTGTAGTTTATTATATTCGTCTCATTTCCATGGTAACGCATGTAAAGCAAGTAAACCACTTTAATTTAGCACCCTTAGAACTATATTAATTTAAGTTGTGTCTCAATTTAAATAAAATCGATTGAAAAATTTTAAGGTTGCCCAAAAAATTGTGTGTATGTATATCTTGTCCGCGAAAAACTTTAACGTACTCGAGATTGTCTTGCCTCGGCCGCAAGCATTATTAAGGAGATTTTCGGACGCATGTATATATAGATAGACGATATAAATACTGGCTTTCGACTCCCGCGCTTGGTCTAATGGTTAGGTGCTGGCCTCTCACCCAGGCGACTCCGGTTCACATCTGCTCTGGGACATGAATTTATTTATTCATTTAAATTTCAATTTAATTGAAATTGAATACCTCTATATGATATATTTATTTATCTTGTTCCCTTAGCCGACTTTACCCGAAGGGCGTTACATATCCGAGCGTTGCAGGTCAGTCTTGTTCACTGCCTACAATCAGCGCAACGCGCCTAAAGAAGTTTACACTTCAAAAAGTATTGAAAATCAATCTTTAAATACTTTTATACTCATAATATAATTTCCTAGAAAGCATGACTTGCGAGACATTCGCAAAAAATTGCTTTACGATAAGAGTAAAGGACCTACTTCCGGTAGGAATTTCGAAACACGTTTTTAATAATATTTTTTTCAATTTCACTTGTGAGTATATTTGAATTCTTTATAAATTTGTATTAACTTAGTGTTTCACGAAATATTGGAAAAATTCGAGTTTTTTACTGAAATAAACTACTTCTTCCGGTCCACCGATTTTACTGTAAATCTAACAAGATCTCAAGACGGCAATTATACTCGTAAATATAAAATTTGGAATTGATAGATGCAGCAGTTTAACCGCTATCTTGGCCAGGGAGAGAGAGAGAAAGAGAGAGACTGACAGACACACACACACCGAGAGAAATTTTTTAAAAACCACTTCTTCGGTATCAGGGTACTTCAAAACGGGAACACGTGAAAAATCTCGAAGTCGAACATTTTTGTCATCACAATAACGGTGCTGTTCAGCCAGCAAAAATACGAAGAGATTTCGTTGACAATTACAACCCAAACCTTTAATCAATTAAAATGAAATTAACGAAAGCATCAGAGGGTCTGTTTGTATGTTATAAAAAAACATATTATTAAATATATAAGACTGTATAAAAAGCTTTACTTGGCAAGCTTAAATAAAATATTTCGCAGATTATATAGTGAGCAAAAAGAAAAACAATTCGTGAAATACTCGAACCACTCTACGTGTATGATAAGCTTGTGAAGGAAAATATAATCAAAACAAGTTAACAGAAAATGTTACTCAAACCACTCGTGTGACTAGAATGAATAGCAAAAAAAAACATTAAGATTATTACTTTCTAAATTTAATTAACTGTGAGTTATCGAGGTTCTCCAATATTATACTGTCAATAGCTAGGAGACTAAAAATTTCTCAAGTTCACTGCTCAAATACAGAGATAAGAATAAATAAAAACTTCTACTTCGCTAGTTGTTTTAAAAAAATATGTTTTATTAAAATGATCACAAGAACAGCTAGTTTTCCTATCAATAGTTGCGACTAAAAACATATTTGCGATCAAATAAACTCTGAAAAAATTATGAATCAATTTGCCAGCGCCAAAGCAAGAAGATTAACATTTTGATATTTATATTTATTTTTAGTTTATAATAAAGGCACAAAAATAGGTTAAATTTACGATTGTTTTTAAATTTAGACCTTATAAATATGTAAGTTTGCTTATTGACAATTAAAGAAATTACTTAAAAATTCCAGCATTTTAGTTATTATTTTGTTATGACTATAGTTTTAAAGAAGCGCCGGCATCGTATCTGTTCGCAAAGTCGCGTGTTTACGTACGAGGTAGGCGCCATAAATTCTCAGCCTGACAGGCTTATACAGGTTCAAACTATAAATATGACGGTTCGAAGTCTAGTAATTTTTAGTAACCAGCCAACCAACGTGACTAGCGCACGAAAATGTCTGAAGTAACGAAAATTCAGTACCGCGCGGTCATTAAATTTTTAACAAAAGAAGGGCGTACACCTTATCACATTAAACAACATTAAGACGGCGTTTACGGTGATTCATCTCCTTCGTATTCAATTGTAAAAAAAAATGGGCAAAATGTTTCCGTTTGGGATATGAATCCCTGGAAAATGCTGAGCGGTCGTGTCGACCAATTGAAGTGATAACGCCTCAAGAAATTTCAATTATTGAACATTTAGTGCTAGAAGATTGCCGTTTGAAAGTGAAGGAACTAGTAGTGATAACAAACATTTCCGAAAAAATTGTTTACCGAACTCACCTTGACCATTTGGGTATGAATAAAATTAGTGCTAGATGAGTACCGCGACTTCTTTCTGCTCTCCAACGTGAACGTCGAGTCGAATGTGCGAAGTCGTTTTTAAACATTTGTGGAGAGGAACCAAAACCGATTTTGGAGTCCATTGCCACAGGGGATGAAACAATTGTTGTGTTTTACGATCCTCTGTCGAAAAGGGAATTCATGGAATGGCGGCGACCTGATGAACCTCATCCCAGAAAGACAAAAGTCGTTCATTCAACGAAAAAGGTGTTGTTCACAATATTCTGGGCTTATGAGGGCATTTTGCTAATTGACTTTAAAGAGCGCAATACAAGTGTGAACGGCACATATGCGTATTTATTGCATAAATTAAGGGACAGTATTCGTGCAAAACGTCGTGGAGAATTGACAAAAGGTGTGCGATTATTACACGACAATGCTCCCGTCCATACTGCCGCCATTTCACAGGCTGCCATCCGCGAATGTGGCTTTCAAGAATTGGAGCATCCACCGTATAGTCCGGATATGGTTCCTTGTGATTTTTTTTGTTTTCTAGTTTTAAAAAAGACTTTAAGGGACGTAGTTTTAAGGACGACAGTGAGTTGCAAGCAGCTGTTATAGAACATTTTGACGGAAAAACTTCAGATTATTTGTACAAGCGTATCGAATTATTAATTAATCGTTGTAATAAATGTATAGAAGTTAGGGGAGATTACATTGAAAAACAAAAATTCCTGTATTGTTCCAAGTTCCTTTTTTGTATATCAGGCCGAGAATTTATGGCGCCTGCCTCGTATCTCCTCCAATTATTTCACTTGTATATTTACACTCAATCTTCGTCTCTGTCGCATAATTCGACTATTTGCTAATATTAACGTGCTTGAATTATATTTGTCCGTGATGGTCCGTTCGTCAGCGATACCTTTTGTGAAACATACCGTGTACGCCGTTTTATTAACAGCCGCCACGATAAACCGTGAATAAACAGTTCGACAAAGATGGCCAGAGCCAAGCATCGAAAGAACATACCATCGAGAGATAGAAAAAACACACAGCGGCAGCGCGATGAAAGTGAGAGTGAAGAGCGTCTGTGCCCGTCCGTGTGGCGATCATTAGCGTCGGATATTACGGATTCACACGGCCAATCATTACGGGATAATTGCCGGAGCATCATCGGGTGTCTGTTATGCAACAGAAAATCGCAGAGCTGGAAAAAATGTGAAAAATCGGCAAGCGAGCGTTCGATTTCACGTTAAACGAGCAAAAAATACCAGCAGAAATGTAGAAATATTACAACGATTAGAAATTATTTAAGCTTATTTTTTTTGGCGGGATTTAATAATACTCGTATATTGAATTATGTTTGATTTCATAATGTTCAATTCCTTTTGATTGTGTGAAGTTATTTCGTAGTGATATATATGATATCAAATTGTGCTTGTGAAGCTAGCAGCTGCGTGAAAGCAATTTAGTAAACCTGATTAAATATATCGCAATTCCTTTTTGATCTTTTGAACACACTTCCAAATCATTTAAAAAGATATATAATAATTATTGTTATATTTTGCAGTCTGATCGTTTTCTAACTTACTCCAACAATAAACCTTACTGTCTTGCTAATAAACTAATGTTAAAAATATTTTTTTTTTGTATAAATTTATTGAGTAATTATTGATCCACAAGGAGAATACTTGTTGAAATTTCTCATTATATCAACTAGAATTCAAATACGAGAGTAAAAAATTCTTGGCCTGACACTGAGATGGCGTTCCAGTCAGTGAAAATTTATGATTCCTGCCTGCGTGCACCACAAGTTTCAAATTGTTCTGTCGAGTAGTTAGTTTACACGAATTTTCGCAGTAGACGTTTACCGTGTTTTTTGTTAAAATAGATAAACTTGAATATCGTGCGGTCATAATATTGTTCGTTTTGGATGGATTAATCCCTAAGGAAATTCTCCGAAGTTGACAAAAGTTTACGGGGACTCTGCTCCTTCATTGTCGACCGTTAAAAAGTGGCCAGCTGATTTTAAATGCGGTCGCACATCCCTCGAAGATGGCCCACGTGAAGGACGACCAAAAACCGCAACCACACCCGAAAACATCGAAAAGGCGCACGATATCGTATTGGACAATAGGCGTGTGGAGGTGATTGAGATAGCTGAGACCGTGGGGATATCGGAAGAAGGGGTGCGAAACATCTTGCTCGAAGAATTAGGTATGCGAAAGCTCTGCGCAAGGTGGGTGCCGCATTTGCTGAATACCGATCAAAAGCGAATGCGAAAACGACTTTCGCAGCAATGTTTGGACCGATTTAATAGGGATCCGACCGATTTTGTGCGGCGATTTATACCATGGATGCGACATGGGTCTGCCACTACATGCCAGAAACGAAATAGCAGTCGAAGCACTGGGTTAATCTCATCTGCCGGAAAGGTCTTGGCCAGTGTGTTTTGGGATGCGAAAGGGATTCTATGCTGTTAATTGATTACATTGAAAAAGGCAGAACAATTACAAGCGAATATTACTCTAACCTTCTTGACCAGCTGGATGACATAATTCGCGAGAAGAGGCATGGCTTGAAGAAGAAAAAAACCATGTTTCACCAGGACAACGCACCCCCTCACAAAAGTGCGTTGGCAATGGGAAAACTGCGGGATTTGAGATATGATTTGCTCGACCATCCCCCCTATTCTCCTGATTTGACACCCTCATACTTCCATCTGTCCCCAAACTTGAAAAAAATTATTTCTGGGAAGCGCTTCGCGTCCAATGAAGAGGTTGAGAGGGCGTAATAGATATTTTAACAGGCTTCCAGACTCTCACTTCCGGGAAGGAATACTGATGTTGAAGAAACGCTGGACTAAGTGTGTTGAAGTCAAGGGAGATTATGTAGAAAAATAAAATCATTTTTTAATTGAAAATCTCAGTCTTTTGTTGTCAGGCCGACAATTTTTCACCTTACCCTCGTACACTATTAATTATATGTTTATAATACTATATTCCAACAATTATTCCACCAAACTGTTACTTCACCAGGTGTGTGATGATACTGCAGTACATTTCACAAACACAGATTTTACAAAATTTTGAGAGGGTCATGGAAAGGTATGTTTACTTATGAGTTTTGATTAATTTGTCAGAACTAAATGTCTGAATACCGCGTAATTTGCTAAAAATTAAAAATTCCGTTGAAATTTTCAACTTGCAACTATAGCTGAAGTTCAATAACTTTAATCGAAAATAGGTTCACTTCAATGACCTCTAAGGTGTCTGTAATAAAAAACAAGAAAATGATGAGGAATTGAAAGTATTCCCACTCTTTTTAACTCAGCAATTTCTTAGCGGAAAATGTGTTGCGTGTAAATTGCGCTTTATTCCTCTAGTAACCATATTTTTGGCGTCATGTATAAATCAACTTGCAGTAATACACTCAAATTATTTTTCCAAAGTTTTAGTATTTGCATTGCCGTAATATATATAATTCATTTATCTACTCTCAAAACGGTAATGAGCAGTCGTGTTTAATAAAGAATTATTGTTTTGTCTGCAACCTCGACACTGTGTACATATACGTCTTTAATCGTTCTAGAATAACATTGAAGGCCACAAAATATGAAGGGGAGTTAGCAGAAAACACCAAACCGATACCTATATAACTAAAGTGACGTTTGATTTGTATTAGTTGCAGCAGTAAAATTAGCGACTTAAGCGACTATTTAGAAGTACGGGTTAACGCCGTCATTAGTATTATAATTAACTGTTTGAACAATAAGTTCGTTAGTGAACCACCAATTGTTAGTAATTTAGTTTAGGATATATAAGTACCATCTATTCTACTTTAGAGATGTGGTCGTGAGTGTTTGTTAAACTCTGATTTGGAATATAATCGCCAGTGTCCATGAAACTAATTAATATGCTGGTCAATCGAAATTTAACTGACCACCCAATGTCGCGTTTCTTGTACCTATATAATGTTAAATATTCAGTTTACCGACGCTTCCGACGAAACATATATGATGGGTCTATTTTCTTCATGTATTTTCTTTCCGCAAAACTAGTCTTCTTAACGCATCTATTAATTCATTAGTTATTTATGTCGGATAGGCTTTGTTACTAATTACATATTATTAAAAACTATCATTTTCTAATACTACTTTATTGTTATTTTTAGGTACCGCTATAGCACTTGTTTTATTATTGCAATCATTGCAATCATCGATGAAATATTATTTATGAATTTATTGATATTTTGTCGATTTCATTTCAAACTTCTTATGAAGTGAATGTAATCACTTTTTGTTTTCATTGTTTGAATAATACTAGTATAAATGATGAATAGCAAAGATCCCAAATTTGACCCTTGCGGCACATTACTACATGAATTTATAGGTTCAGAAACACTATTCTGCGGTATCGCTCGCTACGGTCTGCGTGTAGTGTAAGAATTGATTAATTTCAATGCTCTACCATCAAAACCTATATGACATAGTATTCTCAATAAAATATTGTAATCAAGTATATAGCAAGGTGTTCGATACGGCGATTACATAACAGGGTTCTTATTTCTGGCTTGTAGAATATCATCAATCACTTCCATTAATGTAGTAGCGCGGCAATGGCCTTGTCGAAAACGGGATTGGCAAGAATGCAATATACCATATACTTATCCAAATAATTACCGATTTGATGGTAGGTAATTTTTTCTAAAATATTACTAATGGTGGGTAATATACTAATTGGAAGCCCATCATTGACATTCGGAGCATCAGGATTTTCGGCAGTGATAATACTACAGATCTCTACGCTTCAGAAAAGTATTCATGGCAGATTAGTTAAATTTTTCTTCGCTATTGATGGTGTAGTTATCTGAAGAGAGACAGTCTTCAAGATAAATAATGATCACATCAAAACGCGGTTAAATACTAGGTAGTCGGTATTTTATGGTAGCATTTATAAGAGGCGATTTTGGAAATTTTATTCCATAACGATGTTTGATTAATCAACCTAAGATTACATCTTCCGAAAGGGTTCACTCTTTTAGTGTTTTTGTTTTACTTCTCGTTTTCACCTTGCATATAAGTGCTACATAAGTGTTATTATAATCTAATGAATTATTTTGAAATTTTTTGTATATAATTTCCTTATCTTGCTGCTTACAAGATCTGCAAAAACATTGAGGAAAAATACTATGGAGACGCTGTAAAGCATCTTTGCTGTATTCTCAAAACGGGAGCATTGGGCGGGGCTAAGTGTAGCACAAATATGGCTGCCTCACCTAGTCCGGATTACTCAAAATATATCTATATATATAATCTGTCATCCCACATCTGTCATGTTTACACTAACCTACGAAATGTTATTTCAGACGAATTCTTCTTATCAACGCTGTCTCTGTTGTTGCAGCTACGTAGAGCACAAGAAACCATAATGTCTTTTAATATTTAACTTATTATATAACTCTAATACACGATGCACTTAACAAACACTTTACTTTTTACCAACACTACCTGTTTGACATAAGTGTGTTATCAATTTGGTGGACCAGTACCCGGTTTGATCACGAGACGTCGTCTCTCTACCTATTCTTTTTCAATGTGCAAAAACGAACACACTTTTGGCGCACGCTGTATTATATTAAAGGAGATAGAAATAAACTCTCTAAAAAATGATAAATTACTCTGAAATTCACTTAGGAAAAGTTACTTAAACGAAATTATATATATCTTAGAAACAACAAAAGAAAAAGAAACTAAATAACATATATCCAATAATTTTCCATTATTTTCGGTGGGTATATTTCACTATGATAATTTAAAATTTCGTCATTTTCATTTCAGATTCCATCGATTCATCTGAAACATTTTTTCAACTTTAATTTTTTCTCATACTTCGACAAAGAATTCACCATTCACCACTCTGTTTTTGCCTCGCGTTTCATCTCTCCTCTATAATACATAACTTCTCTTTTTATTTTCGCTTTTATATAAGCGTGTGACATTAATTGAAATTAATGACGGCCGGCCGTTTTATTTAAAGCACCATAGCAGCAGCAGCAGCAGCAGCAGCAGCAACATAAAGAACACGAGTTTTTCTTAGCACGCGCGCGCTCTAGCTCTCACCTCCTGTTAAACAATGACATGACGGAGCGTACCCGGAATTTGAAAAACAGTTACATCCGAAACATCTCTCTAAAGCCGTGTTAAATAAGATTTATTACCGAAAACTGGCGCACACATTGAAACAATACAAAAAAGAAGTCAATACACAATCAATTACGGAATCGTCCTAGCGATACGAGCTGACGAGATCACTGAGGAAGCCAATAATTCAAAGGCATTTACATGAAGTTTTCGAGTGCTCTTGCTTGTCGCGCAAAATGTTCATCGTGTTGCTCTGGAATTCGAGTTAATTTTGTTTTCAGTTTAATTGGTTTTTGTAATACGATATCATTATCTCGTATTAATATGAACTGGTTTTGAAAAGACAAGAAACTGACGTAAAACTAATTTTTGCTTGCGTCTAGTAGCGAAAATTACTGAAAAAAATTCATGTTAATTCTGTAGAATAACGTAAGCGTATAGGTATCGCAACGGAAAATATGAATTAATGGCATTGTTCAATAAATATTGTAGCGTTTAATTTATCCGGCCTGTGTAAATAGTTCTATAGAATCACCAAATTATTAAATTGTTAGCAAATTTTGAATATATTAAGTTGGCACTATTAGTTTACAAATAACGAGTCATCGGTGATCGCGAATATCGTTATTTTCTGTTGTGGTGTTCAAAGTGAATACATGCGTTTCGACAAGTGAATGGTTGAGTCTATGCATATTAAATGCAGCTTCGAGAACATATTGCTGTGAATGTATATATTAAGTTTAAGATAAGAATATGCAACAGCATCAATCACATCAATTCGAAATATATATATATAATGCAAATATTCATTAACATATTGTATAGTACGTGACTTTTACAACATTTTTTTACACACATGCAACAAAACATCGTACCGAACTCCGTCGCGTCTCAAGTGTGGACGCAACCACGCAACAGTGCAACAGCGCAACATCGCAACATAACGGCGTCCCATCAGTTGTCGGTTTTCTGCCGTCGCATCAAAGAAATGTTGCGCGTTAACGTTGCGCCACATGTTCGCATGTCTGGACGGGCCTGGCTGATTATGGGAAGATGGGACGGCATTATGTTCGCGTTGATGTTGCGCGACGATGTTCTATTGCACCTCAAAACTTCATCACACCGCAACTTCGTTGCGCAACAAGAAATGTTGCGCGACGGAGTTCGGTACGATGTTTTGTTCATGTGTGTAGCCACCTTTACCTTTAACTTTCGAAATTTTAATCTGTATAAAACCTTAACTCGTTCAGCGCAAGGGTAGAACTTCCCACCTTTAAGATATTCTTTTATACTCATATTTTATGTAGGATAGGTGTTTGACTGTTGTTGAGAGGTTCAAAATGATCTTCAGCTCCTCATTATCTAAACCTCATGATCAATTTATCGTATATAATATTACTAAAATAGTGAATTCCCTAAAAATAATTAATTTTATTATTTTGAATGTGTTGAAGCAATTTCAAACATTGTGTTTAAATATTCTTTAATTATTCAGCTTTAAATATTCAAAAAGAAATATACCTTACCAATAGTTTGTTGATATAGTATATAAATTATTTTAAATAACAAACTGTGGCTATTACAAAGATTTTTATATTTTCAATAAAGGAAAATTCACAAGAATTTGTACTTATGCTTGTTATTTCACACCTTTTTCTTATTTCTACTCCGTCGTTAAACTATTTATGCAAAATGAACATTGGATTAGATATTAAATATGTAAAGATGTCGCAAAAATTCCATTCTGTACAAGTTGAATCTACATATTTTCTTATGTAAATCTCTTAAATGGATTTTCCTAGAAGAGTAGCTCCATTAAAATTATTTTTGCCGAAGTTATTATACAGTATCTTAAGGTAAAGTTATCTTATTTAAAAATAAAAAAGCAACGAAGGGGATGGCACAAACTTAACTCAATCTCAATCTCGGCAGCGCACTACACCTCCATAAAATTATGACAGTACATTTCTAAATCTTGTAACTTTCGATTCGTTCAAGTTATTTTCATGTAGTACAGTAGGCGCTCGATAATCCGGCGCTCGCCAATCCGGAACGCTCAGTAGTCCGGCACTTTGGGACTCGGTTGAATTGTTCGAGTAGTTTCTCTCGGTCGGCAGTCCGGGCCTAACCTTGACAGTGAAGCCACGTGTTTGTTTTGCTTTTTCTTGTTTCGCAGCGTCGCTTGACAAAATGGCGGACAAAAAACGTAAACACGAAACATTAAGTTTAGTTAAAAAGATGGAAATTTTGCGAAAGTTGGATAGTGGTGAAAATCAGATGAAGTTAGCTGGTGAATATGGTGTAGGCCGTGCAACAATTTACGATATAAAAAAGAATCGTGAGAAGATTGAAAACTTCGCCAACACTGCTGACGCCGGGACGAGTTCACGACAGACTATTATGGTTGGAGAGTATCCTCTTATGGAAGACGCGTTGTATACGTGGTTTCTTCAAGAACGAGCCCGTAATACGCCTCTTACTGGAGATATTATTCGTCAAAAAGATTTCATTTTATATGAAAAAATATATAAGAATGCCAACTTTAAAGCTAGTGATGGATGGTTCCAGAATTTCAAATCAAGATATGGAATACGTTTGTTGACTGTAACTGGCGAAAAATGATCTAGTGACACGTCAGCCGTCGCTCCATTTGTCGACAAGTTTAAGAAAAAAGTCGACGAGCTTAGTTTAACACCGGATCAAGTTTATAACGCTGACGAAAGCAGCCTGTTTTGGAGAGTTTTACCTAACAAAACTTATGTTTACAGAAAGGAGTCAGAAGCTCCAGACAGGAAAGTGTCAAAAGACAGGGTCACTATTATGCCCTGTGCAAATGCTAGTGGCACTCATAAGCTTAAGCTGCTGTTTATTGGAAAAGCAAAGAATCCTAGAGCGTTCAAAAATGTTAATCTTGTTTATAAAAATCAAAACAAGGCATGGGCAACTAAAGAATTATTCATTTACTGGTTTCACAATGATTTTGTGCCTGCGGTACGTAAATTTTTGAAAACCAAGAATCTTCCACCTAAAGCTGTTCTGTTGTTGGATAATGCACCTGCCCATGGACCAGATGATAAGTTATCATCTAGGGATGGTAAGATTCAAACACTTTTTATGCCACCTAATTGCACACCGTTACTTCAACCTATGGACCAGAATGTAATACAGATCATAAAATGTAACTACAAGAAGAAACTCTTGTTGAATGCTGTTATACGGGATGATGATGTTACGAAAACACTGAAGGACATGAACCTTAAAGATGCGGTCTTTAACCTAACTGAAGCGTGGAACATTGTACCTCAAAAAGCAATTCAATCGTAGTGGAAAAAATTATGGCCTTCACTAAACCAAAATCCTGAAGGAGAACAGTGGAATTCAGAAGATGAATTACCACTTGCAGAACTCAAGCAAATGTTGTTCCAAAATAATCAGACAGAGGATTCTCACCCTGTAATGACCGATGAAGAAATAATAAATGATGCTGTTTCTAGCTCTGAACAAGATGATTTGGAAATGACCTTGCTTAGTCCCACGAACACCTCGGTGAAGGCTGAAGATGCCCTGAAATCAATAGATGTCAGTATCCGCTGGGCAGAGTAAAATAACGCTATTGACGACATTTTACTGAATTTGAGAGAGTTAAGAGAAATGATAATTAAAAAAATGTACTATGGCAAGAAGCAAGCGAAAATTGACAATTATTTGGTCAAAGCGTCATCTTCCTCTTCCGCAACTGAAAACGTCACAAATGTTAAACATATGTAATAATAATGAGACTCAACCTATTGTAATTACATATGTATTTGTGTTTATGTTAAGTACGTATGTATGTAATTTTATTTTTATAATAAATTCATCTAACCATATTAAAATAGACTTTTACTGTGGATCTATGATATGTAGACTTTATTTTACATTGTACATGTGTAAAAAGCTTTTACTTCCTGTACAAATTCGATAATCCGGCAGTTCCGATAATCCGGTGAATAGGGAAAAAATCGGGTGCCAGATTACCAAGCGCCTACTGTAATTCTTCTTGCACTTAATAAGCACAATGGTGGTTTAGAGCTTCTATTTTATCTTTGCCTATATTATATGTATGATATAATACATATATTTATTACAAAAATCTTTGCTACATATTTTTGAGAAAACATCAGCTATAAATATTTTTTGTATTAACAAAGACTGATTTCTTCAAGATAAACGTCAATTCCTTAACTTCAGTATCTCAATGTGCATCCCGTTACTTCCTATGTCCGCGAATATGATATATGTTTAAAAATGTTTAGAAGATATATCAGGCTTTTGAAAAGATCAAAATCGAGAGTCTTCATTTATAAATTTTCATTATTGGTAGACAGATGGCAGGTGTTTTCTTTTGGAAGTGCCGGATACATTAACAAGGTTCAAAATTTCTTAGTAAAATAATTATTTACGAATCAAGTGCGGGAAGACTATCTACCCTCATGAGCACATTATTAAAGCACAAGCGACTGAAAGGAGCGAGTACCTTTAAGTGCGCGAATGCGCAGAAAATGTTTTCTCATAAGTGGTTTGTTCAATACTTTTTATACGAACATAAAATTCAAAAGCTTTGTTTTAATACACCAAAATTCAGAGCCATCATAACATCAAGTAAGTAATGATCATTTCTTACTAAAACATTCAAATGTAGTTCCTGCTATATATATATCGGGTGTCAACGAGATCATGTATCAGCACGCCATTTATTTATTAGTTAAAATAAAACTTTGAAATTCGGACCAGGTACACTCAGTTTTTCTATAGCACTTCAGGTCAAACCGGAAGTGACGTTAATTTTGAATTTTTAAATACGATATTTATTATTTCTCTTCATATTCTGTTTCCTTTGAAAATTTGCCATCTAGTGCAGGTTAACTTTTGACATTTCTGTCAAAGATAGCGATATCTGTTAAAATTATTCATTAAAGTGAAACTGCTTCGCAACAATTGTAGAAATGCAAAAACCATCAAAGTTAGCTTTGAACACAACTAAGAAACGTATTTTTCACATTTACACGCATTGGCGAAGGAAACATGTACTTCACGTTGAAATTACTAAAGAAAATTTTTTTTTTCATTTTCAAATGACAGGTACTCGCTTTTTTTAAATAGTAACACCTATTTTTTAATGCAGTGCCATATTGGCATAATTTTTAGCTTTCAAGTGATATAAAATATGCTGTGGTTTAGTGGTAGACAGGTAGTACAAAATATAAAATGTTTTAAAAGTGGTCTAATTCCAAAGCAACAGAACAATTACATTTCAAATGAAAAAAACACAGTTATCATGGGAAATAAACGACTTCCATAAATTTAATCAACTACTAGATATTAAACAAAGATACACACATGTTCAATGTTTGCATTAAAACTATTAGTAACACAACAATAGCGAAAACAGTAATTTACAAAATCTATGTTATGAGTATTATTGAAAGCTAGATGTAAGTTATTATTATTTAGGTATTTATTATAAATGTTCAAAATGTCGCCCTTTCTGATCTCTACATAAATTAACACGTCGTATAAATTCCCTCACACAATTATGTAACTGGTGCCTGGTTATATTATTTATTGCTTGCCTCACTCGTGCTTCCAGTTCTTCGCGAGTAGCAGATTGTGCAGTGTATACTTTTTCTTTCAAATATGGCCAGATATGGAAATCTAAAGGTGTTAAATCCGGTAATCTAGGAGGCCACCTGACTGGCCCATTGGTACCAATCCAGAGGTCACCAAAAGTTTGATTTAAGTAATCCCTAACGAGTCCCCAATCATTCCCAGCCAAACATTAAAACCAATCCTCACTTGATGGTTACCCTGTCTGTACAATCGCTGATTTTCCTGCGCCCAGTATCTCATGTTTTGTCGGTTAAATAATCCAAGATTTGTGAATCTTGATTCATCGGAAAAAATAATGTCACCAGCAAAATTACCGTCTCTTCGGATATTATCTACAGCCCAGTTGCAAAACTCTAATCTTCTCACAAAATCATGTGTTGGTTGATCTGATACTTGAAAGATTTGTAGTTATGTTTCTTTAGAATTTTTCGCGCAGATTCATAACTAATAGTTAACTCGCGACCGATTTGCCGGAGGGAAACCGTTTTATCAACTTCAACTAAGGCGAGTACATTAATTTCTGTTGCTTCGTCAACAATAAGCTTTACATTATTATTTTGTGGATCGTCTTCTTCGCTCCTGAATTGAGATTCTACTCTTATAAAATAATTTGGGGGTTGGTGCTGTCGGTCGGGAAAGCGCTGTGCATAGAGCGCTGCAGCGGTTCTTGAATTTTTACGGCATTCTCCATAAATTAAAAGAATATCAACTTTTTTATTTCGAGTATACATCACCAAATATGTATTGTTTACTGTACAACTATAAAATAACTTTTAAACAATACACAAAAATAACGTGAACTATCAATCAACTTGTATTGACAGTTCACAGCCTGTTAGTTGTTTACAGGTGACGTTTATTTCCTATGATAACTGTGTCTTTTTCATTTGACGTGTAATTGCTCTGTTGCTTTGGAATTAGACTACTTTTAAAACATTTTATATTTTGTACTACCTGTCTACCACTAAACCACAGCATATTTTATATCACTTGAAAGCCAAAAATTATGCCAATATGGCACTGTAATAAAAAATAGGTGTTACTTTTAAAAAAAAACGAGTACCTGTCATTTGGAAATGAAAAAAAAAATCTTATTTTCTTTAGTAATTTCAACGTGAAATATACGTTTCCTTCGCCAATGCGTGTAAATGTGAAAAATACGTTTCTTAATTGTTTTCAAAGCTAACTTTGATGGTTGTTACATTTCGATAATGGATAAATGGATAAATTTAACAGATACCGCCATCTTTGACAGAAATGTCAAAAGTTAACCTGCTCTAGATGACAAATTTTCAGAAGAAACAGAATATGAACAGAAATAATAAATATCGGGTTTAAAAATTCAAAATTAACGTCACTTCCGGTTTGACCGGTAGTGCTATAGAAAAACTGAGTGTACCTGAAGAAGCACACCAATCACTCATATATACGGTCCGAATTTCAAAGTTTTATTTTAACTAATAAATAAATGGCGTGCTGATACATGATCTCATTGACACCCGGTATACCTATGCAGAATATTCAGATCTTTGTGAATTAATTTTGTACTTGCCTACATAACATAATATTTGGTTGCTTTTTTTGGTTTGGCATCGACACAAAAAAAAGACTTTTAATGCATTTTATTGAACTTTCAGATCTACCAGTCATGTACAGTAGTAAAATAGGAACTTGAAGAAGATGAGACAATAGAAAGAAATATATGCAAACTTTATTTACTAGTATATGAATGACATTTGTGACATTTTACTACTAATATTACTAGAAAAAATGTATACATAACTAAATAATATGTTATCTATGAATTGAGTAATGTTAAAACAGAGTACAAAAGCAGTTGTGTCCTCTGACATTTATAGTTTTATCTCTAAGTGAACAATCTTTCTGTAATACCCATTAATGTTTCGTGTACACCTTCAGAGATTCGAGAAGCTGCAAATGTAGCGGTACAAACTTTGCTGTCGATCAAATCAAGAGGACGCGATTAAGTCGTTTTATGAAAAATTTGTACAAAGCAAAAGCTTTGGAAATCGATTTTTTGAAATGCCCCAAGGAGGCGGTGGTTTGTTGCAGTTTTTACAGTGAGTCCAGCGGAAAGCACTCATTGCTGATCGATTTAAAAATATACGAAATGTCACTTTAAAGGCTGTAAGTACAACAAATAGTTTTATACTAGTCTGATGCAGAAAATGGATAACATTCATTTCAGTTAACAAGATTTAAAAAAGTATTACAAGAATTCCAGAAACTGACAGCAAGGTGCTATCAAAAAAGCTGTAGCAGAGTGTGGATTAACACCTTTGACTATGACTTACATTTGAAAATTTTTATTAACTATTTTATTTATATTCCACCTGTTATATGTATTACAACATTAAATTATAATAATTTTAATAAATGTTCTGCAAGCACTAAAGATATTTAAGAAATTTATTAATTTTAACAGAAGTAACAGAAACATCTCGGGCTTCCTACGTATATCTGCATTACATATTTGTTGTAGGCACACTCGGAGGTCCAATAGAAACATGAAATGACACCGAGTCATGCTCAATGCAACTGCGTATTGATACCTCTATATATCATCAACCGTTCTTTTATAAATTACCATCTTGTTACATTAATGAATTATTGATATCATGTCGAACAGGGATTAAATCTTCCAGTGTATGTTTCACACAACTATTTAATGAGTTAACATGATGAGAGTTGATAAAATGCTGGATAAATTGACTGTAATATACCTATATTAACACGTGCTGTCATATGGGTATCAGCATTAATTGCATGTAAAATGGAATCGACTTAATTAGAATCATCTTTACTTCAAAAAATGAATTATTTATACGTATAATTACTTGATTAACGTTTTACGAATGCTTTATTAATGATTCCGATTTATAGATAGCTGCAGAGATGGATTTATTTTGTTGCCATTGACATTGATTTAATGATAATGTTATTATATTCCGAAGAACTCCACAATTTTTATTGCAGTTTATTATTAATTTGAGCGTTGAATATGCCAGGAATAGTATTAATATGTAGAACATTATTGCCATATTATCCGAAAAGTATTTCAGAAGTCAATAATATTATAGAACGGACAAATTATGTTCATTAGTTCGATATAGAATACACGATGTAATAAGTATTTTACAATATTTGAACATTTTTGATTTGATATGTAGTTTATTTATTATTGATTTACTTTTTTGTCTTTCTGTGCCACCTTCTGGTGATACCCTTAGTTATTCTCCTCAGTTAGCGTCATATGGAAGATATCTGTTTTATATTTGTATTTTTAATCTGCATTTCTTTTGTTTCCTTTTGTTTTAAGGGTATAACATCAGCGTGTATTTAGGGTCATACACTAGGCAATTGCACACGATTACTCGATCGAGAACTTGACCCATAAGATTTTGTTGTTATCTTAAGTTACTATCATCGAGACTCGGATTCCGCGTTTCGTTAATCCTTTTAACTACTTGCATACTTGATTAGTGCTGTTGCAATGCATTATTAAATGGGATAGAAAGGGAGAGTTTGTTGGGTTTGATTTTGTTGGAAGAAATTACGGATGTGTGTTCCAGATCATTAATTAATTGGGGGGTCGGTTAACGTTGAATTGGGTAAGCTGCCGTTTTATTTAATCTTTGTGGGTACGTAATTTGTAGCTTAATTTTAATTGTCGTTTTCTTCTTAGTGTTTTTCCTGTTGCTCGATTACCATTATAGAGCGGGATAATTAACGATTATTTGGAGGATTTATGTTATCACGTGGGCGGTCATTTTGTGTATATTTAATAACACTCCGTTTTGGGGTTTTAAACAGCCCGTTACCATTAGTTTGCATTTGAAATGCTGGGTAATTCTGTCTTTTTGTTGTTGTTGTTGTAAATTATATATTGGAAACTGGGATAAATTTGTGTTGAAATTTTCTTGTTAATTTAATATTTAGAATATATACTGCATGACATGGAAACTGCAACACCAAGAAGGGGTGCGGATTTTTTGACCAAACTTGGTAGAAACGTATAACTAGTCAAAGGCAATAATTGATTAAAATTTCAAAGAAAAAAAACAAAAGACACACAATTTAACATAATTTTTATTAATAATGTGTTGGACCGCCCCTATTAGTGTCACACTCCCTCACTCTTCGTGGCATTGATTCGACTAGGTGGTCGATATCCTCTTGGGGTATGGTGTCCCAAGCAACCTGTAATTCATGCCGGAGAGCTATTAGTGTCTGCGGGGGATTGGCTAAATTCATAAGTTTTCGTCCCATAATGTCCCACACATGTTCTATTGGCGAGAGGTCGGGGGATTTGGGTGGCCATGGCAAGATATTGACATGAGCCTCTTCCAAGCGATTTATAGAAATTCTCGCTACGTGGGGAGGGGCATTATCCTGCTGGAAAAGTGGGTCTTCGAGCGTTTGAAGATATGGTAGAATATGGGGTTCTACCACCTCATCAATGTAACGCTGGGCGTTCATGGTGGTTTGGATGAACACCAATTGAGACCTACTCCCATATGCTATAGCACCCCATACCATAACACCCACTGCTCGATGCACATGCCTTTCAACGGAAAACTGAATATCACGACGTTCCCCACGTCTTCGTCTGACCCTCATACGGCCATCATGCATCCCTAGACAAAATCGAGATTCATCACTGAATACCACCCTGTGCCACTCCACGTTCCAGTGCAGTCGCAATCTACACCACTCCAAACGTTGCTGTCGGAGTTGAGCCGTAAGTGGTAACACAAGATGTGGACGATAAGATTGTAAGCCGAAACCCCTAATTGGACGATAAACGGTTCGAAGGGTTACAGGACGACCAATATTACCTAACCACACGTCAGCAATTGATCTGGTACTGGAAAACCTGTCTCTTAGTGCCATTAAGCGAAGGCGGCGGTCCTATATCTCATTAGTTCTTCTTCGGCCTCCGGTTCCTCTTTGGCGTCTTTCCTGACCTTCCCTAGTCCATGATTGATAACATTGCATAATGGTGAATTGGTTCCGGTTAAGGCGATTTGCAATTTCCCTGTACGAAAAACCACCTTCTCGCAAACCAACAATTCGACCTTTGTCGAATTCGCTTAATTGGTGATAATTTCCACGTTGCCGCACTCTAGGCATAATAAAACTCTTTAAACACGTTAAACAAAGGTATAATAAGACAAACCGTTGAAATTAATTTCAAACAAACAATTAATACACCACACATTAATGTCAGCGAAAACTGAATGAAGTGTCAGATGTGTCATGGCCACTTGATCTATCGCAACAAAATTTTAATCAATTATTGCTTTTGACTAGTTATACGTTTCTACCAAGTTTGGTCAAAAAATTCGCACCCATTCTTGGTGTTGCACTTTCCATGTCATGCAGCATATGGGATGGGATGTTTTGTAATTAGATTAGCTTATTTTCCTTCAGTGTAGTGATGATTAGCCACGAGAATGACACTAAACTTTAAATTCTTACATTTGTTGTGATTTTTGAACGATTTAATTTCTTAGTTGTCCATTTAGTTGCAGTTGTATTGTAATGCTATAGGTCTACTTCTGTAATTTTTTTAAGACTAACTTTAAATTTAAATTTGGCATTTCCTTACAATCGCATAGTCTTAAACGTTGATTCCTTTAAATAGTAATGATGCATGTACGTGATGAAATTTAATAATATTTGCAAAAGAATAAAGGTGTTTGTCTTTGTACGTTATCTTATTTGTGTATAGTGAATCCGAATATCAATATTATCGGCCGTGAATCTGCACTGCATTGGAGTTAAAACCAACTATTATACTTCTATTTTGTTCGCCTAAATTCCCGATCTACTTTTTAACCAATGAGAAGACGGAATTCCAATAATTTGTATACTCTCGAACCTGCCTTTTTGATATTATTTCAAAGTACAGAATATTTACCGGGATAACATTTAAGAATTTGTGTATTTTAATATTTCAAAATGTCTTTAGGATTCATTTTTAAAAAAAAATCATTTAAAGTGGTCTAGTTAAATTTATAATAATTAATAATTTGAACAACATTTGGGAGGTTATTTAGTGCATTCAGATGAACACTCGAAGAAACAATTCAATGGTACTATACAAAAGTTGATTTTGACTTACAGTAGTACGCAATTAATATTATTCCACATATACCTTTCTGGTCCTAATAAGTGTAACATCTCTTCTCATCGTTGAAATTCAAAAGAAGTAGTGCATTATTCGCGTTACTATTTTTATATCTCGACTTATAATCTAGATATTCACTTATAATACCATGAGTAGTCAAAGTTATGTCGATTATTTTTGTGGTGGTTACACGAATGTCTTTCATGATTGCATTTAAATACTACGAGTGCGGAGCACGAGTAGTATTCGCAATTATGAAAGACATGAGTGTAAAGCACCACAAAAATAGTAGACTCAACTTTGATTACGAATCGTATTCGAGAGACTATTCAATGAACCAAATCAATTTTTCATATTAAAATGACTCAAAATTTAGTTACACATGATTACGTTTCCATGTCAACAAAAAAAACATTTATGTTTGTCATTAAAATTTTTGGAATCGTGTTCCTATTTAGTTCGTTTCGTTGAATAAAAACTGGTGTTTCTAAATAATGGGAACTGAGAAAAGATTTGGCACGAAATCTGAAGACGAAATCGATGCTGAAATTTGCGAAAATATCCCTTGGAACACGAAGAAATCCAAAGATTCAGTATGGAGACAATTTAGTACATTTTTAACAGCAAAAGGCTATAAACTGGATCAATCTACTTCTCCTGTGGACTTAAATGTCATCTTAAAGTCGTGGGCATGTAATATGAAGAAAAAAGATGGGTCCGATTATAAAGAAGGCGTCATCAAGCACATGTGGAACGTGACGGCGAAAATGGTTCAAGAAATGTTCTTCAATAAGTGGAAAATAAACGTAAACCCGTTTTCTGATGCAATATTTAAGTCAGCACGTGACGCCAGGGATGCTACAAGAAGAAAACTGCAAGCGTTTCCTGAAAAAAGAACCAGCAACGCGGCGGCACTTACAGAACCAGAATACTTAAATATGATACGCATATTAGATGAGAGTACCCCAGACGGTTTACAGAAAAAGTTTTTCTTAATAGCATCTTACGAACTAGCTTGGCGGGGAGGAGAAGGGAGCAACTGTTTCACCTATTACTTCAAGGAGGAACTCGATAACAAGGGAAGAAGAACTGGTAGAATTGAGTATAATCCAGTATTTTCGAAAACTGCGCAGGGGGGAACTAAATCATTGACAGGCAGCAAGTGGTTGATGGAGAATAAAAGCAATACCGATATGTGTCCAGTTAGGTAACCTATTTATATTTAATTTCAAGACGGTATAATTAATATTCTTCTGTTATTTAGATTGTATTATCTACTGAAATCGAAGAGAGGAAAAAATGTGAAAACAGAAAGGATGTTTTTGACACCGAATCCGTTTTGGGATAAAGTTGAGAATGCGGTGTGGTATAAGAACAGTCCAGTTGGTATATGTGAGATCAGTAAATGGGTGAAGTTATTAGCTGAAAAAACTGGATTAGATGTTAAAAGAAGGAAGATATCAAATCATTCGGTACGCTCTTCAACTGTATCATCTCTGGCGAAAGCTGGAGTCGGAGAGCAACAACTGATGAAAATAACGGGACACCAAAATCTGAATTCCATAAAATCGTACTTGCAGCTTGATGATGAGCACCACGAGTCGATTATCACCAAAATGCGAAGAAATTTTACAACAACAAATGTGTCATGTACAACTTCGACATCTGTCAGTAATAGTGACGGTATTAAGCTACAAGAGAAAGGTACTCCCTCGGGTACTCCCAGTGATAGCTCTGTTCCAGAATATCTGCTGCAGCACTGCAGTAATGTTAGTTTTTCTAATTGTACCTTCAATATTGTTAGTAAATGAGTTACATTAATAAAAACTTTCAATTGTTTAAAATATCCACTTGAATACCTTCTAGGAAGATATAATCGCTGAAATTTCCTGTTGCTATGATACGAAAGTAAATATTTGCTATTTTATTGGTTCATATTTGAACAATGACAGGTGAATTGAATAGTCATTGTAAATATTTATTTTAATACAGATATTAGTTCTAACATGTATTTAGCTGCTTTATGCAATTATTCTACAAATGTATGATACGGGTAAAGTGTTATTAGTTTCATCGGTTTACCTGTGGCAATATATTTCTTAAATGTGTTTAATTAACAAGGACAATTTTTTTGAAGCAATCTAATTTTCTATTTCGTTTAGATCTTAATACATTATACACATAATATGATGCGCAACTCTAAAACAATGAAATAATTTTTATGCAACTGGTATAAGCACATTGTCTTACTATTCCCGTTTTACCACGAAAGAATGTCACCTAAAAATCCACTTGTCGAACGTTTATATGTATGCTCCGATAGCAGAAGACAAACAAGCAAAACTTGCAAACGTAATTCGCGATCCCATATTGCGGTAAAAAGTCCGAGAATTACATATTCATACCGGAATATTGAACTAGTTCATTTGAAACGATTAGAACACTTTTACTATTTTAAGTGACTATCTCGGCGTGATCTCATGCATGTGTAGTGTACTACGTAGTGTGTAAGCGGTTGAGTATTGTGGGACATTGCAGATGTCGTCGTCATATCGATTGGTTCTGCTCTACTTTTTTCCTGTCACATTTAGACGTGTTATAACTGATTTTTCGCGTCCATATTCACCGATAATAATAGTTTAAATAATTATGCAGAGAGAAATTATCGAAGAATGCGGATAGATATTTCAGAGGGAATAATATGCAATTTGGTTCGTTAAGAGGTTAAAAGTAAAATCGTCTTTACCGCCGTGTGTTCGTGTTCTTGCTAATTACGAAGAGGAATAAAATTTTATTAGTAACATTACGCAGAGAGACAAGGCGTTATTTATGTTAATGTTTTATGTTGAGTCCTCTTAAACTAATGCGAAACTTCTGCACACGTAGGCCTTTGTCGAAAGTGCTTAAGCATAAATAACCCATAATTAGTTTAGATTCAAAAACTTCGTATTCGAACTTTGGTTTAGTACTGGTAATCTCAGTCATCCGAAATAATGTGCCGCAAATTCAGGAAAATAAACTAAAACGGATAGCACAATGTTAAGTATCAATTTTTACTTTCTTATACGTACTATAAGGAAGTATTGTGATGACGAAAATTTTCGACCTCGAGATTTTTGCAGATGTCCACGTTTTGAAGTCCCCTGTTACCAAAAAAGTGGTTTTTAAAAAATGTCTGTGTGTCTGTCTGTCTGTCTGTGTGTCTGTGTGTGTGTGACCACGATAGCGGTCAAACCGCTACAGATATCAATTCCAAATTTTGTATTTACGTATATAATCTCGCTCTTGAGATCTGATTAGTTTTTCAGTAGAATCGGTGGACCGGAAGTAGTAGTTTACTTCAGTGAAAAAATCGAATTTTGCAAATATTTCGTCAATTACTAAGTTTAAACAAATTTATAAAGAATTCAAATGTTCTCAAAATTAAATTTGAGACAAATTCTCTTTAAAAAGTTTTTCGAAATTCCTGCCGGAAGTAGGTCTTTTACTCTTATCGAAAATCAGTTTCTTGCGAATATTTCGCAAGTCATGCTTTTTAGACAAGTACGTTACGGGTATAAAAGTATTTAAAACATAATTTTAAATATCTTTTGTATAAAAAAAAATTCAAAATTCAGACCGGAACACTTTTATTCTTATCGAATAGCGATTTTTTGCAAATATGTGGTAAGTTATGCATTCTATATATATTTATCAAGAGTACAAAAGTATTTAAAACTGGATTTGCAATATTTTTTGTATATATGAAATTTCAAAATTCGGACCGGAAGTAGCACTTTTACTCTTACCGAGGAACAGTTTTTTGATAATATCTGTATGTATTCTATAATGATTTATTAAGAGAATAGAAGTACTTAGAATAGGATTTTGAATAATTTTTGTAAAAAAAATTCTTAAAATTCTATAATTTGAAACGCTCATACGTATAAGAAAGTCGTGTGGTGGCCACACCTCACGCTGTAACGGAGTGGCATGGCGGTATATTTGCTCTGTCTTGTTACTCTTACGGGGAAGACTTGGAAGACAACCCCACGTTAAAGTTTAAAATATCTATACTGTTATTGAGATTAGAAAGAAATGAAGTACGTACGTTGCAGGTGCCGATGTCCGTGACAGTGCCACATAATTGATAACCTGCCCAAAAGTGTCGCCGGACAGATAGTAGACATGTATAAATATTAAACGCTGCATACCGCTTTCATGTTGCAATTATTGCTATGGCATTTGAGTTTAACCGCATTTGGTTTTAATTTTTCTTAGTTTATAAGTTTCCGACAAGCAAATAAGTGTTTTCATAACTAATAATGCCGAAAGAGTTTTGCAACTAGTGTAAATAGCAAGTTGCTGCTGCTCTTGCTAATTTTGAAGCTGTATGTGGTAATAGTGGGCCTTTGCTGTCATTAACTTCTCAAACAGAAGAACATTTTATATTTTTCATACATCACATGCTGTATATAATTGTTTTGTATCGAGTGTCAGTAGCATTCTTCTTTTCTTCTTTTACATGGTACTGCAGTCAAATTTGGACCTTGGCCCCACACATTTTCTGCCTTCAGACATCTCGCTGCCTTGCTGTTGTCATCCAACTGCGCACTTTTAGTAATTGTTTAGCATCCTCATGTTCTTCACCCATCTCTATCTTGATCATCCTCTTCCTCTGGCGCACTCCATCTAACCGTTATATACCTTCTTTGGGATTCGGTCCTCGCCAATCCTTTCTAGGTGTCCCGCTCATTTCAATCTTTGTGTTTTAAAAAATCGACAATATCTGGTTGTTTGTATTTCTGCTTTATTTCAAAGTTGTATCGGATTCTCCACTCCCCATTCTCCATCACCGGCCCATATATTTAGGATTCGCCGTTCCCATCTTCCTAGAAGCTCCTCTGAGTGATTGTCCACTTCTCCCTTCCGTATGTCACCACGGGTCTTATCATGGCCTTGTAGATTGTAATTTTTTGTTTTTCTTGTTGCTGATTTGGACTTGAAAGTATGTGCAAGTGAGAAATAGGTTCTGTTTCCCTCTTGTATGCGTTGTTGTATTTTCTGTTTGGTGTCGTCTTGACTGTTAATTTGAGATACCAGCTATTTGAATCGCTATACCACTTCGAAATTATTATCTCCTATTGTGTAATTCTGGCCAATCCTTCTTGGTTTCACAGGAAGTAGTTTGGTTTTTGTTCCATTAACCTTCAGCCCGATTATACTAACTTGTGGTTTTAATTTGTTAAACACTTAATTGATTTCTCGTTCTTTTCTGACTACTAGATTAATATCATCTGCGTAGGAGATTATCTGATGTGACTTGCGCATTATTGTGCTGTCAAGGTTCTCACTGGAATTTTTTATTGCATCCTTCAGTACAATGTTGAACAGGATTGGTGCAAGTCCATCTGCCTGCGTAACACCTTTGGTGGTTGAAAACCTTGCCGTCATTTGGTCTTGTATTCTCACTACGGCATTCGGGTATGTTATTGTTGTTCTGGTTAATCTTACCAATTGGTTTGGTATGCTAAATGCTCCCATTATATCATATAGCCCGTTCTGTCTATACTGTCGTAGACCTTCTTGAAGTCAATGAAGACCTTATAGATTGGTACATTACACTCCCATGCTTTTTCGTTTCATCGTTATTCAACTCTTGTATACTCTTCATTACTTCCTAGTAGGTATGGTCTGTTACCAGTGTTTGTGTTGTCGGTATTTCTTCCATTTCATAGTTTTTTCCCTCACTCCTTGTTTCAGTAGGTTAGCAAAGTGTTACAGAAATTAAAAATTATGTTGAGCAAAAAATTCGAGGGTTCACCAAAAACGACGGTTGTCGTAAGAATTGAAAGGAAATATTAGGCAAAACAATGGGATATAGAAGAAATATAACAACACCGTAAGTACTAAAAACAAAATGGAATACGATGCAGTAACAAAAGAAGTCAAACTAAAAGTGAAAAAGGCGAAGAAGAAAAGCTGGGGAAATTTTGGGAACGAACTAAATGACAATTACTAAGATGATTCGTGGAAATTTTGGAAGAGAATAAAACGCACGAGAGGAAGGAAGATGAAAGAAGAAAGAGGGATGGAAATAAATAAGATGAAATAATAAACTGTAGACAAACACATGATTTTGGATGGAGAACTCACCATGCAGAAAAATTTGAAAGGCAAGAAGAAACATTTAGAGAAAGTGAAATTAAAATGGAGAAAATAAGTATGGAAGAACGACGAGGGACTATCGAATATAAAAATAGGAAAAAGTGACGACAAGGTCGAACTAGAGATGCTAAAATGGAGGAAAGATAACGGGAAAAGTTATATTTTCAAAATATACCATCAAGGGATTGGAAAAAAATCTTGCCCACCCAACATATAAACAATTTATAAAAAAGAAGAATACACTGATGGCATCCATTACCGTGCTATTTTTCATATCTTCTGTAGGATTTAAACAAACATAAGAGTTATAGAAGAAAGATTGTGGAGTAAATTGGCAGATGAGCAGGCGGTATTTGGAGCACATAGATCAGTGAAGACAACATAAGCCTTGTAAAAAAATGAATAGAGAGAGCTAAGGAAACTGATGAAAATTTTTGCCGTGTATACATTGATCTAGGATCGTCACTTGGTAGATAAAGAAATAATATGGATAGCAATTAGCATTACTACAAGTCCATAACAAATTTAAAATATTATATAAAGCATATATCGGAATACAAAAACAAAAGTACAATTAGACGAACTAAGATTAAAGATAGTCGAGTTTAATTGAGGAATAAAAAAAGGCCTAGGCCCCTTTCTCTTTATAGTGGTAAAATGATAGATTAATAAAAAATACGTAAGGTAAAACAGAAAAGACTGTTATTGGCTATACAGGCCTAGTCTAAGGTCCAAATTTTGTTATATGCACACGACATTGTGCTAATATGGTTCAGAGATATATAGGTATACAGCAAATAGTAGACGTTTGAACAAACCAGATTGAGAGCCTTAAAAATGTAAATAAATATAAAGGAAAGCAAGGTGCTGATAATAATAAAGAAATGGAGATAAAATAATAATAACCTGCAAACAAAGGACGCTAGATTTGGTAATAATAATTATTATTAACCCTAGAACACTAAACAGTCGTAAAATTTACGACGACCTCTGTGCGATTCGACAAGTTCGGGTACTTCCGCTTGTGCGAATTCAGTGATGCTTTCAGTAGCTGCATCTTTTATTGCATGCCAGTCGTATACCTAACGAAAGTAGCGTAAGTTCATTTTTAGTGGAGTTACCAAGTGTTCGTCGTCAATTTTACGAGTATTTATCGTTTGTGTAACTTTTCACGTCGTTTTCGTTACGAATGTTTAGTATTTGGATCCATTAGGTAAAATCTAAATTATTACAATGTGAATCAAGTAAGATTTGTGGATTAGTTTTTAGGAAGTAGTTATGGCGTTGTCTAAAAAATGGTTAACACAAGCCGAATTAGAAGCCGAAGCAAACAAAATAATGGATGGAGAAGATATCAGTGACACAGAAATTCAAACATCCGGAAGTGAAGATGAAGAAGATGTTGTAGAAGCAGAAGTTGTTGATTCAACCGATGATGAAATTTCCGAAGACGAAAATCAAGCAACTACAAGTCACTCCAATCAATCAATGAATCAAACAACACATCAATCTGGAAGTAGTACTACATCTGTTTTGAATAGTGACGATGAATCAGATGATAACATTTCTTTGTCTTCAATTGCTGACAATTTGAGGCATATCATTGTTCCCCAAAATCCCTCATGGAAAGGCAAAAATGGTCATAGATGGTCGACAATAGAACCACAACGACAAAGCAGAGTTCCTGCTCGGAACATAGTTCATTTTATTCCTGGGAGCAAAGGACCTGCTTCCCACATGCTGACGCCAGGGAGCTGTTTCCAACATTACTTTAGCGATAATATGTTAGAGAAAATTGTAATTCATACAAACGAAGAAATCTCTTTGAAATCGGCCTCTTATAAAGAAAAAACGCTCACCATTTCAAACACATGCAAAGAGGAAGTAATGGCACTTATTGGACTACTAATTTTTTCAGGAGCAATGAAAAACAACCCCCTAAATGATAAAAGGATGTTTGACCCAAAACTATCGGGAAATACTTATAGGGCTACAATGAGTGGTGATAGATTTTTATTTCTGTTAGATTGTTTACGTTTTGATGATAAACAAACTAGAAATGACCGAAAAAAAGAAGATAAATTTGCTCCAATACGAGACATCTGGGAGGAATTTATCGCCACTTGTAGATCCTCATATACTCCATCCAGCTATACAACTTTGGATGAACAACTTTTGGCATTCAGAGGAAGATGCGGATTTCGCATGTTTATCCCAAATAAACCAGCCAAATATGGCATAAAGCTGGTTATGTTATGTGATGTAGCCTCAAAATACATGATTGATGCAGAACCATATCTTGGAAAAGGAACTAAAACAAATGGATTGCCCCTAAGTACTTATTACATCAAGAATTTAACAAGGAGCATTCATGGTAGCAACAGATGTGTTACCATGGATAATTGGTTCACTTCAGTAAGTGTCGCTGATGAGCTTCTACAACCTCCTTACAAGTTGACTCTTGTTGGAACACTGAGAAAAAATAAAGCTGAAATTCCACCAGATATGTTAGAAACACGAAAAAGACAGCCAGGAACATCGATTTTTTGTTTTGACAAACAAAAAACTCTGGTATCATATTTATCAAAGACAAAGAATAAAAAGCTAGTGATTTTACTATCAACCGTACACACAGATAGAAGCCTAAACAGGATAACAAAAAAACCAGAGATGATACACTTCTATAATGGAACCAAAGTTGGGGTAGATACATTCGATCAAATGTGCTCTAATATGAATTGTGGTCGTAAAACAAGAAGATGGCCGATGTGCGTATTCTATGATATGATAAACATTGCTGCAATTAATTCTTTCGTTATATATAATTCGAATATGAATAAACGAGGAAAAAAATCTGTATCTAGAATGACATTCATGCTTAATTTGAAAGACGAGTTACTGAAACCTTGGTTGCAGCTACGAATTAATACTCCTACTTTGCACCGCCCAATTCGGCAAGATATATGCAATATCCTTAATATTGATATGACGCCTGAAAGGCCAGTCGAAGTAGAGAAGAAACGTGCCATTTGCTCTTTTTGTCCGTCACGTCTTCGTAGGATGACCACAAATTATTGCAGCCGCTGCAATAGGGCTATCTGCGGCCAGCATCGGGCTAATTGTTGTTTGAATTGTGCAATTTAAATTTATTTTTCCAACTTTTTTTGTTTCACCTGTTTCATAAGAATTAGTTTTGTATTTTAGTTTGCTACTGTCTGAGAAAATGTCATGTTTGAGTAATTTGTAATAATAAAGAAAAAATTCGTAAAGTATACGAGTGTTTAGCATTTGTGTAACTTCCACAGGTGTTTAGTGGTCTAGGGTTAAGATTAAAATAATCGACTGTCGTCTAGATACTGAAATTGTCAAAAGAAGATAAAAGAGCACCATTATTTACCACGCCATTAACAAGACCTGGAAGTGAATCGTGGGTGTCATTGAAATAAACATGAAAATCATCTCGAAGCAGCGAGAGTGAATCATCTGAAAAGGATTGTAGAAAAGAAAAAGTATGGAAAATTGAGAAATAATGAGATAGAGCAAATAACAAACCAAGAGGCAATGTCATTAAAACTAGAAAGGAGACAATTGCACTGGTTCGATCATGTGATGAGGATGGACCGCAATAAGAAAAACTTTAGAAACCGGGAAAGGAAGAAGAGGGACCAAAATCTTCCTGTCCCGTCAACTCATCATCTTTTTACCACAAACATTTGCAAACTTGATGTTATTGCAAAGACCTAGAAATGTGAATGTTTAGTCACAGCCTTATTTGCCACTTTGTTCAATGATAAAAATTGCGAAGTAGATATTTCAAAATAAAAAATCGGTATTGTCTACTTTGGCTTTTTTAGCTGAAACTAATTTTGATGGTCGTTATTACATATAATAAATGTGCTATTGGTTGATCTTAACATATCCAATATTGCAATTGAAGTAATCTAGTACTTAACCTCAAAGCAACAAAAAATATTAACGTTGGTCCTTTCGCCTTCAAGCCACAAATATCTTGTTGTAAAATACTCGTCACAGTTAGTTTACCTAATTCTCAATTATTACAATGTTTCCAGATCAAAATCCGAAGGATGTAGATATAAAACGTGAAGGCGGAAGCCGAATTGAATAGCGATAATGAGAGTAATATTATTCAAAGCTACTGGAATATAGCGCCTTCATTCTTTTCTATACAGTTGCACTTACAGAAATAGATATACACATTCCCACGTATAATTATATATGCACTACACCTTGAAATTATCATTATCGCCCTTGGTCGTGTAATACCAATAAAGGAAACGATCATCACCAAGAGAGTGGCTCTTGAAGAACGACGACAAAAGATCGCGTACGCCATGACGAAAAGAAATCAGAGGAATGAACTGCTCGCACTACGAGAGAATTGTGAATAAAGTAAGGGACGGTCGTAAAAACGCAATTCCTAGACGATGCAGTTATGTGGATGTATAATATGTTACTTCTCTAGCCATATCTGGTACTGATTTTATATGTAATTTAATTATAAACGTCGGTGGGAAACAAATAGTGCGCTCCGAGAAAAATACACCGAGTCAGATAACAGTTCGCGTATGTTCACTTAATTAATAACAGATGCCGCTGTGAGCGATTGGGTGGTAACCATTTTGCAATTTCTACACCAGGCGGAACACACATGTATGTACATGTACATCGGCTGTGTGTGCCGTTATGCTCAACAATTGACAGGTAATATATTTTAGTGCGTAATGCTGGAAGTGGCGTTTGATACAATTGTTACGAGGTTTGGTAGCTAGTGCAGAGTCACCGCTTCCATATATAATACTTAATACTTATGCAGATCCTTTAATTACATTTATATACCGTATTGTTCAGAATTATTATCTGATAAGTCTAAGAAATACTTGAATACCACATCTTATATATTATATATTAAAAATTTACAAAATTTCATCTTCATTAGGTAAAGTACATAAAGATTGTTGTACCCCTTTGAATTAACAGGGTGAGCAAGAATGGTGAAACTCAAAACTTAAATTCAGCACTATTGTCCTTAAGTTACAAATCGTTATATTCTCTTTACGTTACCTCTACATGCCTTTGATTTACCTACTACTGACAAAATACTCAGCGTTTACCTGTTAACTCCCGTCTCCGCCTGGTCTTACAAACAAGAAATTCTGTCGCCGCTTATGTTGAGTGGAGACGGTCGCGGGTTTCACGAGATCGGTCAAGATAATTATAAGGCGCCTCCGTCTTATGATATATAGCACATATCCTGATTGATTACTTGATCGGGTAGAGTAACAAGAAAGTAGAATACCAGCTAGACACTCACACAAGTCAACATCAGATGAGTATTGAGAAGAAAAAAAAGACAGTGAAAGTTAAATACTAAATCTTAAAAACATTGTGTACATAGTACCCAATTTAGATTATCTAATACACATCAGAGAGTAAGCAGTTTCACACAATGGAAATAAACATTATCTTCTCCAATATTCGAGGTTTTATTTCCATAGTTCTCTAAATTTTATTCCCATGATATTTTTAATTTTAAATAACTTTTCGAGACTATTCGACGTCTAGCGGCTTGTCATGTGCACAGGAATATATCGGCAGCAAAAGTGGCGGTAATTGAATGATAGGTAGAGCGTTGAAATCAAAACGCAATATCGAAAAGGATTTGACCGTTACGTACAAAATATAAACACGAAGATGTCTCCTGCAGAATCACGAACTTGTTTCTATTACCATCAGTGCCATCGAAATTGATTTTCAAGAAATTAAACCAATTGGTACACCCAAATATTCCTAGATCCTTTTAAAAAGTTAGACTCATTCAAAAATGTGCAAAGGTTTATTAAAAACTGAAAGGATACCTCGTGTTTTCTCTAAGAAGCTACGTGCAAAATATACCGAGATAAAAGCTACATGAGCCCAACGTACTTAAATAAACTACTGTGCTGCAGACATGTGAAGTTTGCCGTTTATTAAAATAGAAAGAGACAAATGAATCACTAACACAATACAAAAGCAGAAATAAAAGATAATTTAGGTACTCAACTGGTTAATTACTAGATAAATACTAAGTAAGTGAAAAAGGAGGATCAAAGAAACATATCCCATCGGAATATATAAAATCTGTATATGTTGAGTACACATGGATCAACAGGTGATGCATCAAGTCCGAAGTAGTCAATAAATTAACCTTTAATTGCAAACAAATCGAACTTAAAACGTTTAATTTGGAACTCCACGCACCGCAAGCATGATCCAATATACAGGGGTAGCCAGCTATAAGGGAGAGCCTAAATAGCCGAAAATGATCAAATAAACAAGTATTCGGTTACAAAAAGTTCGGTTAGTATGTTAGAAATAGAAATGGGTTTTGGAAATGATAAAGTTGATAAATTAAGTAAAGATGACGAACACATATTGAACTGGTCTTGAATATGAGCCAAGACCAGTCAAATACAAATACAATTGATAATTCACCCAATAACCCCCTCACTACATGCAACCAGGCATACATCAGCGATGCTTAGCACACAACCCTTGTATAATAAGAGTACTTATAGGTAAAAGTCCCTGAATAACAATTCAAAAATGCTAACAAAACTAGTATATTCTGATCCCCCAATTAAATATTGAATGCTAGAAAGCAAATTACTCCCCCAATTAGAAAAGACAAACCCATGATTACTCTTTTCAGGAACCCCAACTAACACCCCCCTTATAGATACATAAAACTAGAATTAAATACTTAATTAGCTTATTAAACAAATTAGTATAATTTTTACATTCATAATAGGAATATTTTTACAGTACAACAATGAAAAAAACAATTGATTTAGGCAAATAAATAATTTAAAAAGAATTTGGCAACCATTACGAATGGTCAATTTTGATGTCAATTTTTAACAATTACCAAACAAACTATATCAATGGAAATTACTACCATTTTAAAATATAGACTTTTATGAACAAAAGTCACAGAATAATTGCAAGGCATGACTTAAGGCAAGTTTGAATTCTACGAAAGCATCATTTCAAGTAATACAAAATTATAGCACATACATGGCTAACTTCTAATTAAAATTGTATATTGGAAAACCAAAATGAACTAATGTTGAGTACCAAAAACATTTACCTCATGAACCAATTGTCAATTTACAATTATTGTACTGAGCATTAAGTCTGTTATATTTACATAATTAATCTAAGCATCATCTTAGATTTGAGTTATGATTCGCCATATTGAACGAATCATAATTAATTTCAGAAATTTTACATACATAATTAAAGTTAATTTTAAACCAAACCAAACAGATATAAAGTTTATCAAGGCTTATTTACGTTGTAGTAATCCTCAGCGACATATTTAAAATTTAAATCCAAATATTTAAATGAGTACATTGGATAGTTTGATAGTTATCAACATGAGTTTCAAAAAACGCTTAAAAATACAAATTACAAGCCATGTAGATGATATAAAAAGGTATTAAAATATTAAGAATAGGTCTTAGATTTATGTAATAGCAATAAATCACAAATAAATTAAAAGACCATTTCGAAATAGCAATTCAAAAACTAACCACACTAATTTTGCATAGAAATAGAGAGTTTTGGAAGAATTGAAAGATGAAAAATTATAAAATATATCTAAATGCATATTTTGTAAAGGATAGGTTCTACTGAAAAGGCATATTAATCCAAAATTTTGATGTTTTAATTATTTTTATTAGCGTCCATTACGTCACCGAACATATGACAGTCGAAACGCTAAATTGGCCCTTTAATCTTTAAAAAATGTGGTTTTCTAAAAGAAAACTAATTAAAATAATTTTATTGCATTAAATGAAAGATGAGAAAATTTAATTGTAAGAAAACATCATTTCACTGATAAACCAAAGTAAATTTGTCCATAATAAGACTTTGTAAATAATTACTGTATATGTTGCTATAGAAACAACAATGACAACATCAAAATCATATAAAAAACACATACGTCTTAACGCCAAGGTTCTTCAAATTTTGTCTTTTGTCATACGTGGATGGTCCTGTATCGATCATTCATTGACGAATTAAATTTCGCGTGCGATAAAAAAGTTACGTTGTGCGACCTTAAAAGTGACGCAGGAAGAACACCCAATTGGACACGTTCGCGCCGAGTAGAGTTTCAAGGTCGAACTTATTTATTTTGAAGCTGAAAAGAAAGGAGAAATATTGGAGGTTAGTTTTCTAAAAACTAATATTATTTGAAGTCAAAAACATCAACACCGAAACAAAACCGAAGCCAAAGGGGTTACTACCATTATCAAACAAGAAAACGAAGTCATAGATAATCAAGATACATACTCACCTGTCACCGGTTAATGCACACCTTAGATGTACATTCCAACCGCAGAAGGATAATAGAAGGAAGACTTCGCCGTCCACCTGTCCAAGCCGTTACCGGGAAGCCGGACTATAGCTGCGAAGGCACTTGAAACACACCTCAAACTTTCCAGGATACCTGCTCTCTAACAATCAAGGTGTTCGTAACTTATTAAGGTACAAAGTCTATTTACTGTGGAATTCACAATCAGTGCTAAAACTATGTCAAACATAATGAATGTAACATATTTCAATCTCATCTGAGCCACGGTCCTAAATAAAATTCAACTCTTCAAGTACACATACAAAAACATTAGGTCATTTTGTTATTACAATTACATTAATCTATTATTAGTAAAATATCAGGATTTTTAATCCATTAACACGTTCACTTTTAAAATTAGTATTTCTTCACATGCAAGATAGGTGAATCTAATTATATTCCCACACCAATAAGGCTTAAAATCGCTCACAGTTGCCATAAAGATGCTTTTAAAGGTAGAACCTTGCCTATGATAGTTGTGTTGTTGTTATAAAATACGAAGTTTATTGGATAGATATATATTATTAATTATTGTGTTTATTATTCGCCAAATATTCATATCAGATCATTGTTGTATACTGTTCTATAATTTTACCATTTTAAATAAATCGAAGTTTGTTTGTTTTGTAAATGATGTGTTTGTTTCTACCATCGATCAATTCTGTTTCTGTATAAAGCAGAGGTACACATATTCTATTTAACGGACCGAGATAAATATTTAGAGTCCATTTTAGAGCACCCACCACTGAAATAACACCAATATCACAAACTAACTTCACTTTCACAGTAACAATTTGGACACACGAGTTTTCTTGCAGTTTCCCGCTAACGTTAAAGCGTGGCTTTCTCCCACTTGAATTAATTCTAAACGAAACTTATAAATTTGTACGCCGAATGCCGCGAAATTTTAAATATTAATTTAAATTTACTTTTCAACTTATTGCGATTTATTAATACACATATATACCCAGGAATTTTAGAATATCGTTTATTCAAAACTTGTTGAATATAACCATTAGAGCTAGCCCGGTCAACTGACGATGCCCATTGTATTAAATCTCAGTCTCATCAATTTGTAATTAACATTAATAAACTTATCAAACTTACGTAATAGTATTTATCTTATTAATAGATATAGCTCTTTACACGCCCCCCATAGCAATATATTGATTAATGAACTTCCTATAATTTTACACTTAACATCACTTCAGTATTACAGCAAAAGAAACATATACAAACATTGTTATTTTACTTATCTTACTCCATAATGGTCTAAGATGGGTACATACATAAATCACAAATATATTGCCGTTAACTATCGTAACTGGTACAGTTAAAAGTTACAACAAAGCATCGGCTTAGCCTAGTGGTTTTGCGTAAGGTTCGTAGCAGATAAGGCTATAACATGACATTACTCCTGTTCTTCTCTTCTAATTCATTCATTTTCTGTGACAGTACCCGTAATTACTACCGTTGAAAATATTGTACGTTTATTTTGACTGAACCTTTAGTAGTTGGTAAGGGTCTAATTTTCCGCAATCATGTGCCAAATTTCGACTTTGAACAGCTATGGGGTGATTCTTCAAAGGCAAATTTGCAATCGCTCAAGTTATTGTAGATGAAGATGAGTTGTCTATTATTTTTTGCAAGCGTAAGCAACCAATACGGTTTCATTTAATAAAAATTATGGTATTACGAAATATTTGAATCGTCTGGGTTTTCATTAGTAATACCCTATCGACGCTCGGCTCGCTGTTTCTTTTACTGTTTTCGTATATGCGTGATCTAGAAAGTTCAAATCCACTTGCGCGAAATTGTTCAATTGCGTTACTGACAGTCGGTGCTTTACCATAAGCTTTGTCAAATGTTGATCCAAAATGTCTGTCGGTTATGGGAATGTCTCGTTGATTAACCATCACTGAGTCACATGCTTGATTGTGGGCTATTTTGAAAGTCTGACTAAGACCATATCAGGAGGTTGCAGCCTATAGCTGGTGTGTGGAGGAAGACCCAACATCCCTATGTGGTTGAATCTGATAGCTTCAAGCGAATTATGAGAAGCTTAGTTATACGGAATAAGTAACACCGGATGTTCAGGTGAGGATTTGGAATAATGTGCAAAATATGTCAAATGTTTCACAAATATCTCACTTGTCATCCATCTTGAAGATTGAGGGATGTCGGTAAAACATGGAGGAGTGCATGTAAGAAGTTTTGGTGTAATCCTCTTTTGAGGAAAAAGAAAGAAAAGTTGTATTTATACACTCACTACAACAATTGTATATTGCCTGTTTCATCTACTTTTATTTATTTTATTTATTTTTTTAATAGAAAAATCATTCGGAAATAACATAAAAAGGATGAGTCAAAAGAGATGCGGAAATATGTAGTGATCATTACACAACGATTATCAATGTAGAGGAAATCTTCTGTATGGATGAGCGTTTTGCTCTTTATACCGTAAGCGCTTTAAAAATCGCCCTTCAACATTCGCCTTATGGCTTTGGTAATATGCATTCAATAAAAGCACAACATATTCCATTTTAGAGCATATCATTGTGAAATATCAAGTCTTGAGTATTGACAGGATTGGACAAGATGTCGTATTGACATTAGTGTAGTTAAGAAAGAGTGACCTTTTCCGAGTGTATGAGACAGCTTTATATTTTGATACGTTAATGTTCATTTCATTAGTAGCTCTACAACTATAAACAGCAAGCAAATTAGACTGAGACTCGACACAATTTTTCAACGTATGTATACAACTTAACCTCGTTAGCGAACACTAATATATTGTAATCTATTTGGTCCACAAAAACATGTATGGATAATAAGAACATCTCCATGACAAACTAGTCATAATATGACAAATATCAGAAACAAAACCATTGTAGGATACAAAATATTGCTGTTGTAAATAAAATTTGAAGAAATGTACTAGTGACTCACTAAAGCCCAATCTCTGTAGCTTACCGAATATAATTCTTTGATCAATATGATCAAATACGTTAGACGGATCGGTATAATTGACGTCGATTTGATGCTTTTAGTATTAAATTAAACATTACTAACAAAGTTGCTACAGATAATATTTTGAATGAATTATGTTTAATTATAGTGTCAGTGATAGAACAGCATTTGTTTTTAATTAGATAAAGTTTATTCTTCAAACATCGGACAGAAGTTGATTAAATTTTGCTGGAGAATATCATCATCAGACATAACTCAAAACATTTTTTAGAATGAAAGATGATGTAATGAAGGAAGTTACAAATTCTTATAGTAGCAGTTTTTTCGAAAACTTTTCTGCTGTTCTTTTAAAACTTTTATTATAAGGCAAGTAAGCAATTAATATTCATGGCTAATTTGCAACTATTGATTGATGTTGATTGAAGGGGGCTGTAAATAAATTGAAAGCAAATTTTACAATCCCATAACTTAATTCTGCAAGTTGCATTAAATATCTGAAGTGTAAAAACAAATATTTAAGTTATATATAAGAGACAACCTACTCATTGCTTGTACGACAGAACGGTTCTTGTAAGATAGATACTTCGTATCTAAAATCGAATATGTAATACTACGCTAATTCAGACCTAACTATGAACGTAATCACAACAAGCAAATTATATCCAACCTTGTTCATTGTTTTACCTACAATACCAGTTGTTATACAATAAATTTCGATAACAACTGCATTTCACTGACAATTTTAAATATCGGAATAGCTCCGCACGTACACAATACACATACAAAAGCACGCACACAGAGCTCTATGATATTTTTGAATATAAATTTCCCTTTAACATGCTGACTAGGTTACAATCTAATGGAAAATCGATGTTGCTCCTACGTACTGCGTCCATCAATTTCTTCTTACAGTTATAACGCTCAGGCATGCCTCGAGCAAGTTTTGTTATTATCAGTTTTAATTTTTCTTCTTTAATAACATGCTAGCACACAAATAGTAGATGGTGATAATAGATAAATAAATAAATATTACTTATAAAATGGCTACGATAAATTTATTGGCATCGCACATACTAAACAGATTATTGCAATAGATTAGGTTTAAAGTAAAATAAAAACATTATAGTTCCATGAATAATCGTATAGTTATACGAGGGGAGAGTTTTATATTATCTGTCTGACCATGATGACAACAAGTGACGAACGCTAATTTTCGCATTCAAGTTGCTGTGACATTTTTATGTTTACTGCAGGTTTAATTCCCATCTAGAAAGTTTACGTGTTTTTGTGTAATCTTACATGATAAAAAAATGAATGAAATTGCAAATTTTGCACGATGCTTCACGAATAAATAAGTTTTCAGCACGTTGAATTTCAAAATGGTTTACTTCCAAACTAGGCCGCGGACATGACCGAGTTAAACTTCGACGAAGTTACAACGGAGCAAAGAAATAATGTAAACAACACACATTTACTGAATAGCATTATTCACGCAGTATTCATATGTTGAACTGCAACATCTGTTATTGACTCACATGTTGACTGAAAAACAACACAAAAAAAGTCCACTTAAGCCTTAAATATCCTATTTTCATCGGCGGAGATATAGGAACCTCAGAGGTTTTTAAAATTTATTGTATTTACCTTATATTTCGCATGATAAATAGAGTTATATATGTGTATACCTATTCATACTTACGTTAGTTTCGTTTTTTCATTGTTTTGACTGTTAATTACGTACTTCGTAATTTATGTAATAGTTCCTGTTTAATCCCGTTTCATTGAATCGACTTCTCCCAATTATATAGACGTAAGAGTGCAATGGATTTCGTTCAGTTTTAATAATATACGCATACATTTTTAGTTATCATTTATTTAGATCTAGCACATTGTTTATGTTACTATGGTATGGAAGAACGTCGAGAAATACATTGTGAAAGAATGGCGAGTTGGATTGAGGGTCATACTGATTGTATGTCCATTGTCAGTGATTCCGATATTTATTGCAAAGTCTGTAAAATATCGTTACAGAATGCCCAAAAATCGCACGTACAACGTCACTTAGCATCGCTAAAACATACACGGAAGTTGGACCCGTTGAAAGCTGACAATTTTAAAGAAGAACTCTGTGAAGCTTTAATGGCGGCTAATATCCATTAAAGAAACTTGGCAATCCCACTTTCAAAACATTTCTTCAAAAATATACGGGTCGAAATGTTCCTGATGAATCCAACTTACGCAAATATTATGTTTCTAAGTGCTTCACGAAAACAGTAGAATGCATTAGAAGACATCTTTCAAATCAGTACCTATGGATAAATGCCGACGAAGCTGTCGATATATTAGGACGCTGTGTGATAAATGTTGTACCTGGTGTACTATATCCAACTATTCCATATAACGCATATGTACTAGCATCTATAGTTATTAATACAGTTGATGGGGAAACAATTGCTAGAACCACTGACGAGAAACAACATGCTTCATTCGGATGACAGGTACAGGGAAAAAATACTTTTATTTGTTAGTGACAGTGCCGCATATATGTTAAAAACAGTCAGACTATTAAAGGAAACATATCCTTATACGCTGCATATTACTTGTGTAGCACATGCTCTCCACTGTGAATATATCAGAGACAACTATGCGGAAGTTTAATAGACTTGTATCCGCTTTTGAAAAAAGTTTTCAGAAAAGCACCATCGAGAGCGGCCCTTTACAGAGAAAAACTTCCATCTTTGTCACTGCCACCCTCACCAATAATAACTAGATGGGGAACATGGCTGGAAGCTACTAGTTTTTATGCAGAGAATTTCGATACATGTTTAAATGACGACGCTCGAAGTAGTTCTGAGTGCAAGGAACTAACACAAATCCCAAATTTAAAAAATCAGTTGTTATTCCTTCAGGAACACTTTGGAAATTTGCCTAAACTAATCACATATTTTGAAAATCGAATCTCAAATTGAAAAATGGATTAACCACATTAGATGTGGCTATTAATAATTCCAAGTGACTTCGTATGTGGCCTTTGGCAAAAGTTAGACGCAGTTTTTAATAGAAATCCAGATTTAATAACATTGCGGCAATTGTGTATGCTAAATACGCTGAAATAAAAGAATATTTCCAGTACGCAAATATAACCAGTGGCGATGTAGAAAGGACGTTTTCTATCTACAAGGATGTACTTAATTCAAAGAGAACAAGTCTTACAGAAGAGAAAATGAACACATAATAAAGGTATTTTGTATTTTATAGATCACCAGCCACTTGTTATCCAATTATATAAATAAAATTAAAACCTCTTTAAAAATACAACATTTCAATAGTGCGCCCATCGGCGATGAGTCATGACTCGCTTGTGTCCGCGCCCTGTTCCAAACAAAGATATTTCTCAAGAAATTTTGTGGAAGCAACATGCAGTGGGTCTATAGGCCGCTAAAAAAGCGAGAAAGCAGAATTAATTAGGAAAGTGAATGCTGCCTTCTGGCTTGCTAAACCTAATCAGCTGTCTCTATTAACTTGTTGATCACCTTGCCCACAAGCGCGCTTTCGAGACACACCTGCGCCAAATCTAGCCTATACAGCTCTCAAATGACTTGATGATTAATCCACTCGTATGAATGCTGTCATATCAAACTTGCTTTTTCTATGTCTAATCAATTGTGGCAGATGACCTGTTGATTATTCTGTCTTTCTTTTTGACAGTCATTTATATCAAAGGAATAGCTATTTTCTATACAATGCTCTGCATTTACATAATGTAAATAAGAGTAAAAAGCTTACATTGTTTGAAAATTTAGAAATCAAGAGGGACTTAAACAAAAAGAAAATTGTAACTAACACATACACAGATATTATAAATACGCCCATAATAGACGCATACATTAAGCTAACAACAGCTTGACTTTTTGCACCTGTAATGGTCCACAGATGCACAATCACTTTTAATTTTAATTCTCGTTTCTTTGATAATGGTAAGTAATCTTACCGAAACATGTATTAGAGAAATCTAATAAAACTTGTGAAATAATTAGTGTCGAGTTTGATTTGACGGTTTGGCAATGATAGTTTGATTAAGTCAACCAAAACTTATAAATATATATGTAATGTTTCACCAAGAACTTACTGCGGAAACAAATAGTAATAAGAATTGCAATACATCGCACAATAACAAAATAGTCAAAATAAGCAAGAGGTTTGGGACTGTCCCATTTCTCGTGCACTACATTGTTCCCTGTAAGTAGTAAAATTTCAAAAGCCAGCTGTATGCATGTACAACATGATTTCCATAGTGGTTAAAGTATATAATTTTCTTTGGCTAAGTTATATATTTAGCCATCATAGATGAGAGACAACTGAATTGATGCAAAGGCATTAAGATAGTAATTAATTAAATTTCGAACGATGTGCGTGGTCCGGGATTTTGATATATGTATTTGAATATTTGATATTTTTGAAGTATTTATTGAAATGTATAGATATTTTCTGTTCTTTTTGATTTGTGACATTCCTTCAGTGACATTCGCATTTAAATTTCCTTTGTAATTTTGTAAGTGGTGTTGACTGTTGGACCAGAAATTATAAAAGATTATGTATGTAGGTACTATCTGTCCATCGGATCTTTTTGGTCACGTCATCAATTGCGTGGCGTTTTCAAGGACATCGGCACCTATATATACTCATTTATATCCAAACTCAATGACTAAATGAGGATAGAAATTTTAAACTTTAACGTGGGGTTGTCTTACTGTTGAGTGTAATAAGACAGACAGAGAAAATATACCGCCGTGACACTCTGTTACTGCGTTAGTCAACCTATATGTTGTAAGAAGAATGAATGGGAAGCCGGAAAATTCCCCGAAAACAATTCACCGACGGAAAATTTCCCGACTACAATTCACCGACAAACAATTCCCCGACAGGAAAATTCCGCGACAGGAAAATTCCCCGACAAACAATTCAACGAATGGAAAATTCCCCGACAGTAACAAACTTCCCTTCACACTTTGTCCCGGCTTAGGACGAGTTTAGAACTTTTTTTCTTTTTTTATAATAGAAGTTTTTTGTCCTTTTTTTTTGTTTTTTACATAGATAGTAGTAATAATAACAATATTAATCGAAAAGGCTTTTCTCGTCATAATTATGTACAAGGGTTACTACTTTTTATTGTATAAGCAAGTAATAACAATTAAAACACTTGGTATTGTTTCACAAATATATATAATTAAACACTCGATATACATTTCGCCTTGCGGCATCGTCAGGAGTTCCAGATAAACTAAAGTAAAATTCAATATACTGTAACTACCTACTTCAAACAAAAATATAAATAGAAAAAATACAAAAAATAGAAAATTATGAAAGGTCATGACTTATCTGGAAAGACCGTTTTTACAATGCTAGGGTTTATTAACGGTGAATTTATGAATTCGGTTTGGTCATTAAGAACATTGCCTGGTTGTAAAAGTAAACTTTCTTTTATAAAATAACCTTCTAGAACATTCATTTTTTTACTTTTATTTAAACTACACAGTACTTCTAAATTGTCTATTGAAAAGTGATGTCCCGTGTCTAAAACATGGTTAGCTACACTTGAATTTTCATAATTTAATTTAACGGCTCGCATATGTTCTGAGAACCTTAATTTGAAATTTCGCCCCGTTTGACCTATATAAAATTTATTACAATCACTACAATTAATTCTATAAATTCCTGATTTGTTTAACTTAGGATTCGCTGTTTTATTATTCGTTAATTGACTTTTTAAAGTGTTATTATTATAGAAGGCTATATTAAAATCCAGCTTCTTTAAAACATTGCTAATTTAAGTACCCAAGACGCACCACATCATGTCATCTCTACTGCAACTATTGGACTTAGCCAGCCTACTGCAGCATGTTTGCCGAAAGTTTCTAGCATGAAGAGAACTATAAGAAATATTAGGAAAAGGGAAGAAGGTACTCCGGCGTTGCCACTCCATCGAAAAGACATTATTTTTCCACAAGAATACACTTTAACAAAAAATGGAGAATCCTTTTTGTTGTACGATTCTGGGCCAAATGATGACAGAATGCTGATTTTTAGTACAAAGAGAAATATTTCACTTTTAGCTGAAAGCGCACATTGGTATGCAGACGGGACATTTAAAACAGTGCCACACTTATTTTGTCAACTGTTTACGATACATGGATTAAAGAAAAATATTTCAATTCCATTAGTGTATGTACTGTTACCAGACAAAACAAAACGTACCTACATTCGTTTACTACAAAAGTTAAAAGAGTTTATACCCGGAGTGTGACCTAATACCATCCTCACGGATTTCGAAACTGGCATGATAAGTGCTTTTGCCGAAGAATTTCCAGCTTCAAACCATCGTGGATGTTTCTTCCATTTTTCGCAGTCTATCTTTAGAAAATTTCAATAAGAAGGCCTAAAGAACCGGTACGAAACCGATACGGAATTTGCTTTGAAATTGAAGTTACTGTCCGCATTAGCATTTGTTCCCACAGCAAATTTAGTCGATGCGTTTGAAACCCTTTGTGAGGAGAATATACTGCCTGAGGATGCCCAACCAATTGTGGACTACTTCGAGGACACCTGGATTGGACGCCCGCAAAGACGCCAACATCGTCGATCACCGCGATTTCCCCATGGTATGTGGAATTGTTATGAGGCTGTAGTAGGACTACCAAAAACGAACAACTCTATAGAAGGATGGCATCGAGCGTTTGAGACGCAAGTTTCAGCAGACCATCCTAATATATGGAAGTTCGTAAAAGCCATACGGGAACAAAGTCTGTATGAAGTTCAGATAGAGCAATACCTAGGAGGCGCTGAAGGACACCCTGCTCGTAAAAAGTACCGTGATTGTGCTGCACGAATAGCAACTCTTGTAAATAATTTTGACGAAATAAATCTTTCCAATTACCTTACTTATTAAGACAACAGAATAGCCCCTGTACATAATTATGACGAAAAAAGCGTTTTCGATTATTATTTGTATTATTACTATTATATAAAAAACAAAGGACAAAAAAACCATTATAAAAAAAAACAACAAAAAAACTTCTAAACACGCCAGTATAATGCTGCTCGTCCTAAGCCGGGATAAAGTGTGAAGGGAAGTTTGTTACTGTCGGGGAATTTTCCATTCGTTGAATTGTTTGTCGGGGGATTTTCCTGTCGGGGAATTTTCCTGTCGAGGAATTGTTTATCGGGAATTGTAGTCGGGGAATTTTCCGTCGGTGAATTGTTTTCGGGGAATTTTCCTAGATCCGAATGAATGACAGACCCGTAAATTTTGTTCATAACCTGCGGTTATTATTGTTTTATTAAATTTCATTATAATAATATAGCTAATTTTAAGCAATGAATAAAACATATTATAAAATATAGAAAATATTAGATATAAGCATCATAAGCTCTTCATTTTTAAATATTTAATTCTATTTTGTAAGTAATGAATTTGAGCCAGAAGTGTTGATTTAATTCATATAGATGAAAATCAATGGCGTAAGCCAAAAGATCCGACGGACAGATAGTATATGTTACATATTATAAATTGATAATTTAAATTTTATATTTTTCTTTTTGTTTCAGGTAAGTTTTCAATTCCACATCTCTAGAATTCAAGAACATTCTTGTAAGTACATTCATATATGCTTATCCATATTATTTCTCTTCACCAATCTTATGCTTACTAAAATATGTATTTAAATGTATTGAGAATCTAAAACGAATTTCGATTTAGTTGTAGGCAAGACTTCATGTAAAGACTGGACGTTAATATTTCTTTAATAAGAGTATAGATTCGAATAAATATGTTTCGATCTCTATGTATTTAAAAGTCATCAATGTAATATTCATTTTATAAAATTAGTATTCACGTCACGTCACTCATCGAACTAAACAAAAACTTATAACAAAGAACTCATAGCATAATGCAAACGACGTACCACGAAGTAAATATATCAAAATGTAACCGGAAACGGTTTGTGACATAAAATAAATAATACTTCGACTCGTTTGTGAGTGGGTATGTATGTAATGTGCCTATTTACCGGGGGAACATAATTGTTATTATTAACATAAACGTATTTAATGGTTTTAAAAGCCAGTCGTGGCGAGTAATCGGTTCTACACTAACAAACTCGAACTGTGACTGATTTCTAAACACAAAGTGATATTCAATAATGGACTTTGATAATGCCAACAATGAAATCTACGGCATGAGTTTGGAAAATAGCGTGAAGTTATTTGACAAAATGCACGGAAATTTATTTACTTCTTTGAAAGTGTTTTTTCCTTTTTCAGTTTAACTCGTGGACGCATTTAATAATACAGATTATTAAATTCTTGAGTAACAAAAAGCGACCTAATTGTGATTGCCTTTGTGAGGATGGAAAAAATATTGGCGAAATTTATTAAATATTTATCTAAACGCTCCTGGATTAAAATACTTGCGGTTTGCTTTATACATACTTGAATTATGTGAGGTATTATGAGAGATAATTGTTAAAATGAGGAAAAATGGCTATTCAAAGAAGAATCCTAAATAATAGTGTTTGTAAAAGTAAAATACAAATAAAATCTTCATTAATTTGCGTTACATTTATCAAAAATTTAATCTTCTAAAAAAAATTTTTTTTTTTGTGGAATGTTCAATATTCTACACAATACCACGAATAATACTATTTTGCAATTATATTCAAAACAGGCCGCAGAAGGTTGCCAAGCACAGCTTCAAGGTGTGGCGGCAAGAGTGTATCGTTTCTCAAAGCAAACATTTGGATGATGTCATATTCTGAACTGTTTCTAACTGTATATTGATGTCTTTTCTAAGAAAATAGACATATCAAAAAAAACTCTAAACATTATTTTGAAAATAGACAAATTTTAAATTATGTGATAACGTTTTTATATTATGCACTTTTAAAACGCAAATCATTGTAGAACCGCATTTGGGTAAACACCGCAATGCTAACAATTCAAAAATTTGCTCATTTTTAAAGATGAATAAAACAATTAAAAGGAACTATTAGAAGAATAACTACAGCTAGATAGAAGAATATAAAGGGTACCCAAGAGGAACAGAACTGATATTGTGATGGGCGGAGCTTTTGTAGTACCACGTTATGCTGCTATGGGCGTAGGAGTGTGCTTCTCTTCTTACACTGACTGATTCTCCTGAACAGCACACACTCGTAGAGTTTTATTTCTTGCTCGGAAAGCTTGAGAAAGAAACTTTTCGAATGTTAAAAATGACCTATAAAGATGACGCTGTTGTGAAGGGGTCGAGTGAGACAAACTTCGCTCAGGTTACACAGCCAGAATTGATGAAAATGTCGAAAAAATCTATCCTGGAAGATCGACGACGAATTGAAGAACTTAATAGGAGTTGTCTATAGTGACTTCGTATTTAGTTCAGGGAATTTTAATGGAAGATTGCAAGATGAAATGGGTGGCTGCCCAATTCCTGCCTTGACTGCTGACTGCTAAACAAAAACAAGGTCGCGTGATTTGAAAGAAGAGTTCCGAAATGATCAAAACTTTTTTCCAAGATCATCACAAGTGACGGATCATACTTCTACGGTAACTCTTGAGCAGTGAAATAAAAGATTGGAGAAGCGTATTCTGCCAATGGAGAATACTTTGAACGAGATTGAAGGCTTTTTGTTTAAAAATTAAACGAGCTCATTTAAAATAAAGTTCGGTTCCCTTCGCGAACCCCCTCTACTAAGGAAACTGGAGTACACACTTTTTTCATGATGATGCTATTACTGAAAACAAAAGCCGTTATTTAGATACAGGAATCATCTGTAGACGTGATTTACATACTTTTATCATTTTTAAAAAAGTCCTTTATTAATACTCTTGAGATGTTATACCTCAACATATAGTTAATTTTATCTTCATGCATAGGTAAAAATAATTACTTTTACCTTTTTCACATGAAATAAATATTACGTATTTATTTCCATCTACAACGTTTTTATTTCAGCAGTTGGTAATTATTTTCTAATAAATGAATAATTAAGGCAATAACATTAAGACTTATTCACAAAGATGTAAATATCATCGGAAAAATAATGTATTAGGAAAAATACATCTTCTCATTCGAGTTATATATCAATAACATGCACCGCAGATAAAGAAGAAATATAGAAACTGTTATTCTCCGCGAATTAAGAGACAAATTAGGGAATATGGAACAAGAGAAAAAGATTGAAGTTGATCGGAATAAATGTAATGTTCAGGAAAAATATAATTACAAAATTGCACCTAATAAATGAAAAACTACCAAACAAGGCAGATTGTCTTATCGTGCTATACACTTATATAGTATAATTTTATATTTGATTTTGAATCAAAAGATTCCTTTAAGATTTATTAAGAAAAGGTTTTAATAATAACTTGAAAATGTTTAAATTAAAATACAACACTAAACACACAAAGCGAAATATCCTTTACTGATCAAAAGGAAACTCAAGCAATTGCACGCAACACTCAACCAACAGGTTGAAATACCGAATAGTGATAAAAATCAGATAATATGTTCTTATTGGAAAAACTCCGACATTCCGAATCTACACTCGTGGAATACAATGAGTTTTCGTTGCAACGCTCAAATAAACGGAAACAAGAGGTGAAAGTTCAATTAAATCGATTACCTATTAGAGGATAATCGAAAACTCAGAATATAGAAGAAGAATTGTTATCGAGAATATAAGAATATAAAAGTCAATGCAGTTAAAAAAATGAGGTGTGGTCGCCACACGAGTTTCTTATACGTATGAGCGTTTCAAATTATACAAAATTGTTTTAAATAGTTTTATCTTCTTAGAAAAATAAGACAAATTTTAAGAAGTCTTTTACAAAAATTATTGAAAATCCTATTATAAGTAGGTACTTCTATTCTCTTAATAAATCTCTATAGAATGCATACTTTGCGAGATATTCGAAAGAAAGTGCTACTCGCTAAGAGTAAAGTGTTACTTCCGGTCCGAATTTTGAAATTTCATTTATACAAAAAATTTTCCTAATCCAATTCTAAATACGTTCGTACTCTTGATAAATATATATAAAATGCATAATTTACGACATATATGCAAAAAATCGCTATTCGATAAGAGTGAAAGTGTTACTTCCGGTTCGAATTTTGAAATGTTTTTATACGTCTTGAAACTTATGTTTTAAATACTTTTGTATGGGTAATGTACCTGCTTAGAAAGCATGGCTTGCGAAATATTGGCAAAAAACTGATTTTCGATGAAAGACCTACTTCCGGTAAGAATTTCGAAAAACTTTTTTAATAAAATTCTTTTCATATTTAATTTTGGGTACATTTGAATTCTTTATAAACATGTTTAAACTTAGTAGTTGACGAAGTATAGCAAATTCGAGTTTTTTTACTGAAGTAAACTACTACTTCGAGTCTGCCGATTTTACTAAAAATCTAATCAGATCTCAAAAGGAAGATTATGCTTGTAAATACAAAATTTGGAATTGATAACTATAGCGCTTTGGCTGGTATCGTAGTCACACACAAAGAGAGAGAGGGGGGGGAGAGGTTAGAGAGAGGGGAGATAGAGGGGGAGCGAGAGAGAGGGGGAGAGGGGGGAGAGGGAGGGGGAGGTATATAGATAAGAATAAGAAAGTAAAAAAGGGGAAAAACACTTAATCCAACAAAGAATCAAACACAATATTAGGAACATAATCAAGAAATACAGTATAATTACAGTTACACAAATCAGTTTGTAGGGTAAATTATTTAATTTCCGTACTGGTAAGTTGTGTGAGTTGTTCAAACCGTAGGATGTTCTATAATAAGAGAACCGAGAACATAACTGTTCACCTATTTATTAAGCATGGAACCATGCTGAGGAGACTTATGATTTTAAAGAATTTCATTTGTTGAATATAATGTCAGGGACAGCAGTCAAATTATTGATTATATTAGAGCTGTTATACTTAATGCTAAAGTACATAAAAATGTTTCAGACAGATTGCTAATCTTTAGAGTTCTCATGTGTAGTGCCATCGAACTACATAGTTTTAGGAACACCGCGTGAGTTTCTTTTGGAATTAGTAAATTTCTAGAAAAATGAAAAGTTTAGGTTTAATTATTTGGTGTAAACGACAAAAAAAAACCGGGTATAATCAGAAATACTCTTCTCAGATGCAGTTTTTAGTTGTCTACAAGCATCGTGTACATGATTTTCTTTGATTTCCACTATAGCTTTTGAGAACATTATTATTATCTTTCAGTTGTGAGCAGAAAACCAAATAGAAAAATTGCAAGGATTATCGAATACTTTCAGTATATTAAGTACCTTGCAGCTGTGTAATATTTTATAAAATACTTCAACGGCTTCATTAAAATCCGTTTGCTCAAACAAATGATTATTAAAAATATTGTAAGGTGCTTTTCGGAAATATATTTCCACCCATAATCTTCACGAATGTGTGCTACACGAATAGATAAGGTAATTCTAATAATTAAAGAAGGTTGATAAACATAGGGCGTAAAATACTGTAATCACTACGCGCTACTGCAATATCCATGGTAGTAGATGAAACTAAATCCAGTGTTAAGTATCTAATATTCTGTACCCTGTTTAATTGATAAAGATTTAGAAAATAAATTGCATCTCAAATTTGCGATTCCCATAGGGCACCGCCAGCACCAATAACCATTGATTCATCAGAAAATTTTAGGCATATTGTGGTTGCCCATAACGCAAACGGTACGTAGTCCTGGCTATGAAATATGTTGTAAATGACCTTGACATTGTGTATCTGGTGCGAAATGAACGCTACAAATAATAATAGTAATATTATTAGTTTTAACGGTTACAATTATATTTAACTATTAACAACATGATTGGTTGTTTTGTTTTTATTGATTTTAACCTTTAACGCATAACAAATTATACCGAAATTGTTTAGTGAATATAAAAAATGAGAAAAATCAACCTTCCTAGAGAAACACAGTTTGTGTTAAACGTTAATAATTATGCCAACAGCCAACCGTGATTACTTCCTGTTGAATTACAAAGTAAATAGTTCTTTTGCCAGGTATGCAAGATGCACTTGCTCAGTGTGGAACTAATTAAGCTATTACGGAATTTGCTCGTAAAGAGTAAGCAGTCAGTGATCTTTGATTTGCTAAACGTTTTACGCTCAACAACAAAACGTCAAAGAGTAATAACAATTGCTTAGAGATTGATGTTGTGTTGTTGAGCGTCGAACTTGTCAGCTTGATGTTTGTTGTAATTGTTGCAAGATAAAATAGAATTTATATACAACGGCAAGAACCAAGAGAGCTTGAGCGTAAATAAATGTGTTTTGTGAATGTAGGTGGGCGAAATAAGATGATCAGAATATCGTGGTGTCGTTTTATTTCATCATACTTTTTATTTTCTTTATATTAGGTTATCTACATTAACTGAAGGCTTACATGTTGGCAACATGAACTAGTTCATGGTACTGGAAATGCATTGTCTATGAGTTAATATATAAGGGGAAAACAAAAATTAATTTGCACGTATTATATGTTCGATTATGCTATATATATATATTTTTACTGGAAAATGATCCTTGTTATTTTGTTTCATATTTAATTGCTAATAAATATTGTTGCTGTTTTATTGCTCTTTCCTCCTTTCGGGTCAGAGCACCCTCAGGTTTCGTCTAAAATCTAATAGAGACGTGTCGTCTTTTTTCGATCACCGTTTTAGGGAATAACTTCGATCCGCCCCTTCCCCACATCGGGCTTAGCGGCGCCGAACTATTCTGTATTAACCACCGTCAAGAGAATTTCACCAAGAGTTGAGTAGTTACACAGGTAAAGTATATAGATATCGTGGCAGGATTTATATTTATAAGACGATCCATTTGCAAAGCGCTATACATGCCTTGCTTAGGGCCGGTGGTAGCAGTGTGCTTTGCAATTCGAAAGATATACGGGCGGCCTAAGAGCTTGCCAGCCATCATGACAACACGTCGTACACTGATAAGGCTTATATAGGCTGACACACGTGAACGCGTCTTGTTTTACACGCTTTCAAACGGTGCTACCCTCTTGTAATTAAATTAAATTGGCCGAGGCCTTAAACAAACGGTACCCAGAGAATTCCAAGAAGGTAGTGAATTAAGCACCACCACGGTAATTAACCTTCTTTTTAAAATTTTAAAAGGACGCTTGTCTATTAATTAATCACCAACTTATAACACTCAGTCTTACCTCTTACTTCCCCAAGGGTCGATGTTAAATATGGGAGTCAGCACTGCCTCCAGCTACAGTCAGAGAAGGGCGAGTTCGAACACCGTACTAAGTCGAAGGTTATGATGTCAGGGCGCCTATCCGTAATAATGTGCTGAGCCCAACAGATATTCAGACCCCGGACCAGATCCAATATAAACTCCCCCAGGTGATAAGTAAATAAGACCAGTACACACTCATTCAACTTAACAAACAGTTTATTAAAATTTAATCTCAGATTTCAACAGCGTATTTCCAGTACTGTACAAAACCGGCTATATATAAAATCTCTAACTTCCAAGAGATATTTAAGCAAAGGCAAAAAAAAACAATGAAAGTGAAACACAAGCGCAACTCGGTTGCAAATTTCCAGTGACGTGACGTTACTAAATTTAGAAGTTCAAAAGGTGAACACAAGAACAACTTAAAACTAACATTGATTCACCAACAATATTCTTATAAGTACACAGTAATAAGGCAATTTGCCAAAAGTCCCTCCAAAGTCGAACAGTTTGATCGTATAATGCAACACGTCAACCAAAATGAAACACTCTGTATACCAGAGGCATCCGACAATCTATTCGACGTTAGAAAACTGACTCTAAGTTGTAAAATATCTAATTCTATAAAAGAAATAGCGCTAGTTAACTATGCTTTACAGGTAGAATATGCAATTAAATAAAATTCATTAGTTTCTTACGGAATTATACCAAAATTAAATTACAATCATTGATTAAATGCATCAAATATTATCTACGAATTTACACAAGACCGATGTGAGGCCACACTGCCACACACATCCAAAATTTAAATTCAATTTCTAAATCCAAAAATAAAAATGGCTACGTAACGTCTCCAAAAATGTCAAAGTAACCTCCAAAATGGGGTCACTATTGTTAATAACTACGTTAAATTAATTAATTCAAAAAAACACAAAGGCTCACAGGCCATAAGAAGTTAAATTAGGAAATTACGATTACTTAATTAATAAATTAGGCCGGAAAATTGAAATTCACTGTTCAAATTGTACGATATTGACACAAATTTAGTCAAACTGTTTAGTCAATTAAATTCTACCCTCTGGAGAATAACAGAGAAAATTCACACAGTCACAATACCTTTAAAACATCACATCCACAGCTTCCAAACACGACAAATCCTTCGGATCCACACGTTACCAGGAATATGCCCTTCTGTCTTCGGTTTACGACACCTCAAGAAAATAGCGTTCGAAGGCTACAGTGTTCCAATAAACTGCACCTTAAATGTGCCCTCACCGCAAGATCCAACAACAATTCCTGGGCACCGTAAGGTTTCTAGCACGTGTTTCTCACGTATTAATCCCAAACCAAAATGCTCAAATGAGGTTTATATCAGGCCTAACACCAGCAGCTAAATTGAATATAGAAACGACACAAATTAGGATCGATTAGACACGTGGAAAATATACTTACAGCAGCTTAACAAATCCCCAAGCACAGAAGAAATATCCTCGTAAGACTCAAATAAACGTCAAAAATTTACCAAAAATCCCTGAGAATCACCATAAAATCCGCTTTTGTTAAGCGATTATAAACGATACAACTCAACTTTCCATATTCTCAAGGCAGCTAAGGGAAAAGGTTCTGCTCTCGTGTCTAACCTTTCGCAACGATCGTTAAAAATCAAAAGAGAAAGATCTTAACATCTCAAAACCGACCATACAAACCAAACACGTCAAACGCGCTAAGAGAACAAATGAACCAACTAATACTTAAAACGTACGACAGAAATACAGGTTCAAATAACCATAGAAGAATGGAAAATAATTATTACTAATTTGTTGCATAACTCTGGGCCCAAAGAAGTTCAAAAAAAAAGAAGTTAGTCAAAATTAAAAGTAACAAATTAATGAAATTAACAACAGACGCCATCTACCCGGCAATACCAGATTTACGTTACACCCACCTATGCAGGGCAGAACGCGTGTAATAGAAATCTTAGGCACTCCTACGCCAGATGGCAGTAATAGTAGGAAGATGACACAAATTTAATCAAAAACTAATTACGTATTCCGTCACTAAAATAAACCATTAAAAGGGTAAAATACAACCAAAAAAAAAACGTAACAATTCCTCCCTTACCACAAAAGGTTATTTACTTGTAAATTACCGTTAAGCCAAGAGTTATGAAACCAGGAACTGGACTGTGCGTAACACCACATATAACATACGATACAAGGAACCAAGTTAAAAATCGACGACGACTAGGCAAAAAGGAAGACAAAAGTACATTCCGGAAACACAACAACTGAAGATCGCCAAACAAAATAGACATAGCAAAAGAAGTTTAAAGTCTGGACCGGCGTTGTCCCGACTGAAACGCTGAAGGCGGGCGATAAAGCCATAAGGCGAAAGTCAATATCAAATCCTGGAGGTAACATTTTGACAATAACACTAGCAAAAGAAAGTCGCCAGGACACGACCTTTGGAAGGCTGAGAACTATCAAATAAAGACCGTTCTTCTTTATACCTTCGCAAATAAACGTCTAATCAGGAAGAGAATGTCAGTACGACATATACAACACGATAGAATAACTATCAAATGCAAATTCTAGACCATACGATACGTAACATAATCCCAAAATGGTAAAGGTTCTAGAACTGCTATACGGTACGAAGTCATAAAATCGTTAATACGTAATCGTAAACACTACGAAGTCATATTCGGTACGGAACGTCAAAATCAGTACGGAAGAGTCGAAATCGGAACAAAAGTCAGAATCGGTACGAAATACATAACTATCAAAGTTACACGGAAGTCGAAAATAATAACTTAACTAACGTAAGTTATGCGGTACTCAAAGGTAACATACAGAGTTACACGAAATTAATCCACCCAAATCAATCGTCGCTGTGTGGGCTATCGACAAAACATAGGGAGAACATCCCAAATCAGAACACGTAAGGAAATACGTCGAACCCACGACAACTAAAATTGAAGATGTTAAAAGAAACGGGGGACACTGAGAATTTTTGGGACGCCTTTTACGCCCAGGCATTAAACCCACAGGTATATTCGTTAGGCCTACCTGCAAACCGAAAGACTTGCAAAGTTCAATCATCGTTAGGTTGTGCTTAAAGATGTTCAACATTCCATGTACCCGGAAAAAAAATTACAAGCTCGGAGAAATACTTCCTGGATCGATCACCAAAATTAAGGTCCAAGAAACATTAGCAGATTATCAATAAACTACAATAAACCAAAATAAAAGTCTGCTAAATTCACCAAAAAAACACAAGTGGCTCATACAACACCACTAACTGGACTATAGATCCGTAACAGAGCTTATTCATGACGATAACTGACAACTGAACTCATACGGAAGATAACGAACAAAGTTCGTTACAGGAAATCAAAAGATTTCAAGACATGCAACACACAAGTGTAAAAGTTACTAAAGACCACAAAACTAAACAATACATATGGGAAAACTCTAATAACCATAAAAGGAAAGATGGATAACTACTATCTCATGAAGCAATTAAACCAAGGTAAGAATACAATTACACCCGTTGACTTTTGACGTGCAGATACAAATTATCCCACACATGTGGTTGCAAAATACGATACGAGACGATACTCCAAAACGATACGATAACCTTCCATTTAGTTCAAAAATCCCGAATTATACGGCAACTACACGGTACTATACGATAAATTAGGTGAACAGGTAGAAGGCTCCACACGATAAGCCAAACTGTAAAAGTGAAATTCAAACAGGTTTACACTTCACGAAGATAGGGAAAAAGGGTCGAGAAAATTTAAATATCCCAATACGTAACTACAAATATTTCTCAAATTAGACAAACGAAAAATGATCCTATAAGGGACAATCACCTACACTTTAAAAACATCTCTTTGAACATTAACCGCCAACCTGCACACATGGGGTACCAAATTTGTTAGAGTACTCAACATAAGAAACATTGTAGCGCAATCTATCCACAACATAACAGAATGAACTAATGGTATCAACAACATTAACGATAACAACGGCATGAACGGTACGGAAAGGCGTTATCGAAAATAATAATACGAAAATATACCAAACGTCCTAATTCATTCCAATCAAATATACGATACACAAATTGTAAAAGTAATATTCACGAAAGGCCAAGACAACTGAAGACCACACAAACACAGCCAAAGCCAAATCTTAAAAGCGATTCAAATTATCCGCAATAACATTAAGAAGTGACAAATCCCATATAATCCCATATTATTATTATTAATCAACCTATTACACGATATCTATTATTACTATTATTATTACTATTAACTCAAGGGCGATACAACAACAAAAAAACTATGAGACTGACTGCATAAGCGATGACCAACAGTGACGAACCAGATTCGAAAATATTAATTCTACTAACTAACGAAATAACTAAGTTCCAAAACAAAGATAGATTAACACATACAAGTCATACTACGAAATACTAAATCACGAGATATTAACTAACAAAACTAATAAGTACTCTAAACATCCATACTAAACAATCAACCGCCATTTTGAAGGTCAGAACCACTATGCCAGTAGCCTACACCAGATACACAAAGTTGTAAAATACAAAGTCACAACCAAAAGACTTAAACTCGAAATGTTTTACAGAAATATTACTCAAAAATATTTAAAAGACGAAAATTTCTCACAAACAAATTGGCCCTATACTTCGCAATTGGTTCTCAGATTTCCAATACTGTTATTTAACAATGTATACGGTAAGTGCTCAAATGTACGAAAATATTCAAATATACGGAAGTAATCAGATATACAGAAACATTCAAAAGTACGGAACATACATTAGCGATAAAGTATCAAACATTCTAACATTCAGTAACTAAGGGCCAAAAGTACACATAACATTCAAAATCACACATAACGTAAGACGTAACTGTGATATAAGCTGGGATATACTTTACTTTACTCAAAACAAAATATGACAAGGTCTTCAATGCTAAAATAAATTAACTCCGGAAGATGATTCAAAAGTTTCTGAAATTCCCAAAATCTAAAATTCTTGATTTATTAAAAAAAACGGCCGCTAAAACCCTTTCTAAGGCCCCACACGTTGGGCGCTAAAAATCCTTGCTACCCTCTTGTAATTAAATTAAATTGGCCGAGGCCTTAAACAAACGGTACCCAGAGAATTCCAAGAAGGTAGTGAATTAAGCACCACCACGGTAATTAACCTTCTTTTTAAAATTTTAAAAGGACGCTTGTCTATTAATTAATCACCAACTTATAACACTCAGTCTTACCTCTTACTTCCCCAAGGGTCGATGTTAAATATGGGAGTCAGCACTGCCTCCAGCTACAGTCAGAGAAGGGCGAGTTCGAACACCGTACTAAGTCGAAGGTTATGATGTCAGGGCGCCTATCCGTAATAATGTGCTGAGCCCAACAGATATTCAGACCCCGGACCAGATCCAATATAAACTCCCCCAGGTGATAAGTAAATAAGACCAGTACACACTCATTCAACTTAACAAACAGTTTATTAAAATTTAATCTCAGATTTCAACAGCGTATTTCCAGTACTGTACAAAACCGGCTATATATAAAATCTCTAACTTCCAAGAGATATTTAAGCAAAGGCAAAAAAAAACAATGAAAGTGAAACACAAGCGCAACTCGGTTGCAAATTTCCAGTGACGTGACGTTACTAAATTTAGAAGTTCAAAAGGTGAACACAAGAACAACTTAAAACTAACATTGATTCACCAACAATATTCTTATAAGTACACAGTAATAAGGCAATTTGCCAAAAGTCCCTCCAAAGTCGAACAGTTTGATCGTATAATGCAACACGTCAACCAAAATGAAACACTCTGTATACCAGAGGCATCCGACAATCTATTCGACGTTAGAAAACTGACTCTAAGTTGTAAAATATCTAATTCTATAAAAGAAATAGCGCTAGTTAACTATGCTTTACAGGTAGAATATGCAATTAAATAAAATTCATTAGTTTCTTACGGAATTATACCAAAATTAAATTACAATCATTGATTAAATGCATCAAATATTATCTACGAATTTACACAAGACCGATGTGAGGCCACACTGCCACACACATCCAAAATTTAAATTCAATTTCTAAATCCAAAAATAAAAATGGCTACGTAACGTCTCCAAAAATGTCAAAGTAACCTCCAAAATGGGGTCACTATTGTTAATAACTACGTTAAATTAATTAATTCAAAAAAACACAAAGGCTCACAGGCCATAAGAAGTTAAATTAGGAAATTACGATTACTTAATTAATAAATTAGGCCGGAAAATTGAAATTCACTGTTCAAATTGTACGATATTGACACAAATTTAGTCAAACTGTTTAGTCAATTAAATTCTACCCTCTGGAGAATAACAGAGAAAATTCACACAGTCACAATACCTTTAAAACATCACATCCACAGCTTCCAAACACGACAAATCCTTCGGATCCACACGTTACCAGGAATATGCCCTTCTGTCTTCGGTTTACGACACCTCAAGAAAATAGCGTTCGAAGGCTACAGTGTTCCAATAAACTGCACCTTAAATGTGCCCTCACCGCAAGATCCAACAACAATTCCTGGGCACCGTAAGGTTTCTAGCACGTGTTTCTCACGTATTAATCCCAAACCAAAATGCTCAAATGAGGTTTATATCAGGCCTAACACCAGCAGCTAAATTGAATATAGAAACGACACAAATTAGGATCGATTAGACACGTGGAAAATATACTTACAGCAGCTTAACAAATCCCCAAGCACAGAAGAAATATCCTCGTAAGACTCAAATAAACGTCAAAAATTTACCAAAAATCCCTGAGAATCACCATAAAATCCGCTTTTGTTAAGCGATTATAAACGATACAACTCAACTTTCCATATTCTCAAGGCAGCTAAGGGAAAAGGTTCTGCTCTCGTGTCTAACCTTTCGCAACGATCGTTAAAAATCAAAAGAGAAAGATCTTAACATCTCAAAACCGACCATACAAACCAAACACGTCAAACGCGCTAAGAGAACAAATGAACCAACTAATACTTAAAACGTACGACAGAAATACAGGTTCAAATAACCATAGAAGAATGGAAAATAATTATTACTAATTTGTTGCATAACTCTGGGCCCAAAGAAGTTCAAAAAAAAAGAAGTTAGTCAAAATTAAAAGTAACAAATTAATGAAATTAACAACAGACGCCATCTACCCGGCAATACCAGATTTACGTTACACCCACCTATGCAGGGCAGAACGCGTGTAATAGAAATCTTAGGCACTCCTACGCCAGATGGCAGTAATAGTAGGAAGATGACACAAATTTAATCAAAAACTAATTACGTATTCCGTCACTAAAATAAACCATTAAAAGGGTAAAATACAACCAAAAAAAAACGTAACAACGGCCTTTGTGCTTAGATACAAGTATTAACTATTATGTTGTAAACAGTATGAGTTCATAGCTGAGCTTCTAGTGTTACAATATTAAACAATTATACTATTCAAATAAGAAGTAAATTTCTGCTTTACTTAACGATCTATGTTACATTACGTTTATACTTAACATTTAAATATGACTTAGTTCCATCTTTTACTTCTTACTTCAAAAACAAATTTAGTTTTAAAAAGTAACACTGATACGATCAAAATAGATTTCGTAAACTGAACTTATAAACTTATAAAATCGAAACAGAAAAATATAAATTTCATTTTAATT